>JARACZ010000001.1:18247500-19497500 GCA_029255805.1 Keiferia lycopersicella
ATGCAAACTCGAGTTGTTGCTTGCGATTGCTACACGAGACACCGCGATTAGGGATGCAACGACACATCAATATTCGATTAATATCGATATATCTAAGAGTCCACATATCAATATCAAAAAATCTCATATTGAAATCAATTATCGAATCAAAAGGCCTCTTTAAAAGTTACCATAACAACGTTGCAGGCAAAATTGACGTTAGAGGAAACACCGTGACATTATAGGAATGTTGTGTACAAAAGCTAAGACAGTCTCGATGGCTAATTCTACAGTCATAGAATTTTGAGTAATTGATCACTACTTAATAGTATAAAGCCAAGTCGCTTTTCGCGTCTGTCTGTATATATGTTTGCTTTTTAAAACTACACAACAGATTTTAATGCTTTTTTAATAGATAGAGTGATTCAAGAGGAGTATTTGAGTGATACTTGCCGGGATAGAGTGATACTTTCCGGGAAAACATCTTATTCCCATGGGAAAATGAGTTGCAGCGGCTGGGAGGCCCACTAGTTTAAAATTTATTTAAAAAGAATTACTTGTAGTTAGATAAATCGATATGTAGATCAATGGACATGTGTCGTTGCACCGGTAACCGCGCCCCACGTGCAGTGCGGGGCAGAGCGGGGCAGAGCGGGTCAGCATACCTGGGGCAGGTACGAGAGGCTCTTGGTGCTCTCGGCGTACTTGTTGATGGCGCGCAACTCCTCCAGCGTCATGTGCGGCGACGAGTTGCTGCGCGACGACTGCGACGACGACGACACTGATATCTGGAATTACAAACGTTCATTGGTTATAATTAGGGACCGGATTATTACAACATAAAAATACCAAATATGCAAGATCAAACTAACAAAACAAGATAATAATATTTTTTCTTACAAAAATGCCGCATGTTGATGATCCAAAGTAATCAGTTATCCAGGAATAAAAGGTTTTTTTTAGGCAAGGTTCCCTAACACTTACAGGCTACTTAATTACTGATATTATAAATTCGAAAGTAACTCTGTCTGTCAGCTACGGCCAACTACTGAACCGATCTTCATGAAATTTGGCTTAGAGATCTACTGAGACATAGGCAAATTGAGGTGACATTACTCGAGGGTCTGGAATAGCTGAAGTAGACCACCAGGAGCGCCAACAGGAGCCCACCTAAACTATTGAAGATACGATACACCTTATAATAAGACATACCTTAAAGACTTTTTCTCCACTAGTTACGTTTGTATTGACTTCGTAACAAAGAGTAAATACCTTGAAGACGCTTTCCTCGAGCGATATGGAGAGCCTGGTGCAAGAGTCGAGTAGGCTGTGCTCGGGGATGATGCCCAGGCCCAGCACCGCGCCGCCCGCGCCCGCGCCCACCACCCCCCCGCCCATCAGCGCCGGCATCGACTGGCACTCCTCCGACTTCGACAGACCTGCGACACACCAGCGGTAAGCATCAGCCAATCACTGTATTACAAGGGCGCAACGGTATATCGAAATATCGACGCCCAAAAATATCAATGTATCGACATATCGAAGAGGCCCTAATATCGATATCGAAAGTTGTATTGATATAAAATATCGCATCAAAATTCCCACAAAAAAAACCCTACTACATTGATAGTCCATTGAATGAGTACCTCCAAAGAGGGTCTAGAGTGCGTGAGTTAGTAACGTAAGATGTTTCTTCGGAAACATGTCAAGAGTCCCTAGGTAATAAACATACTAAAACCCCGGGACACTAGGAGGAGCCCCGGAGTGGGGGGAGGGGGGGAAAGGGTCCATTTTTTAATTTTTCGCTTAAATCTCAAAAACGGTACATGTTAGAGATAAACGTTCAAGGAAAAGTTGAAAGGCCATAAAATTATCTACAAGTTATACCTCAATCACTTTTTCCTATATCCTACCGTTTCTAAGTTACACGCATTAAAAAATGATTTTGGCTCAAACAATTTTCCCATACTACATACCCGTGTTTATCACATCAATCGATCGAAATATATTTCTTTCTTCCATAACACTCAAATGTGCAACTTGTGACCGGTACTGATAGATTGCTCTTGATTAGGTCTATCATTGGTAAAATAAACACATTCCTCCATGGAAGCCTTTAGGAGGAATCGATTGTCAAAATGCTATATTAGGGTAGTTTTAGTTACTAAACTTGAACTATCTATTTTTTTCTTCCAAAAAAACGCAAAAGTGCAACTTGTGACCGGTACCGATAGATTGCTCATAATTAGGTCTATCATTGATAAAAAAACTAGATTCCACCATGGAGGCGTTTAGGGGAAATTGAATTTTATAAGGGTAGTTACGATACCTCAACATTTTACTTTTTTTTCTTCCAAAAAGCTCAAAAGTGCAACTTGTGACCGGTACTGATAGATTGCTCTTAATCAGGTCTATCATTGGTGAAAAAAACACATTGCTCCATGGAAGCCTTTAGGAGGAATCGATTGTCAAAATAAAGTATCGTAACTACCCTTATAAAATTCAATTTCCCCTAAACGCCTCCATGGTGGAATCTAGTTTTTTTATCAGTGATAGACCTAATTAAGAGCAATCTATCGGTACCGGTCACAAGTTGCACTTTTGCGTTTTTTTGGAAGAAAAAAATAAATAGTTCAAGTTCAGTAACTAAAACTACCGTAATATAACATTTTGACAATCGATTCCTCCTAAAGGCTTCCATGGAGGAATGTGTTTATTTTATCAATGGTAGACCTAATCAAGAGCAATCTATCAGTACCGGTCACAAGTTGCACATTTGAGTTTTATGGAAGAAAGAAATATTTTTTGATCGATTGATGTGATAAACATGGGTATGTAGTATGGGAAAATTGTTTGAGCCAAAATCATTTTTTAATGCGTGTAACTCAGAAACGGTAGGATATAGGAAAAAGTGATTTAGGTATAACTTGTAGATAATTTTATGGCCTTTCAACTTTTCCTTGAACGTTTTTCTCTAACATGTACCGTTTTTGAGATTTAAGCGAAAAATTAAAAAATGGACCCTTTCTCCCCCTCCCCCCACTCCGGGGCTCCTCCTAGAGTTCCGGGGTTTTAGTATGTTTATTACCTAGGGACTCTTGACATATTTCCGAAGAAACATCTTACGTTACTAACTCTCGCACTCTAGAACTTTTTATTCAATGGACTATGAGTACAAATTATGTTACTGGCAACGCATGCAGGGCTGCGTTCAAAAGCTACGAAATAAGCGCTGGCTAATTGTTTTCGCAGAATTTTATGTCTTATCGGGTAGTTAATTTAAAATCACAATAATAGGCATTTTCTTTTTCATAATAAAAAAATATCGATATTATTTCGCTATCTTCTCATCAAAAAATCCGGGACACCTTTTGTTTCGTACGAATCACATTACATATTTAAAAAGTGTGTTTACTTTGAAATAAATCACTGATATCGTGTATAGTTTGGCAAAAAAGTGTTTGGAACGGAATAAAATGGAACTAAAAATTTCGTATGAAAAATTGTTGCCATACTTACGTGTTATCTGTCAGATTTGACAAATCGCGAATAAAGTGGCGCCCTCATTTTTCCTCTACTCTTTTTTGCCAAACTGTAATAGTGAGTAAAATGACGTTTAGAAATCTTAATGAAAATGTCAGAAATTCGAAATAGTTTTTATAGGTTTCGTGTTATATCAAATCATAAAAACGAAAGTGTCCCGATTTCTCTGATGAGAAGTATATTTGAAAAACTTGCATCCCTAATTACAAGGTACATACAGAACACCATATATTGGCAAGTGGGTTAAAAATTTATGATCAATATAATCAGTCTGCTTCGGTCTTGATAAACACAGTAACAATTTAAAAGTTTTTTATTGATAGCACAGACCAAAGAATTCATGCGTGTTCGTGTCACAAGTGCCACTATTACTTCTCTGGTCTGCCTTTCCATCTTTGATAGATCATGATGTAATTATGTCCGCATTTTTATACGTAAATATCCTTTTCCAAGTTAACTCCTTATCCAATATAACGGTCGTTCTGTTATTATTAGAGGCTAAGTCTCGACTTAGTCAAGGTATTTTCAAAGTTTCCAATGAAGTCCTAGAAATAGATGTAGGTAGGTATGTTTCGTTTCAAGCCTATTGTTGTTTTTGAAAACAATACAATGTGTTTGGAAAAGTACTGTGTTCTTTGTAAGGCTTGAGCCAGCTCTCAAAACTTTCCCCAAGAAGCCAACATATTTTAACCATAAAAGCTTTCTCTCTCGAAGAGGCTTAGGCCAAAGTATTAAAAACATTTGATGATTGAAAATGATTATTTTGGCTAAAAGCTATTGTTTTTTTATTGTTTTAGTATTATGGGCCGGTGCACGCTTTGACTCGAATGCAACACAATTGTTTTCGGGGCGCTGTTGCTCTCACCTAGTATGATAACGGTAATAATACTGTTTGTTCAGTGACACCTAGTAATATATAAGATCATGGAATAATGACATTGTCCAATGGAATATGTAGCCCTCAAGGATATATATCAAAAGATGGAATATTCCAGCAATATGTTTTTGTTATGTCGAAGCCTCTTGAGCACATTGAAAAAGGTCACACTTAATAATATTAGTAGCAAGCGACGTTCTGTAAATATTAATTATCAATTTGGGTTATTAATCCAATATTGCTCCCAATACCATAAGACTGATAAGAAAATACCCGAAAGAATCACATGGGCGTGTTCTATCAACGATGGCACTCAGGATTAATTGTTTACGCTGCGAATCAATCAACTTAATTAATTGATATTATACCCTACTGTTATACGCCTAAACTCATAATTGGATGACGATCTAATATTAGATATGTCTTTACACTGTGTGTTGCCTACCGGATCTATATGAACAAGGTTTCCTATGGTTGCAACAATACGTCCGGCGCACCCTGGGCAACAGTCCGCTTATACCATAATCTGACTGGCCCATTCTTTCACCACGGTGGCAAACCCACGGCTCCAACGTGACAGCCGTCTATAAGAACCTACTCTGCGGGTCATCTCGATCAACATCCAAGGCTTCTCACAGTATAAGGCAGAGATCCTCTCTGAGCTATGCCGACCCACACGCTGTGATATCATATGTGTGCACGCGACCCATTGGGATGAAAAGCAGAGTATGCCTTACATTCCCAGGCTGGCGCTTATCGCCGAGATCGCACACCCAAGACACGGTCACGCACCGGCGTAAGCTTAAAATCGACCAAATGATCTTCCAACAACAACCTGTAAGTCATAACTATAGATAGAGATAAAAAAAAAAAAATAACTAACTAACTCCGCTGGCTCAGCGAACCTAAGAGGATCTGGACCTTCGAAACGCGCTCTCGAGCTCCACTGATCTCTGTTCGCGTCGCATGCGGGAAAAACTAATACGCATTATTTAAAAAAAAAAATTTGTTTGGGACACCAAGTCGTCCAACGACCCGTTAGTTTGAAAATTTTATTAATAAGTACTTATTTATTACGGTTTTCCTAATTTCTGGTTAAACTTTACATAGAACGGAGTTTACTAGCACTAAGATCTATGGGTTAACAGTTAACAATGGTGTTTGAAATTATCATTTATGTAAGTTGATAACCGTGATTAATAACAACATGACTACATGTAAAACCAATATGAATTAGTTCCTTAAATGAATTCGAGGAGCTTCTGATGGTACATGTACTTACTACGTAAACATTGTAAATAAAAAATTACTTATTCAAACTGTAAAAAATATATCCAACTACCCGTTAATGTAAATTTTAACTACTTTCTAGTATTAGATTAGGTGCTACCGATACCCAGTACAAAAATACAAAACGCCACATAATTATACCAAAGTAGGCTTTGGTGACAATGTGTTGTTATTTTATTACTCATAATTTACGGACTCACCCAAATAATATGTACAATATTGACTAGGAAAATACCGGCTATTTTAACAACTTAAACGACTGTCATTCAAAGGACCTGCGAAAAACGGGCGCAATGTATCAATCGTAACGTAACATGTTACTTAGTAATAAATGAGGATTAGGGAAAGGTTGGCAAAAAAAATAAAAGAAAACAATACCATACAATCACCGAAAATTTGTTTCCGAATAAAGGTTTCTATCTAGTCTCATGTAAAAAGTCTTCTATTTCCTTTTTTGCCAACCTTTGTCGATATAACAGTAATACTCATATTCACCTTCCAGGTTGCATTTGTTGCCCCAGCGGTCGCATTCACATTGGAGCCAAGTTTTTTCAGCTTCAAGTGACAGTTGTCCTGGAAACGGAAAAAAAAGTACATACGTTAAAAATATCATAATACGTGTGAGTTTGGATTTCAGAGCTATTGAGAGAGCTAGACACACAAATATAATTAAAGAGCAACGAAACCGTCACAGAGCAAATACATATACTATTAATGTTTTGTATTATAGACTGGCCTACATAGTTTTATTTTCAAATATTAATTTGGAAATATGGGTTATATATTGCAGGATGCGGGTTTTGCAACGAATACTGGTATTGCATAAATAATCATAAAATAAGAAAATTTGCCTAGAAAACGAAGGCGTAAAAAGTTTATACTAACTTACTTTGAAATCAAGATAAACTGCAAAGTTCCTAGAGAAATTGTTTACAATGCACTCTAACTTACAAGGTGCACCCTTGGTAACTTAGTGAAATCAAACGAAGCATTGCAACTCCTTGGAAGTTTTTCCTAAGAAATTATAAACTTGGCAGGGCGTCGGGTTGTACAAAGTTAGCGCTAGAGGCGTCAACTCAACGAACGCAGGATTCAATTAACAACTTTCCAGGAAAACGCTGGTTTTACTTATTCTCGTAGTACTCGTATTTTTCTAACAAGCGCGGGAAGATTATTACGTGCCCGCCCACGCTGCAATCTCTTGGTATTTATACAGAATACCATCAGCCATAGATATTTTTTAATTTATCATAATAATACTTTTTTGCAATGTTGCGCAAGGCTTCAAGATGGAATGTATGTGATTGATTTATGTAACTGCGAGATAGTATAATGAAAAGTACAAGAGCACTCTATCCAATCAAATAGCAGGCGCGAGCACTCCTAGCTAGCTGCCTAGGTGCAGATTGCCGATTACACAATAGCAGCCCATTGAGAACTTCCTTTTTATACGTTGCTCTAGAAACAATGACATTACTACCGATAGTCACGCTTCGATATCAGGTAGGTACCTAGCACACAGAATAGACACATAAAGAGTTTGAAACTGCAAATATTTCTGACTAGGAAGTAATGAAAACTTCAAAGTGAATAAGTCTAGAAAATCCACGTTCCTATATATATCCTATGTAAATAGGGACAATAATTGTAAGCGAGAAAGTACAAATGACTGGGTGACTAAAACTCAACGTCTTATTTGTATTTTATGTAGCACTTGTTACAACCACAGTTATGCCAACTAAAAATAAATATTTATGTCAAAATGCGGTATTTTCTAATCAAATAATTATCATTCCTTAAAACAACTTCAATATTTTTTACATTTTTGAATATTATTTTCTGGGACAACGGAAGTCCAATTAGTAAGTATGCTTAAAAGTCTGTAAGCCGGTGATGTAAACGAATAGAATTTACAAATACATACCATGTATACAAACATTTAAGAGCTGTTTTAGAAGAATCGTGCATGACTTGGTATAGTGATAGGTTGACAACCTGTCGATTAAAATTTTATTGAAACCCTCCAAAACCTTAGCCGCGTCTTACGAAAACCGCACGAAAGAAATAAGTAATAGAATTCGTTTCACGTATTTTCTCATACATATGAAAGCATTGTTCTCGCGTCCGTGTTGCACATTGAATTGCAATAGAAAATCAATATCGAAACTACGTGGGCGTTTGTTAGCAAGTTTATTCGTTGAAACTCACCCTGCCAATTTATAAGAGATCCCGGTTTATTTTCAGATCGCTTTCCAATTGGTTGCACTGTTAGAATCAAGCAATAAAACATAGAATCCCAGATAGCCTTCGTTTCGTCTATTCTGAAGCTATGAAAGTACTGTGGGATCGATACAGTACTTCATGCTCGCAAATGGAATTGAATCTGATATATTAAAAACCACCATAGAAAGTTTAATTGAGGTGATTCTGGTCTGGATAGCTTATTGTTAATACGTGGAGTATCTTTCGAATAATGTTACCATGGTGTTCTGTGATAGATTGATCTGTTTTTTCGGATTACAGTTTTTTTTAATTTGATGTCAATACATGGGTGGGTTGTACACGCAGCGTAGGGGAAGTGTACTCACGGGCGTAGGCTTCTTGGTCGCGATGCGTGCGCGGCGGCGGAGGGTCGCGGAAGGAACAGATCCACTCGTCTTTTACGCGAAGGATGCGACCGGTGACACGCGCGTAGTACTCGTAGTTATCGCGGCCAAAGAGATCGCCGGCGCTGAACTGCTCAATCATCGAACGCATAATGCGAGTCGCCACCTACACAGAACAATCGTTATTCTAACTTAAGATCCAATCATTACGACGCTCAAGAAACAACAGTGTTACTCACTTTTACAAATGGATTTGCCAAAGATATCCAAAGGCACAAAATAAAATTAAAGATTCTGAAAATTTCGTGTGGTTTATTTAACTTTAAATATTGTTAAAGTCATCAGAATATTGTTAAAGTGAGTGGCAATGTCTTTCTTGTTTATTACGTCTTTTAAAAATACGTAATTCTTTAGACTAAGCACCACGAGGCAAATCCCAGCATTCTATGAGACAGCCTGATCCATAACCTACTCATGCGATCACGACGTGATCCCGTCTAACTTACCAGTGGCGAAGGCAAACATCAGCAGCGATTTTGGTCATAGTTTCATAAAAACATCATAGCTATCCATACTACCGTTGCTGCAGTAAATCCCCCTTAGCTCTTAATGCATATTGCATATGCAACGCAAGTTAAAAGCTGCAGCATATATAATTAAATGCAAGTGAAAAGTTACCCCATATTTGAGCGTAACTAAATTAATAAGGGGTCCGATTAAGGACAGAGTTTAAATATCGATTCACATTAACCCAACTCTGTCATTAAGTCCACTTTTAGAAAATAGAATCTTATCTCGAAAGACGCAGCTCCAGGATCCTACAACGTTGAAGACGTACATTAATAAACTTCAAGACCTAAGTATTAACAAGCTTAACCAAGAAAATATGATCTTAGTTTAAAATGATCCAGTGTCTTAATTTCGCTTTGTATTTTTGTATCTGCCCACCAATAATCACTGCACGGCACAAAACTTTATTATAGAATGATCGATAGGGTCGGGAGTTTCTATAGTCACGACCACTCATCGGTGAGCGCATCGGGATAGCTTTCTACCAGGTGGACAAATGGATTTACAAGAATTGCGTTTCGGCAGCCGTTGAATTCGGCCCCTTTACCCCTTGTGGGTATGCAGAGCGTTAAACACCCTAAAAATAAGGTCGCTATCTGACAAAAAATAAGTATGGGCCTTTCCAGAAAAACCTTGTATGACTATAATGACAGTTTGACAGATTTTTAATCAATCATAAAAATCCGTATGATGCCCGCTTAGAATTTCATTTCTTACCTGTGGGTGCCGTAAGATGCAACTAAGGGACTCGCGGGTTTAACGGTATTCAACATTACCGACGACAGGCTGACAACTTGTCACTACAGGTTATACACGAATCATCTGAAACGGCCCTCAATATTTGCCTGACGTGGCGATGGTGATCATATTTTTACGGCCGTTAACGCTCTGCCTACCCCGCGAGGGATAAAGGCGTGATATGTGTATGTAAAAAGCCTTCACCGACTTGCTAGTTTACTTCAAAACTAACAAAAAATGAAACAACATAACCCTCGCAGATTTTAGGAAGTCAACGCTTTTAGATATCTACACTACACTAGAATGTAACCTAAAACTTCGCAGATGAAATATCTGAGATAACATTTTATCTTGTCAGCGAATAGTCACTTATAACGAATGTTTCATACATAATTGAATCAAGCCGAGTGAGTCATGCGAGGAAGTGAGTAACTAATTTAATTAATGATTCAAACTGATAACAGCGCATTACCGAAAACCGGTGCGTACTTAGTAAGTATTTACTGAGTGATGTTACTTTTGCTTTATTGTTCTCAAAGTATTTTTTATGTGATATAAATAGAAATAAATAAACTCGTTTATCACTGACATGGTTTAAGGTGGTTGTATGTATAAAATTTTAATAACCTATACTTATATATTACAAAATCTACTCAAATAAGTGCACTACTTTGGACGATTATATCCAATTATAAAAAATAAGTATCCGGAAGGATTAATCTAATTTAGGGTGCATCCAACTAAGTTACTCTACAATAAAATTTTGAAAAATTGTAAAATTTTCGAGTACGGCTATCACTCACACACAAGTTCACAACACAAACTCAATTACGAAAAAGTACTAAAATAAAATGCCAATTGTTTGTCGCGTAAAATGTTTCGATTGTGAAGCAGCAAAGCTAAGGATGTGATTAATTAATAAGTTGTAATTGAAGTTTCATATCGAGCTACTTATCGGGATAAGGTCGCTTTACCAATAAATGGATGAGATTGAAAAAAATTTTCCTTAAATCCTGAATTTTCAAATTACGCTAGTGCAATACTGGTTGCCGTGCAAGTGCCGTTTTAGAACAATTCAGAATGCGTTTTTTCGTATAAAGTGTCCATAAATAAACCTTGAAAATGTATTCAATCTGACCCAGTGGAAAACAACCTCAAGACAAACCATGATTGGTCTCTACAATGGTACTCACGCACACTTCAGCCTGCGGCCGCATGTCAACGACAACGCCTGGTTTAAGCTTTTTACAGATCACATTTACACTTTACATGCTTGGTAACAAACTATCTTAGTTTTAACAGTTTACTTTTTACAATAATTAATTAAAAATATCACGTATTAAATATATAAAAACACGTCTTCAATTTATAAAAGCTAACAACTTAAAGGGTGATCTTTGTTTTGAAATAAATTCGTGCTTTTAAGTATTTCGCAGAGCAGTAAATATAAATCAAAGATGTTTCGAAGAGAACCTTACATTCTAAGTAGCGCTCTATATGAATAAAATATACGACTGCTAAAGGTTTATTACTTTATTACGCAGTACAAAGATAGAATGTAATGCGTCAATATGGGTACGTGAAACATTCTAACTGCAGATCGTTTATGATAATTTTCATTTATAAAAATTAATACACTTTAATTAAACTTTAAATCCATACGATAAAAAAATACTTTCTTGTTAGGATACTTTTTTAAATTAGTTCATTTTTTTTACTCATAGAAAAAAGTTTAGTGATGCAATTTGCGTACCAGATGATACAATCATCATTTATGGATCGTTTTTTTGTATTTATCGCTTTATTTTACCAACTTTTCATACTATATGTAAAGCAGTATACACACCGCAGGTGTAACATCAATCGGGACCTCGGAAAGTTACCGCCCGAGCGGAGCGTATAAAAGTCTCAGTTGCAATTGATAGGTTACAAGTCTACTATTATTTATATGTAACATCGTGCCTGTTGTGATAGATAAAATGCTCTTTATTGACTTTTGATTAAGACATTGCCGTAGTAGGTACGCCACGCAATAGACCTTGAATGTATACCTACCTATTTACAGGGGTAAATTGGAGAATTTTCCCTTGTTAGTAAGGAGGTAAATTTATTTATTATACATCTTTGCTATTAACATTTCAAAAGCCCGACGGAAACGAAGTGCGGCTTTTAGGATCGAGGCATATCGTAACTGATAAGATGTTTTAACTCTCTGTTTCTAACCGATCTCCGAAGTCATTAATACTGTCACCTTTCATTTCATGTTTATAATTAAATGAGAGTACCAGCCTTAAAGTCTTGTTTACACTAAGCAAAGCCGTAGCGATAGCATGATAATGCTTTTCAAGGAAACTAAAATTGGATTTGATAACTTTCAATTTATAGCACATGAATACCATTAAATTAACTTCTCCGCAATAGTTTACGACACTGAATATTTATATTTACTCGCGCAATTTGAGCACCATTATATTTTGCGTGAATAGTGAGTGATATTTATTTCCTATTCGGCTTACTGCTAGCTAGTCCTGTCTTTAACGTACCTTTTACATCATAGTCGTCTATCTCATTTTCTATACATCATCTGAAGGAGCTTTATAGTTGTTAGTTTTTAACTCATTGCTACAATTGTCGAAGAAATTGCATAACCACATGGTATAAAGCAAAGTCGTTTTTCGAGTCTGTTCCTCTGTCTTTAAAAATTTGCTTGCTTTAATCTTTAAAACTACACAACAGATTTTTTTGCAGTTTTTTAATAGATAGAACGCTTCAAGGGAAAGGTTGACATGTATAAATACTTGCCGGGAAAACAACTTATTCCCACGGGGAAAATAGTTACCGGGCGGCCTGTTAGTGTTATAGCTAACTTACATTTTCCAAAAGTAGAAATTGAAACTCGTATATTAAACGAATCTTTTAGGCGTAGGCGAAGTTGTAGGCTTGGATATTTGGGATATATTTCTAACTTCCATTTTCCAAAACTAGAAACATGAAACTCGTATATAAAACGATTTTTTTAGTTTAGCCGGTGTAGGCTTAGATATTTTGAATTTATCTTTTAAATAGTAGTGTTATGTCACAAGACGGGGCGCACTCACCTTAAATCGCTGAACATCTTCCATGGTGGCGGTCTTGCCATCGGACACGCAAGAGTGGAAGAATGAGGGAGCCACTGACACGCCCAGCGCCTCCGACGTCATACCTGTTCCTGGATCATATGAAAACGACCTGTCCTATTATGATTGATAGAATGGAAGTCATTTTATACATTCATAAAGGGTGTAAAAATATTAGCTGCAAATATTTAAAGGGGTGAATCAGCCCATAAAACTGAACAATTTTCCCCAAGGAATATAGGTCGAAATATGAAAAAAAAATTTAGACCTCCCATACAAAATGTAGCAGCCGAGCGAGTCAACTGTATGGGAGGTCCGAAAAATTTTCCCATATTTCAACCTATGTGCCTGTATAAGAATCATTTTTGTACAAAACATTTGTTCTGTATATGTTGTTAGAACTTTGACTCTAGTCGCGTAGTAACTCACTTTTACTCATCAATCCATGCACTGCAACCATTTTAAGTTACGGCTGAACATTCTGCAAGAGCTTATAGCAGCCGAACTGGCGAGCTCAGTAAAAGACATACAGAAAACGCTCCTGATCATATACCATAGATTTACGTAATATAAAAGTACATACAAGAATTTTTGCTAACCTAACCTTGTACGTATACTTATTTTTCAATTAAATGTTAATTTTACTTTTATTTGATCCTCCTATCCAGCTCTTATGAATATTGATAAGCTGAGCAGCCTTATCGTTTTCAAGGCTAAACTCCGTATAATTTAAAGTACTTTCAGCAATTTCATGTTATGTTAGTTAAGTTTATACGATAAACTGCCTACTAATGTTATGAGAAACACAATGTTCCCATAATATTGACGTGATAAATGGAACAAATTACTTTTCGCAATAACACACACTGATTTAAAGTACTAACCCGCAAAAAATATACGACTACGCAATTATAATAACTATTTTCTTTATAGCTTGACAATCCCGAATACAACCGTTATCGTTCAGGCGGAGCAACCGACAAAAAAATAAACTAATGCGAGATTGATGCGGGCGTATGGTAACAAGAGTAGTTTTGATGACAAGGGAATAAAGAGATATATTTAAAGCGAGGGCTATATTTTAAATCACGAGCGGAGCGATGGATTTTACAGTAAAATCCTTCTATACCGTAGCGAAGGATTTTAAAGTAGAATCCTGAGTAAAGCGATGGATTCATACGTCGCCTCGCCCGAGTTATATATACTAAGTATTTTTTATCCCCCTCTATGAGAAAAACAACAAATACCTTGCTGTGGTTATTAATTAATCATCGTTTCTTATTTTACACTTCACCTAATAAATTGCTATATACGTAGACATCAATTTTTTTCAAAAACACCATCATTCGTTTCTTTTCATATAATTGCAAGAAAATTGAGAGGCTGTATGCTCGCTGACCATTGCTAGTCATAAATAGCGAAAAAAATAGACATATTTCTTTTTATTTTCAATTTTGGTAGGAATGAGGTAAATACTAGGTGTACTCAAAAAAATAGCAGATACTAGGTAATATTACATAAAAACAACTCCAATCCCTAGTAAAAAGTTGCGGTCCATTGGGTACAAACATTAGCATTCCAAATTCTAATCTCATTTTTACCCTCCACTCCGGCCGGGTTAAAGAGACCTATTTTGTTTGCACTTATGTGCGCGTAAGCGTAGTTTTTCAATAGAGAGGATGAAAAAACATTATTATTATTATACATATTTGGTATATGTGTATACGCGACATACGCGTTAGCCGGCGATTCAATAGAGTGTGACGCTCGTCCTGCATGCGATCGCCCGTTAAGTAACAATGACGAGCGTGTGGACAATCATCAATCGCAGACAATGCCGAGGCGGCGACAAGTAGATAACTAAACGCAAATAATAATCGGGCGATCATGACTTGCCATCAGCCACCGCCAGTTACCATAGCAAAGTAAGACCTGCAAGCTGACTTGCAACTTGCACTCTATACGAAATACAAATACGCTTTCGTTTTTCAGATTTGATAAAACACGAAAGCTGTAAAAAACTATTTCTTCAAAACTATTTCTACATCTTCATTAAAAGACTTCATTTCACTCACTATCACACGATTTCAGACATTTACTCCAAAATAAACAAACTTTTTAATAATGTTATTCGTACGAAACATAAACTTGTAAGGTGTCCCGGATTTTTGATGAGAAGTATATTTGCTTTGCATGCGCCCAACCATATTTAGACGTGTCGTCACGTGCTTGGAATAGGCGATATTGCTAAAACACGCTTACCTAATGTCCGTTTCCCATAAGCTCTATTGATAGCAACTTTTTCGTAAAATGTCCCATTCGCACAGTGACATTTAAAAAAAATATATTATAGTCAGAATTGCTTCTTTTTTGAAATAGTTTTGTATACTGCTTGTAACTTCCCCTGTCGTCCCGCCGCGTGCGCAACCGCGACCTCATTTGGGAGCAACAGTGACTTGCCCAGTAGACATACACATATGACATTCTTTTGTTCAATATTTGTACTTGGAAAGGTAGAAACATACGTAGCGTGTGAACTATACCCAATTCAATAGTGAAGTGTTTATTTTGCTTGATTTACGGGACATGACATAAGCTACAAAACATTATCACTTTTATAGGAAAAGTATAAACATCTATTATATTCATACCTACTCGTACATTGAGCATTTCTACAAACCGACAGGAAACGCCGCGCTGTAATCGCAAACCGCAAGCACCACTTCAACCGATTAAATTGAGTATTTGGTTTGGTTAAAGATAGCGTTAGGGGCTTTTACATTATTGTTATGGTATACATGGAACAATCCAATCTCTTTTCGTGTGGGACACCTAGTCGTCCAACGACCCGATGAACCCTAGTGTCAGAATTTTCAACCGCCTTCTACATATAGCAGGCTTCTGACATGGTTGTGTAACGACCGCCGTCTAAGTGATCATAGACAGCAACAGGGACCTACGGCTTAACGTGCCATCCGAAACACGGAACCATCTTACTTACGGACAATCGGGTGGTTCGGCCCGCAATGTCCTAACCAGACTGGGAAAATAAAACAACAGACTGGGAACAATCCAATGCAATTGTCACACAAGATGCCTATTTATTTTAGATGGCAAGTGACAAACCAAGTCCAACATTTGGCTTATTATTATTGAATTGTCCAGGTTAGGGCTGACTCAGGCGACCGCGCCGGCGAAAGGCGTTGGCTACGCGTGTTAAGCGCGTATTAGTACTAACCGTGTGGGTTGCTCATGACTTTAGTACTAACATGTGCTTAGAACTCGATCGACACGCACACATCACACGTGTACTTATGAATCCGCCTTTATGGACTTCGCGAAAAAGACCCAGTAAGTTATTCGATTATTGGAGCAGCTTTTAGTTAGATGGTCTCACATAGAAGTTGTCAAAATTTGTGATTATATTTCTAGTCGTCAGTTATTTTTACCGTCACGCTAGTAAAAATATTATAACATTGTTTTTACCATGGTTTCCTATAATACCAACCAGCAACTAATTCTATACCTAGGTTTCTGCTTTCTGCCTATAAATGTGCTTTGGTTTACCAAATCTTTTTAAAACATAAATAAAAAGCTCCTTAAACGTGCACGACATTTTCTCTCTTTAAAATGTCATTTAAACGAGACTTTTGTTCTGGAAGTTGGTATAAAGCGACACGAGGATCTCGAGTGGCTGCAGAGTGCAGGCGGAGCAGCGAACTAGGCCAAGCACTAATCCAGCGAGAGACGCTCGCCTCGCTTCCAAGAGAAAGATTAAATAACGGCGCATTGAATGAATGCAAAGCGTTTACTCATTAAGGCAAAAACGGATCGAGACGCTGTAGACAAGAATACAGACCCTAATATTTTCAGATAGACATACATTCACATATACACATCACGCATTTATCCCTTCGGGGTAAACAGAGCGTGAATGCCCGCAAAAAGGTCGTTATCGACACGTCTGAGAAATATTTAAGGGTCATCTTAGAAAACTGTGTATCACTATTTATGACAGGTAGTAAGTCCATCGACTAAAGATGTGATAAGTACACATGAAACCCACCGACAGTCCTGGTAGTATTAACCTGACCCCAGCCGGTTTCCAGCATTTTCAGCATTCTGGTGCAATATACAGGTGTAGAAGACATTCATACAGCTAGAATAGGAAATATTCAACATTACCCAGTACCATCTCCGAATGTCTCCCTTTTTCAGTTTTTATTGTTTTAAGGGATAACCTTACATTAACTAAGGATTTTTATTACCGGCATTTGAAGAGCATTAAATTGTCTACTTAATGCAATTTATTTCATTAGGCTAGCAGTCTTAGTTTCCGAGATATTTGCTTTTTTTCACATGACCCTAATTCATCGTTCTTCAGTGTATAGTATATCGAAGTTTCGTCTCCTGTCACTAACTAACTACTATATGTTTTCATAAACAGAATTTGAGAGTCCATGATCATACTTAAGTAGCATTTTTTTACACCAATCAACTCGAGCCTGTTTTTGTACTGGTTCTGGTTAGTTTATGAGGAATCCATCGGCTACAAAGCTTACTTTTAAATGCGTATGTAAAATTTTATGAATTTGGCTCATACCAATGGCCAAATGTCCTCGAATTTCCTCATAGGTGCTACCTACGCCGGTTTTCTTCAATAAGTTGCCAGACTGTAGCCACGTTTTCCTTTGTGATGTGCAGTAGAGGGCCGACCTTCACGAATTTCGTCGTATAGAGATACACAGCCACGATTAAACTCTGAGTACCAACGCCTCAGGGTGCTCAAAATATGAGGTGTTTTTGTCCCAAAAGCATTTTGGAGACGAGCGTAGCAATCTTGCGAAGAGAGTGAACTTTTAAAATCATAAAAAAAAGCATCTCCCGAAAATATTTTCGCGTTAATTCCATTGTGACAGCGGATAGCGTACTTCAATGAATAATCAAAAATAAATGACAAGCGTTTTTCCACTAATTCTTCTTTAAAATTAATAAGTGAATTATCTTCTTTCAATTCGAAATTCAAGCATTTGTTAGAGGCCAGAAGTGCAAAACTTATAGTATGCCCTAGGTACTCAGCCATACTCGACTAATCAAGTTATTTCTCACGCTCTGCTCGGACAAACAATCCCAAAGTCGGGCAAATGTTTAAAATTTCTCATCAACATGAACGTGATCGATATCGAATAGACTGAATTCCAGGAGCTCAATTTTTGAAACTTCGTATTCGATGCATGCGAAAATCTGCTACTAATTTATGCTTGTATCACACGTTCCACTTTACTTACCGTTTCCCACACACCCTAATAAATTCACACATATAAAAACATCGAATAGTAGAAATTTAAATAGGTGTTGTTAGACTATCGTTGCGGATATCCGCGCACGGAATCGAATTCCGATAATTCAGGAATTGAGATCGTGTACGCTGTACATGCGCGCAGTATTCAGTTCGATGAAAACATTCCTACTAGGTTCCTAACCAAACTGTGAAATTACGAGTAGGTCATTTTGAATACAATGCCAATATTTTCAGGGCGTGTTTATTATAAAACTTTGCTTTATACTATGTAATGATTACCTAGAGAATAAAATTAAAAATACAATTTTATTCCCATTTCCCATTCCCAAATAGGATTTCTTTTTTTATTCTAGAACACTCGGCCTACGTTGTCAGTTCTATAATTAATTAATACAGACTAGTTATATGAATCCATGTTCAGTATGAGATAGATGTATTACAGGTGCGTAAGAAAATTGTAATAACTTGCAATGGATGAGTTTGTTACAACGCGCACTAGATCCGCTATACCTACTCACACCGCGTTATAATTGAATGAAAACAATTCGCTGGGTCGACCGACCCGGTTGACGACCCACGGATGTGGCGCAGTGGTAGTGCGACTGCCTGCCACGCGTAGGTTCCGGGTTCGAATCTCGGTTGGCCACTCACAAAGTTGATATTTATCACTTTGTGAATTTGTTCCGTTTAGGATATTGCGGAACTATTAATATTGAACCACCCGATTGTCCGTAAGAAAGACGGTTTCGTGTTTCGGATGGCACGTTAAACTGTAGGTCCCGGTTGCTGTCAATGACAACTTAAGACGGCGGTCGTTACTCAACCATGTCAGACGCCTGCTATTAGTAGTAGGCGGTTGGAAAACTCTGACACCAGGGTTCATCGGGTCGTTAGGCGACACGAAAGAGAAGAACCGGGTTGGCGTATAGCTAGGTAGGCTTTTTATCATCATCGCAGTTCTCCGCACCAGGTTATTTAGGAATATTTGAATCCGACCCACCTGCTTTCTCAGCGTTGGACGCCATCACGCGGAAGGTGCCGAAGAGCAAGACCAGCAGCCGCTGCGTGCACACCGGCAGCGACAACAGCAACCTGCGGACAAACACCCACATATAATCGTCTGCCGAAGACGAGTACTCTAATCTATTACACTATCAATCCATTAATCCATATCCCACAAACACGTTGTAATCAAATACAATTAAAAACGCACAGAGTTAAATACACGCAGCGTGTCGTTTATCGAACGGCAATAGACAATCGCCCACCCTAAATTACAAGGAATGGGTGGGTTTACATTACGAGATTGATGCTCGCCTTTTCTATACAAGCACCTAGCACATTTTCTAAAACAAGGAATATCACATTTAGCCTTTAATCTTCAAACATATTGTGTACCAATTAATCAACTAGTTAATTAAAATTCTATTGAGATCTCTTGATCTCTGCTACTCTGTATCTTGGGCCACGGGTGTCGCCTCGCCAAAGCGAGCAACGCCAAAGGTCTAACTACACATTTTCTCGAAGTGCTTCGTCGTTTTTTTGCACCCCCACAAGTTTGGTTTCTAATTTACTAGACTGATCACATTCTCGGGATATATCGTCCATGGTAATCTTACTAAACATGCAAAGTTACACTTTTGTTGCTCATATATTTTAGATTTTCTTGATGTCTAAATTACGCGACTTCGTCACTGGCACACTGATAAATATCAAAATACAGATAGTATAAAATACTTTCAAATAAAGGGGGCGGAAGTTTGTGTGGGATTTTCCTCCCCATACAAAAGAAATGAAATCCCACCAAAAAATGCTTATGTCAAGATGTAGCTAAAGCGAGAGAAATAGACATCAGATATTAAATAGAGCCATTCTTCTCAATCTACTCTACACACCCTAAGTCCACCAACTCTTTCATAAACTCTACATTTAAGTTAAAATACATGGTTTGGCTGTTTCGGCAGATGACTTCTTTAGAATCAGTTTGTATAGCACATAAGAAACTAGAGATTTGAATAAGACATAATGAGTTCATTCGTCTTTTTGACGGAAGAGAAACGGCCATGCCGTACATTTTAACAAAGGTGTATAGTTTATGAAACAGTTGGTGATATAGGGCGTGTAGATTGAGAAAATTGGCTCTATTAGAGATCTGATGTCTTTTTCTATCGCTTTGGCTATATATTGACATGAAAATGTTTTTGTTGGGATTTTATTTGGAGAATGAACTCGGAATCTGTTTATCTTCTAAACAATAAAATTTCGTAACAACATTCGCAGAAAGCAGACGACGATAAGCTTCAGCTGAAACTGTCATTAATTCGCATAGCCTTGATTGGAACGTTACAGAAAACAGGTTATGGTAATGAGTTTTTTAATTTAATTATTTTACCCTATTTCACTAGTTATTAGAACATCGCATAAAGGTCGTGGAAAACGTATAACGCTTTGCACGTGCCGTGACACATTAAATATAGGGTGAAATAACCCCGATACCAAAAACTCGAAACGGGCTGGTGGTAAGAAACAACTTTTCCCAAGTAAAATTAATACACGTAACGTAAGTATGTTCTATGTGGGAGGTACATTATGTATGTGAGAGCGATATCTATCTTTAAATATACATATCTATTTTGTATTCCTGTTTATTTTTATTATTTCACCTTCCTCAGTCTCGATTCATCTCTCTCCTATTTAATCATTAAGTGCAGAGCACACCGGCCTACTTATGCAGCTCGTATGCTAATTGCTCGTATCGTACGTATACAAGGCGTAACCATGCGCGTAACTTGTAATATATGGGATCGTATGAGAGACGGCACACCGCCGCTTTCCTGCACTACGCAAAGCAATCGGTGTGCCGTCTGTCATACAATTCCATACGTATATAAATTACGCGCGTGATTACGCCGTGTATACGTGCACGCATACGAGCTGCATTACGCAGGCCGGTGTGCTCTACCCTTGACTTTACATTCTTTCCTTCTGTCCCTTCGTTTACACCACACGCCCCTACTCTTGCCCTTATTTCTCTTCAATTAACCCTTTAGTGTAGTAGATAAGTACATAGACGATGGTATATCGAAACGAACGACCTAATTAATAAGGAAAATAAACATAAAATTACTATAACAATAGCTGGTTATTGACCCGACCTCTCATAACAATACAGGGTATATTTACAAACACGCAAATGGAGTAAACCAAGGTATATATATTTTTTCCCATCATACCGAAAATTTTTGTTTTAGATATATGAGTTGAGGCAGTTCGAAGTTTTTCTTGCATGATACCTAAAATAATTCTAGCACAGCGGTTTCTGTATCTCGTACCTAGAGTTTGGCAATTCTCCACTTTAAGTACTCCACTCTTGAGTAGCCCTCAGGCCGCCCAAGGTCAGCTAATGCGATTTCTATGCCCGCCCCCAAAGCTCCCTCAGCCCGGACTGCCCCTGAATAGGAGTACAATTTTTGTGCGGTCAAAAGGGCACCCGACTTAAACACAGAAGATACCCACCTATCCTCCTTTTAGCATTTATGGAGCGTAAATTATTATTTATTTTAGCGGTGAAACATTATTACTGCAGCTTCCATAAAATGTAGTGAGTGAGGCACCAAAATACAGCGCATATAATTATGACGAATGCGACTCGGTAACGAGAACAAGCTCACACAAGAGGCATAAACTCTGAAAGTAGCATTTTCCCCATTAGACAGGTAGCAAAGCAAAGAGCAAACACTCCATGATGCTCAGTATTCTATTTTTAGCGAGCTGCAGCACCAAAAATGCAAATGAAAACGAGCTACAATACAAGCCCCCAGGGACCAATTAGAGAGCTTTGTGACGAGCGCCGGGAACCAGTATTGTTTCGCGATATTTCCAGTGATAAATAAAGCAGAGCCGTACGTAGATATTTCGCACATCGCTTTCCAACGCGTGAACAGAATAGTGATAGCGATATACCTACATATTATGTGAAACGTATCAGGCTTCAATGGAAAAGCTATTTTCGAATTCTCTATCGGTTTTTGTAGGTACTAGGTACAGTACAATGTGTTTCGTAGAGCGAGAATTTGATTTTTGTGGGTATTAGGTACCGTACAATGTCGTTCGTGGAACGGGAATTCCAAAGGCTCTTTTATCAATAGCACTAAAAAGGACTCCTCGGTGTGGGTTTGTGAAGGATGAGCATTTAATTTACTTTTTATAAATGTACATCGATATTTCTTAATACATTTTATCCATAATAAAATAAGGCAGAAATGAGCGTATTTACTGGAGCTTGTTGCTTTTTACCTAAAATATTATACAGAGTGTTAGGAATATTACTGCGTTTCTTAAGTATAATATAATAAAGTATGTTATAATAAAATAAGGCAGAAATGAGCGTATTTACTGGAGCTTGTTGCTTTTTACCTAAAATATTATACAGAGTGTTAGGAATATTACTGCGTTTCTTAAGTATAATATAATAAAGTATGTTTATCGTGTTATTTTTCTTTTATAAAAACTTTAAAATATTTTTCAAAAACATTCACGTCAACCCTACAATGCAAATACAGTCAATTACAGGTCGAAATAAGGTCTACAACGGTACAACCGCAGCAGCTAAAAGTGACTGTAAGGACGCGCTCGCATGTCGCGCTCGAAATCAGGATTGAATATTCTAAGAAATAGTTGTTATATAAGGTGTTTTCATGTAAACATTCTTAACTTACTTTGTTATACCTACAGAACACGTGCACTACTTTTCTTAACACCCTGTATGATACTAGAGCCTTTCTAAATTTTAGAGCTCTGATCTTTTTTTTTTGTGTAGTAGCGTTTTCTGGTTTACTGCTCACGAACGCAAATACTACACACAATATGTTTTCATACAAGAATAAGACGAAAAGTAAGTTAGAAGAGAAGAACATAACCTAAGCATTTACAGTAGCAGATTTTCGCATGAAACGCGAACAAACCTTTCAGATAATGAGCTCCTGGTCAGAATTTTTCATATTTCGACCTATGTTCCTTGGGGAAAGTTGTTCAGTTTCATGAACTGATTCACCCTTAAAAATATTTGAAGCTAATATATATACACCTTATGTAAGATCGTTTTGTTTTTTCTAACGTTAATTATCCGTAATCAAATCAATCAACGTTAGGTATATAATATAAACTATCAATAAGCTTTATGTAGCGACTTCCCGCGTTGGAAGGATGTGCAGCGGCGAGTAAACAAGTATTGTTCCGAGGCATTATTACACAAGCACATTGTGAAAGTGATGCCAATACCATCTCCGGCGCACATAATGACCGCCACCAACCATGCATGTCATTTGTAAACTGCACATGCACAATGCACATGGTAACGTATATGTCAAATAGTGTAAAAATCGTTGTATTACTAAGTTCGTCTTCGTTGCCTCAGTTACCCACGACTGGTTTTGTACCAACATGTAAGAAAATGATATAAAAAGCTTAAAAATCCACCCAGAAATATTAATTTCAATCTGTTCTGGTATTTATTGTTACTGCGCCAACACTAATATCGAGTAGCTATAGTTAGTATTCTCTAATACATGCCCTGTAAACTATTACTTTTATGGTATACAGCCTCCAAACCTATTATAGATAAAAAATGGACCAAAGAAGAACACGTTTTCTGTATGGGAGAACCCCTTATCAGGTTTCATAATTAGATTAAAAAGTCTTATTATCAGTAACAGAAACAAGGCATCTGTGATAATTTCTCCCACTATCAGCTTGGCAACAGACAGCCTGATGACGAAGACTCACTACACATATAGTCTCAGTCACAAAGGGTCTAAACGGGGCCCGAATGACGAATGGCGCGCCTCAGGCTGGTTGTAACTATTTTTATGTTTTTTAGAAGCTGCCAGCCGTCCATTTTCATTTATGGTACTTTGAACACACAGAGCAGAATTTTTATTCCAGTCGCGGGGGGCGGCCGCATGTTGACTTCTCTGGGCTGTGTCTGGTCTTGGATCTCTTGGATACAAAAAGGACCAAACCAAATATCCATTCCAGGCCAGGACTATAGGAAAAAATCATGCAGGAAATGAGCTGCAACACCCTATACTGCGTCCACCAATCCACCTACCAAGCACGGTGTGTAAAGCAAATCGAGGGCAGGCCATGTCCAGCAGTGGACTGTTGCGGCTGTTGAAGTTGAATTCCAATCCAAAATTACCTTTATTCGGTACTTGCAGCGGGCGTCCTACACTATATGGCTGATATGATGATATACAGAGTGTAAAAAAATAGCTGCAAATATTTTAATGGGTGAATCAGCCCATGAAACTGAATAACTTTCCCCAAAGAACATAGGTCGAAATATGAAAAAAAAATTTGGACCTCCCATATAGGTTGACTCGCTCGGCTGCTACATTTTGTATGGGAGGTCCAAAAAATTCTTTCATATTCCGACCTATGTTTCTTGGGGAAAGTTGTTCTGTTTTATGAACTGGTTCACCTCTTAAAATATTTGCAGCTAATATTTTTACACCTTATATGGCGAAACGAAGTTCGCGGGCACCAGCTAGTTGAAAATATGTGCGTGACGCCGCCCGCCGAGCCCACGCTTCCACGATGAATTATCCAGTCTGGTCTAATCAGCCGTGCACAATAGCCTCAATTACACTTAGTTAACATGTAAGCGAGCAGATGAGCTGGCGTGTTAATGTGTGCGCTACATTAACGCATTTACATACATTAGTAATCAATAGCGTAATCCATTAAATCGATGTAATAAATGAATTAGTCCTTGATTGCTTTTTTTTTTTAAATATGAAAAATTAAAGCCGCTATTACTTGAATTGGAGCCTTCAACCTATTAAATACTGGGTCTAGTTCAAGTTGTACGATGGGTTCTGTAGTGATTTATAAAAGTGCATGAAAATCACATTTTTGTACAGGCCCTCTTAAATATTTTTATTCAACTTTTTAGTATTGGCATAGTGGCAACAAAAATAGTCAATCTGTGAAAATGCCATCTTCATAACTACCAGATGGACGGTCCCGTTTTGACCCAATGGGTAAGGAACCCTTAAAACCAATAAATGTACAAACAAAATGCTATATACTAAATTCTGATGCGAACTTGTAGACCAATATCATTCAATATTCCGGATTTTACGCACCGCTGCTCTCACTGAAGATAGGCAGTTCAAAATAGTCGTGTTTGCATGCTAGGGGTAGCAGAATTCTCCGAATTTCGATTGCCGAAGATACCACGAAGTGTAGAAATATACGAACTGACACAAGATTAGAAATCCAACATCTAATACAAAGTTTTCCATGTAAGGTCTTTAACTTCATAATTTATTATTAAATTCTTTTCCTCACTCTTGGATATAATCATATTAAGTACTACCACTTTCAAACGAATAAATTTTATAACTTTAAAAATATTATGAGTATAGTCTCTCAACAAAACAAAATTTACCATTAGATGATATTGTAGAGCAACCTCGAACTGAATTATAGTTTGTCTATCTAATTTGTTCTTGTTGACAACAACCACCCCTGTAGCGTCGCTGTGACCCCCGCGGGTTTAGTTGTCATTTCGCGGACGGTAAACAACAATGTAATACAAGGATACGTGGCTGCGGAATGAACAACATTGGAAAATAGCAAACAATATACCTAGAAAATAAGCGGTTTTAAAATTATCCTTGATCAGTAATGGAAAACTTGTTAGATTTCATTCAAGTATTATTTTACCCAACAGTATAAGTTCTGTTCTAACTCGTATTACCTACTACTTAGCTGGTGCCCGCGACCTTCGTGTCACCGACTCAAAGAACCAAAGAGTAATGTTAATCTATTGGCTCTCTGCATTCCAAATGGAGACCTTCCGATTCCTGTGTACCAAACCATGTATCACGTTGAACAACTTCTGTTAAGGAACTGCTATTTTTCGAATTTCTTACTTGATGTGAGCCCATGGTTATTCACATCAAATGCAAACTCTATAATTTAAATTTAATAAAATACTCGTTTCAGGGGATTCTTATTTTTAACTCGTAAAAATGGGGGATTAAACGTCGTGATCTTTGATACGATCTATATCATAATAACATAGCATCTTCAGAAGTTGAAAGTTTGTCAATATGGGTTCTTTGAGGCCGCGAACTATCGTTGACTACGTTCTTCCATACACAATAAAATGTGCGAGTAAAATCGCGGGTGGAATGCTAGTGTTAGATAAATGTATAAGAAAACATAATAAGGCATAGAAAATGTGTAAAACGGCAGCGCGGTGGGAACACCTCCCCAAAGCTCAGGCATGGTCCCGTCGTTTGAACGATACTCTGTGAGTGGCTTTCCTTGGTAGCGGTATGTTGAAGTGAAGTGGTATAGAGAGTGATGGATGGTTCGTATATGCGAAAAATATTCACTATCATGTAGGCAATTTCAAGCGACGGCAAATTTTAGTCTCCACGCTGCTGAGCTATTCGCCTGCTGCAAGCGGAGTGACCTGAACACGGTCACATATACCAAGGAGCAGTAGTTTATAACTTCATACTAACGCCCGGTTTTGCACGCACACCCGGCCGACCTATAACATACAAGAATCTCATGCCGCTCGTGTCACAGCGATGGTGTGATGCCGCCGCCGATACGATGTCATTTTCGTATGGCATCGGATGGATTCTCTCACATGCACCTCCTCAAGATAAAAGATCTTTATATGCGTAAATCTGACATTCACTAAGGCAATAATAACTTGAAATTTCACTTTGGCAGATGTGACACTCCCGAAAAAAATCACGTAGAATACATTCAACTACCTACAACAGTAAAATAAATAATAAAAACATGTCTCAGTTGTTTTCTTTTTCGTGTATGCTACACTATCACTCTACTGTTATCAGAAAGAGGAAAGATTAGTGTACAGGTGGGATTTTTAATTTATATTACGAGTACATCTCAAAGAAAATACCTTATAGCTTCATGAAACATGAGAGGAACGTGAGTCACTGTTCACGTTCTAATTTAGCGGGAGACAAAAATCACGTTTCTCCTAAGGGGAAAAAGACGCAACTGTCAAAACTTACGTAAAATCAAATATTTTTGCAGTCAAAATCTAAGGGCAAAATGGAAGACTTGGCTGAATGGACTTACTTTTTTATTTTGATTAGTGCGATATTATAAAAAGAAGAGTAATATTGCGCGAATTTTCTTTAGCTTGTTCACGCAATTTTTTAAGGTTTTTTGAACTGTTCTTCTATTAGTATTCTTCTTTTTGTTCTTGCAGGTGTAGTACAAAAGTAAACTCGTGCGTATTGATGCCTGCGCTTCAGGTTTCAAACTACACCCTTGTTTCTCACCGCATGATCAATGTACTATTGCATCCACCTTTTAGTTTTAGTCCACCATGACATCTATAATTACGACGCATGGCAGCAGGTCGAAAAGTTTGTGCTTAGTAAGAGTCAAAAGAATCAGCACCAGGAAATGGCCAGTAGTTGAAAAAAAAAAATGGTGATGTGCGGTAGCAATTTATGTAGGTAATATGTACATCATGGGACATAAAATATGATACTGATTGCAACATTTAGTGCTTTATTAGTAAAGAACACAAATATAAGTCTGTTTTGAAATAGCTGGAAGTACTTGGTACTCTTATACTGTGATGGTCATCTTTGACACCATCTGGCTGGTATGATATTAGTTTCTAGCTGTATAGGTACCAATTTAAATAAAAGTTAAATGGTGCCTTTTAAAGATTGCTGCAAAACCAATTGCAAAAATATAAACATTATCAGGAGAAATGCTATAAGTTTAAAATATGAACTAACCTGCGTATTTCAAGAACTTGCTGCTCTTCAGGTAGCTGCACTGCTGCAAACAGCTGCATCTCTCCTTCGCGGCCAAACACTCCAGCTGGGATTTTCCTAAACAGAAAAAGCCAGCAGTTAATTCAGGCTTTATAAAAATTATTTGAATAGGAGATATCATTTCAAAACATAGCCATAGCAGTTCTCACACACATATTCATAACATGAAGATTACAATGCATCTTTTCTCATAATAAAGTATCATTATTGAAAAACATATTTTTTCTGTAAGGTAACTGCTTGCAAGGCTTCTTTATCAGCCTTTTAAAATGACCCAGTAAAAAATGAGATTATACAAACAGGAACATACCGTAGAAACTTTTTGAGCACGCTGGCTATAGTGTAAACGGAATAGTTGTCTACATTGACCAAGCGGCCTGTCTGCAGAAAGTGGATAAGTTTCTTCATGGCTCCCTGGTGGCCTGGAGCCCTGAACACGTCCCGCCGCAGTGGAGCTTCCTTGTTTAACTTCAGTATCAGCACCTACACAAACATCACATTTTGTATTGTAACAGCCATACAAATTCACTACACATACCTACACACCCTATTTACTGATCACATTTTGCCCTGCATCAAACTCTTAGGGAATGTAGCTGTAAGATATTCATTATACACAACTAACTAACAAGAACACAAGATATTATTCAACCTGGGCAGAATACAATAGCTAAATGAATGTAAACTTAGTCAAAGTACAAGAAAACTAAACTTACAAGTAAAGGGCCAGGAATATCTTCCTTGCAGACTTCTTGCAACGGCACGCCGAACTTGACTTTCTCCAGCCTCCGTGGATAGGGCAGGGAATTTGGGTGTCCGCAGGAGGTGACCACACTGCTCAGAGTGGCTGCCCGCCGGTGCATCCTCCGCGCCCAGTTGCTCATTTTATCCGTTGTTGAAAACTTCACACACAATTATACATGAACAACATCTCAGAAGCCGACGGCTTTTATTATGAGATTCGTGTAGGTAGCAAATCGGAGTCCGATCGTCGTACTCAAAAATATTCGACAACTTCAACAAGTCTTCAGCGATGTAACGAAAATAACTGGCACATATTCATTATAATTCCTAATATCTTCGATACAGACAAGTACCCAGTAATAGTTGTTTCAGAGATGCATAAGATGTGAAAGGAACTAAACTGGGAGCGTTCGCTGGGATCAAGACGAGAGAATGCGAGAGAACAACAGCAACCTGACCTGCCACAGGCAGGCACGCACCAACTAAAAGTGTTGCCAGACCTCTCTCTATTAAATAATCATATACTTTTTTTTCGACAGCCAACACTGCTGCCACCGCTGCGGCACGCAGGCAACACGCGAGCGACAATTGGATCTTTCTTATTAGAAAAAAAGAGATATTACCAAATAATTACAGAACATATTTTTGACACCATTCTTAACATAAAATAATATTCTCGCTTCGCTCGTAATTGGTACGTGTATTTAGTAAGGTAAAGATGTGATAAAGCGAAGGGTGGCTCCTCTATAGACAGAAACAGGTAGACGTTTATTTTGGGTAACAGTACATTGGTGAAGTACATATATACTCGTATAAAAAAAACAATGAAAGAAAAATCACACTGTTATTCTGTTAGTGTGAGTACTACGCACTCAGGCAGTAGTACCTGGTTCACCGAGCCGGGTATATCGCCTCTAAAAACGTAGGTATTTTGTTTCTTTCACTATCTATCTAATATCATTGTAATATTAGCATAGTCACCTAGTTATTATTCCACGCGTAAACCCGAACGAGTTAGTTATATTAGTTTAGTCTAATATTATGTTGCTGTGCCCCCCCGGGGTGTCACATGATTACTATTAAGTTTATCTGTGATGGTGCAATAAACGTTTGAACTTTGAACAAGCCATAATGCTTCATAATACATACTACAATACGGGCCATGTTTTGGATAACGAGGTTTTGTGTTTGACGAGTAAAACACAAAAAAATTGACATATAATTTACAAAGAATATAATACTGTATAAAATAAAATATTAAAATATTGTTGTAAAAATAAACGAGCAAAAATGAAAATGAAAAAGATGTATTAAGGTTCGGATTCGAACTCGAGCCCCATTGATTTATAGGCAAGCAGTCTAACCATCTGAGCTACATTCGCTGACAACTGAGTGACGAAACAGCTGTTCTTTCTCCACACAAAATGCAACGTGTTTTTATTCAGCTTGTTTTGCCATTTGCTAGATCGATTTATCGCCCCCGAATACCCCTGTAGACGAACTTTCAAGAAAATCATTGGAGCCGTTTAAATTCTTGCTCGTTTAAAGGTATTAGGTAAAAAGCTTCATTTGTCGTCAACATGTTGTCAGTTGAGTGACTATGTAGTTCTACTACAAACTCATAGGAGGCGCTACACGATACTCGTAGGGAGTCAATGAACGAAAAATATATAATGTGGTAAGATAGTCAGTTCAACGTCATCTATCGAGTTTTTGGAACACTAGTTTTTTATTAACCTGTCACTATAGTGATGCACATGTTTTCTGAAACAACCTAAGAAAACAATCCTCAAAAATGTCAGACGTGGCGATAATGACCATATTCTTACGGCCGTTAACGCTCTGCCTACCCCGCAAAGGATAAAACCGTGGCGTATGTATGTATGTATTTTTTAACTCTCAAAAAGAAAACCTCCTTATAAATATACAAACAACTCCACACTACTTATTAACAATCCACATCAAAATATCATAATTTTATTGCTTTTCGGGCATATTCTTATTATTTCTCTTTGATTATTGGGTATTATTTTAAGCCTATGGTGTCCCAATGCTGGGCAGAGGCCTCACCATAGTTTTTCCACTTGTCAATATTATTTAACTTAAAAAGAAAATAATACGCTCTACTAGTAATAGTCTGGCAATGTTGGGCGACGGAGCAGCGGTATCGGATGTACGTGTGGCTGAGCCTTTATGTGCGGTTATTTGGCTTTATTAAGGGAAGAACACACACCATTTTTGAGAAACAGCACTGGAAACAGGCATCCCAAAAAGGCTCCGTAAAGATAAGACCGGGCACAGATATCAGGTTTTCCGGTTCAGTTTTCAGATCAGGTTATCAAAATGAAAAAATAGCATTCAGGAAACCAAAATCAGTAAACCTGATGTCTGTGCCCGGCCTAATAATGTTTCTGGCAGAAATCTCCTCAGTGCGCGCCCTCGGTTATCGGAAGTCCTTTTCGGCGAGTCCCGAGAACCAAGGACAGAAAGCAACCAAGTGCCTGCCGGAGAGAGACAAAGGTACTCTTTGGAGGAGTATGCTTTGGAGAGAGATAGCTCCGGCCAAAGAGAATATAATAAAACTAGCGTTTTAAGAGTTGGGTCTTACGTATAACGTTTTTTTTTCAAGTTCACGCTAAAATCTCTAGCCAATATAAGCATTCTAATATTGTAACAATGCTACCAACATGACAGAAAAATAGAGATGTGGTATGCCCTGGTATGATAAATATATCGATATCGATATTTAAAAAAAACAGCGTTGGAATATCCTAGACTGTTTTCAATGGGCGTTTTTCAAAGGAGCAGTTTCGCAATATGGCGGAGTACACCACCATCTTGCGGAATTGCTCCTTTGAAAAAGATTAGGTGTATGAGAAACAAACTCAATTTTCTTAATTTATAGGTTTATTTATTTTTCCTATACCTGGGTCGGTATGACATAGACTAGATCGTACAATGTACAAAATATCGTATCGACTAAATATCAGTCCTTATCTCAAAACAGCCAAATCATATATTTCCAATGTATTATAGTGCAATGTCTATTAAAAAACATGATAAAAGTTTATAATTTTTTTTATCAAGGAAACTTTTTTTACCTGACAGATACAATAATTGCTACTTGCTGTTATTGGTAAATGTTGATTTGTGCAATAGTCTATTTAGTTGCTGTATGTGGTCTTCTGATCAGAAATGTTGGCTACTCTGCAACTGCAAATAAGGAAGTTCATTACTCAGGCTAGTACCTCACTACACCTACGTCGTTTTTTCGCGGTTTTCGATTAAACTCAGTTTTATTCAATTCAGCAAGTAGCAGTAGTACCTTAACCATGTAAACTGCATTTCTTGGGTTTTGCTCTCGAATAAGATTGCTTGTGTAGATCACGTCCGCTAAACAGTTTGGTTTAGCTGAAGGTTTTAACCTAGATAACTTCCTATTGAAGTCTTTTTTGGTAAAATGATTTCCACATAAATACTTCAAAGAATGTAACTTTTCTATAGGCACATATGCCAAATCTTCTTTACCAGTCAATTTTACCCATTGTCTGCATCTGAAACAGTATAGTACATTATTAGAAAGTGTACAACATAAAAAAAAAATTGCATTATAGTGCATAAAATACAATTAAAAACTCTAAGGGGTTCGCAAATTCGCATGAATCATTTTTTTTATTGGACCTAAGATGAAGAAGAATGTGAGTTTTTATTTTATTCAAAAAGTTAAAACCATCAAATTTTTTCAGAAGACAACAGAACACAATTAGAAGAAATGAGGTTTTGCAGTTGTCAAATGCATTGTTATAAAAAAGGCCTTATTGGAAAAGTATACTCTGACCCGTAAATAAACTATCGATAATTTTATCGATACAACCCTAACCCATCTCTATGGTAAATTTGCAAGGATAGCCCAGATATAAAATACGTAAAATAAATGACAGAAAGTCTTTCGAAATCACTTAGAATTGATAAAATGATAACCAAAATAACTTACCGCCTTTCAAATAATGGGAACTGAGCCAAAAATACTCGCTTTTCTCCCGATTGTCGACCGGCTTTCAATCCACAAATTTCACACTTTTTATAGTGCATCTTGAGATGCAATCGTAATTAATTTATTACCACAATGTAAATTATTTGTAAATGTTAAAGTTTCGTCACCAATATTTCACGTTATTCACTGAAAATTTTTAATTAATCATGCTGCGATATCAAGAAATTTGACAAGAACCGCCATATTGTTTAGTGGTGTGACAGCCTGACAGCGCTAGACAAAGAAGCAGGATAAAAGGAAAGAGACAATAAACGACGCCATAAATTTTAGCGTGAACTCTTTGAGTTTTTTTTTTAATATGAAGTTTCGTCAGGCCTCCGGCGACCGGTCCGATGACGTACAGAGAGCTAGTGCGGTGAACTGCGGTGCATGGGGCGGTGTGGAATTTCCGTTTTCTATAGTTCGGGTTCGCCGTTCGGACTTCTTCGAGTTCGGATCGGAGCGCGAAATTCAAAATCAACCCAGACGAACCAGTTTTTATTTTGTGCCAAGATCGTGGAGCGCAGTGCTTTCACTAATAATGGGTGCATATTAAACTAAGGATTAGTTTTCGTTTAAAGAAAACATATTTTCGTTATAACCATGTATTTCGTTTACTTATTTATAACCACCAAACAAGGCCAAGCTTAACCAGAAACTGAGGTATATTAAACATTTATGTGAATACATACTACCAATTTAGATATTTCAATCATATTAGATATTTTTATCATAGAATTGTATTAGATCTCCAATCTGCGCATTTTTTTTCTGCAACTATGGTTGTAACACAGGATAGTAGCGAGTTAACGGCGCATACTGTCGACATTTGGTGCCCGCAGCTACCGGCAAATAACAAGAAAAAGCAGATTTCATAATGATATTCGCCGGAAGCTATACAAGCAAGTGGATACACTTTACAATAATAAATTATAACACTTACCTACCTACTAATATTTGAGTAAATTGTATCACTTACCTAGTTATATTTTTAAAAAAGTGCATCACTAACAATTTCGTGCCACATCGAGATTTTAATATTATGCATAGATATAATTTAGATAACGCAAAAGGAATAGTATGGAGAAGTTTAACTTTCATGTTATTTATTTGATTAGTTAGAATAGGAACCAAACATATAAGTTTATTATAACAAAGCATAACATATTATAGTTCGCATAGGCAGCCTGGCTGCGGTCTGGTATTTAGATCGTTCTCGTTTTAGGGTCAGTTAATCGACCAAGTAACAGCATCATCGTCACCATCATCACAACTATAAAAACTTCTCAATAAAAATGGACAACTGTATGACAGTCTGAAGTCTGATTAAATCAGTACGGACAGCCCGTTTTTATAAGGCCGTACATTGCATCACGCGCGCTGCCTGCACAGCCCAGATCGAGGGCGCTTCCATGAGCCATCCAAATAATGATACTACGGGTATATGGATGGATAACAGCCCTTCTCATGGCAGCCCGTGCGGGTAACTCGCGCGACGCAACGTAGCCGTTTAAGAGAGCCCAGTAACAAACTGAAACAACAGTAAAATAAATACATTGATGTAATAACTGATTACTAAAAGATTATACAAAGTTAATATACAATATTTTGTATATGACTTAATAGCGATAAACTTAAACAATTTCTAGTCGTTTCATCTCTTTGAAGAGTTCAGCGCCCATCTTGGCTGGCGAGCGGGTGACGATGACGTTGGCTTGTTCGAGGGCTTTGATCTTGTCCATGGCACCTCCCTTGCCGCCGGAGATGATGGCGCCGGCGTGGCCCATCCGCCTGCCGGGCGGCGCAGTCAGACCAGCGATGAAAGCCACCACAGGTTTCGCCTTCTGGCCCTGTTGTCAAAAGTCAAGCAAGTCTTCAACATATCATATAAAAGAGTTAACAGTACATTACATCGTACCGCCTTGAATTCTCTGTTGTGTAAACCATTTTTAACTGTTTAACTGTTTATCCTTAGAAAGGGTGACTCAAATTGCCGCTGATTGTACAAAGGAAAAGGTGGTACTATGATAATGTTCCTGTTTATCTATCACCCACATTTTAAACAACTAAAACCAGAGACAAACTAATTTAACGTGAAATATTATCAATAATTCAATGACTTTATTAGTCTTAGATGAAATATAACTATTCCAAATCACAACTATCATGATTTTTTATTAGTCTTAGATGAAATATAACGATTCCAAACGACAACTATCATTATTTACGTGAAACTATGTTAATTTAACTTCAACTATCTATTTATTACTTACAATAAACACTTAAAAAGCGCAATTAAATAATGTAATGTGTCCTATCTCATAGCTTCGAACTGATGATTAAATGCTTATTTAATTATTCATGATCAGTTGATGCGACCAGTAGCAAAATGTTTTCTTTTGTTAATCTCGAAATGTGATCATGATTGAAATCATAAAATCGAATCAGTGTTATCGTAATTCAATCTAATCTCTGATTATCCAACTTCTTTATCTTGAACCTGAAGTGCCTACGTTATTTGCAAAGGTGACGGATTGTGACGTAAGTATTAGAAGATCGTATTCATTACGATTGAATTGGCAACAATTGTTCCGCGACAATGTTTAGTAATAAAGTTCTCGGGTGTTTCGCTACAACGAGGACAACCTATTTTTCTATTAGATAGATACAGGTTTTCGATACAAAATTTGCTATTTTGTTTCGGATACATTTTTCTGGTACAATAATAGTGTTCTTTGTTGAAACGAAACACTTGGGATTTTTTTGGTGAACATTGTTGCGCAAAGAATGTTGCCAAATGAATCATTGTGCATATTCGCACCTTAGATGTACGACTTGATATTCAAAAGATAAACAAAATATTACCGGGGGGGTTTGGTCGTAGGTGCATGATCCCCTCCATGAAGCATTTAATCCTAAAATACTAGTGATTTGCCAGGTTCTTACATATGAGAAACACGCTAGTAACATATTACAATTACTAGCAAATACAATTGTTTCCATACTTATAAAAAATGGGAACATATGGTAACATTCAGGTTTCAATGTTCCAAAAACTGCGGTTGAAGTTATAGATCAGTGATTCTTTACCGGTGGCCCGAGGATTAGTTGTCCCTGGAAGCACCTGAAGTGGTCCGCGAGCCTATCCAATAAATGGGTAACAAGAGTTGACAGCACATAACCGAACGCAGAACACGCACTCCCGAATGCGCTGTAGCGCTCCTTTTTACTCGATTTTACTATCCGATAGTAGTTGATTATGTGTTGTGACCCCCCGCCCCCCCCCCCATAATTTGATATTGTATTCGCCCCTGATGGTGACTAATATTATCTAATACATATCAATGTAAAGACGTAATCATATTAGACATGATAATAAATGATGTGATGTAACGAGGAGTCATAAAATATGCGTCAAAATTTCAAACATGTTCTTATCACAATACACAGTGAATAAATACAATGGAAAGCAAGAATGACGGCACAAACAAATTATAAAACCTCTAAGAAGGATTCAGTCTTCCAGGTCTCTCTATTACCTTGCTCTGTGAATGGATATAAGTAATAAAATAAATACTTAGTAATTGCAGAAGAAAATAATAAATTAATGTCGTATTTCGCAAAGCGCAGCGCTAGCATAGCTTTATAGGAGTTATGTTCAAGGTAATCGATTGTAGGGCAGCGGGCGCGGTGGCCAGTGAGCGAGTCGAACATTGAATTGACCAATCAAATGAACGAAATAATAAACATCTAGGAACAGATTTATTACACTGCTCTGGGAGGATCCTTATGTGCATTATTATGCAATGTTCTGCATTTCTTGCATACAGTTGACGAAATTCATACATAAGTCCAAAAAAAAGCGACGCTACCGCCGCATTCTTGAATCTATCATCTTTTAATATAGGTTGTTTCGTTTGACTTACCGTGTTATGCTTAATGAGATATTCAGATGCTAATTCCTCGGCGTTGCCTCCGATCTCACCGATGAGGATGATCCCCTTGGTGTTGGGGTCGTTCAGGAACACTTCCAGGCAGTCGATGAAGTCTGTGCCGTTGAACGGGTCCCCTCCGATGCCGACACAAAGTGTTTGCCCGAGACCGGTCTGCGAATAGCAAAACAAACAGTGTAGTGCTCCCAGAAATGCATGACCTTGAGTATGTAGAATATTGTCGATAATTAGTCGAACAAAAACTGGAATTACTCGGGACACCGTTTAAAAGATGTAACGAAACGCATGTGGCGTGCTGGAGAGAGCCTCTCTGTAAGACGGCCCATCAGAACCGCGCCACATAACGAAGATCTGATTATTCTATCGTGGATCTCGAGAACCACGGCACGTAGCGAGGAACTGATTTCTGGAAAAAATTGTCGGGAGTTAGTCGAAATGGTATGCAAAAACACAGAATTTGTCGATACTTCGCTTGGAAAGAATATAACCGCAAACACTTATTGAGTGGCTAGACAGGAGTTGACTTATAATTATAATATTATCTGTTTATAATTACTTGTTTTTTAAATATTCATTTTTAATATTCACTTCATGATAATCATGATCCCAGTTAAGAGCAGGTGCGCACATGTAACACTTTTTTGGCATGCAAATGGGTGCCGCATTACCCGAATACAGAGCCAAATAGAAATCTAAAGGTAAAACCGTACTGAGACTGCACTGGATCGGAGCGGCGCTTTTTTCTTGTACTTTGATCTTTGTACTGATTAGTATGAAGTAAACTGCACTGCAGCGGAGCGGCGCGGCAAAAATGTTTGGCCGATTCGCTGCAGTTCAATTGCCTGTGATAGCACGCTGCAAATGAACTGCAGCGAAACGGCGTTTGTTACTATAGTTCATGTTGAAGCGGTTAAGATGGGTCAAAAACATATAGTAGGACAAAGTATTTTTTTGTTCCTATTCATTTTTTTACAAAATTTCACCATATTATCGACAATAATTCTATATTACATATTCAAGGTCCTAAATTTCCACATGGGCCGTGCCGGGGAGCTCCACACAAACATTAGAATCTGCTTAATACCTATTCCCGAGTTCAAGCGCAAGACCTTTCCAAAGAGTACACACAACAGTCAAAATTTTCTAAAAAATTAACTATACATACACACAGCACGCCTTTTCCCTTACGGGGTAAGCAGAGCATCAACAGTTACGGCAACAGTTTGGTTCAAACTACCAACACTGCTTAAAACGATTGGGCGACAAGACGTACCTAAAATTGTGACAGCCAAACCCTAGTTGGTGTTTATTTATTATTACTAACATCAGCCCAGCCTGAGATTATAAGTAGGCAAGAATAAGTATGTAGAAGATTCTTACGATGGTGGTTTGGTGGACGGCCTCGTAGGTGAGGGTTCCGGATCTGGAGACTACGCCGATGCACCCTTCCTTGTGGACCTGTCCGGGCATGATGCCGATCTTGCACTTGCCTGGCGCAATGATACCCGGGCAGTTGGGGCCTATCAGCCGTGACTTGTTTTGCCGCAACAATGCGTGCTTTACGCGTACCATGTCCTATAAAACACAAGTAATTAGTCAGTCTTCCTCTTCTATCTGCGATTTCCTTAAGATGATTGTGATGCTTTACTTACATGTTGTGGCACTCCCTCAGTAATGCATACAATGAGCCCCATCTCAGCCTCAATGGCTTCTTCGATGGCTTTGGCAGCTGCGGGAGGAGGTACGTAGATGACAGAGGCATCAGCTCCTGTCTGTTCCTTTGCTTCCCTAACTGTACCAAACACGGGCTTGCCAAGGTGTTCTGTCCCCGCCTTTTTAGGGGAAACCCCACCGACTATTTTGGTGCCATAGTCAAGAGCTTGCTGGCTGTGAAAGGTTCCCTGCTTGCCAGTAAAGCCTTGTACAATAACTTTGGTGTCAGCTGTCAACACTAAGTTTTTCCTAGTTGATGCATACTGTGAGCTGTATCTGACAGTGTTGAAAATTACGCCATCTGAAAATTTTAATGACTTATTCATTATTAAAGTGACTAGGAAGTTATTTATTAGACCTTTAAAATATTAACGTTTCCCTAGACATTATTGAACAACGCATTAGCTTAAATGGAAACAGTCTTTGATCAAGCCAGCAAAAGTTAAAGTTATTATTATGTTAGCAAAAAGAAGGATACAAAATCAAAATATAATGTGTATAAATATAAGATTAATCTAGGCCAATATCATATCAACATAGAAAGGGATGAAACAACTAGAAGCAACAAAACACGCCAATCTTGTTGAAACAGAAACCATAAGAGAGATCACAAAAATGGAATTGCTTTTTAATCCAAGGCATTATGAAAACACTTTTACTTTGTAGAAATACTGAAAAGAAATAGACCATTTGAATTTGATAGTGTCTATCACTAGCTAATAAATTGCCATCATTAGAAAATAAGCCTAAAGTTAGGTATGTACGTACATATTGTCAATTTTATTAATGTTACTACTAATGATATTGTCAAGTTGAATAGTTTTTATCAGCATGTTTATGTTTAATAATAAAAGTTTATCTTTCAGTCAACAATTCTTATCCAAGACATTATTATAGAATAAACTAGTGGCCCGCCCAGCAAATGCGCGTGCTGCAGACTATTTTCCAATGGGAATAAAATGTGTCTCCGGCAAGTATTATACATAAAAACCTTCTTCTTGAATAACACTATCTTTAAAAAAATCCTGCATCAAAATCTGTTGTGTAAGTTTTAAAGATTTAAGCAAACATACATACAGACGCGAAAAGAGACTTTGCCTTATATTATATAGTGATATACATGGGCTAACTTATGATTCTTTATTTAATATAAACATGATGATGACTAGATGATGTATGTAATTTACCTAAACTGTCTTATTTAACAAAAAGTTTAAGGTAAGAAGCCTTGATACTGACAAAACAACCTCTTAGCAAAACCTAAGAATCATTATTAATGCCTCCATTAAGATTAAACAATCTGAGAATGGAGACTCTCATTTTTTAATTCAAGTGTGCAAGTGCTAGCATGGTTTATTTAAAAATGTAATTGATTATCTTGATGTTTGTGCTATCATGGTTTATTTACCAATGTAGTTATTATAATTATTTCTATTCCTCATTATGATTATTTTGAGGTGCTATCCCTAACACCCTCTATAGATATAACAACAGTCATAAAATTCGTTTGGTAAGTAACAGTTACATAGCATCATCAGATTATGTTAATAAAATGTCATAAAAACTGTGAAATATTGGTAAGTTACATAGCATAAAATCTCATATTATGACATAAAACTGAGCATATTGTTAATTATTTGAGGTAAGAAGAGTAAGAGAGACAGTATCAAAGGTCAGTCAAGATATTGATCCACTGTTTTTCACACATTTATGTCTATACAATCTCTTAGGGGTCAAATTTTGAAACCTTTTTTAAAAGTGTGGCTCCACTTGTGCAGCCTGCATGTAGATACAAAACTTTCACCCCCCTTTCTACCCCATTAAGGATTGAATTCTCAAAACATCAAAACATGTATGAAATTATTTTTAAAGTTCTTCCTATATACCAAAATTTGAAGCAATTATATCTAAGGAATAAAAAGTCTCATACAAATTTTCATCCCTTTCCTAAATTGCCCCTAAAATGTAAAAATAAAGAGATAAAAATTTAAAAAAATCTCTACTTAGTATGTGCCTATGTTGTTCAAAGAATATGCAAATTTCATGCTTCTAGCCAAGGGTTTGGCCTGTGCGTTGATCTATGACCAGTCAATTTGGCCTTTTATGTATTAAGATGTACTCATACATATATCACGCCTTTATCCCTTGCGGGGCAGGCAGAGCGTTAACGGCCGTTGTACTCATACATGATAATTTAATAACGGATACATAACGTCATGTACTATCAAAGAAAAATCCCCGAAACTACATAAATGTATTTATAGATGAAGGTCTCGGATACACCTAATGAATTCGACATTGAAAACCTAGTTTGTGTAATCGCCAAGATTCTTAGTGCAAGTAAAGTACATTAGGCAAAGCTTCGTGATGGAAACATTATTCATTAGGTAATTGATTCAATATCGCAGAGCAAGTTGCTTGCAACTAGATAGGTAACGTAACTAAACTAACATTCACTACTAAATCTAACCTAAAGGGGTAGTACCACGGAAACAGTATTTTAGTTATATTTACCTTTTACTCGGGAAAGAATCCTCATTGACACCGCCATTGTCTGATAGGAGTACTTACGATTCTGTACAGTAAAAGGATTTGCAAATTCGAGTACAGTAACTTACTTGGCAGCCATTACGTAACTGACGTCAGACTTTCGATAAACGAACGTGCATGTCAGTCATTTTTGACATTGGCGGCGCGTTCGGAACGTCTTATTTTAAAGAACTTTTGTAGCCCTTTTTTTAAATGACATTAATTTAAAACAAAACCCTCGTTCGAGAGTGACAAGGATGGTCTAGTTGAAGAAATCACTAAGTCCATTTTGCGACACTTGCACTGGCAATAAATACAATTAAAAAAACGATTTTGTTTGTCGTTTGTTTGATGTATGTATCCGATTTTTTTGTAATGTTTCTAAGTCGAGTTTTTCAAACTAAGCCGATTGCTAAGTCCATAAGTTTGAGTTGAAAAAAATAAGACTACCAATTTTATTTTTATTTATTTATTTATTTATGATAATATCCCTAAGTCCTATACTGTGTCCTCTAACAGCTAATGTGTCAAAAGTTCTTCCGGTTTACCCGTTTTAAAGTTTCTATGTTGTTTTGTTTGAAATATTTCCGGTTGTTTTAGTATTTCCATTTTGCGATATGTGCTTGAAAACCACAAACAACAATACAGGGTCCCAAGTCAGCTATTAAGTTACTTTACAGAAAAGGAAATTTTTGTTCCTGTTACTCATTATTTGTAATCCGATTAATGATAGTTTTTGATGCTCCTATATACATTTAACAAAAATAAATGTCGCTCCTTTTCATATGAATGTGGATTTCGTTTTAATGATTAGACCAAGTGATATTTTGATTGGACTTAGAAACTACATATTATTCTGTGAAGGTACATATTATTGTACTTTCTTTACTCCGTCCACCACCCTAAACTAATATTTCAGGAACAGAAATAAAGTTGTTAAGTCTGGACACTCAAATAGCTCATTTTTGACTTAGTGATTTCTTGAACTGGACCATCCTAGGCGAGGGTTTTTTTTGTAGGCGTGGGTTTAAAAATTCTTAAGCGAGGGTTTAAGAACGGTCAATCAAGAAAACTTCTAGTAACTACAACATCACGAACGTACTCTTGGGGAAAGGAGGGCTACATTGCTACATTGATAAATCCCTTTTTACACTGAGATCGATTTTACAAAAATCAGTATTATGACGGAAACACACTGCATCCAAATGACGACACGCGCGCGTGTTAGCTGATATGGCGATTTTCAATGAGTGCCACCAATATTGTAGCAACAAACAGTCCACCCACAGCAAGGGTCAGTGCTAGAAACACTGCTAGCTAACAACCCTCGCCACCCGACAAGGGTCTGCTAAATGAAAATCGTTTCAGTTGGATGTCGATTATATTTCATACATCATCCTTCTATGATCACTATGTAGTAGCGCCCTCAGCGTACGGTAATTAGCACGAATTTTAAAGCGATAATGTAAAAACAAAATCGAGTTCGGTGCGAGATACGGTAGTACCTCTTACGAACCCTTGGTACCACACTTCCCGCTCATTTCATTCGTTCTTTCGTGTACGGTATGTAAGCACGCGTTTTCGTATTTTTCATGTTTAAAAATTATATTTTTCAAGAATATACCACAAGAAAGAAAATATGGAAAAGAAAAGACAGCTTTTCGAAGAATTCATCAACTTCATGAGCAGAAGAATAGAAGAAAGTGAAGAATCATCGTCGGCATCCAACGATCCAGAACAATGGCCGGTCGAATATTTGAACCTAAATGGTTGATACTGACAAGAACTCTGAAAATATTCTATTCATATCCTGAGACCTGTCACGGCTTGGTTTCGACCACGAGGGGGCAGGCAATGGATTATCATAACATAAGAGCTGTCACGGTTTGGTTATCCACGAGGGGTCAGCCATGTTTATGATTGAAGATATTTTCTTTTTCGAGTTCACTGTCTATCTACATCCTCATCCTGAGACCTGTCACGGTTGGTTTCGACCACGAGGGGGCAGGCAATGGATTATCATAACTAAGAGCTGTCACGGTTTGGTTATCCACGAGGGGTCAGCCATGTTAATGATAGAGGATATTTTCTTTTTCGAGTAAGTACCTACACTAATCCTCATCCTGAGACCTGTCACGGCTTGGTTTCGACCACGAGGGGGCAGGCAATGGATTATCATAACATAAGAGCTGTCACGGTTTGGTTATCCACGAGGGGTCAGCCATGTTAATGATAGAGGATATTTTCTTTTTCGAGTACACTATCTATTTATAACCATATCTATCCTGAGACCTGTCACGGTTGGTTTCGACCACGAGGGGGCAGGCAATGGATTATCATAACATAAGAGCTGTCATGGTTTGGTTATCCACATGTTTATGATTGAGAAATTTTTCTCTTTTTCTTTTTGTGTACATTGTCTATTTATATCCAGCTCCTGAGACCTGTCACAGTTTTTGGTTTTATCTGCCACAAGAGGATAGACAATGGGTTTTTTCATAAACAAATAATAAATAAAAATACTATTTTTTGTCATTAGCTCTCTCAGTTGGTATATCTACAAGAGCTGAACTATGTTTATCATGGTTGCAAAATTCTATTTTTAATTTTAAACCCCATCTCCTATCTTGACGAAGGAGTAATCATCCATGTGAATGTTCTTGGTCCGGTTGCACCCATGAAAAGACAATAAAGATTTTGCTTACATTGATTAAATTCTCAAGTCATTTTCTTGGATTCTTTATAGATTCATTGGACATCAGTGATGAAGAGTTAGAAGCAAAAGAAGAGGGGGGGGCACACTGTGAACAGGAACTGATGGATGAAGAGATAGAAAAAGTAAAAATCGAAGATGAGCTAGATGAAGAACTGCTAAACCTTTTGGGGAAGGAGAAAGAATTTAATAAAGAAAAGTCTCCTAATATCCATGAACGTCTTGGAAAAAGGTTTGGGTAAGGAAGAAAAACTTGTTATTATGAATAAATATCCTCCTATAGAAAATGTACCCCGTGTAGTGTAACCCCTAAACTAAACCCTGAAGCTGAAGCAGCCATATCCGATCAATCAAAGAAAAGAGATCACAGCATCAGTGCTAAACAGAAACAAGCTGCTGTTGCAATTTCAGCTCTTGGAAGTCTACTATCCAAATGCATCTCCAGCAATGAAAATATAGTGAAAAAGGAAATTATTACAAGGGTGAGCGATGCTGGTCACATACTATGCAACTTATTTTGTGAAGACAACAAAGCGCATAGGTACTTTGCTCTAGAAAGTCTTAACAAGGAGATGAGACAATCTCTACGTCAGCGACAACCGGAAGGGTTTCTATTTGGAAATAATTTATCAGAAGGCATTCGCACAGCCAAAGCCATTGCTAAAGCAGCCCACGACTTAAAAATTAAATCTCATAAAGGTCACACTTAAAACTCGCAAGGAGCGCTCCGCAACAACAATCACCATTATCAATATCAGGGAAAAAACAATGTGACACGGGGGCGGGGCCCAGTCCAGAAAAAACCAAATACTACCCACAGCATCCAAACTCAATGAAAAATGGAAACTCATCAAAAACCAACATCTCAAAGCCATTCCAGAAGGACCGGACCACACCATTAGTTGGCAGGTTAAAATTTTATTTTAATGACTTGATTGATATTGCAGGTTATGACAAAACAATTTTATCATAGGTAAAACCATTTCAATGTGTGGAACCCAATATGGTTAAAATATCCATTGAAGAAATGACTGCTGCCAACAGTGAAGTCAATAGGCTTTTATCAATAGGAGCAATTGAAAAGTGCTCTACATGTGATGATCAATTCCTTTTTTAATACATTTGTTATTAAAAAACCTAATGGTACTTACAGATTTATTTTAAACTTAAAAAAGTTAAATAACCTTCTACAGACTCACCATTTTAAGTTAGAAGACAGCTTGTAAGTTAATTACAAAATCTTGCTTTTTAGCAAAAATTTACTTAAAGGATGTATATTACATGGTATCAATAAATGTAGATGATAGAAAATATTTAAGACTCATTATGAATATATTTATCAATTCACAGTATTACCCTTTCTTTGGCTTATCAACAGCACCATTAGTTTTCACGAAAATTTTAAAACCTGTGTTATTAAAACTTAGGGAAAAAAGGATTTATGTCAACAGTATACCTGGACGATTTCCTATTGATATCCGAAGATCACAATCAATGCATAGAAAATATATATTTAGTGAATGGGAACTGTCACAATCAGCTTTTGATAACCTAAACCTGATGTTGATTTATTTGCATCCCGATTAAATCGCAAATGTTACAAATATGTTGCTTGGCACAGAGACCCAGATGCTTGGAAAATTAATGCATTTACTATTCCTTGGGATAGTTTTTTCTTTTATACTTTCCCTCCTTTCTGTTTAATATTAAAATCACTGAGGAAGATAATTAATGATAAAGCAGTGGGCATTATGGTTGTGCCACTTTGGGAAGGACAGCCGTGGTACCCACTATTTAATAAATTACTAATTTCAGAATTAGTTATACTACCTCCTCATAGATCACTACTGTCGTCAGGTGCGGGGACCCCACATCCATTACACAAGAGCCTCAAGTTAGCTGCAGGGATATTATCAGGGAGGCATTTTTGAAATATATAGGTATTTCCAATAAAACCACAGATGTCATGCTGGCTTCCTTGTCAGACAATACACTCAAGCAATACAAATCAGGCATTTTAAATTGGATTTCTTACTGTTGAGACCAACAAGTAGATTGTTTTAATGCATCATTTCCCCAAGTTTTAGACTTCTTAATGGTCCATTTAAATAAAGGTGCCTCCTATGGGACCCTTAATTCTTTAAGATCTGTAATCTCACATTTATCGAGTGAACAACAACTAAGTAAGTCCTGTAACATTAAAAGATTTTAAGGGGATTTCTAGATTAAGACCAGTCTGAACAAAATATCACGAAACCTGGGATGTGGCAACAGTCTTTAATTTTTTGTCATCCAATACTGATAGTATGAGTACATCTATTCAGACATTAAGTAAAAAGACAATTACATTGTTAGCCTTGACTACGGGTCATAGAATGCAGACCCTGTCCTTAATAAAAAATTCAAATATTAAAATAAATAAGAACCATATAAGTATTAAAATCACTGAAACTATTAAAACGTCAGCTCCTGGTAGATATCAACCCTTTATAAATTTACCTTTTTTTTCTCGAAAATCCATTAATTTGCCCAGCAAAAACTTTATTAGACTATATAAACAGAGCTCAATCATACCGCAAAAATATTGAATTTTTGTTTATTACCTCAAAACCTCCTTACAAGAAAGCATCAAAGTCGACCCTAAGTCGCTGGGTTAAGAGATAGTGGCATTGACACTAGTGTATTTTCTGCCCACAGCACTAGACATGCGTCCACTTCTGCAGCTTTCAGTAGATATAAATACTATCAGAAGAACAGCAGTTTGGTCTATAAATTCATCAGCCTTTGCTCGGTTTTATAACCGCCCTATTATTGATATAGATTTTGCACATACTGTGGCAGGAGTGGATCCATTATAAAATTGTAATGTTGATAAACTTAATATTTTATTGTTGATTTTACTAAGTGTAATTAGACACAGAAAACAGTCAATTGTTTTGTCAACTATTTGATGTCATCTACCACTTAATGTTGAACCTGTAAAATATGATATTTAATGTTAATTTAATAAACTTAGAAAACAGTCAATTGTTTTGTTTGTCAACTATTTGATGTCATCTACCAATTAATGTTGAACCTGTTAAATATGATATTTAATGTTAATTTGATAAACTTATTAGTATGGTATTCATAATAAATATTGAATGCCCCACAATATGTTTACTTTGAACATCCTACATAGTGATCATAGAAGGATGATGTATGAAATATAATAGACTGATCAAACAAACTTACCTGTAAGTGATGTTCGATCACTATTATATGAAGACATCATCCTTCTATGATCAGTCCCACCCATAAGCTCCCAATAACCCATATATTGTGGGTCATATTTATTATTTGAATTTACTTTGAACTAAATGAAATGAGCGGGAAGTGTGGTACCAAGGGTTCGTAAGAGGTACTACCGTATCTCGCACCGAACTCGATTTTGTTTTTACATTATCGCTTTAAAATTCGTGCTAATTACCGTACGCTGAGGGCGCTACTACATAGTGATCATAGAAGGATGATGTCTTCATATAATAGTGATTGAACATCACTTACAGGTAAGTTTGTTTGATCAGTCTATTGGATTTCAGTCGGCCAATGTGTTTCCACCTTTACACGACAAAAAAGCATGATTGAATAGTATGACAAGGAAAACAATCATAGTTTTGTAGTGCGCTTGTTCTTTCTCGCACATGGTTCTCGCATTGCATTGAGTTTTTTTTTAATTTGATAACTGAGTTGAGTTGATTCGGTTAAAAGTGACGTGTATTTTGCAAAATAGTTATTTTTTGTGAAACCCAAATAATTTTAACTTGTTTGTCGAGTTTACTCTACAGTTTCTGTACACATAGATTCGTGTAAGCCGGTCAACTCAAGGACGCTTTTTTGTCCTTATAATCGTGCTCAAAGCTAAGCAATATTATTTGTATCAACACTTTTTATTACTTTTCTTTACAAAAATGTGTGGCTCAGACAAAAAACTCGGTGAAATTCGCGCACTGATCCTGGTTGGGGGCTATGGTACTCGCTTGAGACCTCTGACTCTCAGCCGACCCAAACCGTTGGTGGAATTTGCCAACAAACCAATTTTGTTGCATCAAATTGAAGCCCTGGTCGACGCGGGTGTGACTCAGGTAATAAACGTAGCTATATGTATTTATATTTACCAAACTTTTTGTATGTACCAGCTATAAAATTAAGTAGTAAAAAAAGTAAACAATTACTCAACTATTTATATAATTTCCTTCAGGTGATATTAGCAGTGTCATACCGAGCTGAAGATATGGAAAAAGAGCTGACCGAGCAGGTTTCAAAGCTCGGGGTGTCCCTGACGTTCTCTCACGAGACGGAGCCCCTTGGCACTGCAGGGCCCCTGGCACTAGCCCGAGACCTGCTCAGTACCAGTCCAGAGCCATTCTTTGTACTCAACTCTGATGTTATTTGTGACTTTCCTTTCAAGGAGCTTGCTAGGTATCACAGAAATCATGGAAAAGTAAGTCAAGTAACTATTTAGTTAGGTAGTAAATTATAATACATAAATAGTGATATTAGTATTTCCATGCATGAATAGCCCATTAAAAGATAAGATATCTCTGAAAAGTGAAGTTTAAATGCATGTTCACATTAAAATTATTGCAATCTGTACTTTGCAAATCAATACCACTTATAATTAAAATATTTCAAACTAAATGAGTTATAGCTTTTTGTCTGGTACAGGAAGGAACGATAGTGGTCACAAAGGTTGAAGAGCCATCAAAGTATGGAGTTGTGGTGTACAAGGAGGATGGCGAAATTGAAAGCTTTGTTGAAAAACCACAGGAGTTCATTTCAAATAAAATCAATGCTGGTATGTTTCGTCACAAATAGGACCGAATAAATTCGTCTAGTTTAAGGAGAAACATCAGCGATAATAATGCCACTCAGTGGAAAAAATTGTTGCCTGAATATGCAATAGATTGAAAGAGAAACCAAACAATCACAAGCCTTAAAGAATTCTTAGAATCAATAAAACCTTGTTAAAACTTTGTGCTTTAGTTACGTATTCCAATAATGCTAAAAGGACTTTTAGCCTAATTAAAGCACAAAGTTTTAACAAGGTTTTATTGATTCTAAAAATGTCTGGTTACTGTCGCCAATCCATAATTTAGTTTGGTTTCCCAATCTATTGCATATTCAGATAGTTTTTTCTTCACTGAGCAGCATTAGTGTCGCTGACGTTGCCCCTTAATAAAATACTCTTTTATATGTAAAAATATGTTATAAAAAGGATATATGTATCTTGTTGCAGGAATGTATGTTTTGAATCCATCTGTATTGAAAAGAATAGAACTAAGACCAATGTCAATTGAGAAAGAGGTGTTTCCATTCATGGCGAAAGATGGACAGCTGCATGCTATGGAGCTTCAAGGGTTTTGGATGGATGTTGGGCAGCCCAAAGACTTCCTAAAAGGTAAACCAACAACAAACTCCATTGTATACTATCTAAACTAAAACCTTTACAGTGCTGTCTATTTATATGAAAAATTTCACAAGGAGGAAATCACCCTTTCTTAGAGAAAGAATCTATGCTGGCTTAAGACAGCATCAACCCATTTCTTTCGTGCAGGTGTCATAAGAAGCGACTAAGGGACTCATATGTGTATTACAATTTTAGGCGACAGGTTGATACCCGAATTATCTGAAACAACTTACAATATTTGTCAGATGTGGTATTGATGATCGTATTTTTACGGCCGTTAGCACTCTGCCTACCCCGCAAGAGATAAACGCGTGATATGTGTGTGTGTGTGAAGGTCTATGCCTAGAACCTTATTAATACCTTAGTATTTTTATGATAAATAAGATTATGTCTTAATGGTTGTATGTAGATCCTAATAATACTCTCAAAGTTGCCTGAAAACAATTACCCAGTTAACAAAACTCAACTATGAGTATTTAATTGCTGTTTACCTTATCACATGTTGCAAAAGGCACCTAGAAATTATTATCTACGATCTAAATAGGTATCTATCTATTGTTATTTATTACCAGTATATTCATTTATTCAAGTGTAAATGTGCTGTGTATAATATTGTAGATATACATGCCTTTAAAAACAATGTAGCTGGAGGTTTTAGTATAATCATGCATGCATGTTATAATATAATTTATTTACATTTACAAATTTTTTTTTTTTATATAAAACAATACATTCTAATAACAAACAGGTCCAAAAGCTGCTAGCTGTTTTTTCATCATATCAAAAAAAACATATTTTTACCTGGAATGTTGTGAAATACTACTTCAGCTTCCAGAAGGGTAATTCAACCAGTGATTCGTACAGGACTTATCTGAAACTACCCTCAAACATTTGTCAAACGTGGCGATAACGACCGTAATTATACTCTCGTTAACGCTCTGCCTACCCCGCCAGGGCGTGATTTGTGTAACTTCCTTCCTTTCTTTAGGTATGTGCATGTATCTGACGAGCTTGCGCCAGAAGAACTCCGAGCAGCTGTCGGCCGACGTCGCTGTGGTGGGGAACGTGCTGATCGACGCGTCCGCCAAGATCGGCAAGGGCTGCCGGATTGGACCCAACGTAACCATCGGACCAGACGTCATTGTGGAAGATGGTACGCCTTCTTTTTATTATGACAGGAAACTTACAGTCAACATATTTTTCTATAACACGAAAAATAGACAGTTTTCACCCTTAGATTAACAAGTTTTCACCCTAAGATTCACAAGTTTTTAGAATTTTTTCTGTTATCCATTTACGTCTATTCACATCGCTTGGGTCATCAACTCCTCAAGGAATGGCTCGATGAACTTTGGTTTCCCAGTTATGATGCGCAACCGCGACTTCGATTTTCTCTACACTTGAAGACAATATTTGTTTTGATAAAATCCATATGATTTGATACTTGTGAAGTCTTCTCGCCCGCGAGATAAGTTTATACTCCGCGCATCATAAAGGGGTAAAGAGTTCTAAATCGCTAAACGTGTGATGGCAGGTGCGTGCATAAAGCGAAGCACCATTCTGCGCGGGGCGATCGTCCGGCAGCACGCGTGGCTCGACGGCTGTATCGTGGGCTGGCGCTCAGTGGTGGGCCGCTGGGTGCGCATGGAGAACACCACGGTTCTCGGCGAAGACGTCATTGTCAAAGACGAGCTCTACATCAACGGGGGACAAGTACTGCCGCACAAATCTATAGCCCTCTCCGTGCCTGAACCACAAATCATTATGTAAAGCAATCTAAAATGTCACATCGAAATCCGAAAGGCAAGTTAGTTGAATCGTTTTTTTTTTTTTAGTTTAATTGTTACAAGATACGAATTTTACTTTTATAGCACATAGTTTCTTTTTAGTCAAGTCAAGGTACTGCTTATAATAGCATTATTTTCTTCCTAAAGATGTAGTGTAGTGAGGGATAGATAGCTGCGTTTGCACCACCGGTCGAGCAGCCTCAGGTGCTCACAGCCTTGCGCGGCATTAAGCGAATGTCATGTGTAGACGGGCAGAGCATGTTCATGGTCGGGCGAGCACGCGCGGTCAGAGCCAAACTGTGTCAAAAATACGTCACGATAGGGCCGAAATTGCCGCACGAGGCGATCAGCATCTGAGGCTGCTCCGGCGGTGGACACGTAACTAATGACTGTAAACACGGTGAGAATGGGCCTTTGCAGTAAATGTCCATGGGCTTGTTCTGTTACAGCACTAATTAGCATAATTAGCAAAAAAAAATATTACTTTAGTCATCTCATCACATCTTATTTACAAATTATATGATTATACATTCCGAATATAGTTTACGATAGTATTCAATCGGCAGTCAGCATTGATTGTGGGAGCAATACTATTATTGATACTGACAGACAGCACATTTTCTTAGTATCATTTTCCTTAAAAAAAGCAAGGGTACTTAGATGTTAATTCTTTCATTTGTTTCATGCATAGTCTCAAAATATATAAACACCTAAGTTCAGCGAAAGAACTAAAGCTGCTGGTATGCCATTTTTATAGCTTATTTTAAGAATATGATCTAAGCAAGTTAATTGTCAGAATCGAGTCCAATGTATGTAATATAATAATTAATATTAGGTGAATGATAGGTCGTGGCGCTCGAGATCAAGATAATAATGTAAACAGTAAAATAATAGAATACGCGAAAAACAAATGTGGAGCTTCATGGAAAGTTATTAATGAATATGCACTGGAATAGTAGCTGATCAAAATAAAATAGAGCAGATCGTTGTTGGAAACCAAGTGGTCAGTGACTATAAAGAGATTGCTAAGCTTTTTAATGATCATTTCCTCGATTCATTACCCACTGCATCTAAATTTAGAACAAACAATGCATTGTCAGCAGCCATAGGTTTCAATCCACAATCCTTTGTTATCACACCAGTTACTCTTGTACAGGCTTTCACGATTTGTTTACCCGTTAAGGCGCATCATAAATTTTTCTACTGAGTATGCGGGGCTGGTGGCATATTTTTGATACATACAGTACAATTTTAAGTTATGGTTTAATATTCTGGGGAAATTATGTCAATGCTATTAATGCTTTTAAAATTCAGAAGCGATGTGTTTGAGCTCTATGTGTTTTGTCTCAGCGAAGTTCATGTAAACCATTGATAACCATTTCGAATTTGCACATTTTGATTGTTGTATTCATTTTGCTTTTTGCTCATTATGCTCTGAAGGGATATTGCCTCTTCCCTGTTTGTAAATTAAGGTAGTAATCTTGTTTGTAAAGAAAGATATGAGTCTATTTGAGACAGGTGAAGCGCGCTGGCGAAATTTGAGAAACAGCCATGTCTTTTCTATATGAATGTACAAAATTATAATAATTATTTAATTTAAAAAAGTAACAGAATTACTAAAGTCTAAATTGTATTATAGTGTCCAGGAGTTAAAGACAAACAATTTTTATTATATTAACTGAAATTTCTATCATTATTCTTATACATTACAATTTAATTAACTGTTAATCAATAGATATTTTTAAAACGTATAATCAAAATTATTATTATACTATTTACATTGTACACGACTATGGTAGATTAAAGTTGGATTTATCATTATTGTGAACACCTGTATGCTGTACCTATAGTTATGCAGTAAATATATTGAATCTTGTATGTGTATGGTATTAATAAATAAGCCATTTTACACCAAAATTAGAATAAGATTTATTCATACTTACTAGGTACTTATAATACAACTACTATTATTATATGAATATATTTACGTATTTTTGGTTTTAGTACGTTACAAAAGATCACAGCAAAAGATAATAAATACTTAACTGTATTCACATGAACCCGAATGGGAGGGATATTTCCAATCAATATAAATTTGTGTGAAATGAATGACTTATACATTGTCTGATTAATAAATATATGAATTATTTATCTTAAAATGTATTATTTTAAACCATCAAATTACATACTGATCATTAACTTTCTACTTAGCTAATTAAGTTCTATAACCCAGTCAATCTGATCCACACACCTAAGAAATAGCGGGAGAAACCTCAGGATGACCAAATGTTGTGGGGTTTTAATATAACCATGCATTTTCTGGTTAATGTGTGAAGACTTAAGTTATGAGTTTCATGATCTTCAATTTCTTCATAGACATTTCACGCTACGATGCACCATTTACGAGTTATAACTCGATTGTAATCGAGAAACTAAAACAAGGGTCCTTGATTTAGCCCTTGTACTCCCCGAATTGCGTGCAATCGCAGGAGGTTAATTGGAAGTTGTACATAGGACCTACTACTATATAACCCCGCAACATTTGGTCATCCTGAGGTTTCTCCCTTGGGATGCTTGCACGTCTAGTACCACGTAACGCAAATTAACAATATCATATATTGTTTGTATTGTCTGCCATTGCATGGTGACAACAATTCTATAGCCAATCAATTATGAATTAATTTGAATCAATTGTGTTCATTTAGATTTTACTACTGAAAACAGTATTAATTCGCGCTATATGTACGCCGACCCTTAGTCTCTAAATTCACACAGAGAACAGAACACCTAAAACGAGATTCATAAAGAAATTCATCAAAGCATGTCAGCATAGTAAATCACATTTCCACAGCCGCACACAATATTTAATAAACGACAATAAAATAGTCAAAGTCTTTGCAAGTAAGGCTTCCAAGCGTCCGGACGCGACTGGACAAGGATTTTGTACAAAATCTTTGCTTTCGAGTCTGTCCGATTTTTCTTCCTGCCTGGGCCCACTAGTCTGTAAGCATGAACAAAATAATTGTTTCAAGCTAACTCCTCCTCGTCCTCCTCCTCCTCCAAATCGTCCGAGTCAGGTCATTCATCGTCGGCGGGCGGTTGGTCCGCGCGTCATTCGGCGGGCGCGAGGTTCTGCGCGGCGGCCACCAGCGTGTCGTGGATGTCCTTCGCGTACGAGATCTGCAGCCGCACCGTGCTCAGGAACGACGGGTACGACAGGGTCGAGTCCTGAAAGATACATCATAATGTGGTGTTACAATAAACTCAAACACAAACTCAAACTCAAAATATTTATTCAACGTAATAAACCTTGGAACATAAGGTTGATTATTTTAATCAACCCTGGAATGATTATATTTACTACAGCTTTATTTATTTATTTGATTTTTTGTGTACTGGAAAATAGATGTACTAGAAAATGTTATACTAGAAGAGGTTTTTTTCTTGATTCTACCAAAAATGAGGACCTTTTCTTCTGTATCTATGGTAAAAGATTGTCAGCTTAGTCGCCTAAAATTGTAATACACATGAAATATTTGAATCCCATATGCGCCTCTTACGACAGCCACGAGAAAGAAATTAGGTGATGCTATTCTAGTTTATTACAACTCATTTTGTCCAAGACAATAACAAGTAATTTTACGTATAAGTAATCTAAACATAACAATTAGATATTAACATAAATATAGTAAAAAATCTGCATATTTTCGTAACCCTAATATTATTTTTCCAATTTTGTTTAAGTAAATCAATGATTTAAAATCTTCATCAACCCTGAATTATTCCGTGGCCGAATTCTAAATTATAAGATTTTATTTGTAATGTGCAATGCTCACCTGGGTGTTTACATCAAGTCTTGATGGTATTACTGCCAATGGAAGATAATGCCCAGCTGAATGGGCCTGCTGGATACAAGCAACAGCAGTCTTCTACAAATGTATGTTTCAATTAGACTAAAAGTCATTAGAAATTATACTAATTAATGATAAAAGTTATAAGATACTTTACCAAATGTAATTCCATTTGATCACAGATAGAATAAAACTCTTCCAAATTTTTGTCAAATCTTGCAACGGTTTCAGCTGGGTCTTTTCTGGAAAGTTATAGGGAAATAATTGAATTAAAGCTTGTCTTTCTGGATGTTATTTATGAATGTTATGTGTCAAATAAAGTCCAAAGTTTCTCAGAATTAATTCCTATATATTGTGCATGCATGGTAGTATACTCACTGTGAACTAGGATTAGCATCAGTAGTAAGATTTTGATGCAACATTTGAGCTGCATTTTTTAGTGTCATCTGTAAAATTAATATTTTATTAAAAAAGTTCATATAATAGGCTATTTGACAATAATGAAAATATGCGACGAATTGTGGCCATCCTAGTAAATTGCAGTGTAATAAAGCGTATTTAACAGAAATTAGTACTAAAATATGCATACTTTTTCATATTTTACGTATAAAAATTGAAATATTTTTGAATATTTCTAAACGACAGGAACGCCCTGTGATTGGTTCTAACTTTGGTGACGTCACACGCTAGTAAACGCCGCCATACCCTGTGTTACGTTGTGTGTATTTACTACTATTTACCTAGTTTTACCATTGATTTGTTTATTCTCGAGTTAATTTGAGATCTTTTTATGGAGTCAGTGACATTATTAATAGTTTTTAACTTCATTATGGACGAACATTTTGTGCAAGCCGACAACAGAAACTTCCCGAAGTAGATGCGTATATGGTCGCATTATTCTTCAAAAATAAAGCAGATTATTATGCTCCAGAACTAAAAAACGTTAAAACAGCTGTGTAAGTACCTAAGAAATTATATAATCAGAACTATAAAGCATTTAGCACTTTGTGTACAAGTTTTGCAAAATCGCATTTTAGGTTATGTTGTCACTTGCTTTGGTCACTTGTGAATAAACAATGATGCACTAAATATCTTTAAGTCACTGTCCTTGATTTTGTTTTACATATCTGCAAGACAATCTCCACACATAAACACATTTGTATGCGAGGAAATACTTGTAGGATCACTTATTTCGTCTTTTAGCATTCATTGGAACTGACATAAACACTTTTTCTGGATTTCTTAATGAATGGTTTTACATTGTGGTACTACACACCATATATAAGACATTCTGTCCTATAAATTCACAGATAAATAAGAAAAACGTGAAAGATCGAAGCTTATGCACCTTGTTGTTGCCTTGTTTACTAGCATGTGACGTCACTCGAATCATATGGCGTCCGCCATTATAAAGACAGCGTTTTGAGCGCCAATTTCATAATTTAAACTTTAACATTATTTTTTGTTGAAAATACTGCACGTTCTACGGAAATATTAATGTAGTGTGTTTATTATGCTTTACAGAATTATTTACAACTGTTTTCCAAAATCAGTCAAATAGCCTATTGTGTAAGAAGTAGCTGGCAGTGGAAGAGTAACTTACATGCAAGTTAAGTTGGTCAAACCGTAGTAGTTCAAACAATAGTACAAGTGTTTCTTACCGAGACAGAGTCCCTCACAGTTCCCATCAATGTCTTTACTTTTGAGATGTTATCCATTTTGTCAGGAGGCAGTTGCTGTGGCATGTTGTTGGGTCCAGGCCCTGGTCCCTGCCCAGGCTGCATCTGTTGTGGATTTTGCTGCATCACACCACCAGGTTGCTGCTGCATCATTGCTCCAGACTGTTGCATCATCATTGAACCAGACTGTTGAGGCATCATTGAACTGGACTGTTGGGGCATCATTGAACCACTTTGTTGAGGCAACATTGAACCAGCCTGTTGTGACATCACTGAACCAGTCTGTTGAGCCATCATTGATCCAGACTGTTGAGGCATCATGGGACCAGGCTGCTGAGGCATCATTGAACCAGATTGTTGGGGCATCATTGAATTGGTCTGTTGTGGCATCATTGACCCAGACTGTTGTGGCATCATTAAATTGGGTTGTTGAGGCATCATTGCTCCAGACTGTTGCGGCATCATGGAACCAGACTGTTGAGGCATCATTGATCCAGACTGTGGCAGCATCATAGGGCTCTGCTGCTGCATCATAGGGCTCTGCTGCTGCATCATAGGGCTTTGTTGCTGAGACATCATTGGACCTTGCTGGGGCATGTGCATCCCCATGTTAGGAGGGGGAACACCAGAGTTCTGGTTTGTTGTCATATTACCATGCATATTCATTTGATTCATGGCTGCCTGCATAAAATAAAATACTATTGACTGACATTATACTGAGCAATAGGCAAATAAATGGGTAGGTACAAAAAAATCATAAGAGTTAGAATACGGAACAAATATAAGGGCTGACACTTCAGGTGGTTAAGAGCTACGGTTTTCATACAAAACATGTTCCCCTGTTTTTACAAGAAAATAATTACGAGAAGAAAACATGAGCAATTTTCTTGTTTCATACAAAACTGAAATACTTATTTTTCTATTTCATTATTAGTTTTCGGAAAAAAGAAAGTAATAGGGGCATGCATTAAGTGGGCTTAATTTTAAATAAAAAAAAACTTGCTCTACAGGCATTACTCGGGAAGAAAACAGGGGAATATGTTTGTATGAAAAGGCTGAAAACCAGGCACCCTCAGGAACACTCAGAAATACGAAAAATACTCAGCAAAATACAAAGGCACTAAAGTTGAGCAATAAATAAAATCATTTTTATGACTTACCTATTCTTACTTATATTCTAATATAAAGTATCAAGGTGTGCCAACATCGGTCAGACTATCTATACTTTCTGTAAGTAATTCCTCACAATGATCATGAATTTTAGAATTTCTTAGAAGTTCACAATATTCAGGGATTTACAGTACAAGAATACAAACTATTTATTTATCTAGCAAAAACTGAGGCAATGCTAACAAGAACTAAGGAAGGCAGACACAAATTAACAATATTAATATTATTACTCCTTGGCAGGCTAAGACAGACAAGGGAAACTGGAACTGGGAAACAAAAGGCCGTCCGCCCGCCCGCCCAACGCAAGCAAGCCGGTCGCCCACAGACAAGAGAACACTTTGACAATCACAGATCACAGCCCTGCCCTGCCCATAGACTTAGAATATACTAGCGTGCCCTGCGTAGACAGACAAAGAAAAAGGTGCCCTGCGCATCCCTGCTCTCCCTGTCCTGCGCCACGCCTGCGCCCTGCGCCCATCGCGCCGCCGCGCCGAGCTATTATGACTAGACTATTTTAGACTAGAATCACATTGCTAGCTAGTCAGTGCGCTCCATACAAAACTCGCTTTTGGCAGTCTGTTTCCGCCGGTTGGGGCTGTTGTGTTGATGATTTCATGACGACATACATGACACGATTACGCCAATTTCTCGTCTGCACAACATTTGTCGCAGAATATTTAGTGCACATTTTCTGTCGCGCATTAAGGCCGCCCTGTCAATGTCAAATAAAAGCGCCAATTTTTTGTTGACTTTCTGTTGTCTGTTCACCGGCGCATTGTTGTATTTTCATGAATGCGATCATAAAAACGAAATATGTCTAAACGCAACAGTGCTAATAATTCTAATACATTATTTAATTATTTTACTAAGACGCCACCGGCGAATAAAAAGGCAAAACTCCAAAATGGTAATGCTGATGTTAGCGTCAAGGTGGAATCACCAGGGAATGAAATTCATTCTAAAGCTGAAAGTAAGTTTTTGCATTTGAATTTGATACCTCGATCCTAACATAGCAAGTAAATGATCATTGCAGAACCACAACATTGTACCAAACCGGTAAAAATATTTTTCAGACAAAAAGAGAGAAAGGCAGCCTACTCCATCACCAGAAGTCCAGCAGAGTGACAGTGAGGATGAGGTCCCTATAGCCTCTAAAAGGAGGAAGCGTATTCGCTTGAATCCCTTGGACTCTGATGATTCTGATTCAGAAAATAAGGGTAAGACTACCTTGAAGAATTTAATTAATAGCTTTGTATTCACTGCCCCACGAGGCATCTGTTCTCTCTCCCATTAAGGCTCTTTCATTTACCTGGTGTTCACGCTTTTTCCCTCACACTTAGGTAACCACTATCATTTACAGATTGTTTCTTCATCTGATGTGATTACAGTATAATCTCACTATTCCATCTGTTTGACAGATCAGCACATACAATAATCCAGCGCCCTCCACCGACAAATCCCTCCCCCCTCTATACCTGTGCACTGTACTGTAATACATTACAGTATATTATTATTATTATTATTATATATTAATACACTAGCAGCTCTTTTGAGCTAATGCGTGTATATCACTGCACTTGTGCATATACATTTATTCCCTCTATGAAGTGCTTTATTTTATTCATTACCTTACCTATGGTCCTTTTACTATAAACCAGTAATCCGAAAATTCCAATAATCTGGCAGCCTACTGTTTTAAATAGTGCCAGATTGGTGAGGTTATACTGTATATAGACTTTTTGTTATTGCTGCAGGGTTAGACGTAACAGCTCAACACACCCTCTTTCATGCTTTATTATAATTTCATGGCTAAGCTTTCCCTTTTGCATCCATAACATTTAACTAGCTACATTGAATTTTACCTGTACATTAAGATTGTTCACAAGTGATTAGGGAAAAGTCTTAGAAAAAGTTGATCATGTTATATTTTGCAGTAGACAATAAAATAAGCAGTGCGAAGGAGATATCATCTGTGGGGAAAAAGCTCCAAGACAGCTTCAGTTATGACAGCACAAATTCACCCAAGGAGAAAAAATCTTTGCACTCCAGGTAAATATATCTTGTCAATACTGGACATAATCCTTTGGTAGAGAATGGCCTGGTTGTGGTGTCTGGTAGAGAATGCTAACTAGCATTAAGGCCGCCTTGTTGTACTGTTTCCTACTGTTGTTCTAATTTTGTGCAATAAAGAATTTTGTTATGTTATGTTACTGGACTCGATAAAATTTTGAGCTATCCTTGACATCTTCAGTTATATTTCATAAATAAAATTGCCTGTTCTCAATGGAGCATCGATCCGAGGCACACAAAGATAATGATGCATTGTCATATTCATTTGCACATCTCAGTAGTATCTGTTTTGAATGATTTTTTTACAACAACCTCGTGAGTGTTTCTTGTTGTTGCAAATCTGTATGAAGTTGTTGTGAAATGGTAAGTTGGTATCACAATTTTGCTAGTATATTCTAAGTCTATGCTATATTGCTTACTTGTGTCGAAATAAACATATTGTGTATTATTTTGACAGAACTTTGGCAACACCAGTGAAAACAGAAGTTCAAGAAAATCTACTTCCAGTAGCAGAAGAGGGTAACTGGATTCACTGCAAGCTGGACTGGTTGAAACCAGATAAAATCAGAGACGCTCAGCGCCGTCGTCCAGACCACCCTGACTATGATCCCACCACTCTCTATGTGCCCCCAGAATTTATGAAAACACAAACTCCTGTAAGGCTGAGACATTTTTGTTTCCGTTTTCCAAGTTGTTATTTTTTCTTAGATTAATTAATAGAAACACATCTTCAATTTTCCATTAAGTGTGTCCACACCGCGCGAGAACGATGTGAACGCATAAAATTATATTCTTCATCATCAACTCTTTTTGTTAGCATTATTTATTATACCTTCATGCACACTGAAAGTGTTTTGTTTGTAGGCTCACAGGCAGTGGTGGGAGATGAAATCCGCTCGTTTTGACTGTGTCCTGTTCTTCAAAGTGGGCAAGTTTTATGAGTTGTACCACATGGATGCTGCTGTGGGCGTCAACGAACTGGGCTTCTCTTATATGAAGGTGGGTTTCCAGTTTTGCGTCAGGTACCCTTAATTGTATTTGTGACACAGCCCATGAAACTAAATGACTGTCCCCAAGATATATAGGTCGATCAAAATATAAAAAAATAATTTGGACCATACATCCCTCCCATACAAAATTACCAACCAACCAAGTCAATTTATTTGTTTGTTTTTTAAATGTTGTTGTTTAAATGGAAGGTCCAAAAAATTTTCTCACACTTCGACCTATGTATCTTGGGGAAAGTTGTTCAGTTTCATGGGCTGATTCACCCCGTAAAATATTTGCAGCTAATGTTGTTACGCCGTATACAATTTCAGGGTGAGTTCGCGCACTCCGGCTTCCCGGAGAGTGCGTACGCGCGCATGGCGTCCACGCTCGTCTCCAAGGGGTACAAGGTGGCGCGCGTCGAGCAGACAGAGACACCTGACATGATGCAGGAGCGGTGCAAAAGAAGTAAGCACCCTTTTTACTACTTACTTACATACACACCCACATATTACACGATAAACAATGTCTTCTTAGTGATTGAGACTTATAAATAAGAATAACTAACGGTTCGCCCAATGGTTGCACCTGCAGCTAATCGTTTTCCATGTGAAGAAGATATTTCCCAACATGTTTTCATACATATAAACTTCCCCTTGACTCACTCTATCTATTAAAAAATTAAGTATCAAAATCCGTTGCGTTGATTTGGAGGAGTTAGCGGTGTAGAGGAACGGAAAAAGCTACTTTATATTTTACAAAAGATTGTCTTAGGCCCGTATTTATAAACCGCACTAAACTCTGAGATCGATCTCAAGAACGATTTTGACAAATGTCAGTCAATACTAATAGCATCTCAAAGTCGCACTTAAGATCTATCTCAGAGTTGAGGGCGGTTTATAAATACGGTTGAGAGCCTTAGAATGAGTTGGGTGTTCTAAGTGTTGATGCTGCGCATAAAGTTTATATGTTTGCTGACTTGCTGACGTAATACTGTGCATTAAAAGAACCAATTTTTCGAGCGATATGTATTTGAGGTGTTTTTCCGCCCCGAAAAGTATACCCTGACCTTTTGCTTGCCAGCCGGCAAGACGAGTAAGAACGACAAAGTAGTGCGTCGCGAGATCTGCCAGGTGACGGTGCGCGGCGCGCAGGTGTGCGGCCTGCAGGACCCGGGGCCCAGCGACCACCACGCCGCTTACTTGCTGGCGCTGGCTGAACAGGTAAGACCACGAATATCTAATGGACCAGACCTCAGACTTCGTTAAGATAAGCTAGAAATGTGCATTAAAAGAGAAAGAAATAATAAGCCCAAAGTTACAGATATAGTCCGAAAGTGTAGCAAACTGACGTGGCAGTGGGCTGGTCACGTCTGTCGTGTATTTTACAGCCCTATATTACGGCCGTTGACTTTCTGCCTATCCGGTATGTCACAAGGGATAAAGGCGTGATATGTATAAGTATGTACGTATCAAAATGAGGCATATTTTAACGGCATTACACTGTATAAAAGGATGGCTTCAATATCAGAATTGAGTGCGGTTAATAATACGGGTCTTAGGGTCGTATTACATCAATTCGGCATTCGGTGTGTCAAATGATTTCTTTCAAATGTTAAAATATCTTGATAAAAATATGCGAAAATGGATTTAATTATAGGATTGATTTTATGTTTCAAAGCTGTCGTTGATCGGTTTGTCAGGAGAACCAGGGCTGCAGCACTTACGGCGTGTGTTTCGTGGACACGTCGATCGGGCACTTCCAGCTCGGCGAGTTCCGCGACGACAGACACTCGTCGCGGCTGCTCACCACGCTCGCGCACTACCCGCCCGCCCTGGTAAGTTAGCAGCATGAGCAACAGCTGTAAGCAAACTTCTACATAGTAACTCCCTTGGCGAGTTCAAAGGATCTTGATTCTTTTCCCATCTTTTTCTTCATCGAATCGATGGGCAACAATTAAATTCTATTGCACCAGTATTCGGCAACACTGATTGCCTTGTGGTTAGCCTCCAGCAGGTCCCGCATAGTGCAAGTACTAGGACAGTTGGGGCAGCAGAGAAGGTGGTCCGTGTTTTGTTCTACACCGCAGTCCCATACTAATCAGTTTTATACGCATCCAAACATTGCCGTCGAATGAAAAACAATACTTTAACTATACCTTAACTATCTACTTGTACCTATTATTTTTTATCGGGCGTTTCCCTTGTGCTAGCCTTATCTACTTCAGCCGAGTGATGCCGGCTTAGAATAGCATCACTCCATTTCTACCCGCGGGTATTGTAAAAGGCGATTTAGTGATGACTGCAGGGAATAGACAGCAGCGATCCCCGTAACATAACATCTTGCAATGCGCTCGCCACTTTGCCTGCCAAACGCGGCAAGTATGGCTATAGGTACCCGATACCTCTCGATAGGGAGAGGCCCATGTTCAGCTGTGGACTTGTGGTATCGAAGTGTTTCCGTCGATCGCTATACATACAACCTCCAAATATGCCCTGTTGGACAAGTCGGTCCCCTGGTCACAACACCCGACCAGGCTTCCCTTTTAAGCTACCCTTTTCGCTCCGTCGTCACTCGGCCTACTGGCCTCATCATCCATCACTCCTAAAGACTGTCGGGCTGGTTTAAACCTTTTCTTGCTTAGACCAGAGTGTTGGTAACAAATTAAAAAATAAATCTTCCAAGCAATAACTGTCTTCTTCAGATTGTTGTAGACCGCAAGTCGATATCCGCGCGCACTAGCAAGCTGCTCGGCGCGCACTGCCACAGCGCGCGACGCGAGCCGCTCGCGTTGTGGACGCCAGAGAAGACGCTCAAGACGCTCGCCGAGAAGTACTACAACACGCATGAGGACGGCGACTGGCCGGAGGGACTCAAGCAGTTGCTGCACGAAGGTAGGATATCCGCGCACCAGCAAGCTGTGGCCGCCCGAGAAGACGCTCAAGACGCTCGCCGAGAAGTACTACAACACGCATGAGGACGGCGACTGGCCGGAGGGACTCAAGCAGTTGCTGCACGAAGGTAGGATATCCGCGCACCAGCAAGCTGTGGACGCCAGAGAAGACGCTCAAGACGCTCGCCGAGAAGTACTACAACACGCATGAGGACGGCGACTGGCCGGAGGGACTCAAGCAGTTGCTGCACGAAGGTAGGATATCCGCGCACCAGCAAGCTGTGGCCACCCGAGAAGACGCTCAAGACGCTCGCCGAGAAGTACTACAACACGCATGAGGACGGCGACTGGCCGGAGGGACTCAAGCAGTTGCTGCACGAAGGTAGGATATCCGCGCACCAGCAAGCTGTGGCCGCCCGAGAAGACGCTCAAGACGCTCGCCGAGAAGTACTACAACACGCATGAGGAGGCGACTGGCCGGAGGGACTCAAGCAGTTGCTGCACGAAGGTAGGATATCCGCGCACCAGCAAGCTGTGGCCGCCCGAGAAGACGCTCAAGACGCTCGCCGAGAAGTACTACAACACGCATGAGGAGGCGACTGGCCGGAGGGACTCAAGCAGTTGCTGCACGAAGGTAGGATATCCGCGCACCAGCAAGCTGTGGCCGCCCGAGAAGACGCTCAAGACGCTCGCCGAGAAGTACTACAACACGCATGATGAGGACGGCGACTGGCCGGAGGGACTCAAGCAGTTGCTGCACGAAGGTAAGATATCCGCGCACCAGCAAGCTGTGGCCGCCCGAGAAGACGCTCAAGACGCTCGCCGAGAAGTACTACAACACGCATGAGGACGGCGACTGGCCGGAGGGGCTCAAGCAGTTGCTGCACGAAGGTAAGATATCCGCGCACCAGCAAGCTGTGGCCGCCCGAGAAGACGCTCGCCGAGAAGTACTACAACACGCATGAGGACGGCGACTGGCCGGAGGGACTCAAGCAGTTGCTGCACGAAGGTAAGATATCCGCGCACCAGCAAGCTGTGGCCGCCCGAGAAGACGCTCAAAACACTCGCCGAGAAGTACTACAACACGCATGAGGACGGCGACTGGCCGGAGGGACTCAAGCAGTTGCTGCACGAAGGTAAGATATCCGCGCACCAGCAAGCTGTGGCCGCCCGAGAAGACGCTCAAAACACTCGCCGAGAAGTACTACAACACGCATGAGGACGGCGACTGGCCGGAGGGACTCAAGCAGTTGCTGCACGAAGGTAAGATATCCGCGCACCAGCAAGCTGTGGCCGCCCGAGAAGACGCTCAAAACACTCGCCGAGAAGTACTACAACACGCATGAGGACGGCGACTGGCCGGAGGGACTCAAGCAGTTGCTGCACGAAGGTAAGATATCCGCGCACCAGCAAGCTGTGGCCGCCCGAGAAGACGCTCAAAACACTCGCCGAGAAGTACTACAACACGCATGAGGACGGCGACTGGCCGGAGGGACTCAAGCAGTTGCTGCACGAAGGTAAGATATCCGCGCGCACCAGCAAAGCCCGGCACCACACGGCAAACCATAATTTATTTCCGGATCATGTGCATAACGTGCATATCTTAATAAAATGTTCATAAAAAATGTATACTAATGCTGTCAAAAAATCTAATGAGACCCTTTTTTAGATCACCAGAATATTCCGTATTTTTCATCGAAACAAAACAAAATTTTTACGATGCTATAGACAGTTGACAGTTGATCGCGCGTGACGTCACGCCTATGTACGACTTTTATGTAAAAATTGCTATGTACGATTTTTATATTCACTGCTATGTAGCAGTGACTTCTGAAAATTGATATTCATTCATTACCTATCTTTGTTATTATTTATAGACTTTTCCGATATTCTAAATTACAGACTGAATGCAAACTCAAACTTAAACTCAAAATATATATATAATAATACTTATATAATAATATTAACCTCCTAAGACCCACGGTTATTACGGGCCTACTTATTGATTGCCACACACAAATATTGTATGAGTCAAAAGTGTAAAGTGTAATAGAGAGAAAATTGTAAGACATAATTTTCTCTTTTTTATAACAATTTTATGATCCTAGGTAACGCGGCTTGGGTGGGAATAAAAGTCAGTAACATATTCATTCAGTAACATATTTTATTCCCATTCCAGTGATACACGAATCATCTGAAGGGGTCCTCAATACTTGTTAGACGTGGCGATAACGACCGTAATTTACGATCGTTGACGCTCTGATTACCCCGCCAGGTATAAAGGTGTGATTTGTGTATGTGTGTGTATGTATGTGTTTTAATGGATTTGCTTATTTTTACCCTGTCATCTACCCTACTCGGCAGGTGATGCTCTGGGGCTAACGCCGGCGCCGAACTGCTCCCTGGCGATCAAAGCCCTCGGCGGCTGCGTGGCCTACCTGACCGAGTGCCTGCTGGACGTGCAGGTCCTGGGCATGTCGCAGTTCTCCGTCTACGAGCCTCCAGACGCGCTCAACCGAACTATCGCCAACCTGTCACAGGTACGGATGCAACAATACTTATTCATCGATCCCCGCCATGTAACAATGTGTTTTTACTCGCGTACATTTACCGACTGCTCTTACGGTGAAGGAAAAACACACACACACACACACAAACCACGCCTTTATCCCGTGCTTACTTTAACTTAATACGAATAAGTTTCACTATACAAAAGAAATGGTATAAGGCGATCCCTAACATATACAAAATTCATAAGCGTAGAGAAACGTCAAGACTGGGTCTTGACTTATGGAGTGATCATACGATATTGATTATGTAAGGAAAGAAGTTTATACATTTATGATAAGTAGAGATTGTATACGAAACTAAACATGTCTCGCTTCTGGGCGTAGACAAGTACTTTTCTTAACACCCTGTATATTTAATACAGGTTATTTAAATAAATCACAAGTACCTAAGCCACGTAAACCTACATAATGAGAGTTATTATTGTTCGTTTAGTAGAATTACTGCCAACACTGCTATTACCATTACCAAGCTACAAAAAATGTGCTAAGTGTACAATGCAGAATTTTGAATAATTTATCATAAAACTGTTTTTTTTTTTAATTAACCTAGATGATCTCTAATTCCAGGAGGAGACTACAGGAAAATGGGAAGGCGGAAGCACTATGATCTTAGACGCCATCACGTTAAGAAACTTGAGGATTGTACAGGATGACGGATGCCTATATGACAAGCTGAATTACTGCTCCACACCGATGGGAAAAAGGTTAGTTTCATGTGGACGACCGACCCAATGGCGTAGATGATAATACCCCTGCATTCTACGCCGAAGGTCGAGGGTTCGATCACCACAAGACACAATTATTTTTTAAGTAAATTTTCGAATATTCGTGTTTAGTCTGGGTGTTTTCTATGTATAATATTATGTATAAGCCGTACGAATAAAGGATCTGTAAAGGGCGACGGTTACTTAAATGTGAGGGAGAAAGCATGACAATCAGCCGCTATTTAAAAGTCCTTTTTTTTACAAACTTATATTTCATATAAATACAAACATTGCTTAGTTTGGATGTAGAGGGCGCTGTGTGAATTGTCCAGGATATTTGTTATATAGAAAGGTTTTAAGGGACTCTCGCCAGCATAACTTTTCCATTCAAACATCATATCACCGTTTTTTTTTATTACTCTAGACTACTCTACCAGTGGATATGTTCACCCAGCTGCAACCTCACGGTGATAAGGGAACGTCAAGAGGCGGTCAGGAGTCTCTATGAAAGCCAGGAGCTCTGTCAAGATGCCAAGACGATCCTCACTACGCTACCAGACTTGGAGAGGCTGTTGGCTAAGTCAGTAACTTGTCCAAAGCTATGCTGTGTAAAAATGCATAAATGTAGATTGGTTATTTTTATATTTTAATAGTAAGTGGTGCTGGCTTAAAATATCACCACCATTTCTCTGGATGTCGTAAAAGGCGACTAAGGGATTAATCCATGGAACGGGCAGCAGCGTTCTCTGTGAATATCTACAATATCTTGCACAGCGCTCGCCAATCCGCCTGCCAAGCGTGGTCAGTATGGCAATACCCGCAATTTGGGGGAGGCCCATGTCCAGCAGTGGACTGTTGTTGCTGTAGAAATAGTAAATGTGACATCGCGAATAGTCAGATTATTGTAATATTTTGCTACTCCACTATTTAGGGAATCCTACTTGACAAGAAATTGGAAATTATATGAATAAAAACGTCTTACGATTCAAGTTACAAAACGAGAATGCGCGCAGAAGATTAGTCAATAGCATGGCTGCATTTATTTCAGAGTTCACAGCCTCGGCAACTTGTTGAAGTCAAAGACCCACCCGGACTCCCGCGCAATACTCTACGAAGAGAAAACCTACTCGAAACGCAAAGTTCTGGACTTCGTGTCAGTTTTGAACGGGTTCACCGCGGCGCTCAAACTCATGCAGCTGTTCGAACGCACCGACTCGGTGCTTCTGAAAATGATCACGCAATTCAAACCCCGCGGGAAGTTTCCGGAGTACAGAGATACGCTGAAATTCTTCAAGGTAGGACTTCAAATACGAATAGGTATCTTGGTAGCACTGCGGCGCTCTGACATCTGCTCTGTGCCACGTTATTTCAAAAAATGTGGATGGCGCGCACCGCATTACTCTAATTTTTATTATACTATTAAAACGTTATTATAATGTTATCTCTTTGATCGGACTGTCAGTATTACTGACCTGAAATTAGCTCTGGACTGGTTGTTGCTACAATATTGGTGGCACTCATTGTAAATAGCCATTATGGCGCTGGCAGTCAAGGAAAGCACGATGAGTCCAACCTATTTTGATATTCCTTCTAAGCCTATTTTCTTCGAATGTCCAGTTCCGGAAATGTGTGAACAAAGCGACTCATTGTAGCACTTTTTATATCTTCAAAATATACATTTTTCAGGAGGGTTTCAACCAAACTGAAGCCGAGAAAGAAGGCCGTATTCTGCCGGGCGCGGGCGTCGACCCAGAGTACGACAACATTTTGCACACTATCAAGGAAATCGAGGACGAGCTGCAGGATTACTTGAAGGAGCAAGAAAAGTTTTTCCGTTGTCGGGTAAAGCCATTTTCTTAGTATATTTGAGATCATTCGATCGGTTGTGATAAGACGCTCGTTTTTTTACTCCTAACCAGATTGAGGTTTTTGTGTTCACATCAGAAGAACGTATGTTTATACTAAACCTACATAGAAAATGCCCTAACGTAGAGAGAAACGTGACTCATTGTTCACGTTTCAAATTAGCAGGCGCCAAAAATCCATACAAATTACTTTCCTCCCCATGCGGGAGAAAAGATGTAACTGTCGAAGTTACGTAAAACGGAACGTAAATCTAAAATATTTTCGCAGGCAAAATGGATGACTTGGCTGAATGGACTTATTGGTTTTGCTTTGTACGGCATTATAAAAAAACGAATAGCGCGCGAATTCGCTTTGGATTTTTCATGTAGTATTTTAGGTTCATTGAACTATTCTTCTATAAGTATTCCTGTTTCTTTATTCTTGCTTGGTGTAGTGTAAAGAAGTATGTATCACTCGGAAGGAATTCCGATTACAAACTCGTGTGTATCGATGCCCTCAGCTGCGCTTCGGGCCTCAAGCTACACCCTCGTTAACACTCGGTTCCTTTCTCACCACGTGATCAATATACTATTGCTTAAAAGAGCGTTGTAGGCCTCAGACATTTCGGAGTTTTTATATGTTGTTTAGAATAGAATAATTACGTACTTATACATTTAGGGAGTAAGTTTTCTAGGGCTTGTAAGACAAATAAGTATCTCTTTCATGATAGAGATTTTGTCTTGTTTCTCCTATACAAGTGTCACCGATGTCAGTTCTATAGTTTTCGTTTATACACTTCTATGAAACCTTAAGAAGAACGTATGTTTATACTAAACCTACATAGAAAATGCCCTAACGTAGAGAGAAACGTGACTCATTGTTCACGTTTCAAATTAGCAGGCGCCAAAAATCCATACAAATTACTTTCCTCCCCATGCGGGAGAAAAGATGTAACTGTCGAAGTTACGTAAAACGGAACGTAAATCTAAAATATTTACGCAGGCAAAATGGATGACTTGGCTGAATGGACTTATTGGTTTTGCTTTGTACGGCATTATAAAAAAACGAATAGCGCGCGAATTCGCTTTGGATTTTTCATGTAGTATTTTAGGTTCATTGAACTATTCTTCTATAAGTATTCCTGTTTCTTTATTCTTGCTTGGTGTAGTGTAAAGAAGTATGTATCACTCGGAAGGAATTCCGATTACAAACTCGTGTGTATTGATGCCCTCAGCTGCGCTTCGGGCTTCAAGCTACACCCTCGTTAACAATCGGTTCCTTTCTCACCACGTGATCAATATACTATTGCTTAAAAGAGCGTTGTAGGCCTCAGACATTTCGGAGTTTTTATATGTTGTTTAGAATAGAATCATTACGTACTTATAAATTTAGGGCTTGTTAGACAAATAAGTATCTCTTTCATGATAGAGATTTTGTCTTGTTTCTCCTATACAAGTGTCACCGATGTCAGTTCTATAGTTTTCGTTTATACACTTCTATGAAACCTTAAGAATATTTGCTGAATTAATAAGTCCCGTTAATTGAAGTGTTTTAGTATTAACAGTACGTTGTGTACATGCAGGTGTCGTACGTGGGTGCGGACAAGAAGCGGTTCCAGCTGGAAGTGGCCGAGAGCGCGGCGAGCAGGGCGGGCGCGCACTACCAGCTCGAGGGCGCGCGCAAGGGGTTCAAGAAGTTCTCCACGCCTCAGACCAGGGTCGGTACAGTCATGATACAAGCGCTCCCAGCTGCAGTGGCTGAGAGCACTACCAGCTCGAGGGCGCGCGCAAGGGGTTCAAGAAGTTCTCCACGCCTCAGACCATGGTCGGTACAGTCATGATACAAGCGGTTCCAGCTGGAGGTGGCTGAGAGCACTACCGGCTCGAGGGCGCGCGCAAGGGGTTCAAGAAGTTCTCCACGCCTCAGACCAGGATCGGTACAGTCATGATACAAGCGCTCCCAGCTGCAGTGGCTGAGAGCACTACCAGCTCGAGGGCGCGCGCAAGGGATTCAAGAAGTTCTCCACGCCTCAGACCAGGGTCGGTACAGTCAGTGATACAAGCGGTTTTAGCTGCAGGAGGCTGAGAGCGCGGCCGGCAGACCAGGGTACAAACTTCATGCGCTTACATGGTGTCGCGACCAGCATAACTATCAGTATGCGCCCGTAGGTGCTTCTATCTTGCATTGAGGTCAAGTTACGTAGGCCGCGACACTATCTAAGCTTAAGCGAATGATCTATAAGTACTACTTCCAATGCTTCCTAACTCCTATCTTAATAAATATAAAAGGCAAAACTGATTGGTCGTATATCAACGCACAGGCCAAACCCTTAAGACTAGAAGCATGAAATATGGCATGCGTATTCTTTGAGAAACGTAGGCAAGCACTAAGAAAGTATTTTTCAAGATTCGACTCCTCTAAGGAGGTAAATCAGGGGATGAAAGTTTGTATGAAACTTGTGTGTCATCCTTCATTCAAATAAAATTGCAAGCGTTAATGCGCCGAGCTCCGGCATGGTGTGTTTACACACTAAATATGTGATAAGTCAATATCGATCTTCAACAGGAGTTCCTTGCCCGCATGATCGCAGCGGAAGAGCAGAAAACAGCTGTTCTGAAGGACTTGAGTCGTCGAATATTCGAGAAGTTCTCGTCTCACTACGAGCAATGGGAGGCAGCGGTGCAGTGCCTCGCCACGCTCGACATACTGCTCTCGTTCGCAGAGTTCGCCAGGCAACAGACCACCGACGTGTGCCTACCGCAAGTCACATACGACAACAATACTAAGGTATACATACATACATACACAAATCACGCCTGTACACAAATGACAAATGTTTGAGGGTCGTTTCAGATAAGTCGTGTATCACTATAGTGACAGGTTGCCAGCCTGTCGCCTAAAATTGCAATACACATGAAACTCTCACAGTTTTGTAAACCCTATTTAAAGCAAATAAACGAATTCAATTGAATTGAATTGATAGTATATTTGCTTCATTATATTTATATGTGGTTTTGGCATATTTTTTGGCGGATTGATAAATATAGTGGTCTTAAAATTACCTTCATTACCTTTTTGCACTTTGTTAGAGCATTATTTTTAAAAACATATTTTTACTGGCCTACCTACTCAACATACCTATCTTCTAATGTTTGTTTTTATAGCCATTCATAAAGATCATGGAAGGGCGTCACCCGTGCATCCCGGTAGCCAACGAGTTCATTCCGAACGACACGGCGCTAGGGGCGGGGAACGGCAGCCTGCTGCTGCTGACGGGGCCCAACATGGGCGGCAAGTCCACGCTCATGCGCCAGGTCGCGCTGCTCACTGTGCTCGCGCATTTGGTAACTATATCCACTACGTAGTATAAAGCATGGCATTTGGTAACTATAAGACCCGTAAGATCAGCTGACTTTTTTTAAAACGTATGATAATCGCCTAAACTGTCATCTGACTTATCAATCGGTATCAAATGTCTAAAAAAATTGTTTGGATGGCTGCTACGGCCCAACCAGGCCCAACCCACCCACAAAGCGCCAGCTGACACACAGAAAATTCACATCACGACTATCTCTATGCATTCTGTACGATTTCGTTCGGTACTTTATTGGTCACGTAAAAAATCCTCGCTCGCAGTCTTTGAATAGATAATAATAATAAATATCCTGGACATTTCACACGTCAATAATATTTTGGGCTACTTTCTTGAATAGTTACCACCGAATTCGTTAGTTTCCTGGGTCATTAATAAAATATAAAATTGGTACGATTAAAAATGCTCTAAGGATAAACTATTGTCCAAAAATACTACGGACTTCATTCATAATTTATCGAAATATTCAAAGTTTGAATTAATAAATATAAAAATAGTATAAAAGTATGACGCCATACAAATACGGCATGACGTCATTTAGTTTTTCATACAAAATACCGTTTTAGATCGTTTCAAAAACTAGCTCTTTTCACCTGTCAGGAATGTAGCCTATTATAAAACAAATAATCATCTTCCAGGGGAGCTACGTGCCGGCTCAAGAATGTAGCCTCAGCCTAGTGGACCGGATCTTCACTCGACTTGGCGCTTCCGATGACATCCTGTCTGGTCAATCCACGTTCCTGGTGGAGATGAACGAGACCGCGGCCATCGTGCGCCACGCCACCGAGCACTCGCTGGTGCTGCTGGACGAGCTGGGTAAGGAGCGTCCACTAGTGGACAGCTGGTGTGTCTGGTCAATCCACGTTCCTGGTGGAGATGAACGAGACCGCGGCCATCGTGCGCCACGCCACCGAGCACTCGCTGGTGCTGCTGGACGAGCTGGGTAAGTAGCGTCCACTAGTGGACAGCTGGTGTGTCTGGTCAATCCACGTTCCTGGTGGAGATGAACGAGACCGCGGCCATCGTGCGCCACGCCACCGAGCACTCGCTGGTGCTGCTGGACGAGCTGGGTAAGTAGCGTCCACTAGTGGACAGCTGGTGTGTCTGGTCAATCCACGTTCCTGGTGGAGATGAACGAGACCGCGGCCATCGTGCGCCACGCCACCGAGCACTCGCTGGTGCTGCTGGACGAGCTGGGTAAGTAGCGTCCACTAGTGGACAGCTGGTGTGTCTGGTCAATCCACGTTCCTGGTGGAGATGAACGAGACCGCGGCCATCGTGCGCCACGCCACCGAGCACTCGCTGGTGCTGCTGGACGAGCTGGGTAAGTAGCGTCCACTAGTGGACAGCTGGTGTGTCTGGTCAATCCACGTTCCTGGTGGAGATGAACGAGACCGCGGCCATCGTGCGCCACGCCACCGAGCACTCGCTGGTGCTGCTGGACGAGCTGGGTGAGTAGCGTCCACTAGTGGACAGCTGGTGTGTCGGTCAATCCACGTTTCTGGTGGAGATGAACGAGACCGCGGCCATCGTGAGCACTTGCTGGTGCTGCTGGACGAGCTGGGTAAGTAGCGTCCACTTGTGGACAGCTGGTGTGTCTGGTCAATAGGAACCTTCCTAGTAGAGATGAACGAAACCGCGGCCGTTGGCCCGAATCCTAAATTAACTGACATTCATTCAAATATCATTTGAATTCAAATTTTATTTCAATGTGGGTTTCGTCACGATGTTTTTCCCTCACCGAGAGCAATCGGTAAATGTACGTATAAGCATGTGCTTTTACTTGGCGGCGATCGAACTCGGGTTTCACCGGCACATACCGGGTAGATTCAGTCCGATCCGTTCTTCCAAGGGCGTGATTGGGCGGGTTATTTAAACAACCAATCAAATATTTCTGGGTGAGCACGTGCTCCCCACCAAGCCGACAGGCGTAGATTTGTTTTTGTCTTAAAGTAATTGTCAATGGGCGAATGCGAAATGTTGCTATTTTATCAATCCTGAATTAATTCTGAGTCCATTTCTTTCATTCATTATCAGCTAATTTCAGTGTAGAATAAATTAAAGGCGGTAAAATAAGCTGTAAGCGCCGACGCCCCGAGCGGGCGTTGTCGCAGTTGACGGTTTTTGACCGACGCCCCCAGAGGGCTTTGCCGCAGTTGACCGGCTAAATTTACGTTCCGTTTTACGTAACTTTGACAGTTGCATCTTTTCTCCCCTGGAGAGGAAAGTGATTTGTATGGATTATTACCTCCCGCTAATTTGAAACGTGGACAATGACACGTTCCTCTAAACGTTTTATAAACACAGCATTTTCTATGCAGGTGTAGTACAAATGTTATTTGTTTGTTAAGGTCGAGGCACGTCAACCTACGACGGCACGGCGATAGCTTCAGGCGTGTGCATGGAGCTGGCGGCGCGCGGGTGCCGCGTCGTCTTCTCCACGCACTACCACGTCCTGGTGCACCACCTGCAACACCGCCCCAACGTGCTCTTGGGACACATGGTCAGTATCATAACGAATAGCGCGGGATGGTTAACAGGCAAGTCCGCGAGTTTGAGGTACAGCATAAAGCAGACCTCGACGCTAAGCGTGATTAAAGGCCCGTCTACCCGTCGCCATAATTATGTAAATGGCATACTCACGTGTCCACACTATGCACAGGAGTTTACTGCCAAAATTGGCCATCTGATTAGGAGTAGTTGCCATGGCCGAAATCGGGTAAACAATTAAAAATACATACATTTGTGTGTATGTATATATCACGCTTTTTTTCCTTACGTTTTAGGCAGAGGGAAAATACGATCGTCCGACAAATATTGAAGGGTCTTTTAAATGACTCGTGTATCACTGAAACTCAATAAAACCCTCTATTCCCCTAGGCTTATACGCGACACCCACGGGAAAGAAATGAAGTGATGGTATTCTAAGCCGGCATCACACGGCATATAAGTAAATCCTTTTAATTGTTAATAATATTTGGCAGGCGTGTATGGTAGAGACAGAGGAGTCGACGTCGGCTACCGAAGAGCACATCCCCGAGGAGACGATCACGTTCCTGTACAAACTGTCGCCTGGCGCATGCCCGAAGTCGTACGGGTTCAACGCGGCGAGGCTCGCCGGCGTGCCCAGGGAGATCACCACGCGAGCCCAGCTCATCTCCAGGCAGTTGGAGAAGGAGGCCACGTGCGTGCGCGCCTTTAAGGACATGTTCAAGAAGGAACCCGCTGGAATCAGGCAGCTGCTGGCGGGACTTACTATTTAAATATTTGCCACAATAGATCTGCAAAGGTCGCAGTGGCTGTTGGTCTTCTCAGGACCCCTGTTCTACTATCAAATAATAAAAGATACATTTAATTAAGTACAAATCGGGTGTGTTCTATAGAAGTGATTATATTTCGTCTGAAACATTTTGTCGAAATATCAAAATAATACATGGATGTCCCATACGAAATGCGCTGAACTGAGCAATTCACTGCATGATAGGTAATTTTTTTTTCATATTACGATAAATGTTGTTCAGTTTTTTGAGTAGAACACACGTTTAAAATATTTGTACATAAATAAATGGAACCCTACATAAACTGTAAATAATTAGCTGCAAATATTTTAAAGGGTGAACCAGCCATTGTCAGTGAAAAACTTTCACTCAAAATCTCTAGGAAAGTTATTCAGTTCAATTTCAATATTTGCAATTAATTTTGTTACATCCGTTAAAAGTTCTGCTGTTGCGCCGGTTTAATTTGAATATTATCTAATAATAAATACCATCGCTGTCGTTGTATTTGTAGAGTAAGATTATTATTTTCAGGAACCCTCTAACTTGAAGTTAATTCGGTGGACGACTCGGTGATCCACACGAAAAAAAAAGATAATGTTTTATAATTTGCATTTTTACCATTGCAATCAGTTGTACCGGTGTGTTCCCTAGTCCCCGTTAAAAATGGGGCAAGATGGGGCAGGGTGTGAAGGAGCGGGACAGGTGGGGTAAGTTGTGCCAAACCTTGCCCCACTTTTAACGGGGACACGGATACGGTTACAGTTACAACGGAAACACCGTTGTACGGTGACTACCACGCCGATTGATATAAACATACTTGTTTTCACTTAAGGTTTGTCAAGTTTTAGTGTTTTTAATCTACTTAATGATGATTGATGAATGTTACTGATAGTAGGTACTTGTAAATTGATCTACATCGCGGTTTTGTTTCGTGTTTGATACAGAATTGCAAGCGTAAGTGATATTAAGATAACATGTTTAGATTTTTAAGCGATTCTCATAAAATAACTAGTTTTGACAGTATTGAACAGTCTCTTTCTGATCTGATTGTAAGTTTAAGTTTTTATTAGTGGTACGTTTTGTTAACGAAACCTGTTTGTGATTTTCTTAGTGATCAAGTTGATTATAAACCCTACCTTATTATTGAAATTGAATAAATGTTTTTTTTACTTAACATAATATTTTTATTTAACAGTTACTTTCGATTTATTGGGATTTACCGCACTCACAGTGCTATATTATTCTCATAAATGAAAATAAGAAATCGATAAATTGAGAAGTCGACCGGGAATCGAACTCATCAATCGTCTTGATGCTCGTCTTGAAGCGTAGCGACATCTAGTAGTAGTACTTCAGTACTTTATACCTGGTTAGTCCACATTACAGTAGGACGTCAAACCATATGATGGCCGGTACCCCATGCGGCCTGGGTTCGAATCCTGGTGGACGCTTGTCAATTTTACGATTTATTTTAATTTATAATTTACTTTCGAGTTAACTAGGTTTGAGAGATCGAGTACACCGATATGTCTCCTTTAAAAATATAATTTGTGAACTTTTCATTCGCCTAAAAAAATATATTATATGTGCCGTAAAAATATTTTTTTTATCGCTAGAAAGGCATTCATTACCCAAGAACAAAACGGGGGAATAATTTTGTATGAAAACGTTCACACAAGGCGAGCTCCTACTTACACGAGAAAGAAAGGGCATTCTTTTTGCTAGATAAAAAATAACAACTGTAGCTTCATCGATTTATTTATATTTCATTCTATACAAAATGTTGCACGTAATATTAGATCAAATAAATATTTATTTTCAATTAACCATTTTTATTAATAGAAACAATTATTTACTGTACCTATAGTACTTATATTAAATATCACGCTACGTAAAAAAATAATTAACGAATAATTCGGTCACATCACATCACGACAACGTATGAAAATAGAGTTAACGAACCAGTTACGAAGATATTTGGGAAAATATTTACGTTAGTAGTTTATCTATCTATATGTTGAAAACTGGACCAATTTGGATCGTCTGATTTGTAGAAAGAAAAGGAAATTAGATACTTAGGTACATTTAAAAATTTCCTAAACTAAGTTTTAGAGATAGTTGGCTCCAACTGGTACGTCGACTATACGAATTTTATTGTGTAAGAAGGACAACACAGATTACTGATAAGAGTCCATCAGACCATTGATCAATTATCACTTAGGCAAATATGACGGCAAAGAACAGAAATTTGACCTCCCATACTAAACCACGATCAGCTGACTGATATGGGTAGTGGTTCTGCAGGAAGTAAAAAAATCGCTTAAATATTTTCGAGACGGATCGTCTAAGGCCTTGTCCAAACTTGAGTGAGAGGTATCAGCGCGATAAGTTGGTACTCGGTAACTTAACTGGTACAAAATGGTAAGCGATTGAGAACCGCCTACCCACTGAACGCGCGGATCCTGTATTAGTTTGAATAAGGAATAATCCACTGTTTGTTGACCTTCCATAAAAAGTATCAGTAGTGTACCGAAGTAAATGTATTTTCTCTCAAACTCAGTGTATGTGATGTGACATGTGCACAGTTTGAAACTGCACATATTTACTTACATAAAATTTGTTTCGTTGTCTATATTACACATGATCAATTACAGCTACCAAAATAGTTGTATGATTACATAGTAATTATGGTAATTTGGAAAAATATCCGCTCTATATGACGATCCCATCCTCTATAATGTATAAATATTGCATTATGTACATGCCATGCCAGCTTTGTAGGAAATACTTTATTTGCTGGGATGAATGAAATTTGTTTATAATTGTATGGCACTGACTGACTCACTGCTATTGATTCAAACAGGCACTTATTTATGAGTTATGAGTATATTATTTATTTCATTGAACTAAATTATCTATCTATGTGTATTGCTTCAGTATAATTATTATATTTATTTCAGAAAGTGGTCTAGAGAAAATTAGTGGAATGAAACTGTAAAACTTTCTCTATGAATTATAGTACTACTTGCACACCTTTTGAGAAACTCGTCGTGTCGGCTGGCGGTTTACTCAGGCCATTATTAAACTAAACTGTCCTACATATTTTTAGAAATCGTAAGTACGTAATTTAATCATGACCTTGTTTTTACGTTTACAATTATTTTAATGTATAAATTAAGTCTTGGCCTAAAGCTAAGCATTTTATATTGTTTATTCCTTTAAAACGAACAAGCCAACACAAGTTGCTCATTTTAATGTAATATAATAATTTAGACTATCTGTCTACCTAACACCTTCCTTGTCGATGCATTGTGTGTGGGGTGGCGGTTACTTCTAATAATAGTTAATAAAAAATAGATACTCCTACTTCTGCTATTTTTTACGTGATTCTGTTTTAAACTACAATCATTTGTACTGTAATAATAATAAGGTAAGCACTTTATAATAACTACCTAATTAATTTACAAATTATTATCTAGTACCACAAAACGTATGGGAGTATCTCACAATAGGTAAATAAGTAAACGTATGAAACCAAAAACACACATCGAAAATAAACATAATATTGTTAAAAGAAAATAAGAAATCCAGAGAAATCGCACCCTGCTGGTGACCTGGATAGGACACAACATTTTCGCACTATTATAATACATGCTTACCGAAAACTTTGCAGGCATGATCAGACCATGAAACTGTACAACTTTGACTATGAAGCCTTTTGTTATGAACGATTTTTTTGTGTTTCCATAGAACGAACGCCCGGCGGCGAAAGCCCATAGCCTCGTGAAAAACGACATAGCCTCCTGAAAAAGTTGTTCAGATTCTTGGTGAGATCCACAAAGTAAATATGAAATTTGCTGCGTGCGGATGACATCTCCGGTTTGTGGTGTGATCATGCGAAAAATTTAAACGTATACATACACGGTGTTAGGAAAAGTACTGCTTTCCATTAAACCACGCATTCTATAGGCAATACAAAATGTGTTTAGCGTATATATTTATAATTATCATCATTTTCAAAAACTTTTTATTAAATTGTCCAATTGTAGGTCAAAACGCGGCTAAGTATGTTGAAATTACACAAGCACAATCTTGCACTGCTCCCATGTTGCAATAGGATTTACATTACTCCAACCGCTGGTAAACTACTTGAATATTGTAGGTACATAAGAACTTTTTTAATCCGAATATGATATAACCGAAAATGTTACACCTTTTGATATAACCTTTCCCAAGATTTATAAATCTAGAATTTTCGGTATGTATTTCCGGTATTATACAATTATCTAAATCAATCTATCTGGCATTCTCGAAACTGTTTTCGGGATGTCAAAATTAGTTTTTTTTTTCAGATATATGTTAGTTACCTTGCCGCTCTGAGCTGAACTAGACTTTAACAAACAACGCACTATGTCACGTGCGGACCTAGGGTTGAAGAAAGAATGTAATAAGTAAAATATATTTTATGAATTCAGTGAAATATATTTTAGTATATTTTATTTTTTTAAACGCTTAGAACACTATGTTACCTATGTAATGCGGAACGCAGTACTTTTCTAACGCCATGTATATTGCTTACACCCACAGCTTTGGCCGGTATGCGCTGGTCTGCGAACTACCAGAAGTATGGTTTGGCGAAAATGTTATACCTAGAAAGTATTTAACAAATACATAATTTTAATAATTCAAAAGTTGATTTTACTGTAAAGGTAACTCCCATTTTTGTCCAGGTTCATAATTAATATACCTTCTCATTACTTACATAATATCAACTTCATTGCCTAGTTAGTAAGGTACCTAAGTGTAGTACACCCATGTTATACAATCATTTATTTTCGTACATAAAATATTTTTGTTATATGCCTCTTTATATCACTACATAGTATAAAGCAAATTCGCTTTTCGCGTCTGTATGTATGTGTGTATGTTTGCCTAAATCTTAAAACCACACAACGGATTTTGATGCAGGTTTTTTGTGACGGTTCATCTCTTGTATGGATTTGAAAATGAAAAATGCAATCAATCGGGACTGTGGCAAACAGAGTTCCTGAAAAATATCTCTAGATAGAGTGATTCAAGCGCAAGGTTTTTATGTATAATACTTGCCGGGAAAACATCTCATTCCCACGGGAAAATTAATTGCAGCGGGCGCAGCCGCTGGGCGGGCCGCTAGTGCTTGATAATATAAAAAACATTAAAATTTATTGCACGCAAAAGGGTGGTATTTTAGTCTCTACGGATTTTATTGCCACGCTATACCACACCAAACAGGTAAAATATATTCATATTGGATCTATTAAATTATTTAAGTACGTAACAATAGCATATTCGGCATCGTTTACCCAGATAGAATGGATAGAATTACGACAGTTACGCTCGTATCTGAATCGACGCCATCAAAAAACAAAACAGGTTTCCCTAAAAACCAAAACACTACCCTTTCTTTTATACTTACTTTAAATATAATAATAATAAGTAATATAAACACTTAATATATGTATACGAAAAGTGTTCAAAATGGTTATTCTGTTGTCATGAAATCATTCGATAGGAACGTAATTAACCCCTACTTCTATTTTAGGATATTATATTTTTCACTTTGAACACTTTCCCGACTTTAAATACTTTAGAATCTATATGTCTTTAGCAGTCTTATATGTTTAAAAGCACTTTGTATTTACAAGGCATTATATTCTTATAAATATATACAGAGTGTAGCAACACGAGGGAGTTGTGAACGTAGATCGATAGATTTAGAAAAATTTGAATGGGACTAAAAGTAAATAAATGAAGTCATATTTTTTAGGTTTTCTGTACTATATTACGGTACAAAATTACTTATATTTAACGTCATCGCATATGCTGTTACACCCTGTATAAATTATTCTTTGCTAGAGTAACAGTAAATATAAAAATAAAAAGCGTAAATAAAGTACACAGTTAGGTTCATGTGTGTTCAACTTCACGCATAAGTAAATGATTGGATATTTTCGTGGTTGGTCTTGAAAAACTTGTTAAAATAATTAATTTATCTTTGTAAGTACTTGATACAATGTGCGCTAAGGAAAATAAAGGCGTACGTTTTTAATTGGCCATATAGAAATATTCGTTGTTCAGGGTTTAATAAAATAGTGGATGCTGGCCTTACAAACAAATCCTGAAACATACAAATATATTAATGCGATAGAAACTGTAAGGAGGTCAACTAATAATAATAAGTAATTGGAAGAACATCGGCTTGCGTGATGGTTTTGTTAATTTTCTTACTGGTGGATGGTTTGTTGCAGCTTATTGGTTTGTTCTTTCATAATTTGATGATTTTGTTTATAAAAAAAAAACAGTAGATAGGTACCTACTTTCTTGTACCTAGATTAGATAAAAATGAGACCAACACGAATTACTTACGGCGAGTAATACAAAACTACACGCGAAATAAAAATGTATCCTTTTGACTTTGAGCCCAAATACTACTGAGCCTCTTTCAAATCAAGGCAGAAAGTAATAAATAAGACGCACAAACTTAAAAATAAAATGAAATAGATTAAGTAAAAAAGCATCCTCTACATAAGTAAGATTAATACTTACGATAGTACCACGGAGGAGAGTAACCAGTGGAGAACGCGTCGGTACGATTTGGTTCAAAACCAAGCTCACTGGTTTTTGCGGGGGGAGAGGTAATTATCGCTAGACGCAATTGGCTTTCGCAATGACCGCATATTTTGTAGAGATGGGAAAAATAAATATGTAAAATTATATCGATATTTTATATCACCGTTTAATAAGTTTACTCATATTATGTGTAAGAAAATTTATTGAAACATGTGCATGCTAATATTAATATAGCGATATATGTATAAAAAAAATAATAAGTACCTACTTACATTGTGATTTTAGGGTATGTATTGAAATAATTGTACCGAATTGGAAACGACCTGTTACGATCATTTTGGATGGTAGGGCTGGTTGGCGAGACGATGCTGGTCAGCGGACAGACAGACGGACATGACAAGATGATATATTGACCTACCTATTGATATTTTGTTCTGATTTCATAATAAATGAAATAGTTACAAATTGACTCGAGAGTGTTGGTGTATTTTTAGGCGATAGGCTGACAACCTGTCACTATAGTGATGTGATACACATGTTTGCTGAAACAACCTTAGAAAACAAACATCAAAAATGTCATACGCGGCGATAGTGGCCGTATTCTTACCATTGGCCATTAACGCTCTGCCTACCCCGCAAGGGATAAAGGCGTGATATATGTATGTTTGTATGTTACAAATTGATATTCGACTAGCGCAAGATCTTTTATTTATAATAATGAAACACGAAATTTTGGCGCGGGGGGAATGCGTCCGCGCCACTCCATATACCCCGAATGCATTCATTCATATAATATACATTGTAGGTAAGTTGTTAAGTACGTACAATAACATAATTCTTTTATGACGATCCCAGAATTATCGATAAAATCATTCTATACTTCTGAGAGCAGTGGTATAGCACTAATACGAAGAAAGAGCCAGCCTACGTATGGACACACCCGTGCGTTAGAAAGGGATAGCAATGAAAGACATCAACGGGAGCGCATCAGAAATTATAAATATGGAATTATTTTTCATTAAAATGAAATTTTGAAAGAATCAAGCATAAAAATGTTTACCTATAAAATGTTCCGTCTTTTGCGGAACTTGATGTTGTACTACACTTTCCACACCATTTCACTGCACAGGAAGGCATTCTTGTTTACGTTTATACGCCAAAAAACGAAGCGCGGAACGTCCGTTCTTTCGCGCAGTCTCAACCCGACTAATCAAAATTTTGATGCGTCAGCTCTATAAGGCATACATCAAGTGAGTGCGGTCGCCCCCGCATGCGTTCTCCACTGGTTACTGTCCTCCGTGGATAGTACCGATAAAAATCCGGATCACGAAATAGATTATTAGACTTTGAGGTTGGCAAAATAGGCCGACCCACTAAGTACATCGGATTGCACAGAACGAAACATTTTATTCAGATTGATAATGGTGATGATAATGATAAATTAATCATAACAATTGTTGAAATAATATACAGCAATAATTGATTGATACCTATTTAGATTAAGAAGTACCCTGACTGTGTCAGCAAGCGGTAGATAGACATCAGACTGAGGTCGGCCGGCACATTCGCAAGGTCCAGTGTCGCAATGCTGCGACTTGATAGAGGCAGCTATAGCTCGTCGTAAGAGGAGCTCTCTCGCTCGTCGAACGGTCGCGCGCGCTCGCCCCAGCGATCCCAGCGCTCGGAGCTGAGCAGCGACTCCGTGTCTTCTTCCTGGGACGGCAGCGGGTATACGACGCCGTCGCCGCAGCTAAATCCACCATCACGCCGTTTTTAATAAAAACAAGTTATTTTTAGCTTTTCGTTCATGTACTCGTGGTGCGAATGTCACGTAACGTTGTGTATAACATCAGCTTGCAATATGAATAGAGATATTAAGAACTGTCAAATGATCTCGTCACACTGTGCCGTCACATTACAAACCAATCCTTAGCGCATAGTTGATCTATGTTCTCGACAACTTTTAATACCGCGAGTAAGATTATTAACTGACAATATTCACAATTATACGGTGACATCTGCACAAATCAGAATCACTTAAGCTTCATGGTATGTTTTCATGATGAATGATGATAGATAACGAAAAACTTGAATCAAGTAACGTGGAAAGACTGAAAAAAAACTAACCAATTAGTCCAACAGATTATCGGTAATTTTAAATTCTTTAGGAGCAAAAGGTTGAATTCCTAAGACGTTAAATTTAAAATTTAGTGTAGTAGCGTGAGTAGTTATTGTATGTATAATAATAGGCATATCGTGGTGATCTAAGGAGGTCGTCATCTTTACAGAGACATCCTGATTATTAGCCACTCCTTTTACGCTTTTATTCCTCTTTTTGATAAAGTAGTAGCCACGATGGACATGTAATTAATGTAAAAATAGAATGAAATAGCCCCGATGTACATGTAATTAATGTAAAAATAGAATGAAAATCACTTCGGTAATGAAATAAAATTGAAAATATTATAGGTTATTTATTTATGCTACGATTTTATCCCTGGGGCCATCAAATCTACGCCGGGCGAACTCACCCGGAATTATTTGAATGGTTGTTCAAACAACCAGCCTAATCACGCCTTGGAGCGAGACTGGGCTTAGGAGTTGTTCTAACTAGAACTAAGAACTACCTAATTACAAAATATTATATGCGCATTTTTGTTACGACGAACGAACTACTCTACCAAATGTACTTTAGTTGAGATCAGACTAGCTTAGCAGCTACATTACATAATCAACTACCCTCATTTAAACTTTGTGCTGGACATTTTGTAATTTTAAATGTGCTGCAAATTGTCGGCGTTGACAAGAATATGATAAATTTCAGAATATACCAAAGTTTTACATTTTATTTTACATTCGCCTTGTTAAATAAAACAGGAATTCGGCCATGATTATTGGAATTTATCCATGATCTGGTTCGGGATACGGAAAACGAAGTTAGATAAGAATTTTAAGTTTACGTAATCAACTATTTGTGTTTACTCCTTAACTCTTTATACTGTTCCATCCTTATTTTTTAAATATTCACGGAAAAATAACGAAGACGTCACTATTCAGGGCCATGAAATTATTGATCTCTAAATAGATTAAACAAATATAGTCACGAGCATGTCGACATTATGAACTTTGTCATGCTATAACCTGATTTTTTAAAGAAAGGCAACCCGGGTCCCGAATTGGCAACCTAACTGTTTCTGTATAGTACAATATATATGACACTAGAGGCGACTTCGCCCGCTGAAACTTTTTCCCGTAGGCAATTCGCTAGATGACTGGGTCATTTAGTAGGTACGTTTGAAACTATGGACCAAAAATAATATACACTCCATTTAATAATTTTTCGAAATATTTAAAGTTTCAATTAAATAAAGAGAAAAATAATATAAAAGTAAGTGTTTTGGCGCTACCCAAACTAGAGAGACATGACGTCATCTCTTCGTGTTTTCATACAAAATATCGTTTTAAAAAGTAGCTCATTTGACCTGCCAGTCATCATGCCCATAGTTGTTTTCCCGGCAAGTGTTACACATATATTTAGAAATTTGGTCAAAATCCTAGAAATTTAGCGACTCCATAGTTTTTTTAGGACGATGACTACGCCCCGATTTTTCCATATTTCGCTTTTGGCCGAATTCCTCATTATGCCATATGCCTGCGACATGCACACTTTAAAAATTACTTTTCGCTTAAAATGTCTAATGAAATATATATTTGCTATATGAAGGTAATATTAATGTTACATCTAAAAGCTTGCAGAATTATCGCGCAACTAAAATTATACTTAGCATGCAAAGGGACACAGCATTTAAAAAAATAATTACCTCTTTTCAGATAGGAGATTAGAATAATAAAAAAGAAGTGAATGACGTAGATTAAAATTAAATTAAAATATTATTTATTGCCTTTTACAACTTCACATTGAACAATTAGATCTGGAGATATCTTTCAAATCGATGAATGAAAAGCATGTCCGATTAATCGAAATAGATTTATTTATACTTATTAATAGAATAAATGTAGAGAAATGGAAAATAATGGAATAGATGTTTTCCTTAAACGTATTCGGGGACGGTGCGGCCCGTGCGGGGGCAAAGTCTCCATCGTTCGGTCTCGCGGCGCGCCACCTCGCTAGAACGGAACAAATAACTCAATAGCCACGTAATCGTTCTGTAACGCACACAATTTTGACGAACACAAGCTGGGCGGATGGAGGTGCTACAATTTTCAGTTTCACTTAATAAAACAACTATTTAAATTGCAGTATAAAGGGACTCACATCCTAGTTATTACCCACCCATCCATCATTTAAAAGACGATTAATGAAATGAAGTAAACGCTTAATTAGGGCTACTACAAGGACAAATCCAATTACACGTACTGAGAATTATTTTGTCGTATCAATTCGTCCTCACTCGGGTTGGGCGGCTTTTGGGCTAAAGTAGGTACGCAATAAATCTAAAACTCGCACGTCAAATTATTCTAAAATGTGTAAAATGCTTATTTATTTACACTTTTCGATCACTAAAATAGGTTTTCACTTTTGAAACTGCAAATCTGTAGCACCCACGACAATGAAACTGTATTGAACGGGAAAACTTTATACTTTCATATACAGCACACAAACGACATCTGGCTTCCAACCAAGATCACCAATTAGTGTATCCATTTGCTTGCTAAAACATTTACAGAATATTGAGCGATGTGCAAGCTCAGACTATAGCTACCGAAGCTGACGATACAGACAAAAATAATGAAAAAAAAACAAATGAGTAAAAATATAAATAATAAAATAAAATTAATAATGTAAGTTACATAAAGAATGCTGTGCATAAACACTAAATTGCATCATAATGCAAACCTTTAACAGAATCATGTAGAGTGGCAAAATTAATAATAACAAATCCGTTTTAATTCTTTGGGATGAACTTGCCCGTACAGAGATCGTAACTTATGTATTAAAGAGCAAGCTTACAATGCTATTTCCTATGCAGATGTTTGCTTAGTTGCCAACCTTAAATAAGAAAAAGGTAGCAAAGCAATTAAGAGAAAAATATTGGTAAATTATTACGTCTCAAGCAAGACAAACTAGCTATTTAGCGTTTCACTTATTTTTTCATAAAATTATAATTTTAAGTGCGTTTAGTTTTTATTTCAAAATATTTGTGAATGGACAGACTGAAAACCAGTGTGAGTCAGTGTTGACTACGGAAAGCTGTATCAAAGAAAGTCTATCCGATATTAAATAATTTTTGAAGAATTATTTATTTGCACTGGAAATAGTGCAACGCACTTTCAAGAACTTGCAAGTAATAGCAGCATCTCTGAACACCAAGAAACAAATAGATAATTAATGTCCGAAATTTGCGCGCTACAAGCCGGTAGGTTTTGTTGCGTGAAAAACAAAATAGTCATAAAAAAATGAAAAACAAATTATAGAACAAAATTTTATTGTGCACAAATGAAAGTTACAAAATATAAACAGTATCTAGTCATTCTAACCTTATCAGTCTTGTGTGTTATATAGGTCAGAAATAAATGCATTAATTTATTATAAAGCAATTTGCCATTTCAATAATTATAAATAATAATTTAAATTGTGATAGATAAGCACGTCCACAATTTGTATGAAGTTGTATGAGATGCCTGAACACCTGCACGTAACTTTAGATGTCTCTTCTTTCGAATTGTGACGTGTTTTTGTGATGTGGAGTGTGGCTATTGTGATTTAGTATTATTGTTTATTGTAACTTACAATCGTTATAAAAATACACAATTCTTATAATAAAAGTACTTCAAAATGAGACGAGTAAGTAAAAAAACTTAAATTTACAATAATCAAATACGAAGGTATTTACAACGTGAATGTTGACAATAATTCGTTTTCTAAACCCTAAATCGCCTTGCGCTTCTCCTAGCGCAAATGAGTAAGTAATTTAGCTAGCACCAATTATTCTAGCGGTTACAAATTACAATAGAGTAATTTCTAATCTAACCTCCCCATATTGGAACAGACGATAATTTGTGTAATGTGCGAGTTGTGTGTGTGTGTGTTGAGTATCTCAGGGTATGAGCTTGGGTGCGTCATGGGATATCGGTTCGACGAGTTTGGGGCTGTTATCTGACCTGGAACGCGTGGTGCCCATGGACTCGTAGCCATGCGGCTCCGGGGGCGCCGGCGCGTGCGGCGCCGAGAATGCCTGCAGCTCGTGCTCGCGCCGCACGGGGAACGTGCACCCGTCTCCCAGGCTGGCAACACCACACCAGTCAGCCCCCAGGCACTATACTACACTTCGTCTGGTACTCCATTCGTGTGATCCACCCATTTATTTGGCATAAAATTTGCTTAGCCAGTTTCGATACACTTTTTTTTAAGCATTGTCTAGTGTAGTTAGTTACCACGAAATATTAAAAGAGAATCCAGTTTTAGTTTCAAATTATTGCGATGTAGTCTTGGGTCTATGTTGGAACGGAATACCATGAGAAGTATATTATTTTACCACAGGGTAAGAGTGACATGTATGCGCCGCGGACGGTTCCTCATAAACAGAGTTTACGAGCTCGACCCATGTACTTTTTACCGACGAATAAATTATTTTGATTAACTATTTTGGTCTCATCTAAACTATCTAATATCTATGTATTGTTTAGAACTCGTCTGGTCCTCAGGCACACTTACTAACCCACTAAAGGCAAGCCGGCTAACCGCAGTTTCTTAGTTAAGCGTAGGTTCGTACGTTTCGTTTCTTAAACCCATTTCAAGATATTTTTATCTTCCGCGGTAACCGTCCGCGGCACGTAAAATATTCAGATTGGAAATATTTATTTAATTTAATACACTAACTAAATACCAAATTTGTAGAGAAGATGTGAATATCGGATAGTAGTTTTGGGCTCGGGCTTTTCACTGCATGGAAAACATACAATGCTACATGCATTTATGAAGGTAGTTATTTATTAGTTCAAAAGCTTGCAAACACTGTTAAATGAAATGTTATGTGGCGAATCCAATTGACTACAATTTAACTTTAACAAGCCTTTTATTGTTTGATTTATATTTATATAGTTTGTCGTTTAATAAGCGGCAGGAATTTTCAACGTATATCAAGTCATTATCTATTAAGAGAAACTCAGTTTTATAACATAACAAAATTCGTAAATCCAACAGTTAGATTTCCGGAAACAATATTAATTTTTCACAAAATATAAAAAGAAGTCCTGCCATTGGGATGTAGAATAAATAATATCAATCCTGAAATCTATATATGTATTACTATTATTATAAATAACAAATGTTGTGTTAGCTACATTCTTTAGGAAGAGATTCTGGCTGAGACAAAATGCTCTACCCTTTAACCGCCGCCAAGCGTTACTATAACTCTGCAATCTCAGCGTTATAAAGAGTCAATATGTTAAGAGTCATTCACTTCTTTTTCACACAGAATTGTATTATTCGAAGCCAACGTGTAAGTTGCGGAGTACCTCATAGCTAAGAGAACACTAATTGTTTTATTCCATGCACACAAAGGAGCGAGCGCCTAAATTCGACACAGGGGTCACACAACACTGCATGCGTGGATTCTGTTCTGAACTAGAACCTGTCCAATGCTTAAAGTTTGAGGCACTATATCGGCCATTTTTAAATGGCCGCAAAATGAGGAAATGAATAATACTGTAACTTTCACTATACCTTGTTGTAACACACAGACATAATTATTGATGTGCGTGAACGAACTACCATTGCTAGCGCAAGATAGCGCACATTTGTAAGGTAGGTGCACGATAAATAAATTGGTGCGAAACGATTAATAGCTTACATTAGCATTACAGCAAGTTGACAGTATGACACTACAAAAGATGTTGATTTGGATTTTCATTGGACATGTTCTGATTTTGACCAATCCGTTCGGGCGTGAAACACTACACATTAACTGATCGGGTTAGCCTCGACATTATCTGCAATCTCTGCAATGTGTGAACACAACTCAGGGAGATGGTGCAGGGCTCAGACAAGATTCAAGATAAAAAATACGGGATGCCACTCCACTGCACGTATTTCAAAAACCATATGACTATGACGGCAAATAAAAAAATATTTACAATGCAATTTGCACGTATTCCGTCTAAGCTCGTCATACTTCAATGTAAAAACGGTTAGCAAGGGAACATACAAAGCTAGACAGTTCAACCTAATGGTACTAGGAGCAACCGACCAACTCTTCTTACAAGATTGGCAAATGCACCAATGTCTAAAGATTTTAGGTGAAATTTAATTTTTAATTTTTTAATAAGTAATTTATTTTGACAAACCTGATAACGCAACTTGACCCGATAAGCTGAACAACTTTCTTCGAAAACCAAAGTATTAAAACCATTAGATCACCATGAACCATAGAGACAAAAAATAATATAATTTTCTATATTGGAGGCATTTTTTATTTATTTTAGAACCGTTTTTCTTCGCGAAAGTTGTACAGTTTGACTTGTTGAGCTTAGCTTTTTGGGTTGGGCACCTTCGTGTACATATAATATACGTAGTCGGTCCCAAAGTTCTGTCATATATGAAAATACTGATAAAATAAAAAGTACCAATCCGTTTTTAAAAATTTATATATCAATTAAAAATACAATCATCGAAGAATCAAAATAACATAAAACTATTCGAAATGACCTCCCTTGCTTTTAACAACGGCCTTCAACCGCGGCGGCCAGTCGTCTATCGCAGCACGCACCATATCCATGTCGATTTCAGCGACTGCTTTAACTATGGCTGACTTCAGACTCTCCAAATTTTTATGGGGCTTAGCACAGACCTTGCTCTCTAAGACCTGCCAAATTTTATAGTCCAGAGGATTAAGGTCCGGACTGGAGGAAGGCCAATCTTCGTGTCTTATAAACTCAATGTTTTGACGTTCAAACCAGGCTTGAGTGGTCCTGGCTTTGTGAGCGGGCGCAGAATCCTGCTGGAATACAAAGTGATGTCCTGAAAATAGTGTGTTGGGCAGGTCTTTGACGTACCGATCCAAAACCGTCTCTTGGTACACTTTTGCGCTGGTTTTGACCCCCTTTTCGCAAAAATGAACCTCAGTTGGCCCATAGTAGGAGACTCCTAACCAGACCATGACTGAAGAGGGATGATGCCCATGTTGCACCCGCGGAACTTTGTTTCCTGCTTCTTCAGAGCTGGTAGCGTACACTCTATCGTTTTGTTTATTATACTTTTCTTCTATATCAAAAATTTTTTCGTCTGTAAAAAATATATCGCGGTGCCGGTTTTTCGCGTACCGTTTTAACAACACCCGAGATCTTTTGAGTCTAATTTCTTTTTAACGGGCATTAAGTAAGTGCCCACTCTTTTTTTTGTATGCTCGCAGCTTAAGGTCTTCGTTTAAAACCTTTTTGACTGTTTTTCTACTAACCTTCATCTGCAAAGCCATAAGTTTCTGTTTTCGGACAGGATTTCTTCGTATGCGCTCCTTGATCGCTTTGATCACTGCTGGTGTTCTGGCGGAGCGAGGCCGGCCAGTTCTTTTCTTGTCCTCAACACTAGAGACTTCAGTGTACCTAGTTATAGTACGATACCCAAACCTAAGCGTTATTTTCAATTTTTTGAGCAACTTGAAAATGGTACTCGGCGAGTGCCCACAGCGACGCAACGCCAAAACTGCTATTCGGTTTTCTTTCAAAGTCCACTCCATCGTGAAAAATCGCGCCAAATGATTATTTATTGTTTTAAAATAATTGTTAAACATTCAAAAACGGAATGCAATAAAACTTTTCCAAATCCGTGTTCTAAATTCAAAAATAATATGCCAGTGACAGAACTTTGGGACCGACTACGTATTATTTGAAATTAAAATTACGAAAAAGACTACGAGTACTTAGTTGCGCTAATACATTGAAATATCACGGTGTGTGCATAATTATTGTTACTAGTATAATAAGAAAGCTAACATTCGCGGAAGAAACGAAAGAAAACATTTGTACCGTTTAAATTGGTTTATGGTTCAGTGTTGTAAACTAAAAAATATGTGACTAACTGAACGGTATAAATTTGTCTCCCGGGGCAATATCAGTAAACGTTGAAGTTTGAAGTGTGAAAATTGACTGATATCTTATAACAAAATAAAACTTTACGATAAATATTGTGTACGTCGCGTATTGTGTACCTTGTTAAAACGGGAGCATAGAAAGTACGTTACCTGGAGAATACTGGCACCAGCCATAAGCCCGGTCTGTTGCCAAACACCTCCTTGAAGTTATTGAAGCACCCGATTGAGAAACCATTCTTATCCGAACCGTTCCGGAACATAGGCGCTCGGAATGCCTCTGAAAACAATACAGTGCCGCGTGAGATGCCTGGTAAAAACATGAGCTTCATTCGGTCTGCAACCTGTGGAATATAGATTCACGTGACTTACAATATTATTTTATGTGTAGCAGCCAACAATCATTTTAAAAAAACTTTATAACCTATTATATGCTATGGTTTTCTTGACATATTAGTAAAAGTTTCATCAAAACCGTTCGGTCGTTTTAGCGTGATGCTTCCTCATATACACATTCAAACATCGTAAAAATCTTGCAAATAGTCCTGTCGATGCAGGTATTTTAAAACACGCTATCGAAGTTTTCTCTGAAAATTTTATAGGGTCTGTGGACACCGACTTGCTACTGTCTTATTATATGTAAAGAAGATATGTATAGATAGATTTATTTATTTATTTACTTACATGCCAAGTTTCAAAACCTCGCATGTAAATTGAACAGAGGGGGTTATTGGTCAGTATTGACCTATTTTCAGAGCATGAGATATGTAAAGTGTTTAAAGACTGCCCCCATAGTCTTTCACTAGAAGCATTCACGCTGGAGCATCGGGAGCCACGTGACGACAGCAGCGTAAGGATGCGTCTCCATTGAATAGGGCTGCGCTAAGCAAAGCGCGGCATGAATTGACCAATCATGAGCCCCAAAATCCCAAAATCCCCGAATCCCCCGCTTTAGTGGAGACGCACCCTGATTGGTCAATTAATGCCCCGCTCAGCTCAGCTTAGCGCAGCCCCGCTTCAGTGGAGTTTTAGTATCCATCCTGTTTAAAAACTCGCGGTGTCCATTTCCCTTGCTACTGATTGCCCTGCACATGGCGCAGGTATGCCATACGAACAACGTAATTTTCGGTGGGTATGTAAATGGGACTTGGTCGGAATGAACTTCTGGTAATAGTCAAAAATTAAGTATTGGCTGTGTGATAGTGAAAATCCTAAATATCCTCAATGAGACAATTTTTATAAAAAACTGATATCGATGCAAGCAGCAAAATGAAAACTCTACTGCTCTATTTTTTTTCTAACAATTGACACATGTATGTTGTATACGGCTCTGGTCAAGATCGCCTACTACTGACAAATTAAATACAACACAAATAAACACAAACCTACACAACTAACAAATTCTCGCCAGAAAACGACTCATTACGGCTTTTTTTTGTTTTTAGTTATTGATTACTACGCTATCGCTAAAAAATATTGTCCGGAACTAAATAACTTCACACTATTATGTGACCCTCACCTATAATCTACAAAATACTGTAAAGAAATGACTGCAAGTTACCAACTAAAAGAAGGTCTAAGACAGAATTAACCATCTTACGCAAGGTAGGGCTATGATTCCGGTAAAAAAGAAGCATATCTGAAACAACATTCAGATTATGTTATGTTATTATGTATTATATTAGCTTTGAATGCAATCAATCAGGAAAGATTATTAAACAAAAACGACAACAAACAAGTAAAGAAACCATTGTTAATTTAGTATTTTTGCATAGCTTCACCTGTCGGTGCCTGCAGTCATTTCTATGAAAATAAAATGAATCACTGAAGTTAAAAATATACTCCTATCCTATTTTGGTACCTGTGAAGTGAGGCTTTCAGATGAAGTCATTTCTTATCTCTAAATTGATTCAATTTTTCAGAATGACTATCCTTTTCTTGAAGATTTAATTTAGATATCAGAAATCATAACCAATCTCGAGCGACAGTTTGTGGTTGTGATCTGATCGCTGACATTAAAAGTAAAGAAGAAAATCCTTTTTACCCTACAAACTGAACCCGATTTGGCATACACTGATGATTATATCGAGCATATTTAATAATATAAAAAATAAATGGTAAAGCATACCAAAGCAGGGCTTGTTAACTAAAGTACAACGCTATAAAGTGTTCAACACTTATAAAAACGAATGTCTCGAGTGAACGACTAACTCATTGCTTCATCATTGATGAAACATGAAATTTAGGAAGTAGGGTCATTTTAAAACATAACTATCCACTAAGGGTTTTTAGAATTTTTGCGCCCTAAAGAGGTACAAAAAGGGTTTAACGTTGGTATAAAAGTTCGTGGTCTTTCTGGTGATCTACTTTAAAATTGGGAGCAAAAAAATCAAAACGCGTTTAAAAGTGGTTTTTAAATACGATGTGTATCAAAATTTGCGTTTATGCTAAGACTAAGGAATTATAAAATTAAACATTATACGTGTTTGAAAGTATATAGGTAAAAATGTATGTAGGTATGTTTCTTGAAACATTCAAAGTTCTATACAAAAAATAAATACGTGACTGAAAGCGCGGGCGGAAAGCTATAGTAATAAAAGGAAGGAATAAAGAATAAATCATGAATTAATATACGAACCTAACGTAGTCCTGTTATTGACGACTAGATAGCAGTGGTAGCAAAACAGAGATCCGAGTGAAATGCCGAACATCAGCGAGACAAAGAAAGCAAATACGATGTGGTAGCGTCCCAGCGACGCCACGTTGCCGAATTCATTCTGAAATGCATAACAGAATTTGTATTATTAAAACAAATAAGACACAATTAACACGCCCTTACGCGCTATCGACAAATAAGTATTTGAGGGCCTTTTCGGAAAATCGAGTATCACTATAATGATAGGTTGTCACCCTGTCACCTAAAATTGTAATATAAATAAAACATTCATGTCCCTTAGTCACTTCTTACGAAATCTGGAAAGATATGGGTTGATGATATTTTAAGCCGGCATTACACAGCATACAAATAATAGTACATATTTTCCGTTATATGGCTCCCTCACACAATTGCCAATTCGCAAGTGCATTTCCATGGCATATAACCGTTAATTTAGACAGGGTACATGGACAACAATAAAAATACTGTATTTGTAAAATTATCGCCGCAATGCAGTTTACTACATTCGCGCTCAGCAATTGTAAGAAATTTCTGTACGTAGTCGTATTCATAAGCTTTGTTTCGTCCGTGGTTTACCTCAAATACAATGTTACTTTTATTTAACACGCTTTGGATAGTACTGATTGATAGAAACTTAATTTCAATATCATTAAAAGCGAATAAGAGATAAATTCCGTATTCAACGTTACCTTTCAGTTGGCCATGGTAGTTTAGAATAGCATTTCTCCAATTCATGAAGATGTAATAAAAGGTAAAAGATCATACATTAGTTCAGTCGTCATAGGAAAAACCTCAGGATGACTGGGTTACATGGCTTTAATATTGTGTTGTGGCTATTGTTTGATAGAGAGGTTTCATTCGCCATTGATAACGTTAGGTAACATAATTAATATAATGATGGTAGCTAATTATGATTCGCTGCGCAATTTAGGCACTACAAATGTAGTTATTCAGATCGCATGTCATTTGTGACGGATTTGCTCTTGTGTAAGTTGTAGTCTATCAAGAAACCGCCTCAAGTCGAGGGTGACCGCAAGTTGGCGCCCATATATAACAAAGTCTGACCAACTGACTACTGAATTCAAGTCTGGTACAATATTACAATACACTATCACGAGTAATACTTATTATATCTAATTTATTGCATTTAATATATCTACAAACCAATATGGAATAAATAACAAGTGTGACTAGAGTAGTAAATAATTCTAATTACTCTTATTACTGCTATTTATTATCAACATAGAATGTCCACACTGTTTAAACTGTTAACTATTTAAACATTGGCCCACTGCGATACCGATTTAAACAATGTGGAATCAAACTATTTCCTTCTAATAACGATATCAAATAAATTTAACGTAATTTTTTACCGAGAACAGCAAGATTTGCTAAAAATGGCGTAACTCAACATAAGGAAAGTGAATACCTATCTGAATAGCGACTACGCTTATAACTCTCGCGAACACTTGCGCATATATTTAACACTTATTACAAAAATCGGTTAGCTAAACAATACGCTTAGATAGGTACCTAACTACCTTGACATGCAAAGTGTTCGCGGCGAGTATCTGGCCACCTAAGTTCAACAAAGCATAGTTGAATATAGCGTGTGGCGTTGAGATAAACACTTCTATACATATTTTAAATCGAGCTCGCTACAAGCCAATGTGGATCATAAATTCTTATTTCGCCGAACATACGAGGCATCTATTAGTAATTTTGCAACCTTGTTTCGTTTCCTCATCCTCTTGAGAATTATAAAACATCCTGCAGGAAAATCAGCAATAACTATTAGTGTAATACACGTAATAGTAGGAAAAAACGTGTAATGATTACGAAGGTAAATGATTTGGCTTACGAAGGCGTATTAAGAATACCTAAAGCAAGTTTTTCGTCGTTAGCGAATACGACGTTCCTATTATTGGGTTCAGTTTATTCTTAAACTTGGTAAACTTAGTTGTGGTCGTAATATTTTGAGGACAAGTGGGCGCCTTGCAGGCGGGCCTTATACCCGGCTTGATAATCGTCGCACCGCAGGCCCCACCACACCGGCGCGTCGCGTCGTCGTCCTACATTCCACATATCATACGCATGACGTCATCAACCGCACTCCGCTGGCGACGCTTTCTCAATGAAGTGACCAACCCATTTCGGCATTGTTTGTCACATTATTCACACTAGAAACTAGGCAAGTTATAGTATAGTGAAGTTAAATTTGGTCCCTTACGTTAAAATTCATATGATTATAAAAGTATTTATCTCAGACATATAAAGGCCACTACGCAAATGATTACGCATCTCGAGATCAAAATAAATACAGCAAGTCGAAAGAAAAAATATTACATTCATCAAATCCACGCAATATTTCGTAAATATTCCTTGCTTAAACAATCGGTCGCAGTGGGCATTCTTGTATTTCTGATACACCTGTGAAAAGTATACTATAATTCAGGTCGTAGAATGAACATTACAATAAAAACAAAGTAGGTACAAGACAATCTTTATATAGTAAAATAAACCCACCACGAAACTGATTTTAAAGGAGACAATATTTTGGACCGTAAGGCAGTAGTCGTTGATAAGTTTAAACAATGTGAAACATACGTATTATTGTTACAGGCGCTTTCAGAAAGCGCTAGGTAGTTATACACATCTAGAGCACGAACACAATTTTTTATAACGCTTACCTGCTCTTAGCATTAAACGGGCTGCAAGTGAAAATCGACCCTACGCTTTGACCGCGACGTTCATAATTGCCTGGCCTGGCAGCATTCTAGTAAGCTTGAACGTCATTCCAGTACTTAGGGTGCGTCTCCATTGAAGCGGGGCTGCGCTAAGCTAATCTAAGCGCAGCATGAATTAACCAATCATGAGCCTCAAAATCCCCGACCCGTTGCAGCGGAGACACTGGACTGGTCGATTCATGCCCCGCTCAGCTCAGCTTAGCGCAGCCCCGCTTCAGTGGAGGCGCACCCTTACTCACGGACAAAAGGACTTCTAGAATTTTCGCGTGATGTGTGGAGATGCGTGCGGAACTAAAAGAAGGGGCCGGTAGCGTGCGTCAGACAGTTCAGGTCTGGTTGAACAATTCGAGTAACTACGACCGATACCGAAGAATGTTTCCACGACGATTTAGCTGTGTTTAAAGGAAGAGTGTGTGCTTTGTGAATAAAGTGTGAACTTGAAACACCAGTATTTTTCTCCGAAGTTTTTAACCCGTCGCGTGTATCATTTGGTGTCAGAAACTGAATTTGGAGGAAAATGGTGTTAGTACCAAAGGAAGGAATACAGACGAGGGCTCAGGAGGCAACACCGCGTCAGCAAGAATCACACGAGGTGTCAACGTCTACAACAGTGCTATCTTCGATGACGACAGCGCCAACATTGACGTCGACAGCACCAACACCGACGACGACTGCAACAACATCGTTGCAATCCCATCACCGACCCCGCAGGAAGAACCATCCATCATAGAAATGCTCAAGTTCTTGACCTTCAAACACGAAGAGCAAGCCCGAATGCAACAAGAGCAAGCCCGCAGACAGAAACTGAAACAGGAAAATACCCTGAATATGGTAAGCCTAGTGTTGGAGCAAAACGCAGATTTTAAGGAACAATTAGAATCGGTGTTGGCAAAGCAGGACCAGTTATCTGCCAATATGGACCTTATGAAAACGGCCATGCGGAGTATTGAGAAGCGGGTTGACGAGTTGGACTCAAAAGCAACAGGCTCATGTTTTGCTGTCTCGGTACATCGACATTTTCTCGAAGAACGATGTAGACATTGCACAGAATAGACACCGGTAACGAACCACCAATAAGGCGACGAGCTAGGAGAGATCCTATAGCCAAGGACAAGAAAGTGCAGGACATGATTGAACATGATGACATACGGAAGAACAAGTTAGTAGAAGCATCTTCAAGGCCCTGGTGTTCACCAGTAATTTTGGTGCAGAAGAAAGATGGATCTATACGCTTTTGTATAGATTACAGGTGGCTCAATTCGGTTACTAAAAAGGACAGCTACCCATTACCTCGGATTGATGACACTCTGGACACTTTAGCAGGATCATCTTGGTCTTCCACCTTGGACCTGAAGTTCGGATACTGGCAAGTGGAACTTCACCGAGACCACTAGGAGAAGACAGTGTTTTCAACAGACCAAGGATTGCAAAAATTGGCCCTAATAAATGCATACGCATTTGAAATAAAAAAAATGCAACTTTGTCAAGAATGAAGTCAACTATCTGGGACATGTCATTTTGCAAGCTGGTGTACAAACGGATCCCGAAAAAGTTGAGACAGTTAAATAAATTAAAAATTGTTGCCATATATAAGCGTTATTTGTCAGATTTGATAGATCGCGAAGAAAATGGCGCCCTCATTTTTTGTCTACCCTTTTTGGTTGTACTGTAACTACTAAGCGATACCGAAAAGTGTTTTCTCGACGATTTAGCTGTGTTTAACGGATTATTGTGTGCTTTGTGATTTGGATTTTGTGAGTTTTTATGAATAATGTGTGAACTTTAAACACCAGTGTTTTTCTCTAGAATTTTCGAACCCGTAGCGCGTATCAGTTTTATCAATAGTTTTTATCGTATCAACTGTACTACAATCGTCATCGGTTAGTGAACATACCACCTTATCCTTAGGCACCAGCGTACCCTGCACACAGAAAGACACCTATTTACTTTCATGTAATTACTAATTACCAATCACTGTCGACGGCCTTTACGGTTCCAGCTGGGTCAAATAATTAGGCTTGTTAAGCGGAAAGGAACTCGAAGAAGGAGGAAAGTTTCCATTGAAATCCAATTTGTGGTACTGCTTGCGGATAATGTAGTTCGTTATTTATTCAGGCTTGGAGCTGAATATATGTAAACTATAATTTGATTCGGCTAGTGCCAGGCTCAAAAATTTGCAGGCTTTTCAGCACAGAAACAAACTCACCTTCCAGAACTTGATGAAGTAGGGCAAACACGTGACCATGATGAAGAGGCAGTACAAGAGTGCGTATCCCAGGAAAAGCATGAAGAACTTGTAGTTGAAGTAGCACACGCAGTTGTTCACCCAAGGACAGTGGTGGTCCATCTTGAGCACGCAGCGCGCGCAGATGCTACAGTGGTGCGCGCGGTCCGGCTTGATCACCACGCACCGGTTGCAGTACCGCACCGAGCCAGAGTTTGTTCTGCGGATATTGCGTCCATGTTAATATACATAAACACACATAAATCACGCCTATATCCCTGGGCGTTTATTCCCATCTACCACCGCCACGCCTGCCTCGGCGGTTGCAGACATAGCAATTGGCCACCACTTAGGACGCCGATTCTAGTACATTATTAATCATCGTCATCGCGAGTATGAGTGAGTAGATTAGTGAAAAATAAGTACTTATCTAGTGTGTCTGGTAAGATGGGATGGGTAGGCAGAGCGTTAACGATCGTAAAGTTATGGTCGTTATCGCCACGTCTGACAAAAGCCTAAAATCGTAATACACATATAACATAAACCTTCCCCCTAAATGAACTATTATGACCAAATCTTGAAAAGGATTTCATTCAGCAATAAGTGTCATCATAAGTAGGTATATGATATAACCTTAGACGACTATGACCTTATAATGTTTTTTCCTGTGTGCACCCCAGTTCTTTCCACCAGCATGGAAGAAATATACTGGAATATTTTTAATTATATGAAATCTATACATACGTATTACTAGCTATAACCCACAGCTTAAGGTATTAAAAATGAGCTGCGTATTGTTTTTGGAAAAAAATGTTAATGATCACATCCTCTTTTTACCTCTTTGTTAGAGTTCAATGTTTGAAAAGGCTGAAACACGTTATTTAGGTATATGTAAGTTCGAGGAAGGAAAATGGAGGAGGCTGAAGCCACTCCCTCTCTCAGTCGCTCTCCTACTCTATCTCGCTCTCCCTCTTGTTCTATGTCTCCCACCCGTCTTATCTCTCGTCGCTCTCTTAGTCTCTCCCGCTCTCGCTCTCCCTCTCGCTCTCACTTTCTCTCCCGCTCTGTCATCCACTCTTTCTCCAGATCTCCCTCTCGGTCTTTATTTTGTTCTCTCTCTTGCTAGTTGCAAGTTCTTCTACTCTCCCTTCCGCTATCGCTCTCCGTCTGAGTCTAACTTCGCCCTCGCTATTTGGTATCATTCAAGCTCCCACCTCCTCTCCCAGTCGAGTTCTTATTCCCTTTCCCACCCTCTCTTTTACTCCCTCTCTTTCTCCATCTCTCTACCAGTTCCTCTCTTTCTTCCTCTCCGTATCATGTCCCTCGCCGTCATAAGTCGAAACAAATAAAATCAAAGTAATAAAAAGTTTTATATTAACTTTCAAATCCTTTTTTTAGCCCCTTAGGGGTTGAATTTAAAAATAAAATTCGGGTGCTAACCTTGCTTAAAGAATACAGGTTTCAAGATTTAAGCCTCCCAAGTGTTTGCCAAATGTGACATTCCTTTCAACTTTCATCCCCTTTTTTACCTCTTTAGGGGTTTAAAATTGAAAAATGTTTAAATACGTCACCAATTATTTCTAAAGTTATTACGTAATGCAAAGTTTGAAGTAAATATATCAAAAAAATTAAAGTTTCATAAAAACTTTCATCTTCTGTTTTACCTTCTTAGGGGCTGCATTTTGGAAAATCCTTTCTTAGCGGACGCCTACATCAAATTAGCTATCAGCATGCCAAATTGCAGCCTGATTGGTCCAGTAGTTTAGGTTATGCGTTGATAGATCAGTCAGTCACATTTGCCTTGTACATATTTAGATGGAAATGATCCATCAAAGATTCGACTTGAGCAGTGGGTTAAATTATACCCGCCTTCTACAGCCCACCTCCCTCATGCTGAGAAACTTCCACCGGGTGGCAATCTCCCCTGGGCAGTCTGGAAGTCACTTAATCGACTGTGGGCTGGTGTTGGGAGATGCTATGAAAACCGGAACAGCTGGGATTTCTCAAGCAACGATAGGTGCGATTGCGGCACTGTTCAGATAATATCGCATCTACTGCGCTGCCCAACTAACCCCTGCTCATGCACAATGAAGTATCTGCAAGAGGCGAATGATAAGGGCATCGCCGTAGCGTCACACTGGTCCAGATTGCTGTAATCTTGTTATCATTGATTCGACGAAGGAGAAGATATTTAGATAAAACGAATCCAATTCTGTACAGATATATTTAAAAACAACTTTGCTTCTAATTGTGTTCAACATATAGATCTTAAAACAATAGTAAATAAATTTTTGGTCTGACTGTCAGTTTGTTTCTTTGCCCATCTCATACGCAGAACCTACGGGACGGATTTCTACCAAGTTTTGTCCCGTGATAGCTTATCACCATCACCTAGGTTAACATTTTGGCTACTTTTTACTTCGGGAAAATCTCTCATGCCCACAGGTAAAAGACCAGCTTAACAAGCTTCATTCACGCACGTAAGAGCGCGTATTGACAGTTACACTGGTTGTGACACTATAATGTAAGCCAAGGCAGTTTTCAGCTGGTTTCATACAAAAGCTACAATGCATTTTTATTCTTAAACTTTGGCTAGATGTACAGTTACATCATGTACTTGTACATGCTTGCAGGGGCAGTTTTCAGTGAAACTCTGTATTTTCGGCAAATGTATCTGCCTACCACTGTACCTGATAAGTCGATAACTTTACATGATTAATGAATTATGAATCAGATGTACGAGTACTAGATTTCCTAATTATTTTCTTAAATTCATACAGTAACTAGTTTGCTTCAACTATGATTCATATGTATTAAAATGATAAAATAGTACAATGAGAGCGTATTTTCTCAATTCTAGCTAAAGTTGTAATTAATAACAAACCTGGTTAGTACATGAACAGTTTGAGCATGTTCTTTTAAGATTTCATTTTTATCTAATACAGGAGGACGCCCCAAAGCATTTCTTGCAACTTTGATGATTCTAGAATTGAGAAATAATGCGTGAAAATGGTAAGGAACTTAGTATAAGGTAATACTGCTCAAAAGCGCTACTGTTTTTTTTTTGTTGTACTCAATAAAAAGAATTAAGAAAAGGGTATATCGCTATTTGATTCGTTTATATGCTAATATAATTGACTGTGCATGTGCATGTGACCTATTAGATGCGTCTACACCGCGAGAAGCCTAGTTTAATCCCAGCCTCGCGAGGTGTACTTAGGCAAAAGCGAGGCAAGACCAGGCATTGCAATCAATGAACACGAGAATTTGCTAGTTGTATCTGCGTAGAAATTGGGTAATTTGCCTCACCATTCACATTTGCCGTGTGATGATAGCTTAGAATAGCATCACCCCATTTCCTTCCCATCCTAAGAGGCGACTAAGGGATTCGAGAGTTTCATGTGTATTACAACTTTAGGCGGCATATTGACGACCTGTCACTACAGTGATACACTAATCATCATGAATGAGCCCTCAATACTTGTCAGACATGGCGATATCGATCGTATTTTTACGGCCGTTGACGCTCTGCCTACCCCGCAAGGAATAAAGGCATGCATGCATACATTGCCTGGTAGGGGGATGTATTGCACCTTTGCCATGAATGCATATGAGAGTGGGCTCCTCACATGGTGTGAATACACTTTATTGCCATAGATGGTGGTCAGAGAAGATAAATAAATAATACAGACAAAGAAACAGCTACCACAATGTTTCATACCTTGTAACCCATAACTTCTAAAACCTCCCCACTACAAGCTAAAAATGTATGTAATTTTAAGGAGCATGTTTTGAAATACCTATTCTAAGGTGTTTTTCTGGGGAATAAACATGACCTCTACCAGGGAAAAAGCTAATACAGGGTGTATATTCACTATATATATAGTTCACTAGGTAAACTGTGTTTAAAATAAAACTTAATGTCAAACATAGTTAAGTTACCTTGTGACTATAGGAAGTTCTTTAGCAAAATTTTCCAATATATTTCTTTGCTGATCTTCAGATTCAGCACTCAGCAATTTTTCAATTTCGGTCTCAGGTAGTTTAAACTGCAAACAAAAAAATATTAAAGTACCTAAACTATTTCTGTTTTAATTGATATTAAATATCTTTAGTAATAAACATTTGACATGTAAATTTTATTTATGAAAAAATGATTGTATTGTATTGTATTAATTTACCAATTATATTACCAATTTAAGAAGCTTTTTTAAACTCTCTCTCTTTGCGTGTGAGACACTGAGTCATAATAAGTTTTTAATATTGACAAATAAGGGCATGCCAATGGGTCAATTCTAAAGAATTATCTATGCAATGACTTGTCACCTACTAGTAGTAGGAGGATGAAAAACACTGTTGCAAGGTTCATCAGATTGTTGGAATACTTTGTGTACCACATAAAAAGAGAAAGTTGAACTAATTTTTGGAGAAACCTAGCATGTTTTGCACATAAGATCAGGGTATACATTTTGGAAAGCTTTCATGTACAAAAGACTAGTTTAAAAAATAAAATTTACATGTTTGTTTACACTTTCTAAACAAAAATTTAATTTGTTACATACCTTATCTGGGATAGGCTGGATAGCGGTGAATATTGTCCGCATGTACGACCAAACGAACATAAAGAGTAGGATATGGAATACTATAAGATACAAACACTGTTGAACCGTACTCGTTATTGTAACTGAAAGAAAGGACTTGCATTAGTTTCCAAGGATCAAATATTATCATGAACACATCGTTTATAATACTTACAAATGCATAACTGGACAACATAGGCATAATATGACCATGCCACGATCGACAATATGAGGAGGACGGGCACCCATTTGAAAGCTCGCCACAGCCACATTCTGCACACATGAATACACGCAAAAAAACCCGATTTAGAATGTCTGTTGTTGTGCACGGACGAGTCCATCATTTTCACAATACCAAAATATCCATGATTAGATTGATTAGGATCTGCATTTGGGGTGTCATGCCTGTCATGTCACGTTCATTCTTTCAAATTGACAAATGAAAGCAAGCATAGATTATAGAAATCAATGCAAGCAAAGCAAAAAAGAAAAGGGTTCTAGAGTTAGTTTCAACAAATAGTTCCTGTGGCGTCACGTTGGCAGCGTTGCAAATGAGTGTTGCCGTATTTTCTCAACATTTTTTTTGGTAGAATATGGTACTTGATATACTAATGAGAGTGTTTTACTATAGTTGAAGGCTTCATATAATTTTGTCCCTTTTGCGGTAGAAGTGAGTGGCGCTTGGTGTACAGAAGCAAGAGAATTTATCGGCCAGTTAGGACAGCGCCTCAGGAACAATGGCGCAGAACCCCGCGCCGGATGGTTCCTGGTGCAGCGCATATCGCTGGCAATTCAACGCGGAAACGCGGCCAGCGTTATGGGTACATTTGCACCGGGAACCATTCGGGGCGGACTCTTTGAATAGGTTAAGTTAGTATAAGGTGTATATAGTATGTAAAATTGTAAATTTGTAAATAAAAAATTTTCAACTAGAAAAAAAATAAATCACTTATTAAATAACTTACCAAATTAGAAACATAAGAGACAATATGAGACCTGTGGTACAATTCCAATCCTACAATACAATCCAGTCAAAGTGAAATCCAGCCTGTATAGTTTGTAAAATTTAGCTTTATTATCCGTTTTTAATTAACCTGTGACGTTTGTGACCTTGGAACAAATGCTATGACACAAGGTCCATAAAACAAAAAACAAAATGGACCTTCATAGCATTTGCTCCAAGGTCACAAACGTCACAGATATAACGTCATAACTATAGCACGCTTGTAGTTACGATTTACCCTATAGCGACACGAAAGTTTTCATAGTCTGAGGAGAGGCTGTATAGTATTATTATCGTTAACTGGTCCTCGTTTGTGGTTACATCCATTTCACTAAGTTTGTCGACTGTGTCCATGAAGTCACGATGTGCTGACGAACGTCATTTCCGTCGAGTGGTTTAGTAAGAGTAAGAATAAGCCGTGTCGAAAGGGTTGCTTTCCTTGCTTCTCCTTTACTTGCCTAGATGAGTGATTCTCGCATTTGGTCCAGGTTTCGTGTGCAGGCATCAAATTGGTATGAAAACAAATAAATCGAAAATTATTTATATCCGAAAAGGTCACTAATAGAAATAAAAAAATGTGGCAGGATCGATATTTGGTACAAGTCTTTTCAAAAATTAGTTATCGAACTTTAGATAGGTAAAATCTCATTTCCATCCGTGTGATTTTCAGTTCATCTTACACTAAAATAATAATATCAAGTCATTTATACGATAAACTTCACAATGTTTTCCTGTTTTCCGATCATCAGTGAAGATAGCTTATGCACAGTAAATAGTTCAAGCAATAATACTGAATGAAACCTAGAGAGAATGAACATTATATTTTTGTCACACGAAATCCTTCATTTCCGTCCGCGAGAATTGACATCAAGTTTTATCCTTAAATAAGCCTGCTAAAGACGTTGCTTTCTCCACAAGCCCCTTCCTTGTAAGTCAGCCAAACCATCTGACTGGAGGTGGCTCCGTGAAAACGTTCGTAGAAAGTTAAATTTTGATTCTCGCACTTAAATTTTGGTTTTGTCACAGGTGAGAGGTCATTACCATCCAGTGATTATTATATTAACTGTTCTCTTTTAATGTTTTCTTTCTTTAAATAACAATAGCATTTCGTTATACTTTTATCCATTTCGTATCATAACTTTGAAACACCTAGGTATCGTGAGAATTTGAAAAAAAACTGTCGAAACTTCATTTCCATCCTACTCATTTCCGTCCATTTCGGCCAACTTTGGACGGATGGTAAAGAGCAAATATGAAGAAAAATGCTTTTTTAAGTATCATTTTTATATCTAGAATTGTTATGGATAACCAAGCAGACATTGTTATGAATAACCAAGCAGATATAGTCCAGAGGTGCAGGGATGATGTCCAGGGGCTGCAGTGGAGGCGTAAGACATGGTAGGAAGCATTAGCCTGACAGTAGGAACTGGACATCTCCTCAGTAGTGCAGTCAGTGGGGTCATATATATTTCATTATCATCCATGTACTTTTCAGACAGACAGGAGTGCCAACATGACGCCATAGGTAGGTGCTATTCGTTGAACCAACTCGATTTAACGTTTGTAATTTAATTGATAATTTACTATCGCTAAAAAAAAAACAAGCACTATCTATCACTGCACTCGTTGACTGCACTGCGCCAAAATTATTTTTCCGTGTGATGTAAACCGCACTATAGTTGCACTGTGCTGCGCTGCGCGGCACGGCGCGGCCACTTAGGTTTGGCAACAGCTTTTTTTTTCGATTCATGTTCAAGCGGTAAATATGAATAATTTTCTTGATTATTTTAAATTTTTCATCAAGTTTTTAGTCTTGTGCCACAGATTATAATACTGATAAGGCCAGCCACTCCGCACAGTGCCGCGCAGCGCAGTCATATTGCGGTTGACTGCGGTTTCACCTTAAAGGTGAACGTAAACTTATCCGCACCGAACGAACCGAATCGGTCGATTCCAGTCCAGCAAATGTGCGATAGAATATTTTATAGGATTTCATATAAAGAATTCTAAAAAAATCGGTTCGTCCGATGCGGACAAGTGTGCGTTCACCTTTAGACACCTACGAGACACCCTTTATGGTGCGGTCAGACGCGTGGCAAGCAAACTACCAGGCAGCCCGGCACGCAGCCCGTGCGCTAGCGTAGAGCCAAGCAAGCCATTCATACGCTCGCGGGCATGCTAGTCAGCACAAACATGGGAGACGATGCGGAGGTACATCTGGTGGCAGCTACTGCTTTAGAATTGCTTTATTTTTATCAGCAACCTTTTTTTCTTGACTGTTATGTTTAGGGTCCCATATGACTGGTTCCCCTGGTAACACTCCAGAAGTGTAAAATCTGGTCGTGAGACACATATTATTATAAATACCTATATGTTCACTGTTGGAAGGCTCGGCGCACACAATATCAACGCGACGTCCGTATGGTATGCTGCCGTACAAATCGTAAACGCCGTAGGTCGCATTTTGGCGCCCTCTGATTTATGGGCAGCCTTGCCAGCTTGCAGCAAGCCTTAAGCATTAGCAGGAAACAGACTAGAATGGACATTGCTTCACTGACAATAGATGGCTCTTAAAAATGATGCTACTACAAGCACTCAACTCGTTGGCGCCAAAATGCGACCTACTCCTTTTACGATTTGTTCGGCAATATGAACGTGCAAGCGGTACAAGCACAAGCACATTCAACCTTTGATCTTGGTCAAAATACCGACAGTGTTCCCGAGCGGCGGCAAGCGCGAGTACAAACACGAGCGCGGGCACAAACAGCCTGTTTTCATGCTTGTGCCTACGCTTCTGCCCGTGTTTGTGCTCGTTAAATGTCGCTTTGAACATGAGCGTCTGAACGCACCATTAGATTTTATAGTCCCGGCTGAAATCGTACAGTCAAGTCACTGACCTCAAAATCTCTCTAGTCAAGTAGAGTCCAATACAAAAAAAAGTAATTGTCTTTGACTGACTGACTCACTCGTTGGGACGGTAGCAAGTCTACCTACACACCTATACTGTTAATCTGTGGACAGGACTTAAAGACATCGTTCGTTGCGGACCTGCATTTTTATCTGGAAAGCGTCAAAAATTTTGTTGTTTTTATATCAAACACGTACTTAAAATCCTAGTTAGATCTGGCGAGAGACATCCACAAAAATCATGGACGTCAAAGAATGCAACGACTTGACCGAGGAAGTAAGTGGTTACCTTGTTATATTCATTTGAAAAGTCGTTATTGATTGTATACATCGAACCGACCATGACGTGTTTCAGAATCAATTCATCGTCGACGATGTGAGTAAAATCATCAAAGAAGCTATCGAAAATTCTATCGGTGGAACCGCCTATCAGCACAATAAAGTAAACCAGTGGACTTCGGCCGTTGTGGAATCCTGTTTGGGACAGCTTACTAAATTGCAAAAGCCTTACAAATATATAGGTAAGCGTTACTTTGCCGCTTCGGCATGTTCAAACTGAGACGTGGTTACCTACACGTTGTATTGCTTTTTTAAAGAGTAAGGCCCAGGAGTCTATTAGCATTTTTCAGATAACAGGGCACATGCCTTTTAGAAGGTATGATTCTACATAAGAAAATAAACCTTATAAGCACTCCGTTGTCCTGAATACTTGCAGTTCCAGGATATCCTGGGTCTACTAGAGCAATAACATGTTAGGTGCCAGAACCAGTAAACTCTTAGCATATAATAGGTGCCACTACGAGTATACTCATAGGTGGCAGGCAACGTGTTAAAAGGAATCTGGATGTTACGAGGGAGTTCAATTTCATATCCGGCAAAAAAATATCCCTATCAGTTATATATATTCTTTAGTTTGACTAGTATAATATTTTCAAATGGTGTTTACACTTCTGATCTTAGATTAATAAATGTTTTTTTTTGCTTTAGTGACATGCACAATAATGCAGAAAAATGGAGCGGGCTTGCATACAGCATCATCTTGTTTCTGGGACAACAACACTGACGGATCATGCACTGTTCGCTGGGAAAACAAGACCATGTACTGCATTGTATCTGTTTTTGGTCTTGGTATCTAATGTAAAAGTAATTGTATAATCTGCTATAAAATTTGACCTTCACTAGTAGGATTTATTTTTTGCTAGTTGCTTATTTACTTAATGACATTATGGACACATAATAAAAAAAATATAATTTAATGTTAATCTATCTTACAAGTTCATTGTGATCAAGATATATGAATAATGAATATACTATTTTCTTCCATGAATTACTAAGCTTTTCAGATTGGTAAAACTGATGCTTCTTGAAATTACTAATGACTAAATATGTGGGTACATATTCTAAATTATTGCCTAACTCTAAATAGGTTCTTTTTCTGTATTTCCTTAATTTTAAGCAAGTAGGATATATTTTCGTACTCAATAAAAGATAATTTCAAACTGGTTTTGTCTAATTAACAATTTAGGTTTCAAGTGATGGCCAACAATAGGGCACATTTAAAACTGCACTCCGCTGTCTCTAACATGGGCATTGCAGTTATCCTACTTTAACAAACAGTCAACTATACATTACATAAAACACCCTCAGACAAAACATACAGGAGTAAAACTTATAGTACCTACTTGAAACAAGGTACGGAAAGGGATCAATCTTAGTATCCCTATACTATATAGTTTGTGTGGATCAACAAACAAACTATTACTACTAAAATGTGTCGTGCGTGGACCGATCGTTGTTAGTTTAGCCACATGATATGGCTAGGCAAATCTTGAAACGCCGGCACATCACGATGCGCCTATTTTTAGTTAAAACTTAGGCCGTCCGCACACTATAGTCAAAACAGTCTCAAGACAGATAGAGATGTGCTGCCGTCCCAAATAAAGCCCGAATGGGAATATTCCCAACCCAAGTAAATATCCCGCTGTCCGGAAACATAACATCTTGCTGAAAACGTTTCGGGAAAATATAAAGGTAATATTGTAAGTAAAATATTGTTCTTTGTGAGGATAATACCGTAACTCGTACGTGTGTACGATCCGTTTCAATTTTATAATGAATGAATGAATAGTATAGTTAAAAAACATTTTTTTTAAGCTAGCCTCTGAGCTTAAAAAAAAATGTTTTTTAACTATACTATTTTTATTTTGTATCCTTAAAACTTTCTCGGCAATTTTTTATGTTACATATACTTTAGAACAAATATACAGGGTGTAAAAATATTAGCTAAGGGGTAAACCAGTCCATGGAACTGAACAGCTTTCGCCAAGGAACATAGGCCGAAATATGAAAAAAAATTTTGGACCTCCCATACAAAATTACCGACCGACCACGTCAATTTGTATGGGAGGTCAATAAAATTTTCTCATATTTCGAATTTTCGACCTACGTCTCTTGGGGAAAGTTGTTCAGTTTCATGGACTGATTCACCTCTTAAAATATTTGCAACTAATATTTTTACACATTTTATAAGTGGTCTGTGGCCCTAGGTAGTCCCTATAATCCTATATTGGTATCATTTAAAAGCCCTATAAAAAACTCTTTCAAAAAGCCTTCATTTAATTTGGCTAAAGAAAAAGCATGACACTACAAGTCACTGTGAATGAAAATGTAACATTCATCTTGAAATTTTGTTTTTATTGTTTTGTTTTCTGGGTATAAAAGGGTCGATACAGGCTTATGGATAAATTCGATATCAGCCGTCGAAGAAGACACAGAAGAAGATCTTCCACCAGAAAAGTATCCTTAAAGATAGACAATATTGCTGCTGAAGCCCCCTAAGTGATCGCACTACTGCAATCAGGACTACGACAGTGTGATGTCGCTCGGCAATTGCATTTCAGCCGCTTTTCTGTTCGACGAGTGTACGGTACGGTTCCTGCAGACCGGTGGCTTTGTCTGGAGGCGTGCGAGAGACAACCTATTCATCGTATCAAAATCTTTGAAAAATTGGTTCTCTAATGCTGTTGAGTTGCAACAGTAGCTGCAAGCAGTTCGTAGAAGAGCCGTGAGTGTCTCTACAGTTATAAGAAGACTAAAGAAGATAAGTATAGGGGTTACAAGACTTGCTACGGGTCCAAAATTAACCGCAGCGCATCGGCGAGCACGGCTGCAATTTGCTCGCACCCATTTCAATTGGACCCAGGACCAATGGAGAGCTGTTCTCTTCTCAAGCGAAACAAGGGTGTGCCTTTTCTGTAACGATAGACGCAAAAGAGTATACAGAAGACAATGGGAACGTTTTGCCGAAGCCTGCCTGCATCTAAGAGACGGTAGAATACGAGGGCGGTTCCTGAATGTTCTGGGCGACGGCAAAACAAATCATTTTTGCGTTTCGACCGTTAAGCGACAAACTCGTCCAGAGCCATGATCATAGCCTTCAGGTTGTTTCATGTATTTCCTCATCAGCTAGAGATCCATACAGAAACACTGTTGAGACGTCAAATTGCGTCAATTCCATCCCTTCCCTAGCTGCTATGCTTATGACTGCTCGCACAGTTGCCATCTTTGCCACAGGACTAAAATTCTGGTCATAATTCATTTCTTCTGTTTAAAGCCCAAGGCAACAAGTCTAGCCTTATACCTGTCAACAGTTCCATCAGCATTCAGCTTGATCTTATACACCCATTTGCAGGGGATAGCCTTCCTATTCTTCGGAAGTTTCTCCAATCCCAAGTTCCGCTTTCTTTCAAGGATAATTTCTTTATTCATAGCCTATTTCCACAAATCCTTCTCAGGACAAGCTACGCCTCAATTTACACCGCCGCGGAATGGAACGGAAGCGACGAAATTGTACATAGCATAATGACTTTTATATCAATTGCTTAACACAACAACTTTGGCGCTTCCGTTCCATTCCGCGGCGGTGTAAATTGAGCCTACCGCTTCCTTAAAACTGGTGGGTTCCAGTCGTTCCCCTTCTACAGCCAGTACGCAATAATCGTTGAATCTTTCAGGAGCTTTTAAGATTCGAGCGGTCTCTCAGTACTCTTACGACCCTATCCGCAAGTATCTCTGGCTCAGGATCTTCAGTGGTAGGGTCTCCTTCCCTTTCTTTCACTTCTTCCCCCCCCCCCCCCCCCCCTGATTCAACAGATTTCATTGCGTCTTCAGGCTGGTAATTTCCCTCTACCATCGGTGGCGTTCTTTCCCTCGTGGTTATGTCAATTGGTTCCGAGGTACCATAGTCTTCATAAATTGTGGTTGGGGTCTCTTTTGTAGAGTGTCCTCGTAGCTTCACTTGTATCTTTGTCTTGTCACTGTAACGTGTAAGGGCTTTTCATCAAAGGTAACATCCCTAGATCGCACGATAGTGTTCGACTCCTTGTGCCATAATCTGTAACCATCATCGTTATCATAGCCAATTAATACGCATTTCTTAGCCTTTTTGTACAGCTTCTTCCTTTGTTGCTTTGCGCATAGCACTTGGACCCAATAATTCTCAGGTATTTAAGCTGAGGCTTCTTGCTTGTCCAAAGCTCAAACGGTGTTTTTATTAACTATTGCGATGTCTAAGTTAAATTAAACCAAGGCTTGAATTAAATAACTTTGTACTTAGATATTTTTACAATTCATATATGTGGAAAAATTAGCGTCAAAGAGATAACTAAAACGTTGCTAGGAAACACATAGAGCACACCATAGAAGATATTATATAAGAGACTAGAATATATCCTCATTTGCATGGCAGTGCTTTTCTCCCTTTGGGCAAATCCACTAAGTCCCAGGTCTCATTCGTGTGTAGAGACTTTATTTCGTTCAGCATGGCTTCATGCCATTTTCTTTGTAGGGTGAGTACAATGCCTCATTGTAGGTCATCGGATCCTTAGGTAAGTTATTAATTTCGGCGACAGCAGCCAGTACCTGGTCATCAAACCTTTCAGGTCGTCTTATTGTTGCCCTATCTCTTAGATTGTACCGGGGGCGGAGAATAGACGGATCTCGCTGTCACTTTCACTGTTTTAGTTTTCAGTTTCATGTTCAGTTTCGGGTTCAGTTTCATGATTGTTAGGTTCAGGTTCATTTTTAGCTTCGGATTCAGTGTTGTCATAATCCAAAGTGTCAGTTTCAATTCTTTGAGCAGAATCTAAAGCGTTGGCGATATTTTGTTCATGTTGGTTATCGTCATCCGAATAGTCAATTTCTACAGCTTGAATTTTCTTTTGTTTTGAACCAGTTAGAACATGGTTGTTGTTGTCATCGATCTTGAAATCTATGTCATTTTCAGGGCTTGAGTAAGGTTGCAGAGGTCAGATGGCAGAGCTCCGCGTCCTCTACCTACATGTGATTTGAGAATTCCCAACAAATAACCAATATTACTAGGTCGGTATGATACGAGTAATGAAAAGCTATTCGGTTTAATTTGTTGGTTTATTCAGATATTTTAAGTTGTTTTTAGTTACTCATCTTTTGATATGTATACTTTGCGTTTAGACGGAACATATACCCTGTACGCTTTGCTGATGTCTGAGTAACCAACAAGTACGCCTGGAATTGCTTTCGGTGCAAATTTTGGGCCTTTAGGTCCTTTCTATAATACGAAGGCTTTCGAGTCACAGGGATGCAGATGATGAACACAGGGCTTCCTTTTTACCATTTTTCGAATGGCGTCATGAAGTCGATAGCACTGTTTATACTTCTGTTTGATAAGCAGTTAGCAGTACTTACTGCTCTGCCCATAGATGCATTGGGGCTCTGGCATCAATTTGCATAGCCCTTGCTTTTTCTACAAGTGTCCGATTCTTGCGTTCAGCAATGCCATTTTGTTGTGGCGAGTAGGGTGTAGATAGACGTCGTCTAATCCCATGATTCTTTAGGTATGCATCAAATGGTTCGTTCACATACTCTGTTCCATTGTCCATTTGCAATTTTTTAATTTGGTTGCCTGTAAACTTTTCCATTTCTTGTTTGTAAGTTTTAAAGTGGTCTAGAACTTCAGATTTCTTTTTCATTAGGTATACGCGTGCGTATCTTGAGTAATCATCAATAAATGTGCCGAAATATTTGTTTTTTCCGTTGGATGGAGCGATCGGTCCACAGACGTCGCTGTGCACAATCTCCAGGGCGTGTTCAGTTGTCCTTGGAGGTATATTTATCGGTGTGCTTGGCACTTCAGTCATTTTTGATTGAATGCATGCGTCACATTCAGGCAGGGCCTCGTTTTTACTGAACTTCAGTCCAATCATTGTCTCGTTGCTAAGAGCATGGCGAAGATCTTGGGCCGTTCCTTTCATGTGTCCAAGCTTCCTGTGCTATTCTAGTATGAAGTTTTGCTTTAGGTTTTGTGTTTGAGTTGGAGTTATAATATCGAGTGTTCAGCTTTTAGCGATTTGATATAGTATAGCCCATTTTTGGCAGATTTTTCTGCAGTCATAAGCAGTACTCCTTCTTTATTGTATACTAGGCCAACTTTATCGTAAAAGGTTGCTTTAGCTCTGTTTTTCGTCATTTTTGATAGAGAGAGTTGGTTTTTGCAAAGTTTTGGCACGTAAAGAACGTTTTCCAAATGTATTTTTCTATTTTCAGCCGAGAGTGTCACTCGCCCTTCTCCAGCAATGTCGGTCGAAAAGATTTTTGACGCAAACTGTAGTTTTCTTGAAGTTTTCTTTATATTTTCAAAGTACTCAGGATGAAACGTCATGTGGGACGTGCATCCACTGTCAAGTACCCATCTGTCATCTGCCTCGTTTTGATCTGTAGCTAGGAAGCATTCCTCACTGACTAGACATTCTTTTAAGTAGGGGGATTCTTCAGTGTTTGGTTCTTCAGCACAAAGGCATAAGAAGGCACTGTCACAAGCTATAGTGCGTGGTGTTGTCTTATTGTGTTTAGTCTTCCAGCAGTTGGAGCATTTTTGTGTGTCCTTTTCTGAAAGATTATATGTCCCGTCTTCTTGCATATTTTGCAAATGGCGAGAAGTACGTACGTTGTACGTACGTACAACTACGTCTTCTGTGCGTTGGGTTGTTGAAGGGGTCTCGACGTTTGTATTACGATGACGTGCGTCGCTTTCATCCATGATTTTTCGTTTAAGCTCATCAGGTTTTGGTAGGACGTCACGTGTTTCGATAGCAACACGAAAGTTTTCATAGTCTGAGGAGAGGCTGTATAGCATGATAATTGTTAACAGATCCTCGTTTATGGTGACATCCATTTCATTAAGTTTGTCGACTGTGTCCATGAAGTCACGAAGGTGTTGACGAACGTCATTTCCATCGAGTAGTTTAGTTAGGATAAGCTTTTTAAGAAGAGTTGCTTGCCTTGCTGCTCCTTTACTGACGTAGATATCTTTTAATTTGAGCGATAGGGCGTTTGCGCTTGTACATTTTTTGATCTCTTGGAGATGAGAAGGGGCGATTATCAAAATAAGCTCACATTTGGCTTGTTTGTCCCCTTTTTTCTGTTCATTCGTTGCACCCTCGGCCAATGGGTTCTCCACATATTGCCAAAGTTTGTTTTTTGTTAATAAGGCCTCGGCCTGAATAGCCCATGTATCGTAGTTTTCATTATTGAGTGGATCGATATTATTTTGAGGCATTTTGGTAGGTACCGATTCGGTAGGTACTTACGACTTTTTGTTTTATGCCACTTCCGATCTTTTGATCTTATTGTTTCTCTGCTACCATATTAACTATTGCGATGTCTGAGCTAAATTAAACCAAGGCTTGAACTAAATAACTTGTGTTTTTAATGTATTTAGATATTTTTACAATTAATATATGTGGAAAAATTTGTGTCAAAGAGATAACTAAAACGTTGCTAGGAAACACATAGAGCACACTATAGAAGATAATATAAGAGGCTAGAATATATTCTCTTTACAGTTTTGTCTTTATTAGAGCTTGGTCCTCTTCTGTTAAGAACATAAACCACCGTGTTTATCAATTCAGCCCACATATTATACTGCGGCATCTCCTCGTGCGCGTGCATTCAACGATCATTCGGTTATCGCGTTCAGAGCATCCATTCTGTTCTTGGGTGAATGGCATCGTCAGTCTTTGCGTGATTCCGTACTTGTCTAGTTCTTTTTTAACTTCTCTGTTTTCAAATTCGCCTCCAATATCGCTTAAAAACTCTTTGATGATATGCCCTGCTATTCTCGAAGCAACTAGCATGAGCTTAAGCTTGCTTTGTACCTCTGACTTGTGCTTCATTAGGTACACGACGAAAAATTTGTTAACTCATCCTTGAAAAGTACAATGTATCCGTATTTGGAATTGGATGGAGGAAATGGGCCACACGCATCCGCATGTATCCGCTCTCCTGGTGTAGTAGCTTTCTCTCTAACACCAAACTTCTTGCGATGTGCTTTTCCGAATATGCATCCATCGCATAATTCACCCGAGTCCTTAGTCTTCATACCCATCTCTCGTTCAATCAGGCTCCTGATATGCCTTTTACTTTGATGTCCCATGCACCATGTCCATCTTCTCGACCTTATCATCAATGCTTTCTGAGGTATGGCTTTACAGTTCAACTTATACAGTCCGCCATATTTCTTCCTCATACCGCTAGCAAACACTTTACCACCACCCAACCTTTTTTCACAGGTGGTCATTTTCGACTGAAACAAGCTTTTTAGGTTCTTGTCATGAGCCGAAAGCACTGAGAATAAGTTCTTACTTAGTTGAGGAACCAGCCACACATCCTCCAGAGTGGTTGTCATACGCTTTCTGTTTATGGTAGCTGCAATTATCACTGCACCTTTACTTATGGGCGACCTTAGCGTCTTCTCCTGTTTTCCGTGAAAATTATTTATTTTCGTTTACACGAGCCCTTCCGACAGTCCAGCATTCTCTTTACTTGCCAATGCTTTCTTATTGAAACAGAGCTGATTAGTAATATTCTCAATTGTCCGATCCTTTTTATCTATTAACATTCAGCTCGAGTTGAAAGAGAAGTACTCTGCAGGCAGCTGTGAAGAATCTTATAACTGAGAAAAACTTCTGGAAGCTTCTTACAAACTTCATCCTTTGACAGTTCTGTCATCATGCGGTGCCACAAATTCTTCAGTTTAGAAATGTGAGATGCAATGTCACAAGATGTTTCGTAACGACATTGGAAGATCTCCATGCAAGCTTCATATAATTTGTTGTCGTTAACACCATCTTAGAGTCTATGTAGTTCATACCATACGTCTTTTGGATTAGAAATTCTCATTACCGAAATATTGTTAGTAATCAAGAGCAAGGCAGTACAAACAACCTTTGTGTATTCCGTATCACCCTTTTCAAATTCTTTCAGTGCCATGACAGCAGCTGCGTCACCATCGGTAGCTGGTCTAACAGGCCTCTTTGACCTTCCTTGCACTATTTCTATCATACCCAATCCGCGTGACAGCGCTTCAATTCGGTGTTTCCAATGGACCCAGTTGGTAGCATCAAGCTTCGAATTTGAATCTTACTTAGTTTCATTTTGGTGAAAATACTTTACTGCAGGCACGTAACCAATTGGAGTGTGTGGTTTCAGCAGAGTGTGCAGTGTTTTACCAATCGATATCTAAAATAATATTTATAATATAAACCACAGAATTTTCACAAACGTTGTTATATAATTTTATATACAGAACAGACAGTACAGACAGTGGCATAAATAGACAAAGCAAACATTTATAAAAAACATCAAATAAACATAAAATATAAATATATATAAATCATAGGCCACCAACAACATAAGGAGGTTTCAAAATCAATTAAAAGCCTCAATAAGAACACCTCTGGGACCAGTTGAAACGCAAGGTTAGGTCCCGTGATCCCGCTCCCACGACTCTTCAGGAGCTCCAAGACGCCGTTATTGAGGAATGAGACAGTATCCCTCAAAAACTGAGACACATGCAAGCAACTTTGTTTTGAAAAATTAGTCAAATTACATTAGGGCCTTTTTAAGAATTTTAATTGTTTCGTAATTTTTTCTCAGTTACAAATAAAAAAAATAATACATATATCACACCTTTATCCCTTGCGGGGTAGGCAGAGCGTTAACGGCCATGAGAATACGGCCGCTATCACCACGTCTGACATTTTTGAGGATTGTTTTCCAAGGTTGTTTCAGAAAACATGTGTATCACTATAGTAACAGGTTGTCAGCCTGTCGCCTAAAAAATGTAATACACCAATACTCTCGAGTCCCTTAGTCGCCTCTTACGACACCCGCGGGAAGGATGTGGGGTGATGCTATTCTAAGCCGGCATCACACGGCTATTTTTAATAGTCTTTATTTAACTCTTTCCTTACCTTTCAAAAGATACCGAACATTACCAGCATTTTATAATACAAATAAGATTTAAAGATGTAATAAAGTAGATATTTTAAAAAGTGCGGTCTTTTTAACCCGAGTGTATGTTCCCGGACAGCGGAAAATTAATTTGGGAATATTTCCACTTAGGACTTATTTTGGGCGACGGCACATCTCTATCTGTGTTAAGACTGTATCGTGTTTCGTCTATATAGTGTGCGGACGGCTTTACTTTAACAAGTAGATAATTGTATGTTTGTAATGTAACCTCAATGTAACTGATGGTGGATGGCTGATGTGCAATAGCGGTCCTTTGCTTTAGAGCTGTCAAACTCGAACTTCTCATTTGGAACGCGTTTTGTCACGTGACCATCATCGATCCAATGGCCGAGCGCGTCTCGGGTCCATTCAACTCCAGTCGAGCCGAGCAGCAGCGCCGGGGAGGCACTTCCACACATTATAAGAGATATTGCTATCCTTCTTGCACGTGTTGAGAAATAATTAAATGAATGGTGAATGAGCGAAACGGGCATATTCGAGTGGAGTGGAGTGGAAATTATTGAAAGCTGCTTGCGTTAGGCCATTCGCCATGTAGAATTTTTGATGTGGGTGTTGTGTCTCGGCACGTCAAACGCTTCAATGATTATTATTTTCAAATGGACGCTATAATTTTCGTGTAATTCGTTATTCGACTATTCGGTCAGTGTATTCGACAGTGTTTCGTGGACATATTTCTTTGTGATCGTGAACGATTACGGTGTGATGACGGCAGATATATTGGTGGGGGGTTGCTAAAATACTACGCTAGGATAGTAACAACGTTTACTACTCGGGCTGTGTCGTTGTTGGAGCGCCCATAAAATCTTTCATCTCGGTGTGGACGAAGCTGACATCCATTTTGTTTTATGTGATTCGCATGTTTACTCGGAGTGCAGTGCGACAGTGGCTGGAGCTGGCGACAATGGAAACGGAAGGTGAGTAGTCGAGAGGATTTCAACGCCCTGCGCATGTAGGCCGCTGGCCGCTGGTTGCACGCCGTTCATTTGCGTGCAACAATAACATGCCGTAGTTTCAATTGGTTTCGATGTTGGATACTGCATCCTTGGTCGGGAGTTCAGAAAAAGGCCACTATTCTCGATTTATTGAGTTGAGTGTGTAAGTATGCGTTGGCTGAGTGCACGTTGCACTAACTTCAACAACGCGAACTCTTATCATACCTCTCAGCTGATTTGCACCTTGCATTGCCTTGCACTGTGAAAACATTTCAGTCAGAGTATACTTTTCGTTGATAGGTATTTTCCGCAACTTACCAAACCTGTACTTGTATGACCGCACTGACAATGCTTTTGCCATGTCTGCATACTGGTCCTTTTCTATGATACAATATCGGCAAATACACAAAAATAAAGAATAATAAATGTTCACAATGAATTGAGATCCTGTTCCTTGTTGGCTAAACAACTGTTCTGATAGTGGTATTTACTTTTATAGTAGATAGTATTTTGTTTCTAATAAGTAAGAATATTTCAATTGTCAATTATTTGCTCTTGAAACCATATTACTTTAAGATCAACTTTACACACCTACAGGATAATGGTTCTTTACTAGTATTTGTTAATATAGATATATTGGTAAGATAGAGACAACAGTTATGGTAATGGTTGTTATGAACTTATGAGTCATTAGCTTATGCAACATATTATTTTCATTTGAGTTTGTAGTAGTTGTGTGGCTTAATAGAAGATTTACAATATTCTTAAACTGGATACAAACAAGGCATATTCAGGATTTAGATATAATATTGCCGAACTCGAGTCATTTTGTAACAATTGGTGAGAGGCTGAATCCCCATAATCATGGTTGATGTTACCTATTACTTAACTACTTTTTTTTCAGTTATCTGCTTTAAAATTTTGGATTGCAGCTAATAATAAGCAAACACATTTTCCTAATTTTAACCTCTAAGGGGGTAGAAACTAAAAAGTTTGCATGTATAGTTCTTGAATTTAAATGTGATGTATGTTTTTAAATTCATGATTAGACTAACTGAACTGAAACATAAATCCTAGATGAAGTATGTTTCAGCATTTACAATTTTTTAAACCCTGTAGTGGGTAAAAATGGTGTTGTTGCATTCGTCATGAGGCCCTGAATCAGAAACCAGAGTTGTCAAAAAATTGTGTGGTGGAGGGGGGGAGGGGGGAATCAAAGACAGCGGAAGCTTTTTCTTAAATCCTACCATGTAGGATACTAACAGAAATGGTAAAAGGAACTATTTTCCGCAATTCGATATCTAATTGTGACTATTTTGCGTTCAGGGTGGGGGCTCACTACTCCAGCCATCATAATTCATTAAGGAAGCTCAGCAATCTTACTAAATCACTGAGTGCCTCAGGTATCAACCTCGGGTTTCCGAGGTGTTTTGTCCAGCATGTTGCCACCTCTTTGCAGTGTAGCACCGCATGGGCGGCAGTTTCTTCCTCTAACACGCCTACACAGAGGGCCTATTCAGAGGGCTGTCGGTACCACCTGTGACTGAGAGGTGTTTGTTAAAGTGACCGTGACTGGTTATGACCCTGGTTACCATGCGAAGTTGGGGTTTTTTCAGTCGGTGGATAATGTCGGTATCGCTTCCCTGGCCAGCCTGCAATCTTCTGAACATTTTTGCAAAATGTTGTAGATGCAAATGGTAGTTATACCAAATATTAGGGCATGCAAGTATAATTTATAATTAAGTATGTTTTTTTTTTTTAAGATAATTAAGTATATCAGTCAGACAATGTTTTGTTTTGTATTATGTAGGTACTTAATCTAATCTATAAAATTTAAGAATTTTCTTTATTTTCTTGAGATTTCGCTTCAATATCTTTTTGTATCGAAAAAGAATAATTAAGCTGAACCTTTAACATTTAACCTCATTATTTATTAAATCTGCGTAGAAGTCAACGTAATTATTGAAGTATTATTAAAGTATTGTTTAGGTAATTTGATAATAAAAATATTTAATTGATTAATAATTGTTTTCATTTCAATTTAGTGTTGATTATCCTAGTCAACAACCGAACCAACAGCAACATTAAAACAAAAAAAATGGGATGAGTAAATGAAACGATCCTAAACAAAACTGAAATATAGAGATCCAAACTTGATGCTATCCTCTCTAGTCTTTGACACAACCTGGACGTAGCAACCATGAGACCATTTACGCTGGTGACTTGTTGAAATAGAAGTACGGGTCTTATTATACCAACGCAGCAGTTTTATTAGTTAGAGTTATGTGAGTCAGACCTTAACATTAAAACAGGCACTGTTCTTAATAGTTCTTTTCATAAATTCATAGAGGTCGCTAAGCAATGTTTATATGAGTTTTTACTTAAGTTAGCTTGATTTAAGGTTCACTTTTTAAAAACAAATTCAAGTATGTGTATGTGTGGGAAATTAAAATGAATGTGTATGCGATAATATATCCTTTTGACTGACCCCAATTCTGTCCATGACTGTACATGGAATCCCTCGCTTTACTCAGGGTTCTACTCTACGGATTTAAGATGCGATTCTTAACAGAAATCACGACCTATGCCTCACGGTGCTCAAATGAGGTGTTTTTATCCCAAAAGCATTTTAACAAGCGTAGCAATCTTGTGGAGAGAGTGAACTTTTAAGATCATAAAAAATCATCGCCATAAATTTTTCCACGTTAATTCCAGTGTGATAGCGGATAGCGTAGGTATTTCAATGAATAATAAAAAATATTTGATAAGCGCTTTCCCGACAATACTTTTTTAAAATTAGTAAGTGAATTCTCTTCCTTTAAAAAGCATTCGAAAATCAAACATTGGTTAGAAGCCTGAAGTGCAAAACTTATAGTGTGCCCTAGGTAATAACTTTTAAAAAAAGAGAACCTACTTCAAAGAATTAAAAAAAGAGAACCTACTTCAAAGAACGTATTATAAGTAATAACATGCATTTTTTGTCGATTAATATGCGCCTAAAACCATCTCCTAAATTTGACAAATACATAACTGAAAACCGCATCAAAATCGGTTAATCCAAACACGAGACAATCGTGGACAAACATACACACAGATCAAACAGGTCCTTTTTTTGAAGTCGGTTAGAAATATTCCGTCATCTTTAAGCCCCACTCCCTCCACCACATATTACTTGACGACTCCAGATCCTGATTCAAGGCATTTCGATGAATCTAGCGATACCAAACATGGGCATATAGGAGAGCCAAGTATCACACGGAAAAAAACTAAAGGACTTTTAGATTTCGCTTTTTTATTAGAGGTTACAAATTAAAATGACAATATTTTCATAATAGACTTTTCAGATAAAGATATATGTTTGACTAGCCGAAAAAAAGTTATTATTTTTTTCGAGAAACTTTCGAGAAAAACGGGTGTTTACAAAGACGATTTTCGGAAATTTGGTAGAAAAACTTAAAAACGCCCCTAATCGACCGATTATCGCGATAGAGAAAGTTCATTACAGAGATGAATCTCCATGATGCTTGATATCGCCCTGCAAACACAACGTGATACGAGCCTTTTTTAACAGCATAACTCTGGGTTAGAAAAATCAGTGCTTCATCAGTATTTCATCAGTATCAAAATCAGTATTTTTACGGCCGTTATTGCTCTGCCTACCCTGCACGGAATAACGGCGTGATATACATATATGTATGTAAAAATCAGCCTTGAAAATTATCATAAAGAATTCTATATCCAATCATTTTGGAAATACGTCAGTACAGCCTACGAGTACAGCCTAGCTCACGTCCGGTAAGATACTCAAACCGCCAATGTAATGTGTGAGTCATGAGAACTGTCCAAAATCCAAACTGGCTAACTTAGCCTGAGCGTCGGCCCCCTTACTAATACATGACGATAGCAGTTTTGCGCTATTCCGTTCCCTTAGCACTTTGTATGTTCTGCATATTAATTATCTGACCACTTTACGCGGATCAGTTATTAACACGTTGCTTGCCTCTAAATACTCACGATTTCGCTGTATAGACATCGCTCAGGCATCCGCGTACGTCTTTTAGGTATGCGATGCAATACGTGCATCTACTACGCCTGGTGAGATTAGCGAGCACGCGGGCTTTGTCACCAAAATAGCTTAGCAGCTAACGTGTCAAACAACTTGCTTCCAGCATTACTAAAGCCATTTTGGAATAATCTCGTATCTCTCGTTTTAGGTATACTTTCTTTGATAGGACGATAGAGCATTTACGGACGCTCTCGAGTGTACCTACTCTAGCGTGGTGCTGATTGCATTTCATTACACAAAAAATAGACGATCCAGCGGCGATCGCGTTTACTTTTAATATGGTTTGAGTGTAGGGGAAATATAAAAGTTCTAGTAGCGTAATTGTGGCCACATACTGGTCAAAAGAAATTTAGTTCGTCTCGACTCGCAAAGAAGAAGAAGAAGAAGCGTAATTGTATTTCTTTTTACAAGGTGGTGTTCGTATGTTCTTTTTTTAAATTGTAGCTTTGGGAAATGTAAGTTTAAATTTAAACTGAGTTCAAAAACCGGTATTTTGTCTTTAGAAATAATTATTTTGGTAGTTAAACATGTTAAATTAAACATATAATATGTACGTACATACATCTACGTGGTTCCTGATTCCGATGTTTTATAACTGGATAGCAGGTGTACGAGCGCTTGGGTGGTAACATGATTTGCCTGCAGTTTCCAACTTTCAGGAGGGCATAATATGTATAACCAGTCTAATGCATTTATACCTACGACGTCGGTAAGTTCATTATTGGACGGACGATGTATGCTTTACGTTATCAAAATATCCTACGCTACGTGAACCCGATGCTACGTTCGCTATTTTGTAGGCACTTTGGTCAGATTCGCAATCCATTTTATAAACTTGCTCAATTTTCACCAAAAACCAAGTAATCATAGATTATTCATAGAGTGGTTCGTTCATCGACTTAGTTGACGACCGATGTGGCGCAGTGGTAGTGCGACTGCCTCTGACGCAGAAGGTTCCGGGTACGATTCTCGGTGGGTCACTCACAAAGTTGATATTTATCACTTTGTGAATTTATTCCCAGTCTGGTTAGGACATTGCGGGCTGAACCACTCGATTGTTCGTAAGTAAGATGGTTCCGTGTTTCGGATGACACGTTAAGCCGTAGGTTTAGCAGTTGCTGTCTATGATCACTTAGACGGCGGTCGTTACACAACCATGTCAGAAGCCTGCTACTTGTAGTAGGCGGTTGAAAAATTCTCACACTAGGGTTCATCGGGTCGTTGGACGACTCGGTGTCCCACACGAAAAGAGAAGATGGACTTAGTATCCTATACTCGCTATGCTCCGAAAATATTAGTCCCAGAAAGACAAGTGCGAAGCGTGGAGTCAGAATGTGGGCCTCCCCCTAGCTGGGCGGTTATTGTTTAACTCTCCGACCGCTTCGTTCTGCCGAGTCGAGACATACCTACCTAGCTATGCATAGTTGTATCGTATATAATATTCCGTAGGCGTGTGAATTATTTATTTTGGGTCGCAATATTGACCGGGGCTTCATTATTAAAACACCGTGTAATGGTTATTTTCCCTTGAAATGACGGTATAATTTAATAAAGTTGGAATTATAAAATATACTTCTGAGCTCGTGTGCACACTTCTCAAAGTTAGAAGTCGCGATCGGTCTATAGTCACAATGATAACTAATACCTTTTACAGTTTTACATAATGATGTGGGGCTCCCCGCCAGGAGTTAGTAGTGTATCTACACATGGATATATTTTTTCTTATTTACAGCTGTTGTGTAAGCAAATTACTGTATGCATATAATGTATCATGCTATTAAAGGTGGCTAGACACAGGGGCACAATGATGGGTTACCGGTAGCGGCTGCTTCCGACCGCATTGTCCTCAGAAGTGTTCAATTACCCTGTCACGGTGGAATCACTTGCTATTGTACTCGCCTTTGTATCGAATACATTGTTTCATGCTCCAGCTGTATCTAATAAAGAAATCGATAGAGCACTAATTAGAGGACGAACTAACCCTACATTTGCAGCTGGTGGATTTATAAATTGGTTAAAATCATGCACCAGACTGCAACAAGTGATCTAAAAAATCGTATTTCATATGTTCTACTACATGACTCACGCACGAATCTCGAATCCATTCGTACTTACTCTCGACACGTAGAAATGAATGAATTTCCTATATCCGAGTAGTAAAACCGTGTGATACTGATACTAATAAATTCCTGAGTCCGAAGATCCATTCTAGGTAGATAAATTAAAAGATAGAGTAGTTGTCCATAACAATAATCAATATTGTAAACATACTCGTAAGATAGGTCTCGCTAGCGCTTGAATTTTAAACGATACTTTTTTTTTTCAATTTGAACTATTAACAATACTAATAGGTACATCAGGGCTACATACATATCTATTTCACCTACAGGTCGGATCGATAACCTCCTCTTATAAAATCGGTTAAAAATAGAATTTTCACCTGTGTTGCTAGCTATCCACTTATCTTCTGTTCCGTCCAAAACTACACAGGTAAACCTTCTAGCAATTTGTTTGTACGTGGTTCATAAAGTGGAGCTGAAGTAATTTTCTTCGTAAAAGCAATACTTATTTTCTAAACAGGTGCTTTGAATTTAAAATCCTAGGTACAACGATTAAATTGCCAACTAGAGCTGATGAAAAAAGTTCTATTGAGGTGCAATCGCAAATAGACTGGAGAAGAATTTGCAATAAGTCCTCTAGAAAATACCAATTCGTTGAATTTTAATCAACGCAGGCACTGGCTAAAAAACAACCCCGTACAGACCCTCGCCGTTTAATAGCGAAATTGCATCCCTTATAAAATAGGAGGTTGTAATGATTGCACACGACTAGAGCACTCTCGTTGAGACCTGTACGGGTTTCAGTGATTCAGTGCTCCTCCTGCCGCCAGGGCTGAAGGACGCGCGCGCTCTGCTAGTACCTAGCATAATAGAGCGACCTGCTCCGTGTACGAACGCCGGCATACAGGCAGAGCTGCAACTTATCCATCTAAGCTTGATTTACAGAAGAACTCCTTTTGCAGTCATTTAGTGGTACGTATGTTTAATATCGCATACAATCATAATTATTTTCATCAAAAGCAATTTAACCTATATTCCCCGGAAATTAATTAGAATCAGTGTTTCTATACATTGAATTCCAAACAATCAATAGATAAATTTTTGACGTGCTTAAACACCTATTAAGGGAATTGGCTTAATAAATGATTTCGATCTTAGTACACATGGGTATACATACGTCAGCCAGCTTATGATGTGCACAATCAAGAGATACGCGCGCGTGAAGGTTTTCAGACGTGTCAAATCGTATAACGTATAAAGGCAATGACGTATTTTGGGTGTAGAGAAAATAGACTTCGCGGATTTTGCGGTGCACAGCACAATATTACACCTTATTCTTAGGTCATCTCGAACTTAAGGTGATGACGCAAATTACGTAAATAATTTAATACTACCTATCTACTTAAAATTCTACAAAATAAAAAGTTAGAAAGTGCATAAAATTATTCATTTATTATATTGCACTTGCGAACACGATTTTCATCCGATTTTGACTAGCTATGGTGATATCACTCTACCATAATGAACGCAACGTCCTTTGTCCTTTTCCATAATCATGTTCCTTTAAATAACTGCAGTCGTTTAGTCATGTACATTTCATATAGTACTTCTTCTGCAGTCACAGCAGTCCACTGGTGGACATGGGCCTCCCCTTATTGGTAGGTATTGCCATGCTCACCAAGCTTGACTAGCGGATTGGCGAGCACAGTGCAAGATATGTAGATATTCACAGAGGACGCTGCTGTCCGTTCCCTGGATACGACACCCACGGGTATAAAATGGGGTGATGCTATTATAAGCCTGTTACAGACGATTTAATCAGTGTCTGAGGCAAGACTTTTTGTGGCTATATAAGCAAGGCATGACTTTCCGAACACACTACAGGTGAAGGTGGAATTGGAGACTAGAACATGCATGTTTAGATGTCGTTTTTGCCTTTTGTTGGCAAGATCAGAAAACCAGGCATTATTGTCGTAAATCTTACGCCCATCACATACATGCTTTCGCCATTCGTCCCTTCCCTCAGCAAGCTTCTCCCAGCTTTGAAAAATTATAAAAAAAGCTCTCGGAATCCCTGAAACTGCTCTTAACGATTTTCTTTAGCAGGGTCTCCATTGAACGAGCAGCCTCAGATGCTAATTGCCGCGCGCAGCATGCGGCACATTGCGCGGTCAGTGTGGACGTGTTTCGCCTGAGCGCATGTTAAAATTCTCATGCTCGGGCGAAAAACCGTCCACACCGTCCGCGCATTGCGCCGCATGCTGCGCGCGGCAGTGAGCATCTGAGGCTGCTTATTCAATGAAGACCCACCTATTAAAATTCGTATATAGGGGGTTCGGGGGCGATAGATCAAAAAACCATTTAAAACAGCAAAAATTTCCAAATAAACTTGGTCCTTATTTATTAGTCTTCGCATCTTCACATTCACCGACAGATGGCGTAAGACATAATAATGGCTTTATCAGGTTTACACGCGGAATAATTACCTACTATGGCGATAAATCCAAATAAAGTTCGGTCAACCAGGTACTAGGTATCTTTTAAATCAGTGTCTTACACGAGAAGAAGAGAAACAGGTGGGCGAAATTGGTAACGTACTATACATTTTGGTGAAATTCTGTCTGATTGTGTTTTTCAAAAAATTGGTTTTATATTCGTAACATCTTACAATATTAGGTATAACAAATTTTATTTGAGATCAGTGTTTTTATGATTTCATTTTATTTATTTTATGTTGCTACGCTAGCCCCTAACATTTAAGCCCCTACTAATGATTTTGGCGTAGGTATAAATACTCATAATTGGTTCTCGTTGCTACCTCACCAAAGCACTTCATATAATTGAGTTATTTTTCCAGTAATACGATCGATTGGATACAAAAATAACGGTGTTCGTCGCTCCAAAAAGCTTCTAATAAACTAGTTAAGTGGAAATCTATAAAAAACTACAATATCTGAAATGTAATCTGTCTGTGTCTATTAATTAATAGTGTAAAAAATATATTTTGTCTACACTCGTTCTGTAATATTCGTATTACAGATTCAAACCCATTTGTAAAAAGGTGTGCTTTAAAAACATACAGCCTATAAAGTGTACTTTTGTACTGAAAACCGAAAACGATTTTTTTCTTCAGCAAATTTAAAAATTAAAGGAACCTATGAAAGGACTTGTCGCGCGTAATACTTATACACACACACACACACACGCACAAATGACGCCTTTATCCCTCGCGTTTATTACGGTCGCGATAGCCACGTCTGAAAAATGTTTGAGGGTTGCTTCAGATAAGTCATGTATCACTATAATGACAGGTTGTCAGCCTGCCGCCTAAAATTGCAATACACATAAAACCCTCGAGTCCCTTAGTCGACTTTTACGACACCCACGGGAAAGAATTAGGGCGATGCTATTCTAACCCGGCATCACACGTAATACTTATAATGGATATAATCTGTGTCAAAAATCAAATATGCCGCCATTTTCCATTACACTTGTCATCCGTGCTGTGTCGTCCAAGTGTGTCGTGCGTGTATCTTGTACAAATTACTGTTTGTTTTTGTAATTCTTTTTTGTAAGAGTTAGTTTTATCCCATATTTTACAATGGAATATCAAAAAAGTGGCAGCGATGGAGGCATTTCCACGCCACCTGATACATGGTTTAGGAGACGGTGTAACGAAAACTTTGCAGGAGTGATCACACCATGAAACTGTACAACTTTTTCTATGGGGGCTATGATGATAAACGTAAAAAAAAATTTGCCCTTCCATACAAAATTCCCGATCAGCTGACTGACTTTGTATGGGAATTTTTTCGTTTACTAACATAGCTCCTCACAGAAAAAGTTGTTCGCTTTCATGGTCTGATCACGCCTGCAAAGTTTTCGTTACACGTTACACCGTCTCTTACATTGGAGGGGGCGTTAGGTGTTAGAATGCTCGTGTCAAACTAAATATTAATCTCGCTCGTGTGATAAACAGGCACTCGCATTCTAATGGAAGTAGAACGTTGGAGCCGGACTCTGGAGTCCTATAATCTACGCTTACGATCTCTACACCAGCGAATATAAATTCAAATTCAAAGCTTAAGCTTAGCCGTAGACGTGTTAGAACTTTTCAAGATGACCTTTAAAAAAAAGTACACTATTCCGATGCGACCGAAAAACACACTGAGTAATCGAATGAATCCTAGTGTTATAAATTCAAACGCTCTAGACTAAGATAACTTAATTTCCATTGTAATCCAATGCCCTAAACTAGCTAGGCAGCGATCAGCTTGTGTACCAAGACTACTAACTAGATTACTGTCATCCCGTCTCAGTCTCAGCGCCAGCGTCGGGCCTGCTGCCGGCGGCGGGCTTTTGTTTATCCATGGCTACATACTGACATGCGAACAATGCGGTTACATGATTTTAATTTTAAAATTATCATCACTAAATAGTATTACAAAACACAGTCGCTTCCCGGGTCTGTCCCTATGACTGTATGGCTTAAATCTTTAAATCTTCACAGCGGATTTTGATGCAGATTTTTTAATAGTTTGAGTGATTCAAGAGGAAGGTTTATACATTTAGAAAATACATGCCGGGAAAATGTCTTATTTTCTGGGAACACGATTACCAGCGGGTGCAACCGCTGAGTAGGTCGCTAGTGTAAATAATTGTGAAGATGGGTACAATATATTTACAATCTAAATTTCAATCATAATTTCTCGACCTTTTTTCGGAAACCCTCTGGTCACATCTTCCCACTTGCTACGATCGTTGTGCACTTGTTTTGATTTTCCTGAATTCATCAATCGTTTCATTCGACCCAAAAACTTGAAATATAATTTGAGCCGATTTGACTATGAAACGTCAAAGCGAATCAGCTCTAATCATATTTTCTAAACCATTTCCCTCTAAAAGTTACATAGATGTATGGTGTGTGATGAAACAAGAATAGGTAAAATGATCATAGATCTGACGTAAGTATCTGTGTTCATGGAGGCATAACCTTTGCAACGTTTTTACATTAATACAATACACAAATCACGCCTCTATCCCTTGCGGGGTAGGCAGAGCATTAACGATGGTAAAATTGCGGTCATTATTGCCACGTCTGACAAGTTCTGAGGGCCCTTTTAGATGATTCGCGTATCAATGTAGTGACGGGCTGTCAGCCTGTCGCCTAAGGTTGTAATTCACGTGGAACCCTCGAGTCCCTTAGTTGCCTCTTACAACACCCACGGGAAGAAATGGGGTGGTGCTATTATAAACCAGCATCACACGGAATAATTACTTTATTTAATCCATCACCTATTTCGATAACGTTGACGAGGTCATGTTTTCTTCTCTACTTGCACAGTGTTGTTTTATCATATTATAACGTTAATTCTGTCACTAGTATATTGTTGCTCGCACGATAAGTAACTATCCTATCTCATATTTTGGCCGAATTGAGTTAGGACCCTCATTGGCTTCATTTTTTCATTCTTTGTCGATTCATCTGACTCACGTAACTTATGATAGTAATTTTAAGTCAAACAGTCCTTCAGGGGTGTAATGACCAAGGTGTTAAAATGACCATATTGCTAAAATGACCAAGTGGCGAAATGACCATAGTGGCGAAATGACCAAAGTGCTAAAATGTCCAAGGTGCTAAAATGACCAAGGTGCTAAAATGACCAAGTGTAATGTCGCAAATTTACCATAATTGCATTATATCTAAACTATTATGCTAACTGAAACTATTTATGCTAGACTATCAGATCCTTTGCGAAAGTTGTTGTTTTACTCTATTATCGATTTTAAAGCGAATAGAGCGGTGCAAGCGATTTTTGACCTTATTGACAGTTTTCAAAACGTCTTTGGTTTTTGAAATTCTTGAATAAATATCTTAATACGTCCGTTTGTACTAAAATTTGCTAATGTCAATAAGGTCGAAAACTGCGTGCACCACTTTATTCACCTTTTTGATCGATAGTGGAATAAAAAAATATGGTGACATTTGTCATTTCATTGACATTTGTGAAATTTTAGTACAAACGAACGTATTAAAATATTTTTCAAGTATGCGCATGCCGCGCGCGACCGTGAGCATCTGAGGCTGCTCGCTCTATGGAGACGCACCTATTTATGAGCGCTGATGATTGACGAAGGTGGTCCATAGATTTGCTTAGTTTTAAATTTTGCATCTTTGTGTATTTCAACCATTTTGGTCATTTTAGCACCTTGGACATTAAAGCACTCCGAAACTTAGTCATTTCGCCACTTGGTCATTTTAGCACTATGGTCATTTTAACATCTTGGTCATTACACCCTTGAAGGCAAACAGTTTGCTTGATAATGACAGTTTGACAAGCAACGTATCTCAAATATAGCCATAAAAAATTACTAAGTGGCATAACTAATTTAGTAAGTTTAGTCTTAATAACGTTTATTATGGTGACGTCCTATCTCAGTAAGCAAGCGCCTTTTACGATCATCTCTATTGGCTAGGTCTCTGTTTGCGGTGCTGCAAGCTACCGCAATTCATGCTACCCTGTTGGTAGGCTAGATTTCTACTTTCAGTAGTGCAAGAAAACATCGAAACGTAAATGAGCTTGATCTGTGGCCTCATTTAATTGCAACGCTGTAAGAAAACTCCCCGTACAATCCACTTGACCGCTAGCTAGCTTTGAGGACACTCGATTTTCATCACTACAAAAAATTAAAACGCAGCGCTATAACCACAGCCCCGAACAGACTAGCTTGCCCACCAGCTAGGTTTTAGGTCACATTACATGCTTCACTTCAAGCAAACGCTGGTCATACTAGCTTTCCCGGCGAGTAGGTCAGCGACCATCCTTTTCGCAGCGCTGAAAGCAAACACGGACACCCTTGCCATTAAAACTGCCTGGCCAGCAGCTAGATCAGTAGCTGCATGTCCATGCAGCACGCAGCGTTTTAACTAACCCGATCAGACTGGCCTGTCCACCAGCAACTGTACTCGAGGCCAACATACTTGCAAAAGTAAAAACAAATGCCGGTTCGATAGACACGCCTTTACACTTTGTAGGTCTGCCGCTACTCTACTTGCAGTCTACGCTTACCTGTTCACAAATCCTATGATTTTATTTACTTCATTCAACGCTTCCGCCATACTCGCCTTCCTCTACGCACACACACCCAGCATTGAGGCAAAATTTCTGATTGCTCATAAAAGGCGAGCAACGCTCCATTAAATGTGTTTGCTAGCACCATTCACCTGCTTCTCAATAAGAATCTGTTATAAACATTGATCCTAAATATTTGTAAATGTGCGTTATATTATTTCATAAAATGGCACCGCACATTTGGCACCATTTTCAGCTGTAAGGTGAAACTGAACTGTACCGTAAATTCCGCTCTATGAATATTTCTCTTTAATTTGACCACAACCAGAGTTAGAGTCTACATCAAGTTAATGAGGCGTTTTGATCGGCAGGTGGAGGATGTGTGTGAGAGAGTGGTAGCGGCTCGCGGCGCGCGGTGATGCAGCGCGGGTACGCGGGCGGCGCCGCGCAGCCGCACGCCTCCGCCTCCGGGCCTGCGCTCGGGCACTCGCACTCCTACAACCACTACCGACCGCACTTGTATGCGGACATAGATGACCAGGTGAGCTTCCATTCTTCAGGTTTTTACTCATTCGTTTTACGTTTTTTTGGTAAAGCGGGTTGGATGAAGAATGCACGCAATTAATACTATTTATCTGTAATCGTAGATCCCGGCCTCCGTGATAAGTAGCGTGGGGACGGTGAGTTTATCGCAGTCTGCGACGAGCCAGACTCCCAGCACTATGGCCAATCCGATGACACCTGGCGCTCCAGGCGCATCAAGCACACCCAGCGCGTCGGCGGCACCAACCACCACGCCAACGCAGCAGACCACCACACAAGCGCCGGTGCGCAACTTGCCAAAGAAAAGAAAATTCGATCCCTCGGAGCTCGAAGAGATCGAAAGAAACTGCACCACAAACAACAACACCACCTCTAATGTACCAACATCTGTGCCAATGTCGATGGAATATCAACCGCCTAACTACCATCCCCAACAGGTGCTTCAACGGTCACCTATCGTTCACATGTCCCCCCCTGCAGATATGAAGCCGTATCCAATGCACTACCCGAACATAGATCTATCAGAATGGAGGGACCATCGCGTGCTAGCAAAACAGCGCGGCCTCTACTTGCCTGGAGTGATACGGCAGGCGGATGGGTGCAAAGTTGTCGTGGAGTTCGACTGGCAGGAAAACGAACCAGTCGAGTACAATGACATTTTTGGGGAAAACAAGTACGACATAATCAGCGACGCGAGTCCTCAAATGAGCCACCTTCTCATCGGTTCTGCGTGTGTTGTACGCACCACTGATCCGTCAAGAGAAGGCATGCAAAGCGTCTTCGTTGAGGGGCTCGTTTTTGAAGTACTTAATTCGCCTATAAGGATTAGAGTCAAGGTGATTATTAAAATATTACTTCAGTATTTGATATTTGTGTTCTACTTGACAATGTATAGTTGGCTACAATGCCCGTATTATGATGGTAAGCAGGTGACGGATGGCGACCTGGGCAAGGAGACGGTGGAGGTGAAGCGCGCCGACCTGCGGCTGCTGCAGCCGCCCTGGGCCGACGAGCTGGAGGACGCAGGCTCGCAGGCCGCCTCATCGCATCACAACCCTCATCTGCGTATGCATCCTGTGCCTATGCAGGTCAGTCACTTTTATGATTCTTGTAACACTTCACTTCCTGTTTACACTTTTCTAGACCTGCAGTGGACAAACAAACTATTTTTGTCGTGTAACAAGATGTAAACAAGTTCGAGATGCAAAGGAATAACGGATTGTGCATAAGATTATGGTGATTTTTCAGCACAACGTGCAGTGCATTTCCTTGCAGGACCCTAATTCATATTCAGTACGATCTGCTGCGTGTAGATTAAACATGTCCTGTTTCCAGTCATTGCACTGGTGTAATTTGAATACGATAAATTGCATGAATCTAACTTTTCCTATTTCGAGCTCATACGCTTTCTCATGTAACTTTTTTGTGTAAGCCGATGTGGGAGCGCCATAACTTTCCGCACTCACTACAGGTGAAGGCGGAATTAGAGACTGGAAAATACGTAACAGACAGTTATCTACCAGCTTTGATGGAGTTGATACCTGAAATCGTATGTAAAACAAGGACGTCAACTAAATTCATTTCATATTGGCTGCGCAAGAAACTTCTCGCAGTTGGCCTACGGAACAGTAAAAACATGTTTAGCCGACTACCAAGTCTTAAGGTTTCGGCTATAACCGGTAACGGCAGGCTCTGCCCTGGTTAGACGATAACTTGGTATGATTCATATCATAACCCAGGGCGCGTACTGGAAACTTTGTTGCTCGGCAACTTGTATCTCTCGTTCTTTTCGACATAAGTGACATACTCTTCCGATAACTGCGCGTGATGCTTAAATAACAATCAAAGAATCATCAAAACCGTTAAAGATGTTTGTAATTATTTTACAGGACGATTGTTGTGCGATATATGTATACTTAAAGACATAATCGTCTAAGTTCCACGCATAACTTGAAATCTATAGTATTTTATGATATGACAGATGGGCGGAGAAAATTTCTTCACGTCATCGCCGATGCCGGGCGCGGGCCCCGTGGTGACGGTGGGTGCGCTCTCCAACGGCAGCATGGACGAGCTGCGTAAACGCACCTTCGACGACTACGGCGAGAGCGATGACGAGCTCAAGAACGACATCATGTTCCCAATCGAGGTGTCGCACTTAGGTACGTTCGTTTATACACCGAGGTTCATAAGAAATACACTAAATACGTTGTACGTACACAATTTTCACTAAACCTCCTATTTCCTTACAAATTGCATGCACGCCGTTTAGACCATGTAGCTTTATTTGTGGATTATCTTATCATTTTACACATGTTTATCTACTCACATAACGCCTTTATCCTTTGCGGGATAGCAGAGCATAATGCAGAGCTTTAACTTATCGGCATGTCTGACAAACATTGAGGGCCCTTTCAATTGATTTATGTATCATTGTAGTGACTGGTTGTCAGCCTGTCGGTTGCAATACGCATGAAACAAAAAGTCGTCTCTTACGACCACCGCGGAAAAGAAATAAAGTCATGCTATTCTAAGCCAATTATACGGCAATAATCAGTACTTATTTTGACTTTCGTTATATCGCTAACTACATTTCCTAAGACACAAATCTTATTATATTTTTATCGGGTCTACGTACATAATGATGTAACCAACTTGCTAAAGGAAAATACCTACGTAGAGTTAACAAATCATTCTGATTATGTCTCCTACTCCAAATAACTTTGTTTCTTTAATTTTTTCTTGAAATCTCGAACAGTTCAGTTAGTTAACGAGATATGAAAGGCTTCACGCAATTTTCAAACTTCGAAGTTTGTGTAATTTTCCTTTCTACAAACTCAAAGCTAGCAATATTTTGCTCTAAAAAGTTCAATGACGTTCAAAGGGTCGCATAGTTTTGTAAAGCAAAACCAAACTGAACGCTGCGCGTGCTTCATATGAAAGGTAACTTTGTAACGGCTCCCTATTGTATTAGTTGCAAGTTGGAGCAGTTGTTTCAATTCAATACAGAGAGGTGCTCAACTGCTCACGCTGCGAACATTATTACGAACTCCAACGGCGCGTATTTTGACAAGTGAATACACATTGGACAAGAGGGATTGCAATTTACGATCTTTTGCTTTTCCTATTTTCACGCTTCGTAATAAAATGACACTAAGTATGCCTCATATGTCTCTGATGCGGTGGCGACCCCGCGTCTGATATTGTAGGGTAAATTAGTGAAACATATTCTATACTAGGATAAGGCCTTAGAATTTATTGCGTGTTGTATGTACGTACATACACACACATACGACTACGAGTATAACGTCTTTTTTCATCCCTTACAGGTAGACATAGACGTTAACGGCCGAAACAATACGGTCGCTATCGCCACGTCTAGCAAATATTTGTCGTGTGTTACTATAGTGACAGTTTGTTGCCACAGTAAATCCTGAAGTCCTAGTCGTTACCTGTGGGAAAGAAATGGGAGTCCTGCTGTTCTAACTATGGCATGACAAGGCCAATCTAATGTAGTTTGTTTTCGTGTATGCAGAATGCAGCAACAGCAAGCGCAGCAGCCTGCAGAGTCGCGGCAGCACCTCCAGCCTGCTGGAGCGCAGCCTCACGCCGCGCTCGCAACCGCCCACGCCCAGGTCAGCCCACAACACCTCATGCACTACACTAATATACTTCTCATAAAAAATCTGGGACCCCTTGCAAGTTCATGTTTCTTAGAAATAGGTTTAATTTTTATTATATCATAAAAACTAAAGTATGCCGATTTCTCTGGTGAAATGTAAAGTTCGGCAACGTGCGCGACCGTGCTAATGGGTCGAGATATTTGACACATTGGTTTACCCTCTGATATCTTGGGTACCTGGATAAAAGGGGAATACGCTTGTATAAAAATGACCATCTAGCTATCTTAATCTTCTTAATGTACTTTATTTGAACTCACTGTTGTGCGGTTATACTATGCACATTATATCAAGCCATGATTTATCTACATTACATAGACATTGTTGCTTATCTAACCAGGCTACTCGAGTATTGGCAAAGCTAGCTAGAAAAATGAAAACACCTTTGACGTCTTTTGTAGGATTATGCTGCGTGTTTTAATTGTTTTACGTGACGTATATTGGATACCTTGCTTTACTCGGGATTTTGCTTGAAAATAGGATACTTTGCTTCCATTTGCTCGTCTTCCAGATGCTTCAATGGCGGCATTCTCTAAAAAAAGAATAGGTACGAAAATCGGCTCGTTAAGTCGTCAGGTTGGCAGAGGAACACGACATAAATGAAATTCCATACATACAATAAAAAGGTTTCTTAAACTTCACATTTTGTAAAGAATAGGTGCTTTATGGTACAAAATTTTAATTGAAGTTTAAATGAATGTGATTTTGCCGCACATATTTTTCTTTTCTATAGAACGTAAGCAAATCGAACACATGCTGCTTGCGTATTTCAAAATTTATAACGACTAAATGTGGATTTGTTTCCTCGCAAATGGAAGAAAAGCATTAAACTGGCCTCAGCCAAAAAGACAGTTTCTGTTCTCGTTCACTTGGAAAGGCGTCGACTTCGTCGCGTCCTTCTAATATTGCTTGACCAGAAATTGGTCCATTTTTGGCTACTGCCATAATGTACTAAACTAACTATTACGCAATTGTTATAAAAACTTCTATCACTCCTCGCAACCGCAGATATGGCGTCGACTGGAATTGAAAAAGAGCTGCGGAGTTAATTGGTTTCCCTTAAGGCGTAAAAGGTTAACGGAAAATTATTTCTTCCCCTCGTTGAACAGCGTTAAATATTGGTTTTTAATCCCAGTAGACACCTTCGTGGGCGTTGACAAACTACCTACTTGCTCATGTGATGTCGGAGTTAATATAACATCACCCATTTCTTCCCTCGGGTATCGTAAGTAGGACTAACTGATCGAGACAAGGTTTCAGTATACTGGAAAATATGATACGCGCATATTGATATGCTAACTACGAGGGGAGGTCAAAAAGTTCGCGGAATGACAAGGAAGAAGGGTGAAATTAAACATGAAATTATTTTTCCTTTTCAATATATTCTCCCTTAACTCGAATAGATTTATGGGATCTATCAAATAACTTATTAATACCGTCTAAAAAAAATTGTTTATCTTGTGCGTCAAAATAAGCCGAAATCGCTGACTTAACCTCATCATCGTCGTTAAATTTTCTTCCACGCAGCTCTTTTTTCATCTTTGGAAATAAATAATAGTCGCTGGGGGCCAGGTCTGGACTGTAGGGTGGATGGCGCAGTAGTTCAAAACCACATCGGTGAATGGCAGCGGTCGCAACACGACTGGTGTGCACGGGCGCGTTGTCATGCAAAAGCAGCACTCCTTTGGTCAGTTTTCCTCTCCTTTTTTCTTTAATCGCTTCCTTCAATCGATCTAACAAGGAAGCGTAGTACTCTCCCGTTATGGAAAGGCCACGATCTTTATAATCCACCAGAAGAATGCCTTCAGAATCCCAAAATATTGTCGCCATGATCTTTCCGGCCGATTGAGACACCTTAAACTTCTTAGGAGGGGGAGTGCCCTTTTTCTGCCATTGCATTGACTCTTGCTTTGACTCAGGTTCATAATGATGAACCCAAGTTTCATCCCCAGTCACAATACGGGACATAATTTCTTCCTTTTGATCTCCACAGCGGTCCAAAAACTCGCGGCAACAGTCGACGCGCTCTCGCTTTTGAAACGGCGTGAGCATTCTCGGGACCCATCTTGCGCAGACTTTACTCATACCAAGATGTTGATGAAGGATATTCAAAATGGTAGTTTCTGATACACCAACTAATGCTGCAAGCTGTTTCTTCTTCAAACGGCCATCCTCCAATACAAGTTTCTCAACTTTATCGATGATTTCCGGCGTGGTGGCCTCGATCGGCCGCCCAGAACGGGGATCGTCTTCAATTGACTCCCTTCCTTGCTTGAAAAGATTATGCCACTTGTAAATCATAGTTTTTCCAGGAGCAGAGTCCCCGTAAACAGATAACATATCTTGAAAAACAGTTTGCGGCGTTTTTCCCTGTTTGGTGAGGAACTTTATGACGGCGCGATGTTCAATTTTTTCCATACTGCCAACTTTCTTCCCGATTCACTTGTTTAATCGTTGATAACTCAAAGACTAGTGACCCAATTAGGCTAAAACTTGGTATTTATAGTAATAATGAGTTACTCAATTAGCGAGTACCTGGACAAGCATCCCTACCCCCGCCAACCCCTCCATTCCGCGAACTTTTTGACCTCCCCTCGTAAACTATACTGCGTTATTTAATTTTTCACACGTACCGAAATAACTTTTCATATGTCGTTGATGATATGTGTGCCCGGCAAGTTATAAATTGTAATATGTTATATTTTGTGTAATTGTTTCTATATCAACACATACGGCCAGGTTTATACCGGTGTATGTTCACCTGCTGATCTGCCATGCAAGTTGTTATCGTATAAGCGTAGCGATGTCTAGGGAGGCAGTGATTGAGAAGTCACGTTGCACGGCCGGCGTATGACGGCTGACGGCTGCCCGCCGCCGGCTCTCGGCGTGGAGCGGTGGGGCCGCAACACGCGTGCACGCCACTTCACCTTGACTCCTTCTATATACATTCATAATCGATAGATACGCTGAGAAAATTGTCATCTGCTTCGAGTGAAAATCGTCATCTGCTTTATCAATAGATATGCTGTGCAATCGGAAGCAATTGATAATATCTTGAAGATGAAAACATGTGCTATGACCGCCCTTGTCGCGCGGTCTAGCGATTGCAGAGATTATTCAATGGTTTCATTCATATAACCGGAACGAAAATCGTTTCTTTTTGATATTGGCTCATGATTATGACATGGACAAAGACTTCAAAGGAAATAAGCTTAATGCTGTGCGATCGATAACTCTGAACTGCGAATGTTTCTGGCGGTGCATTGAATCATAAAAGAAAAATAATGCATTAGCGAAGTATATTATGAACTTATTATATCCTTAGTTTTCAATCGGGTTGATAGTAGGAAGGGTGACAACTGTCAACTCCTAATAAAGTAAACAACAGACGCATTAATATTTTAATGAATCAATAAAGAAAAATAATGCATTAGCGAAGTATATTATTAACTCATTATATCTTTGGTTTTCAATCGGGTTGAAAGTAGGGTGACAAATGTCAACTACTAATAAAGTAAGCAACAGCAGTATTGACTACCTGCTGTGTTTTTATTGTAGTCTGTGTTGTAGCCAACTAGCCATAATTGGCTCAAATGATCATAAGACATACTTTACAATTCTATAAATAAATTGTTGCCTTTACTGAATATGAAAAATAATTAAGCCTCATAATGTGATAAATTGTCAATATTGACTATATTTTTGCCTGCGTTTATTGGCACTGCGCTCAGGGGTGAGAGAAAATTCATAGCGCTACACCACAGAGTAGGCTACGATTGCACTAGGGAGGAGCTGATCCTAGCAACAGAGAACGCCATTGCGGTCGCCAAATACTGGCAATCAAAATATATTAATCCATTGACACGACAAAGAAGAAGAAGAGTTGGGTACGCCCCTATTCCGCAGCTGTATATGGTCCCTCCCTAGGTACTGTCATACTTACCACATGCTTACCATACTTGACATGTAGATTGGTAAGCGCAAGATGTTTCATCAACAGGTACCGTTGCTGACCTTTCCTGGGTGTATTTATCCCTTAGACGCTTGTGACGACACTCAAGGTTAGAGTTGGGGTGATGCTATTCTAAACCTTCATCACAAGGAAACTTTATCTTATTTTATTGTTTGGTATACCTGTTATACTAAGGTGTTATTTCAACGCGAATTTCTTATTATTTATGTATGCGAGTGTTTAGCGGATGGATTGGCGAGCAACAAGGTGATAAATTACGTGCTCAATCTATAATTTATACCTTAGTCGTCTTTTACGATACCGTCGGGAAGAGATGGGGTGGTACTATAGGGAGATGGCAACCACCCACACACGGGTAATATTTAGAACATGTCACGAGGTTCGATTCGATTAGACTTCTTTGAAACTCCCACGATGTTATTGTGTCAATAAACTGGAGAGCAAGCATCATACTCCTGTCGATTTGTTTCGAAATATGTTTTATTTTCTGGTTAATTCGTGTGCACATATCTCCTCGGCTACCTTATTATATAGTCGCCATTATTTCGTACACTAGTAGTACTTATCGCTTGCAAGATTTTATTTTATTTATTGGTATTTATTACTTATACAATTTTTGTTTTGTCCATATAAATCGATGTTACTATAATTTATTTACAAAATAAGCTCTGCGATTGCGTTTTGACCTGTGACAGTGCCCTTGAGACAGAAATCAGGAAACCTCGTAGAGGGAAACCTACGTATGTGCTTTCACAGTTATTTCATAATTTCCTCCCACTAAACGATTATATGCATAATTACCTTTTATTACATAAAGTCAGTATTTTTAAATGGTTATGTATGTTATATTATGACCAATTTCATTGGCAATGCGAATTGATTTTTTGATCGTTCTTATGTTTCATTTAATGCTACCGTTTTTAGTTGCTACTTTGCGACTTTTATAATATACCGAACTATCTATACATACATATAATAGTAGTTTATGCAACTGTGGTATAATAGAGCGCATTAGAATACACTTGTTTTATATTGTTTTCTTGATTTTACGGGAAGTTACTCACGCACGAGTCATGTCGCCTCCAATATATCAAGTGATGTGGAAATGTGTCTAAAATATGGGATAAAACTAACTTTATCAAATTAAACAACAAAAACAAATAGTAATTTGCACAAAAGACACGACCAAAGCACGGATGACAAGTGTGATAGATAATGACGGCATATTACAGTTTTGGCACAGATATTGCACGCGCCAAGTCGCATCATTGGTTCATTCAATGCTTAAAATTACTGAAATAATTATTTCGTTATCAGTTTTCAGTACAAAAGTTTATTTTTTAGGTTGTATGTTTTTAAAGCACAATTTTTTACAACTGGGTTTGAACCCGTAATAGCAACATTATGGAACTAGTGTAGATAAACATATTTAATATCAACCTAGATTCTACCTACGCAAACCTTCCAGTCTGGGCAACATGTGTGCCACGACATAATTTTCCCTTAATTATTCACTGTGAATAATTTTCATTCTTTATTGAAATTATGCGAAAGACGATTTCATCGCGCAAGAGACATATTGTGACGCACCATGTTTAGCAAGCAGGTTTCCATACTCTCTTACTTAGTGCCGTTTAAGATCAAGCTATAGACTAGAAGTCCACAGGTAAAATTCTTGTGCATTGCGCAGCTATAAGCGACATGAATTCGCGCACGAGTAGACTGCAGATGTGTCAAATCGTATGGGTTTTAAAGTGTAGAGAAAATGTATGGCGCGGCACGCATCATAATCATACTGGTTTAATAATGGGGTCATGATAGCTACCGGCTACGCAATGTACTTCGAATTTTGCCCCTAAACCGTTAGCCTGTAGTTAGGTAAAAGGTATTAAGCAAAGGAGAAACAAGAACAAACCAGTTTTTTGCTCTGTTTAGTTATGTAAACGGGTATTCCATTGTTAGCATTTATAAAACGTAATTTGCCAACGATATTGTCTTGTTGAAGATCTCAAGCGGCGACGCCGCACAAATACAAGAAGGGCGACGTGGTGTCCACGCCGACCGGCATCCGCAAGAAGTTCAACGGCAAGCAGTGGCGGCGGCTCTGCTCCAAGGACGGCTGCACCAAGGAGAGCCAGCGGCGAGGCTTCTGCTCGCGGCACCTGTCGCTGCGCGGCGTCACGCGCTCCTCCACCACGCAGGGCTCCACGCAGACCCCGCAGCAGAGGTAACTACTACAAAAACATACTCTCACGCAGATTTCAATCAATTTCAATGCAATCTAAACAGCACTTTTTGTTCGTAATTATAATCCAGTGTCGTTCTCACAATCGACTAGGCCCAGGAGCCGTATGTCTAATGCAGTATATACTATTTTCATGAAATCATCTTTCTAAAGTATCTACCTAAGTGAAAATTGGAAAAAAAAAATCATGCCCATCGACCCAAAATTTTTTAAGTCCTTATATTGTACACGATTACATTTAAATAAGTACAAATATTTGAAGGATGTGTTCTACTTATGAAACTGAACAACTTTCGTCAGAAACATTATTTAGAAATATGAAAAAACAATACAAAGTTATTGCATTCAATATGACTCGGTCGGCTGGCACATTTTGTATGCAAAATCCAATTATTTCCCATATTCCTAAAAAAATTGCAAATGAAAGTTTTATGAGCACACACGCTTAAAATATTTGATCTTTATTAAATGTAACCCTATATTATCTACGCTACATATTACTGTAGATAATATAGGGTAGATAATAACTGCGTGATTATAAACAAAGAATATGCAAGTGGTGCTGATGTTTATCGTGTTCCAATGTGTGACTAACGCACCTACGCATAGTTCGAATCTAATTGTGACTCAGTTCGGAAGAAATGTCGCGTGTAAACAAATACTATTAGCATTACCAAATGGTAATGCACAAACCGTACGAGTATCATACTATGCAGGAGTATTATCAATTATCGTATGTATGAATGTTTGTCCGTGATTATCTCGTGTCCAACTGAACCGATTTTGATGCGCAAGCTCAATCGACAAAAAATTGTAGGTTCGCAGTTTTTTTTAACGTTCTTTGAAGGTGGTTCCCTTTTTTTAAAAAGTTATTTAATAGATAGTGGTTCAAGAGGCAGGTTTATAAGTACATTGGTAATGTATAGTACTTGCTAGGAAAACATATTATTCCTACAAGAAAATGAGTTACAGCGGGCGCAGCCGCTGGGCGGGCCGCTAGTATTCTATAAATAAGTAGGTCAGTTGATAAACTTCTTTACCGTCTACTACATAGTTATCCCGTGGTAAAAGTCTAATATATAGAAATCAGTATTGTCTTTGTCGTGTGTTGTCGGCTTAGAATAGCATCACCCCACATCCTCCCCGTGGGTGTCGTAAGAGGCGACTAAGTGACTCGAGAGTATTGGTGTATTACAATTTTTAGGCGACAGGCTGACGGCTGGCGAAAGGCGTGATATATGTATGTATGTATGTGTTGAAAAAATAATATTAAAACTCATTACATAATGTTCGGATTAAAAATTGGCCTGTATAATCTCTCTGCCTCTTAAAAATTTTTTCTCTGGATCACAAAGCTACTTTTAATTTCTGATTTTGAATAAAATGAAATAATTTTTATAATATTTTTATTTTTAAGAGAAAATAGAGATATGAAACGTATTTAGCGTCTATTTATACGTACATACATATATCACGCCCTTATCCCGTGCGGGGTAGGCAGAGCAATAACTGCCGTAAAAATACGGTTGCTATCGCTACGCCTGACAAATATTGATGACCGTATCATATTATGTGTATTTATCCAGCAATAAAAAGAATAAAAGGTCAGGTCACCCAGGACGTGATATGAGACACTTATATGTTTTATGGAATTTCTGTGTAGAGTCATGTAGTAAAATGGTTTACCCACGGTTTGCCTATGCGTCTGCATATAATTAGGTATTAGTAGCCTTGTGTCCAACCATAATCACACGAGGCGTCATCAGCATTCTAATGCGCCCCCATTATATGACACTTGCATATTCATTATCATAGTTTAGTCTTTCTCGTATTCTTATCCATTTCACAGTAGATTTCACATGTTGTAAGAAGATGAAGATAAGCATTCGTTCTTTCGAGCTGGCTTTGCTCGACATTCCATTTATTCCTCCTTTGTGCAATAATTCCTCTTTGATTGCATTTTTCTCTTTTCTTCCCATTGTATATCGCAATGCAATAAGTCGTGCCCACGATGGGTCCGCTCGTAATATTGTAACATGTAAACAACTTCAGCAAGAAGAAAACAGTTTTATTTAGTTTGACGGTTTTATTTGCACTTTTTGTCGGAACTCGACGTCGTAGACCACAAGCTTTATTAAGTTTTTAATTTCTGCGCCTAATGAAGTTCAGAGAGTAAAAAAAAAGAACAGTGGATTTTACTGCAAACGTTTAGCGAACCTAGATAACATTTAGGTCAATTTATTAGTTCACAATTCTTATTATTTTCTATAATCTGTTATTTTCTGTTATTAACGCGAACGTCCGTTCAGACTGGCTTTCTGCGAATAGGTCGAGTGGTTCAGTGAACCAATTAAATAATTTAATTGGCGTGAAAAGCTCAAACGAATAGGAAAGTTAGTTATCTATACTTATAAAAACAAATGTCCTCACTTATTCACTGACTTACTGATTTATCTAAACTACTACAGCTAGAAACATGAACTTTGGGCAGTAGGCTCATTTTACCACAAAAACATCTACTAAGGATGGATTTTTTTAATTTCAACCCCTAAGGAGTTCAAAAAGAGTTAAACGTTTGTATGAATGTTCGTGGTGTTTATGCCGATAATCTTGTCTCATAATTTGAAATTACTAATTCATTTATTAAGTGACAGTGTTGTTTTGTAAATTCCTGACTTTCTAAAAGCATTCGTTGCGAATCTGCTTGCAAATACACGATTGAAATCTTGAAATCACCCTCTTCAGCGCGAGATAATAAGACAATTTAAAATTAAATGTTTCTTTTCAAATGGATCTCTAAAATTGGTCAGAGTGTAAAATTTTCATTTTTGCCAACTACTGTTAGTTATAGGATTGTTTGAAAATTTGCCTGCAGTATAGTTGAATATATCTCCGTGATGTGTTTGCGTTTGCCCCTTATAAGTACCTACCGCTTGATCTAAAACCGAAAAATCGAGAATTAATAAAAAAATGCAATGTTCAACTTTTGCGCTACAAGTTCTGTGATAAGCCAAGTTAGTTGGCAAAATTGGCTCTTGGCCATGATTGGTTGATCCACAATCAAAGTATTCAACAACCGACACATCGGTGATTGTACCATTATATCGACGGTGTGTGTCTAGCTATTTATGAGAATGAATCCGCCTTTAGTTAACAGGGCTGTAACCCCTCGCCTAAATTGGTAAAATGATGGTCGATAAATCGATTTGCATTTTATTTTCAGAAGCAGTAGCAAGTCCCTGTCGTCAAGTGGGACGGGCGTGGAAGGGGATGAAACATCGCGCGAGTCGGACACCACACCACCGCACTATCGCGTCACCGGTCGATTCGATCCCGACGAGACTGAGGCCGCTAATATGCTCGGTATGACTATACCTTTACTTATAAAAATATAAACAGGAACATATAAAAACAAAGTAAAATGATATTTGCTGTGACATTCAAAAATTTCAACTGAAATAACTTAAGTAGGTATATGTATACTTAATACATAGATAATTCTAGAAATTCGAGTAACGGAATGGAATTTCACGGTCCAACCAAAGGGCTGACAATTACGTAAACTAGCCTTGGCATTGCATGTATTTTTGTTTGTATTTTATTTTTAATTGATCTTATGAATCGTGGTTTTAACCAAATTTCCTTATTTCGGGAAATATTAATTATTTGGCCGAATTAAGATGTAGTTTCGATAGATCTTGGTGTGCAAGAAAATAATGTTTTTTTTCTGTTCAGTGTCCCTGGGCAGTTCCCGGTCGGGCAGCCCCGGCGCGTCGCCGGTGGGCGCGGACACGCCGGGCCTGCGCAACAACGTGTTCGTGCCCATCTGCTCGCCGCAGCCGCACTCGCATCGGCACCATCTCATCAGGTAACTGCCTCCTGCATCCGCTACTCGCATACACTGCAGAAGACTAGCAATTGCCTTAAAACTTATATTATTTCTTCTGTCGTTTCAGGCCAGAGTTGGTCCGGCCTGCTCGAGAAAATTCGCCAACCCCGGTCGCTACAAGTGTGATCAGAGTGTCTCCTGCGCCTAACTACCATTATCAGGTAAGTCAAAATAAAACATTGTACCATAGACTTGTATTTAAAAAAATATTCCATTCTAAAATCTAGCTTTTACAGGTGGACAACCGAAATGGCCCAATCACACTTCACCAGAATAACACGAGCCAGCCAAACATGATAGGAATGTCCTCGATGGCGCCCACCCATCCGACCGCAATACAAACTTCCTTGTCCGCCCCCACGTCCATCCAGGGCAGCTCGATCTTACCCAGCAATATCTCACTTAATATAAGCAATCTGAACCAGCTGAACCATCAAAACTCCATAGCGCATACATTGCGCAACGCGAAAATGGACGAAGCGCCCCAGAACTTGATTGTCCACCGAAACATTCCGCCAAGCAACGGCGTGGAGGATTCCTACCGGCCGCAGCCGATGCAGCCAATGCAGTCAATGCAACCATTGCACCTGCGAAACGGTATCCATGACAACTACCGTCGCGACACAGACATGTCGCCACCTATGAACAACCACGAAAATTTTGGGAGTAGAAGAGTCTCGGAGTATGAGGAGGAAGAGCACTCAGTTCCTCAACGTGAGAATGCTAACAGCATTCACCACATACTAGAATCGCGCGGTCAAGAACTGGCCGAGACTCGGCTGCTGGAGGAGAAGCAGGTGGGTCATTCGATAATGTCTGTTAACTAAAAATAGCGTTGTCACTTTCCGGCAAATAGGTTTAGTAAAGGATAGCAGATGCCTTAGTTTATGTCACGCTTAAAAATGACCATGGTTTCTTCTAGTCAATGAAACTAGAAACAACCAACTTTTTTTCAATCGTCGCTTATTTTAACAGTTAATGCTTACGCATTAAAATAAAACGTAGTACTGAGTTACAGGATTTGAGCACTTCTCATCTCCATTGTTGCATCACCAAGAACATGTAGGCAGATACGACAAAAAAGTCGCTATGCCATATTTCAGGTTGCTTATCAACTTAATAAAAGCAAATAGCAAAGCAAATACCTGTTGTCTATAATGGCCGTAAAACCCGTAGAAACGAATCGGGGTGTTGTTTTTTGACTCCATAACGACTTTGATATGTTTGTCAGCGCATCGTGAAGCCGGCGCCCCTGCAAGCGCGGCTGCTGTCCGTCGTGGACCCGGCGGATGCTAAAGACGCGATTAAAAGGTTCTACGTTATCCCGCAGAACACCATGGAGAAGAAGTTCGTGCTTATCAAGAACGAGCCACCTGAAACTATACAGGTACCGCACAATGTTTCACTTCACTGGCCTCATACGTCTGTGACAGATGATTTAATCTGTGTCTGAGGCAAGAACATAGACACTGCGTGCCCGGTTGCCCAGTACCTGCGCCAATCTCTGGGCTTCTCTGTCTGACTCCACGGGAACGACGAGTCGATACGAGCGGAGTCAGGTCGACTGCAGAAATCTGCCGCACGATAGAACTCTGTCACACGCGCCTGACGGAGACCCCGTTTCGCATTTTGTTTATTACTACAGTTTTTCGGTACCCTCATACAACCCAGTGTCTAGACACCAGAGCTCAGCATTTCCCTTATAAAGCACAGCTGGCAGGGTCGCCATGTAATATGGGCAGTAGAGGGATCGCAAAGTAGTCTGTGTTAGGCTACAATCATATAATGACCGCCAAATGTACGCGTACAACAGTTTATTTATGTTCTTTTCGTGTACTATGCGTAGTAAAAGTTATAGTCTGTAAAATAGGATGATCCCGGTAATATTTCTGACCATCTTCCTTTGTTCACCAGGAAAATGGTCCTTATGTTATGGCATTTGCTCCAAGGTCACAAACGTCACAGAGATCATCCTATATTTTACAGACTATATCTGGGGGCACGGCAGTGCCCCCGCCAAGTCGAGCTAGAAAGCGGCACAGCCGTACCATCCTTTTCTCGAAGCGGTTCGGGCCATTTTCAACACCTTATAACTTTCTTGTGGATAAAACAAAAGACTTGAAACTTCAGGAATCAATCAAAAGCCCTGTAGATACGGTATATTTCAAATTTCGTTCACTTTGAACCAGTGGTTTAGGAATTATAGCTAGTCAAAGTTCTTAATTTTGTCACTGACTCACTCACTGACCGATCATCAAAATTCTAAGGCACTTCTAGCAGACATAGAGACTTCTAATTTGGAATATAATTTGGGTTTAGTGTATAAATCAAGGAAAAACTTAAAAATCTAGCAATTTCAATGCAGTTTTCTAGATAAACCGATAGCATAAATAACTTTGTAATTCCATAGAAATGTACTGTTTACCAAGTTATATTTTGCTGTCGCTCCTAAAATACTTTGTTTTGGTCCAGCAAAATAATCACAGATGTCGTTGTTAGTTTCTAAAACACGCTATCGCTATTTTAATGTCCATCGCGAACAGTTTCCAATATGTACTTATAGCCTATGCTATAACTATACATAAAAGTCAAGGCCTCAGTCTGGATAATGCGCTGATGGATATAGGTTCAGCTGTATTTACATCTGGTCAAGCTTATGTAGCACTATCAAGAGTAACAAGTCTGGGCGGCTTACATTTATCATTACTACAAAGATTCCGAGAAAACCACATAAAGATAGAGAGTGGGCTATGAGAAAAACCGTGGCTGAGGCTCAACAAATAGAGCCGCAAAAGAAAAAAAGGAAGACTACCTACAAAAAGTAATGAGATCCCCTCAAAAACATTAATATATAAAAAATTCCAAGTCTCGCTACTGAGCTGTTCAACCGTAAAAAAGTATGAGATCCATTTGAAACCAAGTCGGCTATCGATTTGTTCATTCCCCACTTAAGAGATCTATCTTAATTAATTACGTAATTAGTTAATAAGCATTATTTTATAGTGACCATATCAATATTTTCAATATATTTTAATGTTTACAATAAATTGAATGACTTGGCAATCGCACTGAATGTATTAATTTTAATATGTATTGCACGTTAACCTTCTGTTCTAGTGCGATGGCTAAGTCATTCAATTTATTGTAAACAACAGCTCAGTAGCGAGACTTGGAATTTTTTATATATTAATGTTTTTGAGGGGATATAGTCTTACATTGTTTACCATGCGTAGGGATGTTTCTATACTACAAATCGATATCGGTAATCAAAATGAACTTGTTTTGTTGTAAAACCAAATACGACGTATTTGTTCAAACGTTTCAGATTGAACAGAAACATCAAATGCATCACATGAATAACAACGAAATGGAACAGGACCAACATGTCATGGACAATGGTGACCATGTGAGTATTATTCGTTAAATATAAAATTAAAATTAAATATAAATTAAGTTAAATTTGCCGTGTGATGCCGGCTTAGAGTAGCATCACCCTATCGTTCCCGCGGGTTTCGCAAGAGGCGACTAAGAGATTAGAGGTTTTCATGTGTTTACAACTTTAGGCGAAAGGCTGACAACCTGTCACTACAACCCGTACAGATAAAGAAACGATCTGTAAATGTCGGCGGTTACCTAAGTGTGAGGGAAAAATCATTAACGCCTGGTATATGCAAGAACCTCAGTGAAAGAGAGAAAGCATGACTAACGGTCGCCACTGTGGCACTTGCGTGCCACCACAAACAAATAAAAGAGGGTCTTGCGACTTGAAATATTGTATTACATAAAATAAACCCGAAAACAATAACAACTAATTAGTACGATTATGGGATGATAATGGAGCTAGGGAAACATGTAGATTTGTAAATACCTCCTCGAGGGTTTTCTGCTAACTTTTGTAAGTCCGCTGTAACTTCATATTAACTATAATATAGAATATAGAACTTTATTCACATATGCTATACTGAGCACTACATTAAAATTCACTGGATTCGTTAGATGTTATATGTTTGAGCCTCGTTGCGTCAAAAAAGGTTTGACGACATTCCAATTTCCAATTTGAAATGATTTGTAAAAGGACAGGTGGTTTATGAAGGATGTGGACGCAGAGGTTCTACTCTGCTACACCACTTACAGATCGTTTCTTTGTCTGTACGGGTTCTACAATTATACACGGATCGGATAGTGCCCGCAATATTTTGTCAGACGTGGCAATGGCGACCGTATTACTACGGATGGCCTCTGACGATTATATGGTCGGGGCTCCGAAGAACTGCAACCGAACAGGCAGATGATGCGGCGCTTTGTAGAAAAAATGGCGCATTATATAGTGTTTTGGCCCATTTGAATACAGGGTGTTAGGGACAGTCCTTCGAATACTGATGGGGTGCATTTAGCCCATATAACTTTCCCCTAGGCAAAACGTCAAAAATTTTAGGTTTCCCATAGTAAATAGAGTCGATTTTTTTATAAGAGGTCAATTTTTTTGTCGTTTCCTGACATATGTTCCTAGGGGAAAGTTGTTCAGTTTCATGGACTGCATGTCCGTATTCGGAGGCCTGTCCCTCATGTGTCATAATCTAAAACTGAAGAAACCTTTACCTTTTTTAAGCACTGTTTATTGTCCTTATACTTTAATCCTTGTAACTTTCAGACTAATAATGATAATAAATTCCTCAGGTGAACAACGTAAATAACAGTGCTGTGATTGTTCACCCGAACCAGCTGCTGCCGGTCCTGCCTCCGCCGACGTCGCACACTGCTATCATTGGTGAGTGGCTAACTTATACAAACTTGTGTGATTTTACTTTTACTATTACCACTTGTTTAGAGTTTATTATTCAATGTCGTCCAAATAAATCAACGGGCAATCCAATGCCGTCTTAGAATAGTATCACTTCCCGCGGTTGTCGTGATAGGCGACTGAGGGACTCATGGGTGTAGGTTTCATGTATATTGAATTATTAGGCTACAGGCTGACAACCTGTCATTAGAGTGATACACAGTATTTCTGAAACTGCCTTTAAACAGCTGTTGACGGTCTGTCTACCCCGCAGGGATAAAGGCATGATGTGTATAATGTATGTATAGAAATTGCTGAATATCTTGATAATGAGAGTAAATTATGTTGTAGTGTCAACCGGGGGTTCAGGCGGGGTGTTTCCGTGGCAATCCCTAGTGCCACTGCTGACAGCGTCGTCCCCGCCGCCGGGCGCGCCGGCCGCGCCGCCTTCGCCACGCACGCCGCGCACGCCACGCACGCCGCACACGCCACACACGCCGCACACGCCTCACACGCCACATGTCAAATCTGAAGAGATCAAGGCTGAAACTAGCGGTGAGTTCAACTAATTCCCCATGATAATGATTTTTAGAGAGAATAAGGTTAAATTTTGGTCAGCTACATCGACTACTAGTTATTTTTTATACCTAAACATGACTCTTGTTTGGAAGTGTTGTTTCTGTACGCTAGTATATGTATTTATTTTACAGTTTTAGTAACCCCTTGTGTAGTATTTCTCAAGTGAGGTTTTGAATGGCAGGTGAAGGCGTGGTGTCGATATGTGCGGACGAGGACGACGAGGTGTTCGAGTGCGAGGAGCCGCCCGGGTCGGCGGACGCGGCCGACGGCAGCAAGCGCCGCTCGCACAGCTTGTCGTCCATCAGCCAGCCGTCCACACCCGGCGACAAGGTATCCTTTGCTTGTTTCTTTTTAAGCATGTTCAAGACTTCAAATGTTCTATGTTAAACGAACGACTCTATGAATCTCGGTGTGGTGGCGTCAGTATTGAAATTGACAGATCCTTGTTAAGTTTCATGATTCAGGAGTTTAAAAGCGTTTTATTGTTTTTCTTTAGCATCAATGGTTTGACGGTTTTGTAAAATTGGTTTATAATAGGACCGGCGAACCAAAAAGTTGATAACTTAATATTATTTATCAGAAGGAGCGTCGCATCAGGCGTCCGATGAACGCGTTCATGATCTTCTCGAAGCGTCATCGGCAGATGGTACACCAGCTGCACCCAAACCAGGACAACCGCACCGTCTCCAAGATCCTCGGCGAGTGGTGGTACTCGCTCAAGCCTGAGGAGAAGCAGAAGTACAACGAACTTGCCAGCGAGGTCTGTATACTGATAATCTACTACTGCAAGAGTCCACTGCTGCACATATGCCTCCTTCCATTGTAGGTTATTTAATATTACTTATCATATTCACCACGCTTGGCAAACCGGTTAGCGATATTCACTTGAAACGCTGCTGCCCATTCCCTAGATTTATCCCTTAGTCGCCTTTTACGACACTCACTATTAGAAGCGGTAGAAATTTTTACACATCAAAAAAATAATGACTAGAAAAACTTCATATCAAGTGGATTGGCGACCTTATAAGCGAGTAGCCATCAAAACTGCCTGAGAGAGGTTGTGTCTAGCAAGATTTTTGATGATGATAAATTTGTTTATAACAGTGAGGCGTCGTATGCTTGCTTGATTGTATTGACTCAAACGTCACCTAAAATTGATATATGATTGTATACTCTCAGGTGAAAGAGGCTCACTTCAAGGCCCACCCGGAGTGGAAATGGTGCAACAAGGACAGAAGGAAGTCTTCAAGCAGCCGCGACCCTACTGGCTCCATGCCGCAGGTAATGTCATGGCATTGAAGATTTGCATTGAGACATCAATATTATACTCCTCGGGCGGCGTACATTCAAACCTTTCCGCTCATAATAAAAAAAAACATCCTTGCCTTTATATTACCATTCGGATAAAAGTTATTAATTTCCAGACTGCTTCAGAAGCAGGGCATGTTTTTCGAGTATGTATGCATGTACTAATGTATGTATGTATGTGGGCAAGTAAACTGTTTCACACGGGCCTTAGCCCAAGCAGTTAGACAGATGGTAACATATGAGATGCCGTTAGATTCGTCCTAACAGCGAGAGTGATAAATTAAAAGCCGTTTTTACAAAAAATAAGTCTAGCTTTTGCTTTTTTTTTCTTTTAAATTTTGTTTTTAAAAAGTAGTTTGGTGATTTTTAATAAACGCGTATTCTTGTGATTCTTGCAGAGTCCGCGAACGCCCTGTGAATCGGGGCAAGCGAGCGGCAACCCCGCGCCCGAAGTGCCCGCGGCCGCGCCCCCGCAGACGTACCAGCCGCCCCCGTCGCCGCACATCAGCGACGACGAACAGATGGTCAGTGCCCGCTCACTGTAACACAGTATCACGTATTCATAGGTTATGATCTGAACGGTTTCTTACGGACAAAGAAGAATGAGGGTAGTTACGATATTAGTTTATTTTTTCTTTCAAAGTAGTAAAACTTTCCTCAATCGGAATTTGAACTGCACTATTTCATAAAATATATCATTTTAAAAAGTAGCTCATTTGACCTGCCAGTGATCACGCCCATATTGCAGGTAATATCGCAGCGTGTGCCCGAGCAGCCGCCGCCGGCGCCAGCGCCCGTGGCACACCAACGCGAGCCGGACCTCAAGTGCGGGGAGCGCGTGGTCGACTCCGACTCAGACAACGTCGAGTACGTGTCGCATCACGACCACACGCGCCGCCCCAAGCCCATCAAAGCCAGGTAACCAATTTAACAGGCCACTGCTGGCCGTGGGCCCTGTAAAAAGCCCAAGTCGTTTCGTCTTTATTACGAGACTTGAGTAGAGTTTTTTTTTTTACTTGGAGTAGGCCTGCATTTGTCTACTATTATTTTAAAGTACAGTTTCAAGACTAGGTCTCGTTAGTACGAGCCTTTTGAGTCCTTTTTGAGTCTTACGAGTCCTTTGACAGACATGAACTGAACTTGAGTTACGTGTATCATAGGTAATTTTATATCCTCGTCATATTTGTTAACTTATCTGATTAAAAGTAGGTACCTAATAAAAGGAGCAACCTTAGGATTTGTGAATTGCTATTTTAACTAAAAGCACAGCGGATTCAGAGGACGCAGTCATGAGTTCTAGACTCAGTCTTTGAGTTATTTTTGGTAGAACTCAAGTTGTTCTACAAAAACTCCAAATTCTAAAGAACTTGAGCTCTGAATCTTATTTTTAAAGACTGAAGCCTTTAAAAATAGCTCAAATTGCGTTAAGTATATAAGACTACAAAGCTCTAGTTTCTTACAACACTGCTTAACCTTGCGGGGTAGTCAGAGCGTTAACGATCGTAAAATTACGGTATTATTATCGCCACATCTGACAAGTAGTGAGGGCCCTTTCAGATGAAAATTTTAATACAGGTTTAATAACGTTACTCAAGAAAAGCTAATGATAAATAATGATTGAATTTCCTTGAAAATCAGCAGTGCTAATTATGTAACGTGTGTCATCAGGGCCGGATCTTCCGACAACCTGCTTGGCGGCATAACGGCGTCTAGTCCCGGCGGCTCGAAGGTGTTCCAGCCGACCGGTGGCGCCTTCAAGTCTACGCATGCTGACCCTGGTAAATAACAATCAAAAAATGATATTTTTAAGGAAGCTTCTACACAAATAAAGTATTTTTTTGCACATAATACGGATATGGAACCCTAAGTGCCTGAGTCCGGACTCGCATTTGGCCGATTTCTAACTCGCAACTTATATTCCAGCAGGCCAATGGACGTACATGACGATAACGAAAACGAGCTTACCAAACCAGATACCGACATCGCCGCGATACTCCCAGAGTCTCTCTACAAGTACACAGAACCTGACGAACAGCGTGCAAGGCATTTCGCTCAACACGCCCAATTTGAGCACGCAGGCCGCTTTGGATAACGCCATTGCATCCATAATGAACTCGCCCACCGGCCCTGGAGGGGTGCAAGTGATCTCCAGCGGGGTTGCTATGCAGCAACAGCAGCAACAACAGCAGCAGCAGCAACAACAGCAATTGCTGAAGAGCGTCACAGTCGTCAAGAGAAACATTGGTGATAGTAACACCGGTAAGTATCTTTGAGAAAAGTCTTATCCGGTTCAATTTATTGATTTGTAAGTCTTTTTAACTGACTTCAAAAAAAGGATGTTATCAGTTTCACCTGCATGTATGTATGTTTGTCCGCGATTATCTCGCGTTCGGCTGAACCGATTTTGATGCAGGTTTCAGGAGAGTGTTTGAGAAATATTTACCGTTTAAAGAATATTTACCGACAAAATAATACAGGTCCGCGCTTTTACAAGTCTTTGAAGACGGTTCCCTTTTAATAAAAGTTATTTTGGACAGTAAGCATGTATGTAATAATCTAGACAAGTATCTAACCACTCTGTTACCCGTTTTCTGATGGGAATATGATGTTCAATTACAAAAAAAAACATAGAAATCTGTTGCATGGTTTAGGTAGTTAGCGGTATCTATGACAAGAACTTCTATTTAAACTACACTTCTCAGCAGAGAAATCGAGACACTTTCGTTTTAATGATTTGATAGAAGTAATTAAAAAAGTAATTCGAATTTGTGAAATTTTCATTATGATTTATAAACCTCATTTTACTTACTACCACATGGTATCAGACATTTATTCCACATTAAACACCCTTTTTAGTAATATGATTCGTACGAAACGTCAATATCGATGATGTTCCGGATTTTTTATGAGATGTATATTATGTATTGATGATTATAACATGTTGTTTTATGTTAGTTATGTCCCCAGGTCCGCTGACGCTGTCGCTGGACGCGTCAGGCAACCTGCTGATTAAGGCGAGCCAAGCCAGCGAGCTCGCCAGCGCGGAACAACAGCCCGTTCACTATGTGCAACTGAACAAGCTCTTCCTACCATATCCAGGTTGATACAAATCATCATTCATACATACATACACAAATCACGCCTGTATCCCAGGCGGGGTAGGCAGAGCATCAACGACCGTTATCACCACGTCTGACAAATTTTTGAGGGTCGTTTCTGATAAGTCGTGTATAACTATAGTGACAATTTGTCAGCTTGTCGCCTAAAATTGTATTACACATGAAACCCTCGAGTCCTTTAGTCGGCTCCTATGACAGCCACGGGAAAGACCTGGGGTGATGGTATTCTAAGCCGGCATCACACGGCAAATCATCATTCTCCTTGCGTTATCCCGGCTATGGTGCTTACGGTCTCTTAAGTATGGAGCTCACTTAATTGCTGACATACTTTATGCCGCTTTGCTCTGATACTAGGACCATTGTGAATGATTCTATCCGAAGATGTCAAAATTCCATCCACTAGATTTTAAGATCTTCGACATTTTGTATGACACTAAAAAGAAGGTCTTGTTGGGCCTATCGTGTGGGGTATCAAATAAAAGAGCTATACAAAACAATTTAAAAAATAAATAGCATTAATACATTTCAGCTGCCTGTTAGTTTAGTTTAGAAGTTACATTTTTAAAACTTCTCAAAACATGCTATGTTTGGGGTCCTCTGGGTACAAAATGGCTGACATATATTTTGTTAATAGTAAGCTAAATGGTCAATACTAACGTGACAAAAGGAATTCCAAAAATCGACAGGTTTAATGTATATTTTTTAATCTAACTATTTTCAAATCTTTAAGACCTGCCTGTGCGCCTCTAAAATTCTTCTCAAAATTGCTTTTGTAACGTTAAAGATGATAATGTGCCTAATTATTTGGAATCCGGGGGCACGGCTGTGCCGTCGCCAAGTTTAGTAAACCATGCATTGCCACCTTTTAGAGCGGGAGCACACTAGTGTCTTGTAATTTACTACCGACCGAGAACGCTATTATAAGCAGCAATGTATGTGTTTTTCAGAAGTAGATCAGAGCCGTACTCCGAACCCAAACCAGCAACAGAGCGCACAGAGTGGCCACTCCGTCATCGTCTCACAGAGCAATAACTACGCGCCGCCAAGACCTAGCCCGTGAGTTATATTTATTTTTCATTAACGATTACGCTGCCAGGGATAGAGCTGACCGTGGTGTAGTGGCTAACACGTCTAAACAGGCAAGTCAGAAGACGTGGGTTCAAATCCCATCGGTGCCGTGAAATGTTTCCACTTGTTTCACTTGTATTAACTTTCCAACAAAAAGTTGATAAGTTTATTTACGTGAACACATTTTTGCGCAATTCATTACCAACGTTATATATTAGATTACTTATTGTAAAAAGAGACAGAAGATTTTCTGTTTTGTTACAATTTTACGTTTTCTTAGTATACTTAGCCGTATACGTATCTGGGCGATTACATTGGTCATACACTGTATCAAAAACAATTTCTTAAGGTGCTGCATTACACGTAAAGACCGCCTGATGTCTCAAATCCATAGTTACTTTTATCGTTACTCCGCGCGTCATTGAGTCAACTGGTGACCGGAGGGCTGGCAGCTGTTTTGCTCAACGTGTAAGTCTTGCGGTTCAACGAGGTAACGCTGCCAGCCTTCAGGGTACCTTGCCTCATTTATAATAATGGACTCTACGTTTTCGGCCCCGGGGCCATCAAAACTACGCCTGTCGGTTGCCTCATTGTGGCACGTTGGAAGAAGTGTTTAGTTTGTAAGTGCAAGCAGTTATTGATATTATTATTTATTGTTGAAATATTTATTTTGAAGTTGTAGAACGTGGATATATATAAATTTGTGTTTTTTAATAAATGCAAGCAGTTATTGATATTATTATTTATTGTTGAAATATTTATTTTGAAGTTGTAGAACGTGGATATATATAAATTTGTGTTTTTGAATAAATACGACTCCATCCATACTAATGTATGTTGGATTTGCAGGCAATGGGAAACGGCCGTGGAAGAAGCTCGTCCTTTCCCACTGGCGCCGACGCCCGCGCAGCTCGGCCGCGCGCCCTTGCAGAAGAGACTTAGCCGAGGTGAACAAACCATACCAGTCTCATTATTAGGGACCGGATTATATGCAACAAAAAAAAACTGAAATATGTACGAAAAAAGCTAGCAAGATATGCGAGATCAAACTACAAGTTTTTTTTCTCCTAGGTCATAAACGTCACAGGAATCATCATTTATTTTACAGACTATAAACTCAAGAATGTATTACATTTCCACCGCATGTTGATGATCAAAGATTGTTTATTGTTTAGGTAAAACCGTTTTTATTACCGGAGGCAAGGTTCGTTGACAAATTTTGACAGATCAATGAGCGACCTCGCCTTCAACAATTTCAGCACATCAGATTATGCATAGAAGATAAAGGGAACAAAAAAAAGGTGTACTACAGTAGAAAAATATTGAATATGCATCGTCACAAGATTCAAAGTTCCATGGACTCATCACTTAGTCGCCTTTCACGATACCCACGGGTAGAAATAGGGTGACGCTATGCAGCTCTTGTTGAAAAGTAAATCAGCTGTTTGCAACAGTATATTGAAGAGGTTGTTCCAACTCAGGTACATCGACGGGGTCGAACGGCGAGCGCAGTGAGTGCCGCGGGGGCACGGAGGGCGGGTGCGCGGCGCAGCTGATGGAGCCGCAGGAGTCGCCCAAGGAGAACCTGCCCAGCCCTTCGCACAAGAAGAGCCTCTTCAAGAAAGGCAACGAGGACGGCCGCGACAGGTACCTCTACCTCATTTACTACATTACCTTTCAATGGGCATGTTTTTTTGTTCGTTTAAAAATGAAAAAGATGAATATTTGATTCATTCAAAATGAAAATTGATAAAATATATAAGGTAATGTGTAGGCTTAAAACTATTGTCCAAAAATAAACTTTTTCGACTCCACCCAAATTTTTACGAGTTCTCGAGTGGAAACCACGTACTGGCAGGCGCAGCGTAGGACGGCCCCTCGACGGACAGACGATCTGGTCAAGTCCGCGGGGAAATGCTAGATGCAGGCCGCTTCTAATCGGACAAGGTGGATATTTCTCATATAGTATAGTATAGTATAGGATAGTTCAGCAGTGAATGTCTTATGGCTGAAATGATGATGATGATGGTCACACTTTCAGTTTATCATACTAAATATCGTTTTAAAAAGTAGCTCATTTGGAATGTCAGGAATTATAGCCTATTAATGCGTGTATTATTTGAATGTTGAACATTTTGTGCAGAGTGCTGGAGCAGGTTGGGTTCGAGAAGAAGTTTGTTAAGCTGCCGCAGTTCAAGCCGGACGCGTGCAGCCCCGGCGGCATGGTGGTGCCGCGCAGCCCGCAGCTCTACATGCGCAAGAAGCACGCCACCAGGATAGGTACACACCATCACTATTGTTATCAACAAGTTGGTAACGGTGCCTCAGTTCAAGCCGGACGCGTGGCTTCACCACAAAAGAGCTAGACGTAGGTTTTTAAGCATGAATAGTGAGTAGGGACATAGGAAATATCTGTTTCGCAGACACGTTCGCTATCGCCACGTCTGACAATTTTTTGAGGGCTGATTCAGAAAAATGGTGAATCACAATAGTGACAGGTTGTCAGCCTGTCGCGTAAAATTGTAATACACTTGGAACCCTCAAATCCCTTTGTTGCCTCATACGGCATGGACATGGGGTGGCATCACATACCTCGTTTTTACTTTATTTGCCATGTTGTTTGCACAGAAGACGATGGGGGCACGGTGGTGACGCCGGCGCTGGAGGTGGAAATGAACGGCGCCCCCCCCACCCCGCACTCGTTCGGCACCCCGCATACCACCGCCAAGCTGGTCGGAAACACCTTCTTCGGGCCAGACTTCAACCTCGACAGCTTCCGGGGTGAGTAACAAACAAACAAAAGAGAGATTTATTTTTAGAAAGATTTTTAATCTATTCTATTCTGACCTGTTGTGTATTTTCCTCAATATTATGTCCTTTGTGTTCTATTGTGTACAATAAAAGGTTGAATAATAAATAAAATAGACAGTCCGTTGGACACAGCAACAAGAAAAACCAGAAACAAATACGATGATGAAAATTCACTTCACATCAGAGAAATTGAGACACTTTCGTTTTTACGATTTGATAAACACGAAATCGCATTTGGCACATTTTATTAAGATTCATAATCTTCAGGCGACCTTTCCGTATATTAAGTGTTTTTGTTGTCTGTAGTTGTTACTTTTGTGCTATAAAGCGTTTTTACTTACTTACTTACTTCATTTTACATGAGACGCGAGTGGGGCATTACTAAAGCTATTTAAAAAAACTACAAATTTGCCTGTAATTGTATTGTATCAACTTATTTTCTACAACTGGACGGTCATGCAACTTTTTATATTTGTTTTATTGTACATATAAAAGATGGGTCAGACTAGTTACTCATTGGCTCCCTCCCTCAGGAGTGTCGTCTAAGAGGAAGACCTAAAAGGCGATGGCGGGTGACCACAATTGACTGCCAGCTGGGAAGTCTGGAAGAAAAGAGGGGAAGCTTTCGCTCAGCAGTAGGACACTTTAGGCTAAATTAATAATAATAAATATTGTCTGTGTTTTTAAAAGTTGAGACCTGTATTTTTAAAGATACCAATAATAATGAATATCTGATTAATTTGCCTTTTGACGCTGCAGTATCTGAGAACATGGAGGAGATGTCCCCCCGCACGCCGCAGTCGGGGTCGGTGAGCGCGGGGGGCGCGGGAGGGGCGGGAGGCGCGCGGGGCGAGGCGGGCCACCGGCGCGTGCTGGAGCAGCGCCGCCACCTCGTGCTGCGGCTCTTCCAGGAGCACGGCATGTTCCCCACCACGCAGGCCACCACGCACTTCCAGGTGAGCCTTGACACCTGCCCATCATACAGATACATACACACATACATAAATCACGCCTTTATCCCTTGTGGGGTAGGCAGAGCGTTACCGATCGTAAACTTACGGCCGTTATCGCCACGTCTGACAAGTATTGAGGGCCCTTTCAGATGATTCGTGTATTACTATAGTGACAGGTTGTCAGCCTGTCGCCTAAAATTGTGATACACATGAAACCCTCAAGTCCCTTAGTTGCCTTTTACAACACCCGCGGGAAAAAATGGGGTGATCCTATTCTAAGCCGGCATCCCAGGGCACACATAACACTACATTTTAAACTATCGCGGTTGTTAACTCGATTCATACTTGTGATTTTAACGGGTGCCCGTGATCTAGACTTTCAAATTTTTTTACAAATAAAATGCAACTGCTTCATTTGTTCTAACATAATCATTTTTAACTGAAACTATTTAAAAATAGTATGTTTTAATTCGGCCAAATGTTCGCCAAATTTACCGAATATTCGGTTAGTCTGCCGAACATCCAAAGAAACAAAAAAAAGAATATTTGGCTTACCTTTTTTCGTTCGAATTTTTTTCCAAATGAAAATAAGTTTTTAAAATTTTTAAACATCGTCCCCAGAAACGCTATTCTCATATTGAGCGTGTTTTATATTCGCAGGCCTCCCACATGGACATATTCCCGACGAAGACGTCGCTGCAGCTGAAGATTCGCGAGGTGCGGCAGAAGCTGATGGCGCAGACCAACCTCACGCCGCACTCGGAGGTCAACACGCCAACCAGTAAGTTACATCTCAGAAACAGCATCACGTCATCTTGCCGCCCTAGACGGCTACATCGAGAAACACGAGATTATCACCTGGATAGATTATAACTTTCTGACAAATATTACGACTTCTTAATTTTTCACAATATATTCAACGATATACTTCAGTATGTGGTGCACAAGGCCATTTCATGGCACATTAATGTCCCTTCTCGTTGTGCGACCAGGCTTCACAACAACTAAACAAAGGTATCTTGAAATTGCATGAGTTTGTAATTAGCAACTTAATGATTTGCAGACCTAAACTCGCCCATTGTATCGGCAGCGCTGCAGCCGACGTCGACGACCAGTTAGCGGTGCAGGTACACCATCTCCATCGTGGTAAACGACTGATATCCGCCTCGTGACGCCGCCGCCGCGTCAGCCAGCGCGCCGCCGCCGCCGCCGCCGCTCCCGCCGCCGCCGCCCCCGCCGCGCCGCCGCCGCCGCGCCAACGCGTCACGACACAACACAAAACAATAAGTACAATACCGTGTTTACCACGCGCAGGCGACACTACACGAACTCAACTGTGCTGAGCAGTGTCAATCAATACAACTTTTTTTTTGCCTGCGATGGAGCCACACAGCTGCACGCGTTACTTTAACTATTATTTCAAAGAGATTTTCTGGTGATCAGATAAAAAATGCTAGATGCATTTATTTAATTTATTTCACGTTACATTGTATGTTAAAATAACCAAAAATAAGTATAAGGTATGCAATTAAAAAAATTAATGCTTGTTGATTTCGGTTTAAATAATGCCCTTTTATTACGAGAGATAAGTACATTTTGTGGAAAACCAAGAAATAGTTGCATATATATGCCTCTTTTAGTATAGCATACAGCATTAATTTTGTTATTCGTGTACACAAACAAGAAACTTAAAAACATAAAACTACAAAAAAACAATTCGGTAAGTATGGAAAAGGGGGTCTCGTTCACATTGGTAATTTCATTTCATGTGAAAAGAAGCTATAAGTAATATAAATAATAAGAATCCGTCAAAAATATTGTGGTCAATGTCAACTCTCTGGAAGCGATAATGTGGTTGCCAGATGAGAAACCTGGCTACAAAGACTCTGATTATTGGTGCGTCTCCACTAAAGCGGGGCTGCGCTAAGCTGAGCTGACCGGGGCATGAATTGACCAGTCAGGGTGCGTCTCCACTGAAGCGGGGCGGGGATTCGGGGATTTTGAGGCTCATGACTGGTCAATTCATGCCGCGCTTAGCTTTGCTTAGCGCAGCCCCGCTTCAATGGAGACGCACACTAAAGGTGAAAGCCCACTTATCGGGGGCGAACGAACCAAATTCTACTGTGGGAGGGCACACCTTCCGCGCCGACTGCACCGAACGAATCGACCGAGAGTTTATCATCCCCTTTATTCAATAACTCTGCTGTAGGTCATTTTAACCCTCCGGGTAATAAGATTTGAATTTAGAACATGAAGTATTGTACCCAAATATACGCAATTTGACTAGGGAAACCTTTTTCTGTAATACTACCTAGTATCTGCTATTTTATTGTGTATTTACATACATACATATTATCACGCTTTTGTATTTAACACCTAATATTTACCTCATATCTACTAAAATTTGAAATTAAAAAGGAAAGTTAAGTCTCAAATTTTATTTTTATTTTGGCACCATTTTTGACAAGCCATGTTCATTGACCTAACAGATTATCAATTTGTTGAAATGAATAATATGTTTTTGTAAATATTGAATGTCTATAACGCAATTTATTAGGTGAAGTGTGAAAGAAACTGAAACGATAATTAACGGACGAACAGCAAGGTATTTGTTGTTTTCTCATAGAGGGGGATCAAAAGTAGTATGTATAACTCGGGCCTGAGTTACGGCCGCTTTACTCGGGATTCTACTCTAACATCCTTCGTTCCGCTCGTGATTCACTTCAGTACCTTGTCATAAAAACTACTATTTATTTTACTTTTCACCTTTTGCAGCGTAATGACATAAATTATGAGTGAAACTATACAGTTTAATGAGTAATACTACTCATTTTTGTATTGATAAAAATAAGGAAGTATTACTCAGTTGCACTCAACTGTCAGAATACAAGAGCATCGGCCGATGCCTTCGAATCGGCATCTCTCGAACCGAATCTGGTGACGTCATCCGCATTTCCGTCTAGGAATTCTGGGATCCTGGCGGATTCGATCGATTCGGCTCGGGCAAATGTGCGAGGTTTCATAGGACTTCATATGAAGAATTCTAAAATTCGGTTTGTTCGATGTGTTCGATTTGTTCGCCGCCGATAAGTGTGCGTTCACCTTAAGTGAGATATTATCTCAGAAAACTAGCACTATCAATTAAGTACCGACTACATTATTAGTACACATTTTTATTACCTGTGATTGGTTTCTGATAGTTTATAACTTGGAGTTTCTTTTTAATAATTGTTTATTTTAGCCTCTCTTACGTGTTTCGATTGATTATATAAGACACTGTACTTATAAGACATTGGTAAATTAGGTTAATAAAATTAAGCGTTGGTGAAAATATTACTTATATTATATGTATTATACAGGTTTCACTGTTGTTTGATAGAAAACTCTCATTATTTTTTGTAGATCATTGGTTAGTGGATGGAACTTAAAAATGGCGCGAGTGTTACGTTGTTTTAAAAGTGCATGCGTGAGTATCCGTTTTGAGTGAGCGACTATTGTTACAAACATAGTTGCTGGTTGTGCCCAAGAGTATAAGTTTTAGCAGTTTTTTTGTAAGTCAACGATCCAAGCCTTGAGTTGACAACCTCCTTATAGTTGAACCACCATGTATCCGAATATTCGGATGTATTGTTAAGCACGCGAGCACTCCACCATGTAAGTACATCATCATTTCTTCTGCGTTGTTGTAAATTATTTCAGTGTAATGCACTAAATATTGTGGGCACGATCTCAATATATTTTGCATGTTATGTGTGTTTCGGTTGTTGGTTGTATGATGTATAATGCCTGTATATCGCAACATAATTTATTTATAGTAGGAACTTTTATCGTTTTCTATCCTACCATGTGGGCACCGAGTCGACGATGACTCGAAGGGTCCTGGTGTACATTGATTGCTTTTAATCTAAGAGTGGATTACTTAGTGTATAGATATTTTTACACAACTTGTGTCTTACTCTACTATTCTGCCTTAGATGATTTATTTCCTTGTCTACCTACTACAATTTCATCATGAACTATCATCACATCAGATCAGGTTATGTATAGTTTAAACAAATGTTAGTTGGGTAGTATAGAATAAAGTTGTAAGAACATTATGTTAAATGCGTTGCGTTGTGGCGCGCACTTGTTACATTGTACGTGGCGTGTTTATTTACTCACACACACAAGCGTGGGTGATCGATTAGTATTTGTCCCGGTTCTGTCATCGTTGAACTCACTTTATTATGTTGATGCTTGGGTGAATAAATTTTTATCAAAACCATGGGCAAAACCAAGAAATATTGATAAAGATGTTTTTCAAAACATTCAAGTTTGTTGAGATGCAGTCAACCCGATCAGCCAACGAGACAGAATAAATGTAAACAAGTAGCTACATCACGTTTATCCGCCGCCGCTCAATACTTGTACTGTACAGACTGTTGTGATGTACACGTTATTATGTCTAAATAGAGTCTTAGCACGGAATAATTTTAAATAGGTAAATGCAGTATTAATGTTTACCTGCCTTCTGCTTAAGACTCGATCTAAACAAAATAAGGATAACGCTTTAGAAAAAAAATACTTGGATTATTTTGTATTGTTCTACATTATGTTGTGATGTTGGTCTTCCATGTGTTTTCAAATCATTTTGTATAATATCTGTCTACTTATTTCTAAACATTTTGTACAGTGGTTAATGATTTTTATATTAAATTCAATTTTGATTATGATTTATTTTTAATGTTTTCATTATGTTATAACGGAGCACTGGCTGATAAAAAGTGTTGTGTAGAAATTATAATTCATTTATCATAGTATTTTTAAGCAAAACATAAAATCTTATAATTAAATACATCGTGCTAACTCATTACATTATTACATTTCAGAATAACTACAGTGGTTTAGAAAACAGCTCAAACATTAACGACACTAGATAAATCCATATTTATAAATTTAATAATCTCACTGTAAATATTAAATTAATTCTTTACTAGATGTAAGTGTTTCCGGCTCTCAAAGTAATAGGGAAAGCTAATTATTATTACATATAGATGAAAACTATATAATTTATACATTAAAAATTTTGGCCAATACAAATGTATATCAAAATTGTATTTTTAATGATCTCTTCGGCGTTAGGTAATTTCTCTAGGGAGTCCGGAAGTAAAAAGAATTTATATAAATGTAAAATAAGAAAATATTTTGGCACTGTTATATTATCCATTGGAGTAATCGTGTAGGGTTTGCGTCTCTGCTGCCTGGGACGAGGCACGCCTAGTATTATTCACAGTCAATTGGTCATAGTCATGTCAAACGTACATACTGTTGTTACCATATAGGCATAATACACACTCCCCAGACCAGTAAGTAACGCTTTATCTGTATCAATATCACATTCGTACTAAGTTTAATAATAGATTCCGCATTATACAAATTACTATAAGCATAGAGGTACAAATGTACGGTAGCGTGACGTGAATGTTTGTCATTTAGTAAATGAGGGTTTTTCATACAAATATGTAGTAAAATTAAAAATGTGTTGAATGTTTTCACTTGTTTGAAAGGGTAATTATTTACACGCCGCTTACACAGTAGATCGTGCTACTGTAACGAACGAATTCGATAATATTTCCGGGTTTCCATTACGCAAGTAGTAAGACGTAAAAGCTTCGCGGCACGTTGAAGCTGGTCCCAAGTTAATTAATTGCGCAAAAGTTTCAAACCAATGTTGCATGTGTCAGCGCACAAATCTAGTAAAAAACGTTCCACGTCCTTTTTAGGAATACTTTACTTGCCTTGGAACGTGCTTGGAACTAATAGCTCAAAAAAGCGAGTTAAAAATCTCTATGCGGCTCTAACTTACAACCTGCGCTAATGAAAAGTCTTGTTATATATTTAACGATTTATATTCACAACGAATGAAAAAGACGATCTAAGCTATTACAGTACACCGTGTTTACGGAGGAAATCCGTTCAATTCTTAAGGGTGCCCCACTGAACTGAACAATTTTGACTACGAGACCATTGCTAAACGAGAAAAGAAAACCGTACTTCCATACAAAGTCGATCGGTTGATCGTGAATTTTGAATGGGAAATAATTCTTCTCGTTATTCCGTAAAAAAATCTTCAGTTTGTTGTACTAAACAATGGATTTCTTCCGAAACACAATGTTTTTACATGTGTTAACCCTTTAAAATTCTATTTTCTTGAGCTTAATTACGATTACGAGAAGCAACATTTCGGAATAAGTACATATTTCATTTTCGTCCTGGGAGTCAATTTCTGAAACGTACGTTTTTGTTTCATGTGAAAATCTGCTACTTTGAATGCTTGTATCACACGTTCTAACTGTACTTATCGATTTCCACATACCCTCGAAAATTCACACATATTTTTGACTATAAAAACGTCAAGTAAAAGATATTTAAAAACGTGTGGTTAGACCAGTTGTTTTGGAATTTCGTGCACGGAACCGGATACGTACAATTCAGAAATTCAGCTCCTGGTACTTATTACCAATCTATTACCGGATTTATTTACACTCCACGCTTAGGTACATTCGAGTAAGAGCCTTGGTATGTTGTGCTGATTATATACATAAAACATGTATAATATTCATACAAATAAATCGACACGAAAATGCGCTAATCGTTATTTCGATGACATTTCACTAAACAAAATCAAATTACACATGAAAAAAAGATCTTTTTTAATGGTTTGTTTGCTAATTTTATTGTTTGTAGTCAATGTTTCAATTTGTTTTAATACTGTCCATGTACGTTTGTGTATCGTTAGATATTCTTGTTTCAGAGGTGTAAAGTTATAATTATTGGCTTTCGTTTGTGTTAACCCAATAACAAATATGAAATAATCATTCAAATTAAACTGCGTAACTATTGTTCAAGTGCCTTATTGACTGTCAAAACTACGTTAAACTAAGTAGTTTCACAATCTTAAGAGTTTCCTGGTTTTGTTAGTCAATAAATAGCCAAAGTACGAGTATGATAAGCAGTTTCCTTTAGACTGACATGATGTTATAAGTTAAGATTTCAAAAGGACATTTTAAATAAAGCATTTCATATTCGTTATTTATTTTTATCTTTTACATAAGGAATTAGTCTAATTATTTAGTCAAAGTGGCGTAATTGTAAATAAATATCTTGTTTAGATGTTTTATTTAGCTTAAGTATATACCCATATTAAATGAGTGAATTAGATAGTTGATTTGTACCTATAAAAAGGTATTTGGATTAATCATCATTTCATTTATCATGAGATTTCTGTAAATTTAAAATCCAACTAATGGACCAATCAAGGCACCTTTACATAGATTCTAATAAACAACAGATATTTGTATACTCACTGTGAGCCATGTACTGCATTCATGTAGTCTTCGTGAAGGGCAGCAGAATTGTTAATATATACGGGGCCAAGAAAAAGGCATGGTGACAAGAAAAATAGTTAGTCCTCCATCAAAGCACATCTTGACAATGTCTATCTGAGGATCAAAGGGAAGAGTTCTGACCCAGAGTTGTACATTTAATAATAGTACAACTGTTCCTATGGGCATTTAATTCTGGTGCTCTTCATGAAGTCTATAGTGCAATCATTGAACATAGTCGCAGTTGAGTGTGTGCAGGTCAACTGTTGCACTTATAGCATGTGGACAGGCTGTACAAACATATTGGATCATTGTACGAACTTATGTTATTATAATTATAACAATAAAACCTCGAAAAAAGGATTTGGTTTATTATTTACCTACTACCCATTTGCCCGCTTTGAAAATCTGAAATTTCAATATACCTGCCATTATGTCTCGCGAGACGAATCTAAAATCTAATGCCGAATTTTTTTTTAACGATATCATTGTTTTCCGATAGTAAGTAGGTACTAGGTACTATTGGTTGACCCTTCGGAACAAAATGTGGAAAACGCAAAATGAGCACCACACGCAAAGTAAGCACAGCACGTAAAATGAGCTAGCTAATCGCAAAATGTAGTCTCTTACGGTGACGAGTGCTTTAAGTACACTTGGGAACTAAATGTGTACTCTTAAATGGAGTAAAATGTTATCTGGCTATGCAGGCTCCTGTTCCCCGCCATCTATGTAGTTACTTAGTTTTTGAAAAAAGTTGACTTGACATTACCATCAACTACAAGCTCATCAGCTTGCTATCGGTAGGTACTGTGGGAAACGTAGCTGGTGGAAGCATTATGCTAAATGTACAAAAATGTTCGTATAAACAATATTTATTACAAAAAGGAGTAAACCAATTGTTACAAAAACCCTTTCATATCTCCGATTGTCAATCCTCAGCTCACGACGGTTAGCCAGTCTGCAAGAAGTCGGCAGCAACATAGCGTCGGCATGTTATGTGCCGATCGCTACAGTAGCTTGTAGTTACACACACAATAAAGCGAGTATCGCGATTCGCGGTACGTGTTACAACTACAAGTATGGATCACCCGCTTTCGTGAGATAAAACATCTTGTATAAAAATAGTACCTACGAGTATATTGTCGAATATCAAATTTTTAAACCTCTTTCCGAGTTAGGCAAACAGTTTTCTACTGAAGGTAGGATTAGAAATCTCTGACTTTTGATCATTATAATTCTTCTGAGGTATCTTCTACAGTAAAATTATGCAAGATGCAAGTGTTTAATGAAATAAAACATAGTATCAAATAAAATATGGCATGGCTTCATCTACCGGGATAGTTTTGCAACTGCAGATAGAATGTAACCACATGGTAACCACACATTTTTGCTCTAAGAATGGTGTTCCACCAGGTGGACTAACAGGTGAACCCATAGTGGACCACGGGGTTGAAGGGGAATGTAACCAAATGGTAGCCAAAAGCTAGGTATTAGTTCCAAAACTATCCCGGTAGATGGGGCTATGAGAAACACATTTTGTTGATTGAGACGCCACGTATGTCGCAGGTTCCATTTATTTTTTTATTTTTGTATGTTTATATAAAGGCAGAATCATTTCAGTTGCATTGCTTAGACATGGATGATAATCAGAACTAAAATTATTGGATTAAACTTTAATTACAGTTTGTTGGTGGAGTATCCGCTACTTCTGTTCTTCTGTTCCGCCTTCTCCTTCCCTGTACGACAGACGTGCCCTTTTTTTCCTAAAAAGCGGAAGCCTGAAAGAGCATACTTACCTCATAAAATAGAGCTATTTTTTACCTACGATATTCTTTATTTTCGTATTAGTTCCCGCCGGAAATAAGACAATACAGAAAGTCAGAACAAACAAACGTTACTATAATAAATTATTGCAGCGTAAAGAATATTAACTATCAATATACATAGATAATAAAAAACATACTGATACTACAACGTAAGATTTGCCCTCAGAGGCCAGGTAGATTTATGAAATAAATATTTTACTCTCCTCGGTGTGAAAATACTGTTACCTTATAGCTGATTTGAATTACTGGGAGAGGTAACTATTTTTATATTACACCCACATAGAATAGCTCCTCTATAGCTTTTTATAAAACTTAGAGAGGAACGTGAGTCATTTGTTCACGTTTCAAATTAGCAGGAGGTAATAATCCATGCAAATCACTTGCCTCCCTAGAGGAGAAAATATGTACTCGTAAACTGTCAAAGTAACGTAAAACGGAACGTAAATTAAATAAATTTTGCAGGCAAAATGGAAGACTTGGCTGGATGAACTTATTGCTTTTGATTTGTACGACATTATTTATATTTATAAAAAAACAATACCGCGCGAGGAATTCGCTTTGGATTTGTCTTGTCATTTTTAGGTTGGTTTATTGAAATGTTCTTCTATTTATTTATTAATTAGTATTCCTGTTTTTTTATTCTTGCAGGTGTAGTATAAAGCACTATGCATCGCTCGGAAGAAAGTCCGATTGCAAACTCGTGTGTGTTTAAGCTCTCAACTGCGCTTCGGGCTTCAAACTACACCCTCGCCTCGTTCACAATCGTTTCCTTTCATAACATGAAATGAAGATAACTTTGGTTCACTGAATGATTTTTTTTCTGTGTCTTGCAGGGACTTCAACGTAATTTGTGGAGCTAAGCGAAAGCGTTTTTCCACTTTTATAATCAAGTTGGGCGATGTAGATTCAAAATGACATAACGCAGTTCGTACATTGTTATCATCGTAGGGATATTTTATGACCAGCACTTGGAGTGCGTATAATTTGTTCAAGGCATAAACGCAGCCTAGGTTTAGATCGCATGATGAAATGTCTAAGTACTGAAGATTGCTTCCTACTGTCCCCGCTATTCTGTCCAGGCACCACTCGTCGATGTAGCGTTGGTTTCGCAGTGACAACCACCGGAGGTGTTTGAGGCCGTCGAGGTACTGCAGCCCCTCGTACCGGATTCCGCCGCGCTTGAAAGGCGCGCAGTCAATGGCTTCTACGTGCACACCCTCTAAGAACGTACGCGGTAGATCTTGTGCTAGCTGCGAAAGATTTCCCAGTATCCACTCACTTTGGTTATTTATTCTGAAAGATAGAACTAAAATTAAACACCGTTTTCGTATCGAATAGGATAACCTACATATGGATAAATTCACCGGTGTTAAACACGTTCGAAGTGACGGAAACTAATTTGCTGCATATTGGATATCATCCTCTGGTTTTCTGTTTGATACCAACTCTGCCTGCTGAACAGTTAATGTCTATACTCTGATAACTTACTTGACCGCTGCTTCTCTATAAGTGAAAAAGTGTAAAGCTGCCAAGTCTGGCCCAAGCTCTGCCACACGATTCTTGTCATACATCTGATTTTCTATTTCCTCTAATAATTGCTTGCGTTTATTAAAGTCATTTAGCTGCTTATTATCTAGATATCTTTGATTGTCAGGATTGGAAGGTACGTCTCTTTGTACTATAGTACGAGGCGAAGCTATTTGAGTTATAGGTTCAGGGCTTTCTTTATTTTGCTCTAACACAACTTGGGTTCTCAGAACACCTGGTAATGCGTAAGCGTAGAGCTGGCCGGCCCGCATCACGTTTGCAAATCTTTTGGCCATTGATTTCATTGTTTGTTTGTAGTTGTAATATTTTCTGAGTAATTATACTGTCTTTTAAATAAAATTGGCAAAAGGAACTAAAAAGTGTAATCATCTGTCGTTTGGGTTATCGATTCGCCAAACGACTCGATTGGCGATTCGATGAACCCTGGTTTCAGAAGCGCAATTCAGTAATATATTTCCATCAACTAGAAATACCACTTATTTTGCATATTTAATGTGATTTTCAACAGAACTGAAAATTTGTTGAGTTGTTTTGGAGTTTCTTCAAAGTTTGTTCAAAGCAAGTTCAACGTGACTTGTGCTGTGACTTGTGCCATCCGGACATCTTCTGTGATTTTTTTCTTTTGCAAGGAGACCGTATGTATCTGTAGGCATAGAGCATAGAGGTGTCCAGTATATTAATAAGTCTATGTTTGGCGACTCAGTGTGGCGCTCCACGTAGGGGAGTATAGTATTGCTTGGTGTGGCGAAGAGACAAGTCACGGATACAAGTATTTTTTTATAATTTAAAATTGACATACTAGCGGCCTGCCCCAGCGGCTGCGCCCGCTGCTACTCATTTTCCCGTGGGAATAAGAATGTTTCCCGGTAAGTATTAAACATAAAAACCTTCCTCTTGAATCACTCTATCTATTTATTAAAAAACCTGCATCATTTTTTTTTATATATCTTGGACAATTCACACAGCGCCAGCTAGCCCTAAACTTAGCAAAGCTTGTACTATGGGAACTAAATAGCTGATATTATTACTTAACGTGGTGGCACCAGTGCTGGACACGGCACCAATAATGGACGATTTTTTTTTGAACCTTTATAAAGGTAGAAATGGTTTTATAGGAATGACAAGACTTTAGTTATAGACAGCTAACATCTCTCTGTCATATTGATAGAAATAAATAATTTATGGCGTTTTGTTTAAAAATGGTGAGCTGAAGAAGTTGCGCTCAGGAAATTTTCCAGTTTCATCCCAATTTATTAAGAAAATCGTTAAGGAGATGAGTCATTGTTTTTGCTCATAATATTATTTTTTTAAATACCATACGGACTTGCTTTGTTTTTATGTTTATCTTATAGTATTAGGTATAAAATTAGAGAAAAAGATGATGCCATTCTTTAATGGAAAAAAAATTGGGGGGTGTCCATCAGTGGATCTCATGGATTTTTAAAAACCAGTTATGAACATGTGTCCATAGCACGGTGTCGATTACTGGTAAAGTACTTTTACGAGTAATGGACACCATGTTCTAATTGTATGTTCTTTTGCACGTGTTACTTTGATTATTATTTGATTTGCCTGCAGCTTTACACGACTTTATCTAATTTTTAGATGGCGTCGAAAAAAGATTAAAAGCCTGAACAAATGGCAGTAAAAATGCTACCAAGACTAGTGCCTCCTACCAGTCATTACGTACTGGGCTAGATGTGGAACCTGACAGTAAAACTGGCCCACCGGGTATATCTCATTCAGAGAGCCATGGATAGGTCTATGCTAGGGATCTCGCTAATGGTTAAGATCCGGAACTATATTACCCGCCAAAATACCAAAGTAACAGACATATTCCGAAAGTGTAGCAAGCTAAAGTGTCAGTGGGCTGTCTACAGTGTCGGCAGTAATAGATTGATTTCATTAATCGATTCAAAATTAAATCGATTAATATCAATCATTAGTCAGACGTCAGACGCCCTCGAGGGTGGAAGGTAGCGTCATACACCCTCGAGGGAAGGAGGTGGCGTCGAACGCTCTGGAGAGGAACAGGGGGTATCGTAGGCCCTCGCGGGGGTAGGTAGCTTCAGACACCCTGTATGGTGGGGGGTAGCGTCGTACGCCCTCAAGGGAGAAAGGTAGCGTCGGACGCCCTAAACCGTCGCATCCATCATCGTGATCATCCATCATAATCATCATCAATCATTATCATCACAATCCGTCATCATCCATTATCATCATCCATCATCATCATCATCATCAATCACCATTAATTATCATCATCGACCTCCAGCAATCACCATCTATCATCTGCAATCTCTATTAGTCACCATAAATCATCATCAAACATCGTCAGTCGTCGTCATTCATAATCAATCATCTTCAATCGTCATCATCAATCATCATCACATCGTCAATCATCATCAATCACCATTAATTATCATCATCGACCTCCAGCAATCACCATCTATCATCTACAATCTCCATTAGTCACCATTAATCATCATCAATCATCGTCAGTCATCGTCATTCATCATCAATCATCTTCAATCGTCATCTACAATCATCATCACATCGTCAATCACTATCCATCATCATCATCACCACCCATCATTATCAGTATCTTAACCTCGGGCATCCGAAGCTACCTTCTACACTCCAGGGCGTCCGACACTACCTCCTACCCTCCAGGGCGTCTGACGCTACCTTCTACACTCCATGGCGTCCGACACTACTTCTTACCCCCGCAGGGTTTTAAACTGGTGAACTTTACAACTTTCCGATATCGAGGGTCCATCATGTCCACATCCACATGTCCTTTATTGGGTGTCCATCACTGGAGAAGTATCGTCCATAAATGGAGATTTAGCTCCTTTTTGAGTTTTTCGTAATTTTATCAGAAACAAAAGCACTATAAAAAATATTTATTTGTATATAATATGGCATATTTATTGGCCTACAGTTTGGTTAAAGTCACAACATTGTACCATTTCAAATAGTTGAATTGTGCTTAAAAATACTAGAAAAAATCCTTAACCCGTCCATGATTGGTGCCATCACGTTTTATATACTTTTTTTGTTGTAAATAACTACATATTATACATAGAAAACACCCAGACTTAACACAAATATTTGAAAATTTTACTTAACAAATATTTGCGCCCGGTGGGGATCGAACCCAGGACCCTCGGCGTAGAAGGCAGGGGAACTATCCGCTACGCCATCGGGACAGTCAAATTTGTTGTATATTTTAAAGATTTAAGAAAACACATACAGACAGACGCGAAAAGCGACTTTGCTTTATACTATGTAGTGGTAGTGATTCCTATTTTCCTTGTAGACTTCGAAACCTTTTAAAAGTCGTTACAGGTGACTGAAGGCAATAGTAAGTTAATAGTTAAGTATTCTGGGTGTTCAGCATAGACAGTTAAGTTTGATTCTAAAGAAATTTAATTAGTTAAATGTCTCCAGGGCCACTAGTACCATCGTCAAAGGCAATCACGTAATAAGGGAAACCATAGAGTAGCTAACTTATTGTGAAACCAAAATTCAGACTTTAAAAAACAAACATATAACGAACAACTTTTTTTAAATGCCGTCTGAAATAAAATGGATGAGACAAAAGTAGGTAGATTACCTGATTGTGCAATGTGCACTAACAAGGAATGACTACTTAGTGGTTTTAATGCAATCTTGAATTTCCCGCAGCATCTAGCCCGTACGGCTAAGAGGATTGCGATAGACGTACGTGGACGGAGAACATAAACTTCTTAGGTAACTTAACCAGCGAATTCCACTCTCATTAGTGGATTTAAATTATCCAGTTTTCTTGTTAGTCCTACTTATCGTCACAGTTTTCAAATATATATATGTGATTGGTAGCCAGAGCCAAAGCAATTTCAACACGATCTCTACCAATATAAACTTTAACTTAATCGATCGGACCATGTTCATTTGGGAAAGGTTGTAATTTTTTATGCGGACGAATCCTGACTGTAGTTATAGAGCTTTTCTCCTAGAGTCTAGGACCTAGACAATCAATCAATAAGATAAATGAGAATTTATTACGTTAAATAAGTTTTTTGAATTTAGATTTGAGTGGCTGCACTCTCCATCTCTAATAATTTAGTAAATGCTTATTTATAATTTCGTAAGTTTCAAAATGAAAACATACAAATTACTTCCTGTCCCCCCTTACGCTTAAAATCAGCTTACCCGGCTTACCTATTGCTGGTTATTTTGAGTTTGTTGTAATGATGACCATAACAACCAGCAATGTATACCGAAGCCGGTAGAAGATTAGGGTACTAGATTCAGGCATACACAAGCCTGCGTATTATATTACATTGACGATTTCTTTCTACCTTATCAGGATACGGTTACCTCAGTATCGCATAATGCTCAGGTTTAATAGAGCCTAAACCCTCACCCACAGGCAGCAGACAGAGGTGTGGAGGTTGATGTTATTGTAACATTACATTACTCAGAAAACAGCTACCTATCATCTAACTGCAACTGTAAATAAAGTCATCAGTACGGCTTGTATTTACTGTCTAAGGGACAATTGATCATTGCCTAGGGCATTCGGTACCTAGGGCGGGCGCACTAGGGGGCTGACACGCCAGGGCATTGTCAGGCAAGGTACACTAAAACAAGTGATTTCAAAACAATTCCTGTCGGAGATTTCCCAGGAGTCTTCAATAAACAACTAGCGTACGAACATTGAATAGTTTTGAAATTGCGTCGTCGTGTTGGCACTGTAATACTCGTAAAGTAGTACCCACAAATTCTATTTTTATTGCGAGGTAGTAGTCGTTAACGAAGTTTTGCCGTTCGTTATTATCTATTTAATTTATTACGCGTTTTCAAACTTTGCCTACTTACTGCGCTGCGTGCAGTTAAAGAAAAATAACATAGAAAATATCTAACCTACCTCATTACGTGAAGAACTTAAGTAACTACAAACTTACAAATTTCAAAAATATTTATTCAGCGTAGAAAATTTAAATTTGATTTATTGGAATTCTAAAATTTACAAATACTCGTAGTTACCAATTCACAAATAGTCATTGTAAGAAAGAGAAAATTGCAGGTCACAATTTTCTCTTTTCCACAACAATTTTATGATCCGGTTAATAGCATAAACGCGACACAGGTGGGATAAAAAAATAAAAAACACAGCATGTAGCTACGCCACCACCACGAATGGACTCAAGCCAAGATAAAAAAAACTTACATAATAGTAATGTGCTATATGCATATAATCAGCCGGACCCCCTGGGCAGGAAAACCACCCAAAAACCTGCCAGAAGTGCTTTTAATAGAGTCGAAGTGCACCTTTAAATATTTAGGTTAAATAGGTAGCCTTCAATGTCCACTGCTGAACTACCTGCATCTGCGCTGCGTATGTGTTTCAACACATAATTGGTATTTGAAACGATTATTGCCTGGTGTAATGCTACCGTAAAAAGAAAATGAGAAGCGGATAGGAACCGCAATGAAACGTGCTGAAACACAGAATATATATAAAAACTAAACTACTAGGATTGAACTGAAAAATAAAAGTGCAGTAAAGCTCCCACCGACTAGAGCTTAGTGCGGATCTCTGTGATGCTTAAGGCAAAGGATAAGGCACTTAAAAAAATTAAAATTGCCTTTAGATTATGACTAAGTATACCAAAACTACCAACAGGTAGGTACTTTCTTCTAGGGTCAAACTCAAAGTCGGATTATTTAGGTATTCAAATTAGTTAAGTTAAATTTAACTTTTTGTTTGGCAAATTAAAAAATAAGACACAAATTTTCTCTTTTTATGTATAACTAATTTTATGATTAATAAATGCAGGTGGGAAAAAATACAAATAAAGGCACTGCCTCGGGGTTGGCTAAGCTAATCGCACAGCATGTAACTTTACGCCAGTGAAGAAATACCTACCTATATATATATTTATTTATTATACTATTGAAATTATATTTTATTGGCCTATAATACTCCCTTTATTGTCTCTGGCGGAGACGAATTTTATTGTTCAGAGCAAAATTAAACAATAGGTCTGGGTATTTCGTCGACTCTATGTCCCAAGCTATAACTAACCATAATACAGCAAATTTGAAAAATTACGTGGAGATTTATAGGTATGGTAGTTTTTTAGTAAGTTACCAGAAAGCTATTTTTCTATTGGTCCAAATAGATACTTTTAAAAACGTTGTTTTATATGAAAATACATACATACATACACAAATCACGCCTATATCCCTGGCGGGGTAACCGGAGCGTTAACGACCGCAAAATTACGATCGTTATCGCTACGTCTGATAAATGTGAGAGGGTCGTTTCAAACAAGTTGTGTATCACTACAGTGGCAGGCTGTTAGTCTCTCGTCTAAAATTGCAATACACACAAAACCCTTGGACTTGACCCCAGTCGGCTTCTACTACTAACCACGGGAAAGAAATCGGGTGATGCCACTCTAAGCCGGCATCACACGGCTTTATATGAAAATACAGAATACAGGCACTTAACGTCATAAGCGCATATATAAATGATGGCGTCATATATCTTTTTAGATTTAATATTATTTAATGAGAATAGTAAGATTTTATAAATAAAATTTATTTATTTGTAAACAAATATATTTATAATTAGCTACTCAGGTAAACAACCGAACTGTAAATGCTTCATAAAGTCTAAATTGTGTGTCAGACTAGTCGCAAGTCAAAGGTGAAGCTTAACCAACGGTAGGTAGGTACACTATCATTTGTTATAGTTAATTACTAATCCTCGCGTGACTAATAGCGACGGCTTGCTCGTTGTGGGCCCACCATGTAATACGCTAACTATTATTATTAAGTAAATAAAATAGCTACCACGATTATACTGCTCGTTCATATACTACTACTATCCACTGTGTACAAATTTGTAAAAATCGCGATCGATCGTCGATTTGTTCCACACCTTCACCATGATAGAATTTACTTTTCATAATTAAATATTTTTAACGTTTATTTATCGCTCAGAAAAGCATCTTAGAGTAATAAAGAAAAAAAGCCTGAATTTGTTATTTAGAAATATTTCTTTGAAATTAGACACATGACTGGACTGGACAAATGAACGACCAAATTTAAAACGATATTTTATATGAAAATGTCATATTGCGCAATTTTGGATGACGTCAAACAACTTACTTTTATATATTTTTCTGTTTATTAATTCTAATAGGTATGCATTTTTGGACAATAGTTCTAAGCGTACAACTTTTGCATTTTATAAATAGCCCCGTCAACTAGCGAATTTGAATCTACTGCCGGCCATACATAAATTACAGAACGAAAACGAAGTATAAAAAATGGCAACTTCAAGACGAATATTATATTAAGTAAACTGTCTAACAAATTAATAAGACATAACGTCGTGTATCTGTGGCCCAGTATCATCGGATGACCGAATTATTTAAATGATTTACGATCGCCAGCGCTGCGGGCCGCGCCTGATGGAATCGCAACTATCCCATAAATAACTAATCACCATTCCATTATTTCCGATTGCGATTGTTAGCACAGCGGCAAGCAGATGCGTCGCACGAACGTTTTCACAGATCTGTTTACCCATAAGCGGGAATTTGCACTGCCGTCACAAGTTGCAGGTAAATAAATATACCTATGCACTGGGCACGTGTTATCAAAAGCACGTCAACCTACCCCTTTGAGGGATCAACTTATTCTGGTTGCACTGGACTTATAATGAACAAATATATGGAAAACCAGTAAAACTTGGTCCCTAAAATAGGTAAGTTGATGTACTCATTACCACGTAAGTGTATTTATTTCTATTGTTGTGCTCTATACCTGCCAGATGATTCCTGGTACTCTGAAGCCAGTATATAAGGTATAAAAATATTAGCTGCATATATTTTAAGGGGCGAATCAGCCCATGAAACTGAACAACTTTCCCCGAGAAACAAAGAAAAACAAAAGTCGAAATATTAAAACATATTTTGGACCTCCCATAGAAATTGTCTTGGTCGGTTGGTAATTTTGTATGGGAGGACCAATTATTTTTTTCTTATTTCTATGTTCCTTGGGGAAAGTCGTTCAGTTTCATGGTCTGGTTCATCCTTTAAAATATTTGCAGCAATCTTTTTTACACCCTGTATTATTGTACTGTACTACTTTTAATAACGATAGTAGGTAAAATAGTTTCAAGAGAGTAATTAGTTTTTTACGGTAGTATTAGAAGTTCACATTTAAACAATACATAAGAAGAAATTGGGGTGATACTATTCTAAGCCGTATCACATAGGCACGCTCACTGATACTCGTATGTTACATAGCAATATATCATCATCATCATCATTTATTGTTCTAAAACAGTTACACTGTGTGCGAACTTAAATATTACATAATTAAATAATTTTTTTACATCAATGTCAGGACATAGATTAAAATACATTACTACATTCATATAAAAGTAACAATAACAAGTTAAAAATAATTGTCAGTAATTACATGAATTTTTACAAAAGCATGCTCTTACTACATCACATATTCAGAATTTAACACACAATTTAAACTACGTCAGTGTAAGATTAATCATAGAATGAAATGAATATACTATACGATACAAAATTTATACAAACAATATAATATACCATTTCAAATGCATAATCACAGTAGGTCCGTGAGGATATGCCATTTCTTAATCAAATAAGTGAATCAGGTTTTACTTAGAAGATCTTAAGTCTATTTCTACACACAGTGATTCTAAAAATAATTATGCACAGCAGCCAATTGGAGTAAATAAAGTTACCTAGGTAAAATAAATGTCATAGGAAGATATTCAATTTATTAATTTCTCAAAGTAGTTTTCTATTTGAAAATACTGACCAATCAGTCGGATGCGATGTCTGTACTTCAACTTCTCTTCGAAACCATTCCCCAAGCATTTTCCTGTTTAATAAGATAGGGTGAACGTGACAAACCAACGACAAGTTACGGTAAAAATTTTGCTTATAATTTTTATTAGGTACTCTAACGAAGAGTTTGTACCGATCCCAAATCAAAATTTACAGTAAAATAAGTTTACAAAATAAAGATTTTGGTGCCAATTTTGATTTGGCATCGGATGTCGCAGTAATATTATTTGACTCCGGGACTGATACGTCTACCCTACTCGTTCTATTCAATTTCATAAAAGCATCACTATTAGAAAACGAACCAATCAGTCGAATGCGAGTCCTCTTCTACCTTCCTACTCTTGAACTACTGCGCTATTTCCCTGATTCAATAATATAGGTACTTACGATATTGAGGAGCTATCAAGCATGTGAAGGTATTTCAAATAGTGCAGACCATCGGAATGAAAAGCAATACCGTAAGTGCGCAGTTGAGTACATCTAAACTATAAATTCAATATTTCGAGGCGACCGCGAGGAGACCAAACGTCGTACCAGATTTTAAAATAACGTAAACGTGATTTCTGAATTTGAAAAGATAAATCTAGGATCCGCAAAATTGGTCCTCGAGGGGAAGAAAAGGAGGAAAATTATTGGGTTTCTTAAATTTTGTGTGTACTCTGTGTGTCCTAGGAGCGATATAGCTTGGATCTATGCTATGTATTTCTTACAAGGTGCACACCTTGTATTGTAGATATTGTTATGGTATAGGTTAAATCGTATTATAAATATGTAAATAAAAAATAATTAAACTTATATTGGCCGGCCCTCCGTAGCACCATCTTTCCCTCCGGACAATCAGATGGTTCAGCCTGCCACGTCCTAAACAGATTGGGAACGAATTCACAGAATGATAAATATAGACTCGTCAGATTATCGAGCTGTGTTGTGTGTGCCCCACTGAGAATAGAACCCGAAAACTTTTCGCAGGTAGTTATACTTTTTAACTGCGTGAATAAGTTCATAGCCAGATAACCAACGAAGCACTCTGGGAAATGACGTCGCAGAAACCTGTCAACGACGAAATTTTCCTGAGAAAATGGTGTTGCATAGGGCACTGCTTAAGGAGATCGGAAGATAACATTTCAAAAATAGCTATGAACTAGGACCCTACTGGCCGTAGAAAGCAAGACCGGCCTGCAATTACCTGGAGAAGATCTATCCTGTCCGAATTAAAATCTGCCGGAGCAACTTGGGCAGAAGCTAAAGAAAAAGACTGGAGGAAATTTGTTAAGGCCCTATTCTCCACGAGGAGTTAAAGGATCAATCATCATCAATCATCATGAGTGGGATTAAACTGCAACTTCAGATTGCTGCTACGAGTATATTGTTCCACGCTGTCTTTTGTTCGACTACTGTCCGATCGAGGTCTATGGGTCTGCAATAACAATAGATCTCAGCAAACCTAGGCTTCTCGAGCTCGTTACATCTGTCTGTTGGGTGTGGCATGGTAAGGTCTACATGTCTATAGACATCGTTACCAAGGGTGCAGTAGTAGTTCTCACTTTATAACTAGAGATTGGTCCTTAAATAGGTACTGCTGTTATTAGGAATGTTTGAAAATATATATTGACAACCATTTTTACGTTATAGTGTTGACCCTCGTATATAAATATAAGGAAACAAGATACAAGTCCTGAATTGGTTTATATGATGATAAATACATAGATACGAGGTGCAAGGGACAGCGTCCCGAATACTGATAGGGTGCAAGCAGACTATGACACTGAACAACTTTCCGTTATGAACATATGTCAGGAAACGTGAAAAAAAATTTGTATTCCTAGTAAATGCAATCGTGATTTTGTATGGGAGGTCGAAATTTTTTTGTTTTTCTTGACTTATGTTCCTAGGGGAAAGTTGTTCAGATTCATGGTCTGCTTGCACCCTATTAGTATTTGGGACGCTGTCCCTAACACCCTGTATTATATTGTGTGCATTTACTGGGAAGTAACACTTTCCGTCTGAGCTTAATTAAAGCAACAATAGGTCTACAAATTGATGCATTCTGAAGCGTATAGCCACCGTGTCGGGGACTGGCACTATTTTAAAATACATCGTTACGAATAGTGACAAGATGACTACTTAATATGCTACTAACATTATAGGTTTTGTCAACCGTGGCACTTCAGAAGTTTACAAATTTTAGTTTTTTTTTAAAATAATTATTGTTGTAATAATTAAACGTTGTTCATAATTTGTTAGATCTTAATTTTATTGCTATTTGACATTTTTAATTTTTAACCGGAAATCATTTAATTATTGATTAATTTTTTTATTAGATTAGATTAAGTTATTGTAAGTGGGACACTGTAGGCTAATATAACAATAATAAATATTATACGCATGCATTCACTAATCTTGCGATACCCTGACGTGTTCATTCACCTAACTGGTATTATAGTTTTAATTACTAGCATGTACACAAAAAGCATGAATAAATTGAATTGAATTGAACAAAGTAACGTTATCGGTTGGCCACGCCTCTGCTATCAGAGTCCCTGCGCACCTATTATTACGTCACAATGAAGGATTACGGATTGCAGTGGCAAAGCCTCTGTGGGTAAGCTTAATAAACGTGTACTTATCACGCCTACAGAATTTTGAAATTGTAAGTTGTCCGGCATCATTTTTGGCTTGAAATAAACAGGAATGAAAATTTGGCCATGTCACATAAGGGACAGATTAATATCTAGTGACAAAATCTATTCATCCGAAAGGATGGCAACATAAGAAGTCGAGATTATTGATCGTAATCGTTCATTTACAATAATAATAAAGATTATCGGCCTAACCTGCGAACAGTTTGTACCACGCAGTGTTGGAGCAAGCGCTTTGAACACCACAAAGCTATAATACAAAGCTCGTATTGCACGTGGAGCAAATTACGGTTTTTTTTTAAGGCGCTCTGCTGAAGTAAGACCGATGAAAAGCGTTACTTTCGATCCAGTTTTTAAGCCTGTTATTGATGCTAACAAGACCTCAAAAAAATATATGACATACTCAAAGATATTGTCTAGTAGTAACACTATCGTATGACTCGATTGGTTAGATATATTTTAATAAAAAAAATCTCAAAAAGAGCATTAAAAATATTTTCAAACCAATTTTATCGTAACTTGGACTACTATTTTGATATAGTTTCTTGATGTAGAATATTCCTCTTTTAATGCCCTAGAAATAACACTATCAGGTTTTAGTGGATTAACAGATTTTAATTCAACAAATCATTTTTTTCCAAAAATTAGAACGGTTCTTGCCGACAAACCAACCTCCCAATGACATCCCGCACCGCCCGCTACCCCGCCAGTACCCAAATGGCTCTTGCCAGCGCCGGTACTGTGTCAAAATTTCCCACAAAATTTACAAATATTATTTCGTAATTATTACGCCGCTCATTTTACTTATGACATTAGTGACATGGACAGATTGATTGATAAAATACTTTATTGCTGACACCAGAAGGCGTAGTTTAACTATGCGCTTACTATTGCGTCGGTTACGTCTTTTGGCGAGACGAGCAACAAATTTATCATAGCTGTCGCTTCAGCTAGCCTTGACGATAAACGATATTTTATCTTTATGATAATCAAAAGTAAAAGTCTAACTAAGTCTTTTTACTTATAATAAGAAAGGAGTGATACATAACTAGTAATTCACTCTTAATATTTACAGGGTGCATTCTGAACATGAGTAACGTTTTTACAGTAGGTACCAAGTAATTTCTAATAAAAAAAATTAAGATAACTCTTTGCTTGACAGGTCATCTGAACAATTTTCCCCCAAGAACTTATTACAGAAACCGACACAGCGGTGCGAAATTAGACCTAGTTGGTGGTCATTCAACCACAGACTAGAGATGTCATTTCTTAGTCAATCTTAGTTTCGGAAATAAAGTAGTTTTGCTTTCTTTGGTATAGTTGTATGTTTTGACGATTTCTTGATTTAAGGTGACAGCTGTCAAACTAAAACCGGATTTATCTCGAAAACTATGCACGCCAGACTATAAGTTTTTTAGGGTAATATGGCACTTTCTATGTAAGAGTAGTATAACAGTGAAATTAGATGGCGCGGTTCAGGAGCTAGGTATGAACTTTTATGTTCATACTGACGCTTCCATCAAAGAGATAACATTATAGTAATACCCAGTATCCCGTTGCGCACCATCTATATTTCCTTAAAATAACGTGGCACTTAACATATTCTTCAGCACAAAATAATAAAGTGGCCTGTGGCCCTAGAAAGTCCCTAATAGTGGGCTTGACGAGATATTTTTATACTTTCAATAAATGACGAAAATGACCAAATGAGAAAGTGGACCAAATAAAACTTGGACTAACCGAGAAAGTGGATTAAAAGAGGGAATAGAATAAATGAGGAAGTTGACCAAATGTAAAAGTAGACTAAATGAGAAATTGGAACAGATGAGGTAGTGAAATAAATAACTAGAAAAGTAGGCCTTCAATAATGCGCATGTGAGTGGGCCTAGGACAATTGTGGGCTAAATAGAGGCCCGATTTTAATTTAAAGATTATCAAACAAGTTCTAAAATATGAGTACCAAAACTGAGTTACTTTTGCTCTACTTTGCACCGTTTCTGCGGATTTTTCACTTTTAGTTTGCATTCTTTTTTAACTTTCAAAAAAGTAATTTTTCTGAAATGTTTCATGGCGTTTGCGTTTCAATTGTCTATCACGCGTACTTTTTTCTATCCTTTATTGCTTTTTTTTATTTTTTATCCGACTTACTTGGAAAAAGGGATAACCCTTTTTTATGGGATGTTAAACATAAGTTTTATATGGGATGGGGCGCTTAACTAAAATCTTTTGTAAGCTTTTCAGTTTTATATTCGCTGTAATAACATAGACCCATGTCCTGGTCCCTGTGGCTGTGGAGAAGAAGGAATAACTAAATTTTCAGATTTTACACAGATAACCCCGGGTTTCTTTCGCCCAAGATACTATTTGAAAAGTGTTCATTCTCTCTTTCACACTCATTTACTCACCTATATTGCTTTTCCGTTCTAGAATCATAGTTCAGAAATTCATCTAACATTTGTTCGTCTCATCATACAAATCATCCCACATACATGACGTAAATTCTAGTATTTTACGGTCTACATTCCAAGTCGACGGATGTTGGCACTTGAGCCGGCAGCATAAACAAAACAAAATCAATGAAGTATCTACCTATAGCAAGTTGCAAGCGTGACAGAGGACTCCAATGAAAAACGCTATTTAACATTTTAGTAAAATATATAAATATTAAAAACGAATGGAAACTAAAAGTGCATATATCTTGAGAACAGTACATCGTAGAGCAAATATAACTGAATTTCGGTACTCAAATTTTTGGACCATTTTCTATCAACATTAAAATATTTGTTGATTCATAATCATCTTTTGTATAATCGTATAATCGTGTAATCTATTCGTACTTTTTTTAACTTTATAGAATGTAAGTCGGGTCGGCTAGATTTTTTTTCATATTTCGACCTATGTTCCTTGGGGAAAGTTGTTCAGTTTCAAGGACAGTGTGGCGGAGCCGATATGGCCCGCTGGCTGCTTTATTAGCTGGAGCCTGATTTTTGGTGGAATAAAACAACCAACTTTCACTAGCACGACTATAATGACACTGAGTCAAAATATCCTGTCCAAAATAAAAAGTAATAAAAAATACAACAGATCATAGAAAAAAGTGCGATTCCGCACAGACAGGTTCATAAAAGGAACTTAGAACTTATGCAAATTCTTTGTAATTAAATATGTGTGTTTTAACTAGACATTACGGTCTTTTAAGGCCTTCCTCCTCTTCTCCGTCCATCCATCACCCACATTCATATTCGTTTCGTCGCATTTTCACAAAAAAAAAAAAAATTCACGAGTAGAAGTAAAAATTCCACGGCCGGGATAAAGCTCAAATATACTTAAAAGGTGGACGGACTGCGGTCATGTTTATAAAACACACGACGTACGGGTGCGTAGTGTACGAGAGCCAGATGATATGTCAGAGCGCGGGGAGCGCGGGCGGCCCCCCCCACCTCACCCCCTGAAATCGTGGTATGAGCACTGAATCCTGGCCTTAAGTTCGCGGGGCCATCGGTATTACCATTGCAAATGTTTGGTGCTGCTGTGCCGTGACTACGACGCGTTTACCGGCTACGGCTACCGCTAACTACGGACGGGGTCTACGGGCCGCTACGGCGCAGTATGCGGGAATGCAGCACGTTCGTACTACACCAGCAAGAAATTCACCGACTGGAAACACGATGTATGTGATTAACAACCATACATAACCTGAGTCACGTACGAGTCGATGTACAAAACATAGCGTCGGTAAGTATATCTTGACATTTGCTTACATTGTGTTTCGTATAACTCGTGCTAATTTTATACAATAATCTGTCATGTTCTAGATATACACGATACCGTGTGCGGCACCCTCCCTGTAAACATGCAGTATTTACATTGGTTATTTCCGAAGCCGGAAATTAGGCTTTTGTAATGGGAAAAATATTCATGAAATCATGTAGGTAAAAGGAGGTACCTACACAACAAAGCAAATAAAACTGAATCGTGTTCAAAAGCTCAATCCTATCATTAAAGATCGTATTATTCAAATGTACAGGCAGTAAAAATATTGCGTTATGTACGTTGGGAGTCAACTTGAATATACAAGTCAAATATGGAACTGAACTTTTTTGCACGCGGAAGTGCTACTATTTGTATCACACATTTTACGAAACTTATCAATTCACACACACCCTAGCATTAAAGAAATTGCGTAGCAGAAATTATAATATGACTGGTTAGGCGAATCGCACACTTGATGCACGACGGAGCACAAAAATATCGCAGCGGTCTGTCAGATCCATATTAGAAATGTCAATCCTCATACTAAAACCTCTCAACGGCTGTCGACGCAGCGCTATCGCAGTGTCATGTTTGTGGTTTTAGTATGGGTAGTGACGTTTTTATTATGGATCTGACAGACCGCTGCGATATTTTTGCGCTCTGTCGTGCGTCAAGTGTGCGATCCGCCGTAGAGCAGTCGCTGTAAATTTCTGTCAAATAACTATTCTGTGCTCCTTTGCACAATTTCAGGGTGTAAATAGAGTGCAAAATTGGTTTCATCATTTAATCAAATAAATCAAGCCAGGGCAAGAGTATTGGAATGCCCTATTTGACAGGAAATATATCGAATTAACTGCAAACAAAACCTAACTAAAAATAGTCAACAGTAACAATAAGTAAAAGAAGATGGCTTACGAATAAACGTTTATCTTCCTAACTATAAAAAATGAAGGAAATAATACCGTAAAACTAGACAAAGGTTTACAACATACGAGATTAAATCTTGAAATAAACATCCGTCAAGATTGTTGTATATAGGACTTAATCAAACATCTAGCAGCGGAAATAAAGTTTATTCTTTTGGTTTAAATTCCTTACTCCTTTACTCCCCGAGGCGTCGTTATCGCCGAGTTTTACGCGTTACCTTTATTTGTGCTGTTTTCTTCATATTTTAGTGCGACATAAACGGGTGCGTGAACTAAGTAAGATACCGTCTCCTTGCCACTCTCTAAACTACATACGGATAGAGATTAGTATCTTTGATAGTTCGTAAAACAAATAGAATTTATCCATTCTGCAAGATACAATGACCTATACGTTTGGGTTCAAAACAAAAGTTTCATGATAGTGGGATAGTCATGAATGCAAAAAAGAAAACATAATTACAAAACTTCCAGAAGTTTTACCGGAATATCGCATCCTGTCGTGTTAGTTTATCTATCTATTTCCGCAAGATATAACAATAACAACTGCATGCGTTATAACGAAATGCATTTCCGTTTGCAAATAATCCTTAGACATGAGCCTCATACAACAGACTCTAAATTAATATCCTATCAAATTTCATCACGTGGAGAAGTCAGGCCGTAGATCACGTGGACTTTTTACGGTCATCGTAAAACGGTCTAAACGTAATAAGATACAGATCTGCGACGAGGAGGAATACAAAGTGTGATACACAGAATTCAACGCATTTCCTTCAGAAAGCGTTATTTCTTTTTGAGCCACCATCTTAGATTTGAGGTATTCTGTGTTTTAGAAAAAAATAACGGACGGAGCGCCTATAACTTCCGCGCGGCTTGAAAACGATAATATCCAACCCGAAACAGATAACTAACATACATATATCACGCCTTTATCCCTTGCGGGGTAGGCGTTAACGGTCGTAAGAATATGGGCGCTATCGCCACGTCTGACATTTTTGAGGATTGTTTTCCAAGGTTGTTTCGGAAAACATGTGTATCACTATAGTGACAGGTTTTCAGCCTGTCGCGTAAGAAATGTAATATAAATGTAATACTCTCGAGTCCGTTAGTCGCCTCTTACGATACCCGCGAGAAGGATGCTATACTAAGCCGGCATTACACGAAACAAATTAACAAGGTATACAAGGTGTAAATATATTAGCTGCAAATATTTCAGGGGGTGAATCAGCCCTTGAAACTGAACAACTTTCCCGATGAATAGGAAAACATAGGTCGAAATATGAGAATTTTTTTTGGCCCTCGGGAAAGTTGTTGAGTTTCATTAACTGGTTCACCCCTTTCCATATTTGCAGCTACTTTTTTTACACCCTGTATATTGCCTTAACCTACCAATACTGGTGCAAGAGACCGTTTTAGCATATTTAATACGGGATATCCGAACAAGCCTGATATAGGTCACTAGGAAAAACTTTTCAGTCGCACTATACTCGTACCTTTAATATGAGTTCATCGTAGTTCTTGTAAAAATTTAGAATCTTTGGTATTGATCTCTCAATCTAGAGATATTATAATATCTTTTATATTTGAATCAAAAATTACTGTATCAGATATACACGATTATGTTCTATAGACTTATTTGACAATACACAATATAACCTACAACTATAAGACATACATTATAATTAAAATAGGTATTTGGAGTTTCCTTTGTCCTAGGAATTTGACATTCTTAATGTTATCGTCTTGGCGATATCATTGCACAAAATGTCATTTTTAATGGCTTAACTTATCTAAATTCACTTCAATTGTAGTATAGCTTGACCATAAAGACTAGATAATAAATGAAGGCGCCACTTTCTTCGCGATCTGTCAAATCTGACAGATAACGCTTACTTATGGCTACAATTTTGAATTCCACGCATGCAAATAACGCTTGGAACCCTGGTGGGGGGTAGGCAGAACATTAACTTGGTTTATTAATGAATAAAAATTAATTCAATTTTATTTAATTTCTATTCTTGGTAGGCAAGCTATAACTGCGAGTCTCGCACTAAGCTGGGTGTTCTGCATTACAGCCAGTAAGCACAGCCGTATGACATTTCGTGTTAATGATACCTACACGTGGTGAGTTTAAGCTTAACCACAAGATTAGGCGCGATTTATGTTTAAACCCCGATTTGACAGCTGCTACACGACATTTATTTGAGCAATATAAAAGACAGTATGCATATAGTCATTCAAAAAGGGCTCTGCTCTGCATACTGGGCTTCGACCTCCATTGTTTATATAAGTTTTAAAAGTACTACCTATGTGCAAAACATCTTTCATACTAATAGTTTGCTCGCTTTTCGCATATATAAACGTAATCGGCGCTACAACGGTATTTGCTACAGCGTAGTATCGCGCTACGACGAGGGTGCTACGACCGCTGCAGACGCATTCTATTGTTTCGTAGACTGAAAACAAAATGAAAAACAATGGCGATAACAAAAATGACGTTGTATTTAAGTAGTTACGCTTATTTATATTAATTATGGATGATTTTGCGTTGTAGATTACTCTCAGATAGGCCTCAGCCTATGACCAAACTTCTGATAATTAAGAGACGTGCCTTTTCCGATATTATACGAAAATCTATCAATAGTCAGTGGTTAATTCTAAGCTTGGTCCGGGGAATGCTAACAACATTTGATTTACGTCACTGAGAGGACGGTTCGAGTGATCCAATTATTCGCTGAAGCTAGATAATTGGATGTTCTATTTCTGGTACTGCATGGGAGCTGGCCCGGGCGCTGCATCGATCTAGTTTCCAGGAAATCTTACCAGGTTCCTGTGAGCGCTCGGCACTGGCCCCGCCCCTGGGAGGGCCTGGGCTTAGGCCCCGCCCCGCTCCAGGGACAAGATCGATATCTGCATCTGTCATCCGATGACACACTGCACATCTAGGTCACAGCTCAAAGGTCGGTCGCGCTCCGCCGCCGCCCGGGGCTCGCCTCTCCTCGAACTAGGAATAGAACGAATACATTTCCTTACGAGACATATGCAAACATTTACCTTTTAGAGAAATTATTTTCATCATGGAATGTAATATCATTTCATTGAGAGCATTATATAATATTCAGCAAGTTAGACTACTAGATATATGAAACAAACTGGACTACAGGAACTACAAATGGTAGCTTTATTTATGAAAAGCTATCTGAAATAATCCTCTAAAGTACTGCACTTTCTTTCTCAACCCAATTGATGAATACGTAAATAACCATTAATTTTTTTTCTCTGAAATCAGATTCGAAATAGAACCCTCAGTTTACTGAAGGCAAACTGACACGACAAAATCACGACAAGAAGGAGGCAGTTGGAAACAGGTAAAAGTGTTCCTTCCGTCGCTAAGAGAAAACAAATATTGATGTACTTATCCCTGTTTACTTATTGTTTTTTTTCGATTCATTAGACTTTAGATCCATAAGTACGGAGAAGCTTTTACTTTGTTTTGACTAGCTCTTTTATTCAAATTTATTTTCCATTCTTTGTTACACAAATAAGTATTAGGTTCATCGCTCTTCAAAGAAAAATAATAAAATTAGACTTGTTTTTGTGACAAAATCCATTAGCAAGTAGCCAGGTACCTGCAGGCTGGTCGATCTTGTTTTATAGAAAAGCTTTTAACTTGTTTTCAAGTCATCGACACTCCGGACCACCCACACTGTCTGCGTTGTCGCGCTGGACGACAGATGAATGGAAAAATTCAAGAATTTTCCATTGAATACCTGTACTGCGTAATGAGAAAGAAAAGAGTGTAACAACCCGACGACGCCGAGGTACTTATCGAACTTTCTTTTCAACATAAACATCTTTCTCTTTTCACAGAGGTCGAAAAAATTCCACTGAAAAATAAAACCCTGTCTTTGCGACGCAAATGGTTTTTCATTTTAGATCTGTGTAGCTACTCCATAAACTATCAATTTCATATTTTAGCGTTAATATTAACATTATGGCAACGTAGCCCCCACGCAGTAATGCTGGATCGAAATTAATTCTAATTTGACTGTCGTCGTGGCATTTTGGCGCAATGTCCCAACAACTAACCGCTCGTGAAATAATATATGGCCTAAATATTACTACGGCCACCACTTACGCGGTAATTTTGCAAAATTATGTGCATACGTTATTGGTACAAGCCGCGAATGTGGCAATTTAAGGCATGGATTATATTATTACAGCTTCCGTAATGAAGGTTATCGAGGAACGGCTCGATAAACGTATTAGCACTTGCTTTGCAATTAAAAACCAATAATTTAGTATATTATTTGTGGAATAGTCGAAATGCACGTTTGAAAACTTTTAGGTGTCGTCAGAATCGTTTCAGCAGAGCGATGTATTAAAAGTTCATAAATTCAATTTCGCCTGAGCGGTGCTGAGGTGAAAACTGTAGGAATAAAGTGTTGATCCATTCCACGAAATCTTATTGTTATAAGTCCAAAAGAAGAAGGTTTAGCTAGAAAAAAAACTGTCATTATCGCACCCAGCATGTCAAGTTAAGTTTTCCTTAAGTCCTTCTAATTATACATACATACATATACATAAACCACGCCTTTATTCCTTGTGGGGTATTCTAATTACAGTGATCTAAATATGTACGTATGATTCAAAACCGCAGTTTGTATTGTTTCTGGCTAACGTTTCAGGATGAGTTGTTGTGGGTGCGTCGGATCTGATCCCGACACGCAGACCGCGTTCATGTGTCACAATCTGCTGACATCGCTCCGGGACGCAACGTGTCGTGACGTGTTGTGACGTGCCATGACGTGCCGTGACGTGCAGTCACGCCCATCCGTTATCCGATCATCGCAACACGTATAATTTATGCACATGAAAAATTGTAGCAGGTCCCTTCTTTGGTTGCAGATAACTGGGGTAAAAATGATTCGCTCAATTTGTTAAATACTACTTTAGCCGAAGCTGTAATTAGACAATATAGGAATTAATTCTCTAAAGGTAGACAAGATGCGTAAATAAAACCATACTTACTTTGCGTACCGTCGACTCATCATTATGCCAATTGTCATACATAAATAATGCTCAATGAAGAAATAGGCGTGTCCAGAGTCCGGACTATATAACTTTAAAACGTCCGTGACACCCAAAAGCGGCACCCTTAGTTCCATTTTCTCCCCGAGGGGTCACCTCTGCGTATTATGCCGGCCCTAAAGTCCAGATTACACAATTTTCGGTAAAAGGCCTCCTCTGTCTTCGTAATGACAGCAACTTCTGGGGTTGGAAGTGGCTCGTCGTCCTTATTGCACGTTTTTAGACCAAATTATTATAATTTCTGTGCCAAATGCTCTCCGTTATTAAATACCGAGTGGTACACTTAAGATTTTTGTATTTGTTGTTATTGAGTGTCGTTTTCTATTTTCGCAAATGAAATAAAATTCGCGGCGAGCTAACCAGCGGATGCCTTATTTGGCAGTACTTAGTTATTTCCTAGGAAGGCATAAAGGACGGACTTTCAAGCACTTTCCCTTTCAAACTACCTTAATAACTTAATATTTCAGATATGGCTCGTAACATTAAAACTCATTATTTAAGCGACTGTGAGCGAATAAGTCGCGATCGCGTTTGACTGTGGAGAGCTGTGGGTTTGCGATAGTGCGTAGATAAATAACTCTTGTATAGCGCGGAGTGCTTGAGAGAGTTAGAGCGGCCATTTATTTCCGCGAGCAAGCCCTGCCACCCGCACGGCACCCACTGGACTAGAGGGTTATCAATAAACTGCTAAAACTTCCAATATCCTACCGCATTATAAATGCCATAGATATTTATAGGTACGTTCTGAAACCACTCCTGCCGATGCAATGGCCGACTGGTTCGGCCAATTCTTGTTCAGCGGGACTAAAGAGAATGCTGCAAAAGATAAACCAGCCAGTAAATTGAAACTTTTAGTTTCATCAGGTGGTTTACTTCCCACAAGTAAAATACGCAATATAGGTGGAAATTATTATTATATAAATAATTTTTCTACGATACCTTTTTTCGGTTTTATTTTACTATCTACTACCCTGCCTACTACTCTAACTTGGTAGATTTTAAGTAGGCATGTTACGCTGGATTTCGCGTTATTAATGGTAACCTGTTCATTATTCTCCTTTTAGCGAGCGGGAAGCATTCTCCACAAACGCCCATGTACAGACAGGACCTAAGGTCCGTATTTATAAATCGAACTCAAGTCTGAGATCGTTCTCCAGAGCGGTTTTGACAACTGCCAGTCAATACTAACAGCAACTCAAAGTCGTACTCAAGATCGATCTCAGAGTTGAGTACGGTTTATAAATACGGGCCTTAGTACTATTTGTAATATTCAACTGCATTAGATAGTATGTCCTAAGGAGTTCAGTTTTATAAAAAGTTATCTTTAACACAAACGTCATTATATACTTTTCATCTGCCTATATTATGATAACTCGTCACAATCATGAATCATTACGCTCTAGAACCCAAGAATTAATTTAAGGCGAGGAATCGGTGCTCAAATCACGATTTCAGGGGGTGAGGTGGGGGGAGCCGCCCGCGGTCCCCGCGCTCTGACACATCATCTGGCGCTCGCACACTACGCACTCGCACTTTGTGTGTTTTATGGACATGACCGCAGTCCGACCACCTTTTAAGTATTTTTGAGCTTTATCCCGGCCGTGGAACTTTTACTTCTACTCGTGAATTATTATTATTTTGTGATAATGTAACGAAATTAATATGAATGTGGGTAGATGGATGGACGCAGAAGAGGAGGAAGGCCTAAAAAGACTTTAATAGCTAGTTAAAACACACAAATTTAATTACAAAGCATATTAGGATAAGTACTAAGTTCCTTTTATGAACCTGTCCCTGAAACTGAACAACTTTCCCAAGGAATATAGGTCGAAATATGTTTAAAAATCTAGCCGACGCGATTCAGATTCTATAAAGTAAAAAAAAAATTAATAGATTGTACAAAAGATGATTATGAATCATAAAGGTGTAAACAAAGATTTCAATGATAATAAAAAGTGGTCCAAAGTCGGAAAATGTGCTAAAAGTTGAGTAAGTACGAAAATACTGTTACATTCTTCCGGATCTTTTTCCGGAACAATATAACTTGGGCCTTTTTGAGGCAAGAGTGAATAGGCATTATCTAGGCAAGCATGTACCGTCTTCGTCTGCATCTCCACTTACCACCAGGTGAGATGGCAGACAAATGCGGGCCTATTACATACATAAAAAAAAAAAAAAAACTTTACTTACTAAAAAGTTTACTCTACAATGTACCGTTCTCAAGTTATATGCACTTTTAGTTTGCATTCCTTTTTAATATTCAAAAATGATATTTTACTGAAATTTTGAATGTCGTTTTGCGCTGGAGCCCTCTGTCACGCTTGCTTTTTGCTATAGGTAGGTATTTCATTGATTTTTTTTGTTTATGCCGCCGGCTCAAGTGCCAGCATCCGTAGACTTGGGCTGTAGCCCGTGAAATACTAGAATTTACATCATGTATGTGAAATGATTTGTAAGATGAGACGAACAACTATAAAGTGAAACGAATGGACAACTGAACTATAATTTTTGAACGCTACAACGGAGCAATATAGGTGAGTAAATGAGTATGAAACAGAGACTGAACAGACACTTTTTAAATACTCAAACTCAAATTATTTATTTAAAGTAGTAAATTTTGCATTTAGCTTTTCGATGGTCAAGTATTAACAATTTTATGAACCTAGTGTACGATACGAAGTGGGCGAAAAACCCGGGGTTCTCTGTCTAAAATCCGAAAATTAGGTTATTCCTTCTTATTTATATATTAAACTTTATGCACTAGATGTGTACATGGGTAGACTTAATGCCAAATAGGAAAGGCGAGGCTCAAAATATATAACGTCTATGTGAATTTGAATGTACAGTGTTCAGTATACCATAAGTATAGTGTTAATGTAACATGTCACCGGCAGCGGACTCACAAAAGTAAAGCAGAAACCCTCGAAGAGGTATTTACAAGTCTACATGTTTCCCTAGCTCATCTATCATCCCCTAATCATACTATTTTAGTTATTGTTCTAGGGTTTTCTTTTCCTTTAAAATTAACTTCGGTCAAGTCCTAAGAACCCGTTTTATTTCATCGTGGCGGCACGCAAGTACCACACTACCTTAGGGCATGTGGAAATGTACGGCAGGTGCAAAATCAAAATCCACAAAACAAATCAAAAATCAAATCAAATCTTCTTCTACTTCCATAGCCACAGGGAGCAGGACATGGGTCTTTGTTATTATAGCGAATATAAAACTAAGAAGCTTACAAACGACTTTAATTAAGTGCCACATCCCATAAAAAAATAATCTTTTTTCCAAGCCGGTCCGATAATTATTTTTTTTAAATAAAGAATAGAACAAAATAAGCGTAAAGGTAACTGGATCGCAAACACCATTAAATATTTTAGAAAAATAACTTTTTCGAAAATTAAAAAAGAATGCAAACTAAAAGTGCAATTACCTCAAAAAGGTGCATAGTAGAGCAAAAGTAACTGAATTTCGGTACTCATATTTTAGCACTTGTTTGATTATCTTAAAATTAAAATCGGGCCCTTATTTAGTCCACAATTGCCCTAGGCGTAGCCTCACTCATATGCGCTTTATTGAAGGCCTACTTTTCTAGTTTTTTCTTTTTAATATTTATTTCACTACCTGTTTTGTTCCAATTTACCAATTGGTCTACATTTACTGAAGTTTATTTATTGAAAGTATAAAAATATCTCGTCAAGCCCTACAATTAGGGACTTTCTAGGGCCACAGACCACTTATATATTTTGTTCTGAAGAATATGTCAAGTACCACGTTATACTAAGGAAATATAGATGGCGCGCAACGGGATACTGGGTACTACTACTATTACTTTATTGTTATCACTTTGATGGAAGCGTCAGTATATGAACATAAAAGTTCATACCTAGCTCCTAAACTACGCCATCTATTTTCACTTTTATACTACTCCTACGTAGAAGGTGCCATATTACCCTAAAAAACTTATAGTTTTAGTTTGACAGCTGTAACCTTAAATCAAGAATTCGCCAAAAAATACAACTATACCAAAGAAAGTAAAACTACTTTATATCCGAAACGTTTTAAGTTCTTTTAAAGTTCGTGTTCGTGTAGTGTGTGCGTAGTGACATCTCGTGTTTATTCTCATGCCCATTTTCACGCCAATGCAAATTTTAATGCTTATGCTCAATATGCTCATGTTGATTTTATTGTCCATGATTCTTAATACACATGCTCATTTTCATGGTCATACTTATATGCATGAATTTTTTCATGCTTTTTCCATTTAATTTAAATGGTCTTAAACATGAACACAGGGGTCATAAATAAAACCGATATTTCAACCCACGAGCCAGACGAGCGGAGTGAGCAGTTGCCAAAAGCGTGACAAAGAGCGACTGTAAAATGAAACGAAAAAAAAATGAAATTGTGTAGAAGCTGGTAAGACTGCTCTCTGCGTAGATTTGTTTGTACGTCTGAATCCCATACCAACCCGAACACAGAATAGCGTATGGGTATCACAGACTATTCAGGTGGCAAGATCTTGGCGTACGTAAGTAACATCGTCTTCAGACTTAAAAAATATCACTACTTGCTCCAACCGATTCGTTAAACGCACAAAGAAAAAAATATATTTGCATGCGCGCACATGATATCTCTGGCCTGTGGTAGACTGACCACCGACTGGGTCTAATTTCGCACCGCTGTGTCGGTTTCTGTAATAAGTTATCGGGGGAAAATTGTTCAGATGACCTGTCAAGCAAAGAGTTATCTTGAAAAAAATTTATTAAAAATTACTTGGTACCTACTGTAAAAACGTTACTCATGTCCAGAATGCACCCTGTAAATATTTAAAGTGAATTAATAGTTATGTATCACTCCTTTCTTATTATGAGTAAAAAGACTTAGTTACACTTTTGCTTTTCATTATCTTATAAATAAAATATCGTCTATCGTCAAGGCTAGCTGAAGCGACAGCTATGATAAAATTGTTGCTCGTCTTGCCAAAAGACGTAACCGACGTAATAATAAGCGCATACTTAAACTACGCCTTCTGGTGTCAGCCATAAAGTATTTTATCAATCAATCTGTCCATGTCACAAACGTCGTAAGTAAAATGAGCGACGTAATAATTACGAAAAAATATTTGTAAATTTTGTGGGAAATTTTGACACAGTACCGGCGCTGGCAAGAGCCATTTGAGTACTGGCGGGGTAGCGGGCGGTGCGGGATGTCATTGGGAGGTTGGTTTGTCGGCGAGAACCGTTCTAATTTTTGGAAAAAAATGATTTGTTGAATTAAAATCTGTTCATCCACTAAAACCTGATAGTGTTATTTTTAGGGCATTAAAAGAGGAATATTCTACATCAAGAAAGTATATCAAAATAGTAGTCCAAGTTACGATAAAATTGGTTTGAAAATATTTTTAATGCTCTTTTTGAGATTTTTTTTACTAAAATATATCAAACCAATCGAGTCATACGATAGTGTTACTACTAGGCAATATCTTTGAGTATGTCATATATTTTTTTGAGGTCTTGTTAGCATCAATAACAGGCTTAAAAACTGAATCGAAAGTAACGCTATTCATCGGCCTTACTTCATCAGAGCGCCTTAAGTAGTACTGGACTGACCGAGCTTCGCTTGGCTTTTTTAAAATATTTAAATATGGTGTAAAAATATTAGCTGCAAATATTATAAGGGGTGAATCATTTAATGAAACTGAACAACAAAAGAAATTGAAATATGAAAAACAGTTGAAATATGAAAAAGTTTTGGACCTCCCATTCAAATCGACTTGGTCGTTTGGTAATGTTGTATTGAGGACCCAAATTATTTCTTTATATTTCGACCTATGTTCCTTGGGGAAAGTTGTTAATTTTCATGGGCTGGTTCAAAAATGTTGTACAGACCTACATACCAGTTATGGTATGGGTCTTGAATAAGGTAAGTAACTTCTAAATATCGGCGGTTTAGGGCGCGTCAAGACTATTTTGCGAATACATCAATTTGTTTACGTTTTAGCACGCCTAATGTCTAAGTTTCATTTCTTCACAACATATCTTTTCTTTTATAGTTTCATTTTGGTTATTTGCAGAGTTCCTTCGGACACATTTCCTTGTTCTGAGGTCACATGTGTGTTGCACTCTCATTCAATCCCAGTTGCAACTGCACTCTGCCTAATTTAAATGTAGATTTACTGTCAAATATATGCAGCTTTTTGTATCGAACACAGCAGTTGAATGCAGAGTGACTATCATGGTGCTAAAGTACTAAAAACTAAATCGAAACGACACTTGCGTTGCCCTCTACGGCGCGCGCATGACATCTCTTGTCTGAGCAAATACTTATAAGCAATAAATTACTACTTAATAAGGCATAATACATATAAGGTGTAAAAATATTTAAAGGGGAGAATCAGTCTATGAAATTCAACGACTTTCTCTAAGAAACATGAAAAAAAATGCTGGACCCCCATGCAAATTGCTTGGATTTGATGCGCTCGTATTGAAATAAAGGCTCGATTGAATCATAAATTATTTTTCTCAGATTAAAAATACTTACCAATATTATTTACGTTTTGAAAAACATTGGTGCATCAAATAGACACCGTGTTTTGAAGGAAATGCATTAAATTGAAGACTTTATTTAGGGCATCGTACTGATCAACTTTCCCTATGGGACCAGTGCTGGAAAACGGAAAAAATCTCTCATACAAAATTCATGATCACCTGACTAATTTTGTATAGGAGGTCGAATTTTTTTCTGGTTCTCTAGTATAGCACATAATTTTTATTTCTTTTTCACTGATCCCATAAAGGAAGTTTTTCAGTAGGTACGATGCCCGAAATTACATCTCCAATTTAATGCATTTCCTCCGAAACTCGGTGTTTTTAGATAATTACCACCTGTATTTTTATACAACACCTGAATTTAAATCCACAGACAAAAGCTTTTGGCCAAACCAATTTTGCATCCAATTCCGGCTTACAGCTTTTTACTTAGCACAAAGCTTTTAAAAATTAACTGTTAAATGCACTACGAATGGTATTGTGTGTGAAAACAATCCGGTTTATAGTTATGGTTTATGGTTCACAGAGGGTAGATTAAACGAATATCTACAAAAGTCTGACCAAAAGAGTGCAAAAAACACTAAAATCTAGAAGTTAGTAGTTTTTTGTTAGACTTTAAAACAGTACACTACTCGCGGTATTTAAGATTAAAATAGATTGATCAGATCGAACTTTTACGAAAACTCAATCCTTATTCTGTGATACCAAGTCAGAAAAACTTGAACTCACTTTTTGTAGTCCGGTATTTGACAAGTTAATTAACAAAATAATAAGTTATATTGTGAAAACTGTTGTCTATAAATATTAAAATTGTCGCCGTGTGATGCCGGCTTAGAATAGTATCACCCCATTTCTTTCCCGTGGGTGTCGTAGAAACCGACTAAGGGACTAGAGGGTTTCATGTGCATTGCAATTTTAGGCGACAGGCCTGTCACTATAGTAATTCACGGTTTATCTGAAACGACCCTCAAACATTTGACAGACGTGGCGATAACGACCGTAACTTCACGGTTGTTGACGCTCTGCCTACCCCGCCAGGGATATAGGCGTGTTATGTGTGTGTGTGTAAAGACTAAAAATATTTCTACTTCCGCTCAACCTTTTCGACAATTAGAATTTTTAATTAATATAAAAGTTATTGTTATGACCCTATCCAAAATAGAGACTTGTGACGTCTTAACTCTACATTTCCTTTTAAAAAGTAGTTCATTTGACCTGTCAGTCTTGTAGCGGATTATTAAGCCGTACCGTAAATACGAAGCTCGACCATGCACAGCGAATCGAGGGAGAGAAGACACACAGTTGAACGGCAAAGCAAGCAATAGGGTAAGTTCTAAGTAAGATTTCTCGTTCCTAAAAACCTACTTTAATTACTTTTGAACATTTCAAAAGAAAATTTGTTAGCCGTATATGGCAGTATATTTACAAATAATTAACATTTTACATTTCACCATAACTTATAAATTACTATGTGTAGGAATAGGATAGTATGTATTTAGTAATATTATATGAACTTAGAAGTTCTTCGTACCTATCATATAAGTTCTCAGTACCTATCATATACGTTGTGAGTCAGAACGCAAACATCTTTGTAATTATTTTATTAGATATTGGGCACGTCATATTCGCGTATCATTGAATACAGTTTTCGCTCCTCATAAGTCTGCTGTAAGAAATTTCTAGAAATAAGCAGTGCCTGTTGTGTTCTTTTTCTTCTTGTATAATTGTCCTGTATCTGTTTTTGTGTGCAATAAATGGTTAAATAAATAAATAAAAATGTAGTTCTATTACACTAGGGTTTATTGGGTCGTTAGACAACTCAGTGTCCCACAAGAAGAGAGAGAGATTACAGGTTACGATAACACTCCGTAACTACATATTTTGGCTGTTTTCATAAAATTAAATTATAGGATTGGTTCCGTACCACACTTTCTTAACCTACTTCGCCATTATTTTTGCATAAGGATGTGTATAATGGCATAACTAGTATTCTGCGGCAACACGGCCTATAACACATTCATAATTATGCGAACAATGGAACACATTAGATAACACATTGTGTGTAGTAAAAGCTAATTAAGGTACCTGTTGAAGTATGCCCTTTTAACTAAATGACCCTACTATAGAGCCGAACCAAATGCCCCAGTGGCTTATTTACCAAGCCACCCAGCCCGTTAATAACCTGCCTCCAACTTATGATTTAAATTAAGCCATTAATTCATAATGAAAGAATGGTGGGTCGTGAAGCTTCGCGAAAAACACCCAAGTTTCTAATTTTAAACGAGCCGTGGAACGTTTAATTAAGTATTTTTAACCTTTTTTTGCTTGTTATTCATCACAATTTAAGGGTACTATCAGTGTATTTTTGGAGAAGAGTCAGAATAGATTGGTACAGGGAAACTCACGTCAGGTAATGCACTCGAATGGCCAATATAAGTCCAAACTTTCTGAAATAGTCTAAGCTTGATTGTACGTAGGTATGTAAATGGAGACTGCATAAATGTTTTTAGGTAGGAATTTCTAAACTGAACAGTGAGGAACGTAACGCAAGAGGAGGAACGCGACAGTACAGAATGGTAGACGATACCAAAGAACTCAGCTATTCACATCGATACGGTTCATATAAAACAGGGGCGCAAAAGATAGGTAAAGAACTTGGGAATATCAGAGGAAAATTCAAACACTTACGTGGAATTGACTGTCCCGATGGCGTAGCGGATAGTACTCCTGCCTTCTACGCTGAGGGTCGTGGTGAGTTCGATCCCCACATGATACAAATATTTGTTAAGTCAGTTTTGAAGTATTTGTGTCTAGTATGGGCATTTTTTATGTATAATACGAATTTATTTTTAAAAAGTATGTAAGTATTAATATCGACTATCTAGTTTCCATAGCTTTGCTTAGTTTGGAGCTAGATGGCGCTGTGGCATTTATAAGGTAAAATTTTCGCAAACGGCAGCCCCCTGTTCTATTATCATGTCACCGCGGGTGAGCACAGGTTTTCAGCCCCTAGTTCCAACAGTCAGCATGGTTAGTGAACAGTTTGCTTGTAAAATATACAAATTGGTTTATGCTGGTAGCTACCCTACGGGTATTATTTATGAAACGTCCAGTTAATCCCGACTGCAGCAACAATAAACCAGTTATTCCGCAAACTATTCAACATTCCGGCATTGCTGCACGGTTCTGTCAAACTACAGCAATTGCAAGGAAACAAAACGTTGGATACACGCGCTGTAACCCAACAGTATTTTTTTAAATGACTCTTAATAATAATACACGCGCATAACCTATTTCGGTCATGTGCGTGAAGTTAAAAAAACACGAATAATTCAAACAGATATTTTCAGAAAGTATCATCGTATGGTAAGGATAGCACTTTCCATGCTTACAGCTCGTTACTTTAGTCAGCTGAATATTATTTACATCAAATAGATACCATTCATTGATTAATAACACTCATTGATAGAGTACATTGCTTTTACATCAGCAGTCCTTAGAATTAAATACTCGAGACAGCAGTGTGTGTTGGATGAGTCTGTATTCGAAGTATTCAGACAGATGCATAAGCACATTAACCTAGGAGAGGTTCTAAAGTTGTTTCGCGAAGCGCCTGGAATCCGGACCACTGACTCCCGTTCCGTTTTCCCTCCAAGTTTTGAACTCTACAAGAAGACGGAGAAAAGGAAATGCCTTCAAAAACAATACTCAGGCAAAGGTAAGTTCAGATATCTTATGTACCTACTTGAGATTCCGGCAAGTGCTAAAATACTACTAAATTAAAATGGTTCTGTGAGCTGTCATTTTTAAATCCATGATAATCAGATTATTTTTAAAGATTTAGACCTACATTTATTTTTTTTGTTGTTAATTGACGAGTGGCTGCCTCCATCAATCAACCATATTGTATTGCAACTCAAACAGGCGATCCGAAACGTGACAATCAAAAATAAACGAACATCACCGCTTCACTGGTCGCATGAAACAAACATGTCCGCCTGCTGTAAAAATAATGGCAGGAGAACAAAATCACAGAAAAAAAAAACAATCATCTTTTGAACACAGCAGAGCAATAAGTATCGCTCAAAACTTAGAAAGTATCATGCCAAATGCTTCTTTGCCTTCTCATCTTAGAACTACCTTCGTAATCACTGCACCGGTCGCTATCCTGCTTTTTTATATCGTGAAATAGTAGAGGACTTTAGAAAGTAGAGGACGCTACTCGTATACATTAGCACATTACCTTCGTGCCTAGCTCCCCGGCTATTTTAAAGGCACTGCACCTATCCTGCTTGATGAATGAAGTATATCTCTGTTTTTTTTTAAATGTTGGACTCTACAATTTCGGCCCCAGGGCCATCAAATCTACGCCTGTCGGCTTGATGGAGAGCTCGCCTCACCCTAGGCCTAGCCCAATCACGCCCGGGGCGAGACTGAGCTTAGAAGTTGTTCTGGGAAGAACGGATCGGACTGAGGGAAGAACATATCGTACTGAAATATTTCTGTGTAGCGACGCGTGTGCGTTCTAATTTGTTATCAATTGGAATTGTTACGTTTTGTTACCATTTTCATCCACATTGATCACTAAATTTATGCACGAATAAATATTTTCTAGTTTAGATATATTTTTAACTACTACACTAACCAGACAGACAAAGACAGCTGTTTTTAAAATATTTTGCGTGTTAGTTATCAATTAATAGAAATCTTGCAATTTTTTCTACTGCAAGGATCTTCTGGTAGGTACGTTACGGTAGAATAATTTCTGAAACTATCGTTTTGCATTTTTTTTAAATTAAGTGTACTACTAGTTACTACCACCAAGGAATACTAACTACTCGTTTAACAACTGATACTACTGACGTATTAGATATTTTATATATATAGATAGGATATAGGATATATATAGATAGGATATACAAGCAACGATTTATAAAAGGTTTAGGTATTTTACAGATCGAACATGCAGCAAAAATATCCGGCCATTTTCAGACTTCAATGAAAAAAATACATATTTTCATACAAATTATACACTGATATTGATTTAAAGCAAATATAGAGTATACTAGTACATAGAGTATAGTACATTTCTTTTGGAGATACACACATAATTCTGGCGCGGTGCCAATTTGCGGGATATTTTGAGCGTAGAGTTAGAGTTGCCATATGTTTATAGAGTCAAATATTCGGTCGGACTATGGCCAGTTCATCTAAATCTTAATTGTATGGTCGCATTATCGGAATTGCCTTACATGTGTTATGGAAACAAAAACAATTTAAAAATAAAATAACGAAACAGACGCTTTTCTGACTGTCAGCCCGACAAGTTTTCAACGAGTTTTCAGAATGCATGATTCTAGTTCAGTTATTTTTGACAACATCTGGCAACCTTCGTTCGGACATTTCTAACCTTATTCCAGCCGAATAGGAATACGTTTATTGTTTAAAATTGTATTTCCAACAATTCGTATAGATAAAGTTTTACTTAATTGTCGATAACTCATACCGAGCAATTGTTGTTTAGTGCCGTTGAGACAAAATTTATATCGTTGATGGTGAACTATTTGTTGACATACTTTTGGATTTTTCAGGAGCATGTAAGCGTTATTGAATTTGTCTATAAATATTTCGTGAATATATAGGTATTCTTCGTACTTAAAGACACAATCTGAAGCAAAATTTAGCTCATGTTTATGTTTCTAAGAAATCTACTATTTTTGTTTGTGTTTGTCAGCCAGTGCCTCTATAGCGTTTTGATAATGCTGTGTTTTATTATCGTTTGAAGCAAACATCACTAAATTGGGTCACTCAGATCTCTATCCTATTCATAAAAAGTAAAGAAAGTTTAAAGTACTTAATGTTTCTATTTTCGTCACTTAACTTAGGTATGTTGATTTAGTACATTTAATTTTTTTTACAGAAAAGTACGTACAATATAAAGCATTATTTAGTTTTTACCCGACTGCTTTAGAAAGAGAGAAAGTATGTACGAGTATGTGACTGGGCGGATGATAAGAGGCGTCCTTTCGTTACATTCATCGTTCGTCACGTTGAAATCATAGTGGCTAATTTTAAACTCAAATTTCTAACAACTTTTAATTGAACTCAATCGTGATTTTAATTTTTATAACTTTTTTATATTTTCGGAAGGCAATGATGATACGGCTGATAATACGCTATCAATAGAGGATTTAACGAATGACACTCTGAAGTACGTAGGTACCTACCCAAGAATTCAACTCAGCCACGCTGAAATGTTATGAAACGGTCGGGTCGCAACGACGACGTGGTACGACCTCCTTGTAGATCCCATGTACAGTTGCGGGTAGCCAAAGTTGAATTCAGTCTAAAAATCGCGATTCACGGAATCATCTGGTGACTCCACCAGTGGACAAATGGACATTTCATGTGTTACTTGACGATTAAGTAAATTTGAAAATACTTACTCTTTCAGGATTTCTAGGTGTGGTAAATTACTCCTTGTGATATCCGTGGCGCTGAGCACGGCGCAGGCGCAGCCGGGCAAATGCAATCAGCAGCCTGAAGGCACCGGGCCGGCCAGAGACGGGTCCAAGTCGCCTTACTACCTCAAAATCGCAACCAGCACTTTCTTTGAAGGACAAACGTATGTCTGTAAGTAAACAATTGAGAGCTGTAATACAATTAAAAGGAATATGAAATGGTTCGAATGCTAGAAATAAACGTGTGCGAAAATCTGTTACGAAATACGTGTGAGAGGCTAGGCCTGTTTCTAGGCACGCGCATTACGTATTTATTTTTTCGGTACCTACTTATATTACTTAAATTCAGTTAAAACATGAAGAAGATAGTCATTTTAGAGCTTCTGAAGCGTGGGTGCACAGCACCCACTGTTTTAACTCCGGTGGGTGCTCGAGCAGTGAGCCCTTAAAATATTTTTAAGAGGTAATAAAATATTTGCAGCTAATATTTTTACACCCTGCGTAAAAATACTTTTTTTATCCTACTCTGGACTGATTTCCTTTAGGCAACATATACGCAATATACGTATATAAGGTGTAAGAGACGGTGTAACGAAAACTTTGCAGGCGTACTCAGACCATGAAACTGAACAACTTTTACAATGGGGGCTATGATGGGAAACGAACATTTTTTTTCGAGTTCCCATACAAAGTCACTCAGCTGATCGGGAATTTTGTATGTAAGGACGAAAAAATTTTTTCGTTTCCCAAGAAAGCCCCCATAGAAAAAGTTGTTCAGTTTCATGGTCTGAGCACGCCTGCTAAATTTCGTTACACCGTCTCTTACACCCTGTATTTATTGGCATATTCTATTGTAAGTATAAAATCATTATGGACGGATGTTAGACCACTAAAAATGAAGTTTTTGTTTAGTGGAGCTAGGAACCACGGACAGGAGCCGTCCGTTCAAAGGATTCATGATCACCGTGGAAGACCCAGCAGTGGACAACAGCACGTCTGTCTTCAACCACAAGAGCGTGGACGTGGGCACCTTGAAGACCCTCGAGGATGACATGAAGACCCGCTACAGCGAGAAGTGCTTCAACACCGTCGAGAACAAAGACATCTCTGATAAACTCAACGTCACGGTAATATAAGATCAGATGTAAAAATATTAGCTGCAAATATTTTAAGGGGTGAATCAGTCCATGAAACTGAACAATTTTCCTCAAGACAAATAGGTCGAAATATGAGAATTTTTTATGGACATCCCTTACAAATTAAATTGTCTCAGTCGGTCGGTAACTTTGTATAGGAGGTCCAAATTTTTTTCATATTTGACCTATGTTCGTTTGGCAAAGTTGTTCAGTTTCATAGGCTGGTTGACCCCTGAAAATATTTGCAGCAATTTTTTTAAAACCCTGTATACAGGCCTATTTTTTAGTTAGTACACACACTTTGTAGGGTCTTGCTATACATGATTCCGAACAACTTTTACTACGGGGCACCTGCGAAATCGCAAAAATAAAATTGGGTGTTCCATACATTTTTGCCGAGTGTGGGTATGAACTTTTCTATGCAACACCCACAACACAACCCAATATTTCTTTTGCGATTTCGCAGGTGACGCCATTGTAACAGTTGTTCAGAATCACGAGTAGGAACACTAAAAAATAACCCTGTATACCTTGCTATGTTTTTATTACTATGTATTTTTATTGTTATTATTATATATGTTCTAATTACTTTGTAAGTACACCATTGCACATGCAGCAAAATTTTAATATTTGGTACTAAAAAATCCTAGGCCTTGCTCGCCCGCAAGTTCAAAAACTTTTTTCCAGACTTATTTTCTTTGACACACCTTATATAATATTATTGACTAAGAAGTTTTTCTGGAACGTTCTGCATTCAATGCCTAGTTATGTAATTCAATTATGGATCTGAGTTTCGTACTTAGCAGCTCGAGATTTATAAAGGGTTCAAGCTATAGGTACTGGTTTTGCCAGAAGCTTCGATCCCATTAGATAATTAATGATAGTACGTTTGTATGAGGTATAATATGTATGTGGTCTTGGTATGTCGGCATGTAATATCAGCTAAGTAGAGCTACATATTAAACGTCCCGTTTGATTGTCCAGCCGACATCAGCATGCCTGACCCCGGCATGTTCTGTTCCGTTATACGCTAGTACTATACGTACGTGGTAGCTACGTGTATTTCAACACGTTGACAGCGGCTCTAGCGCCAAAACAATTAGTTTAGCTGACATATTGCGCCGGATTGTAATCGGAAATGTAAATTGAATGATATGCGTGCAGCGAACAAAAGCAAATAACAATATTCGATGCAAGTGGACGTTTGTCGTTTGGACGTTATGTATACCACAGAAAATCAGATGATTCGACCCAGCGCGCAATGCCGAAGTTCTGAGACGAGCCATGCTGGTGGCATTGAGGCCTATCTAATCTATCTATGCGTCGTCAGCTTCGGTGGATCGGTCATGTATCCCGGTTGTCGGAGGAGAGAGTGGCGAAGCGCATCTTTTATTCTGAGCTAGAGGAGGGCAAGCGAAAGCATGGCGGACTACTCCTCAGATATCAACATGTTCAGAAACGACACATGAAAAGATGCAACATTGAGCCCACTGAATGGGAGGGTCTGGCAGCACAGCACCCCGAATGGCGCGGGATGATCATCATCATACCACAGATTATTTTGGAACTGTGTGTGAACTAAGCACCTAGGTGCATATACCTAGGTGTTGCTATGTAATTTCAGGATTTGTGACTCGGCATTTGTGTTCACTTGACTGTGTAGGTAATAATAATCTATCCGAGCCGATTAAGGCTACAGCGACTGTCGTAATAGGCCTAACTCATTGGTATTTTTAAATAAATAAAAATGTGGGCAACAATCTCAAGTCAAACGAGTGCGGGCAAAGAATACTAACTATAACACTGAATATTTTTAGGAGATCTAAAAATGGGGGAGGCCCATGACCAGCAGTGGACTGTTGTGGTTGTAAAAGTAAGTTAAATATCACTCCTCTGTTCTGTTGTCAGTACTTCGAGCTAGGATCAACTTACTAGTTTTTCAAACAGTAAACAGGTAATTAAACTCGAAGCTAGTTCGTACCCAAACGTAAACTGTTTTCCAGATACATTGGGTGTCACCGAAGGAGATCGCCAGCGATCGCCAGATCCGAATCCGTGCGATGGTGGCCGAAAACGCGGAGGTGTGGTATACTGGCGGACCTCTCAACATCACGCTGGAGAAGAACGACCGGACGCCTAAGGACAGTCTACCCTACGAGTACAAACGCTTTTGCAAGTTGTGTAGCGAAGCGCGCTACGAGGTACTATCGGCTTAGACTGCTCAAAAGTAACAAATGTGTTCCTATAGATATTCTTGAAACAGATAACTGTCTTCTTTCTCGCTCCAGGTGATTTTCACAGGGCAGTGGTCACGAGGAACGCATCCGCTTCACTACCCTAGCAAACCCGACGACAACATGTACAGTCCCATGGTGGGGGCTTCTCATAATGCCTCATATCCCATGTGGAGCGTCGGCACTAACGCCAGCCCCGGCCTCAGGAAACTGGCCGAAAATGCCGACATTTCATACCTCGAGGAAGAAATCTTGAGGGTATGTGTGATTTGAGTAATTCATACATAGCTTTAAATTTTCTATCTAAAGGAACCTGTCATGTGTGAATAGTAGAATATTAGTAGAAGCATATGCAGGTATTAACAATTCCACCATACCGATTCCATTTCAGAATGCGAGAGAAGGTACTGTGCGAACTCTGATTAGAGGCAAAATGCATAAGCATCCGCACATGTCTGAGCCCTCGCATGCCCTATTCCGCGTGAACAGAGACCATCACGTGTTCTCGCTGGTGGTGGCCATCAAGCCCAGCCCCGACTGGTTCCTGGGAGTCTCCAGGTACGAGCTTTGCGGAGACAACGGCTGGCTGCCCTACCACGAGATGCCCCTATTCCCATACGATGCAGGAACCAAAAATGGCGTCTCCTACGAAGTAAGTTATCGACAACTTGACGTCGCCCTCTATTCTAAAAAAATGAGTAGGTTTCGCCCTTGCCACATGAGACATACATAGATGATTGCGTAAAGAGGTGATGCCTAAGTTATTATTAGGATCTAAAAGCTACAAGTGTGAACCCTAGTTCATATTCAATTCACACTGAGTTCTTATTTAGGGCGAATCCATTATCAAAGTACCAAACATCCCTCTTCTCACAGGATCAGTACTAAATTGTCAATTATCCTCAAGTAACACCTATTGTCTAACAATGTAACGTCAACTAGAGGCACCAGCTACGTATTCAGTGCCTACCTAAAAATGGTCGTTGGACGACTCGGTGTCCCACACGTTAAGAGAGAGAGAGAGGTCTAAAAATAGTTCATTTCTAACAAATTTTCTTTCGAACGAACGAACCAAAACTAATTAAAATACTCGTATATACTTACCGAAATAATTTTTTCCCAGTTTCATGTTGCTTTTTCCGGTAACACTTCTCTTTATTAGTTTAGGTATTTACAAGTGAGTCCTGAATCTTACATATGTTAACTTTATGTATGTTCAGAAAAGACTTTCAGGAGTTATGTTTTTTTCGTCTAGGTATCATGTTCATGAAGAATAATCATTTTGTTTAGCATCTGACAGCAATAAATGAGAAATCCTGAAATCCTAAAAAACCTACATACATTATGTTAATTATGTACATACATATATCACGCCTTTATCCCTTACGGGGTAGGCAGAGCGTTAACGGCCGTAAAAACACGGTCGCTATCGCCACGTCTGACAAATATAGAGGTCCGTTTGAGATAATTTGTGTATCACTATAGTGACAGGTTGTCAGCCTGTCGCCTAAAAGTTGTAATACACCTAAAACCCTCAAGTCCCTCAGTCGAATCTTACTACACCCACGGGTAAGAATTGGGCTGATGCTATTCTAAGCCGGCATCACACGGCAATAGAAAAACCTATAACATAAAAAAAAAACTTTGGGCCAAGGTCAAATATTTTGGGCTGAGTGAGTAGCAGATGGGCCCACCCATCCGCCGTTTTCGTATGTCCAACGTTCTACCGGACACCCTGTGCCCTGTACAAACTTCAAACTCCTAGAGGACTTTACAATTAACAGTACATTGATCAATCGGGAGAAAGGAACCGATTGCTAACGAGGGTATAGTTTGAGCTTGTATTAGTTCGAAACGCAGCTGAGCTATGATATAAGTGCTTTATACTACACTTACATGAATAAAAAACAGGAATACTAATATTAAAACAGCTCAATAAACCTAAAAAATTACATGAAAAATCCGAAGCGATTTCGCGCGGTATTGTTTTTTTTTATAATATCGTACAAAGAAAAAGCAATAAGTGCATTCAGCCAAGTCTTCCATTTCGCCTGCAAAAATATATGTATTGGATTTACGTTCCGATTTACGTAACTTTGACAGTTGCATCTTTTCTCACCTGGGGAGGAACGTGATTTTTATGGAGTATTGTCTCAGATTGTCTCCCGCTAATTTGAAACGTGAACATTGAGTCACGTTCCTCATATATTCTATTGTAGGTGTATTGTATAAATAATAGCCATCCTACCATATTGTTTTCAGTCTGAACCAACCGAAACCATCCCCACTGATGTAGTGGGGCGAGTGGCCGTAGGCTCGTTCGATAAGAACTCCCCCTTTTATCAGATCAATCTGAACGATCTGAAGCCCTTCGCTATTCTGGAGGTGAGGAAGCTGGACGAATATCCGCTTGCTGACTGCAGCGACGCACAAGGTGATTTTTTAAAGTTTTCTTTTAGCATTATCCTTCACACTCGCTTTCAGCACTGCAAGAAGTCTTTATGGATTTTTCTGCAGCCATAGTATCGGGCCATTAGATATGTATGTGCATACCACGTGCGTACCGTGCAGTAAAGTCGTCAGTAAATCTGCCATGTCTACTGTCACTGCTTCGTCCCTGCTTTGATAACGATAACTGAAGATGGGAGCTGCACTTCAGTGAAGAGTGCTTCAGTTAAGTAAGAAATTCGCCGATTGTATGCAGTTATTGACGTGTTCCGGCCTCAATATTCAAATAGCTCTAACTATTGACAATTGCAGTTTCAAAGTGCAAGATTGCTATAATGTTTGCGATGCCTATTTGCAATAAGGTTGCCTGAACAACAAGCAATAGAAAAAGTATTTTTTCTAGCATACACTAAATAAAAAAGCAGAAATTGCAGTACCTAACTTACAAGTAATTTTATCTAGTATAAAAAGTCGACACGTAATCGTCCCAGAGTGAAAATACATATTCACTCAACACAGAACTAGGTAATTTTACCTACAAGCGATATCTCAGTACTGGAATATATTGTTTCAGACGAAGGAAATCTACGTGTATCGCCCATAGAAGAGATGGAAGATACAGAAGGAGAGGAAGAGTTAGTTAAAATGTTGATAAGTGTAGCAATGTCGCTCGGCTTTTGAGGCGGTGATCTCTTTGGAGCAACATTTCAGTTCAAGTTACCGATTTTTTTTAACGGGGATCCCCTGGGGGAGCAGGCTAGGGGATCCTGGTGGCCGAAATGTAATTTCTTAATGTAGGCCTATGTGCGCCAATGAGCGCCCACCCAACTAAAGAGACTCATTTTTTTCATCATTCTCCTTGCCTTATCCCGTTCTCTGTCGGGGTCGGCTACCTAACCTAGGGGATTTGACGTGGAACCAAGTTTTTACACAGAGCGACTGCCATCTGACCTCTGCAACCCGAAGGCTGACCTGGCCCGAATCCTAGGTTAAGTCACATTCAAATATCATCTGAATTCAAATTTTTTATTTGAATGTGGGTTTCTTCACGATGTTATTACTTCATCGTAAGAGCCCACGGTAAATGTACGTGAGTAACAACACATTGGTACATGGCGGGGATCGAACTCGGGTCTCACGATTGTAAGACTGGTGTCCTAACCACTTGGCCACCGACGCTAACCGACTATTCCTTGTAAAAAGTGACAGAGCATCTACATCTCCCATTTGTTTTCTAAAGTGGCAATTTTCTTTCACACTGTCTAGAGTACAAAATATGTTTTTGGTCACTTTAAAAAGTAATTTCATAATAAATTAAACTACATTGCGATGTAATTGGTGGTGGAATAAAATTAATTTTGGACTACATTATATGAAGTAAAAGTAAAAAAAAAGGGCAGCTTCGATAAATAGGTGGAAGAGAAAAAGGATAAATAGGTATTAAATAGGTGCTCATTGTAGAATATAATTGTGAGTTTAAATACCGTCCCAAGCTATCTACATAGTTAAGGATGGATTTACTGGGTATGTAGGGTGCTTTGTATGTCTTCATCTATTCAATACTAGAACATAATTATGTAACAATCTATCTGAGTAGCAAAGCAAGGCTATTGATGGCTGGCATTTGCATGCAAACAACCGACTCCTTGTTAACACGGTTCACATGCACGGCTAACCATAACCAATAAGAATTTCACCTAATTAAACTTGTTCAGAAGCCAATATGTACAGCCTAGTGGAACCTAACATTTCAGATCATTTTAAAATTGTTGTATAAAATGGTAACTGCATAGGGATTCCAGGTTTCCATGGGAATTATAACTTTAGGCGACAGGAATTATAACTTTAGGTACGAAACGAAAAGGTTCAATTAATAAACTGTCGCCTGCACACCGAATTTTTGACAACTTTTTGAGGTCTGTTACAAAATTGTTAGCGTTAGTTTCCGGAACAATCGGCTTAACATGCCAACAATGGAAATGCCAACAAACTAGAACACACACAGGTTATTTTTTTAACACCTACACCGATAATTGAATTGAAACGTTGAGTACTGGAAACTCGTGTGAATGAAAAATTGCCAATTAAAAAGTTTGAGTGCAGAAACTGAATTTGTAACTTGTACCCGACTGCCTAAGAATGAGAGTTATGTTTTTCGCGAGTATGTATATGGACAAGTACATTCCTCATCAAAAACTTATAAAACCAGCTAGACATCCGGATATAATGAGGTGTCGTTACGTGAGATTCATCTCAACAGCGCGAGTGACACTGGCTATACAGGCTGTAAAAAATAAGCAGCAAATATTTTAAGGGGTGAACTAGCCCATGAAACTAAACAATTTTCCCCAATTAACATGGCCCTAAAATATTTGCCGCTAAAATTTTTACATCCTGTATTATACAAGATTCATAAATTCCGAATGATGAATGTTAAACGCAAACTATAACTTTGTAATTACCGCTATCGTTTTCTAATAGTGAGTAATTTTGTGTGTTTTTCTGCGAATAATTAAACGAACTTTATTTTACCAGGGAGGCTAACTACGAACCTCTGGTAGAAGCTTCAAAGCAGAAGTCCAGATGTCCCGAGAGCTCCAGCCAGTGGTCCCGCTGCTTGCCTCACTACGGAAGCTGTGGGTACGGCTTTCAGACCAGGCGGGTATGGAAAGATATTGGATACGACGTAAGTATCTGAGTACCTACAAACAGTGGTTGTCGTGGCGTTATGGTCGATTGGGCATCTATTCATGTGGGATGGGACACCGAATCGTCCAACCACCCGATGAACCTTGGTATTAGAGTTCATCAACCGACTACTAAGTAGCAGGCCACTGGGACATGGTTTTGTTATGTTATGTATGACCGCCGCACCGTCGTTGTCTAATTAATCATAAACAGCTATCGAGACCGAAGGCTTAACGTGCCCTTCGAAGCACGGAAGCATCTTTCTTTTCGGACATTCGGATGGTTCAGCCCACAACGTCCTAAGCAGAATGGGACAAATTTATAGATATTTAAATTTATATTTGTGAGTGCTGCACCGAGAATCGAACCCAGATCCTTTGCGTCGCAGGCAGTCGCTCTGACATAAGGTCCACTTTCGTTGTAAAAAAAGAAATAAAATTTAGCAAAATGGACATTATGTCATAGCATTTGCTCCAAGGCGTAGTTTTAATGGCGCCTGCTAGTAGTAGCATGTATCGCCATGCATTGGAGTTTTTGCACTGACAGTGTGGAGGCAGTTTTTCGAGTGACTATGCAAGTAAATTGGAACCAAACGTTAGAAAATTGTTATCACAATGCTGGGCCATGCATGCTTTAAACTAGTTTTGTGATTTTGCGTTTTTTATTAGTTGTGGTGGCCCACTATCAGCTCCGCATTTGCCCAAGTGGACAGCAGTCCCAATAAGTCTGTGCATCCTTGTCATTATGTCACCTAACTTCTACCTATTTTTTTCACAGACATCCTACAATCTGCAAGTACAGCCGCTCTCCAGCTGCCAGGAAGAGCTTGAAACACAAGCATGTTTTGTAAATTGTTAAAAATCCAATACATATTCTCTAATGAATCTATTATACTTATTATTCAGGCCCTACAACTCCAACCTTCAATTCAGGCCTTCCAACAGTTTAGTAGGTACTATTATTTCTTATTCTGTGGTCCCACTAGCTTCACAAAAATAACTAACCCTTCCTACTTACTTGAATAGCTGAGAACTCAGAATTAGTTTATTAGTAAAACAAGGGTAAACACAGATAACAAATACCCGTCTTCAAACTATTAATAAAATAAAATAAAATTAGTAGACACATTATCATCAAAACAAAACTACCTATAATTAATCAAATAACAAAATCAGATTAAGAAAATAAAGCAACTTAGTCTATAAAATACTAATTCAAGTTGTAATAAGCTTTTTCTACTAAATATGTGAATAGCTGCTTTTCAAATTGCGTAGGGGTTATGTTTATATTACTCAGCAACTTATTAAAACTGCCGTGTGATGCCGGCTTAGAACAGGATCACCCCATTTCCTACCCACGGGCGCCGTAAGAGGCGAAGTAGGGGCTTGAGGGTTTCGGGTGTATTACAACTTTTAGGCGACAGGCTGACAACCTGTCACCATAACGATACACAAATTATCTCAAACGGCCCTCTATACAGGGTTTAAAAGCTAATATTTTTACTTTTAACACGTTCACGGACAGTAAGTCACCCATGATTGACACAAAAATTTTGTATGTAAAATTGACGACTTCTATTACATCATTGTCATATTACATTCATATCGTACGATTGCACTTGACACTGAATGCTATGCAATTCGAATGCTATAGTAGTACCGTCCAGGATCATGATCTTTTACCACTGTATAGGACAACGAACGCTATAGCAGTCGACTTGGAGGCATCTGTAACCACAACCAGTCATGTTTACGGTGACATATATTGATATACGTTTTACCAAATATTAAAACTAGTACCTAAACACAATTTCTAATAGATTTAGAGTTGATTAATGAATAGTTGTTTCTACATTGATACATTGATTGATACCTTCCCTATCCTGCTTTTTGACTATTTTGGAGGTGCAAACTTGGCTATTACGTAATACTTAAGTGAAATGGACTGTGTTTATACATATTCCAATCTAAATATTCAAGTAAATAGTCCAAAAACAATAATTACGGTGGTTTGTTTGATGCAACAAAATGGCGTCGGCGCGCGAAAATTACTCGGTATGTACGTGTCAACACTCCTGCGCACATGGCACGCGACTGAGCAAAATCTCATACAAACATGGCTGCTATAGCGTTTGTGTGCGAAAACGGGGGGCGCGGGAGACGAGGTCATACCGGTTTTTCTATGTGTGCAAAAACTCATTTATATGACAGAGAGCGCTACGAGATGCAGTGAAATATGACAGTTAAATCAGAGCTACACTAATTTACTTAGAATAGCCGCCATCTTATGCGTTTCTGTCCACAATAAGCAGTCAAAGTTAGGATGCTATAGAAGTCGCGTCCAGATACCAGAGCATAAACGCATTGCATAGCGGTTGTGTCCGTGAACGTGTTAAACCCTGTTTTTGTCAGACGTGGCGATAGCGACCGTATTTTTACTGCGGTTAACGCCCTGCCTACCCCGTAAGGGATAAAGGCGTGCTATATGTATGTATGTCTTCATAACGAAATAGAAAGGTTTAGTAATAAGATAACATGGTGAAAATGGAACATACTACACAGAATGAATAATAGTACTAGCAGCGTAATAGACACTGACTAAACTTCTACAATAATTTCTCATGCATTCGCGTTTTTGCGCGAAAAGAAACCGGTTTCTAAAGTAAAGTTGAGCGGCAGGCGCGGAGCGGAGGCGAGGCGAAGACGGCGTCACGGCGCGGCCATGGCGGCGCAGGCGGCGGCGGTGGAGATGCGAGGGTGCGGTGCAGCGGGCGGGGGGCGGGGCGGTGTCAACATAGTTGTTGGTCGGGTGTGAACATAGACGCAGACCGCGCATGCTCCGTCTGAGCGCCGAGCGAGCGCAACGAACGGCCGAACGCCGACCACCAAACCAACCACCACCGCTACTTGTTGAGCGGAGCGAACCGACCGACTTCATTCAACTTACTTCACTTCATTCGAACCAGTCGCAGTCGTCCGCGAGCGCTCGGAGTGCGGAGACGATACCTAGTTACTCGACTTCACTTTTCTAAAAGTTCGAAAACATTTCTCGATATTGTATAAAGTTGTAAATAGTAAATTTGTAAATATATTTCATAATGTTTGTTAGTTTGTGTCTATATTAAAGTAGTTTCTAGTTACTTCTTCCGAGTTTAAGTTAGTGTAACTTAATAGGTTTAGCGATTTACCTGCACGCGCTGCGTCCCACGAGTTGGAACGTAGAAGCGGTTGGAACATTGTTCAAACGGACCATTTTTAAATGGACAAGTGTTTGATCTGATCAATGACACTAATACGGTGGTTGTATTGTAAGAAATTCGGTAGTGAAACTATGTGGAACATTTTGTTTGGATTGTAAAAACTGTTTTGGAAACCATCAACGATGTGGGCTTGGAATTTGCTGCCGAACTTCTTGCTGTTGTGCATGGCGGTGGACTCATCACCTAACTCCACAGGTAAGTAAGTCTCTCTGGCTCTTAAGTTTTTGTTCTGGGGTCTGTCTCGCGTGCCTCATTGTCCCTGTCTTGTATTGTGTGCTCCTCTAGCACGGCAGGTTTTACTCTAGCTACGCTAGTATTACTATTATTTATTCTGTACTGTAGCGCAGCAGGTCCAGTCCAGTAGTGAGTGATAGATAACTTTGTTCTCAACTTCTGAGACTGTGCGTGAAGTCAAACCTACTCTACTCGCTTGCTAGCCAAGAAAGCACTCGGCACCTTTGACTTGATAGGTAAGTAGGTACCGACTTATGTACTAAATTCTCGGACTACGATTGAGTACGAGTTTCTTTTAGCCTACTCTGACCATTTTTTGTTTGGTACTCGTAGACTGGCGTGGCAAGAAGCTCATATTGGTAGGTAGCATTGTCACCTCAGGTTAGATTGGGATGTATTGTACCTACCTACGCTCTTACCAGGAATTGAATGAAAATAATATTTTTTTGACTAAAATTCATTCTTGACCAACACGGCTTTTATTATTGATAATTAAAATTTTAGAATGTGATAGAATTACGTGTTAAAAATTTCAAAGAATTACTCCGATTGATAAAGAAATTCTATAGTAAAAAAACGGAAAATCGGAACCGATGTAGGATCATTTCGTTAATTTTCGTCTATGTGTCTTTTATCTTGAGATTATTATATTGAATTTAAAAATCATAGATACCTACTCCAATTTGCAGATACTCCGCTTTTAGTGTAAGAAAAATAACACTATTAAGTCAACATAAAAATATATTGCCGTCTCTCACTTTAAATTAATTTTATTGGCAGGGGCGAAAAAAAAAATTAATTTAAAATCAAGGTTACTAAGTGGTTCAAGTGGTGTATCAAACGAACGGGCTTGATCAGCATGGTACTGAACCCTCAACCGGCGATTGCGACACGTACCTACTTGTCCGTATTTTTATTTCGTTCTTGTCGGATTCTACAGGTTATTCATCAAATTTTAATAATGTTTTATTTTATTGATAATTTTATAATTACACAAGCAGATCATTCTCCTCTCTTATTTTTGTATAAATCTTACTTGTTTCGTTCGTATAAAAAAGAGCACCCACTGCTAATCGGTTTCCCGTGAAAATAAGACATTTTCCATGTATTGTACATATAAACCTTACTATGGAAAAAAACCTGTACCTATGAACTCTATAGGAATATAATTATCTTAAAAAAATCTGCATCATAATCCCTTGTGCGGTTAAAATAATTTAGACGTAGGCAGAGACGCGGAATACGACTGCGTTTTACCATGTAGGGATTTTGATGTCTTTATCCAAGTATAACTACAAAGTCCTCGTACACATTGTCCACAAGCAGCTGTCAGCTAAACGCCTCAAACTTTTTTTACCTTTTAAAACCAAAATTTCTCTTGCTCAAACATTTTTATTCCCCCTTCTCGATTACGCAGATACCTGCTTGGATGCCACTGAGGAGTTGCTGAACAAACTCGAACGCTTACAAAACCTTTGTTTCCGATTCATTTTCGGCCTACGTAAATACGACCTTGATTCAGAATTTCGTTTCCAGCTCAAGTGGCTTCAGATCCAGCAACGTAGAAACGCTCATGTTCTCTCCTGTGTCTTCAATGTTCTTCACAATTCTTCTTCTTCTTATCTCAAAGAGCGTCGCTCCCATGTTAGAACTATTCTGTCCATTCCTATTCACTATTCTGACTTCTACATTTTATTCCCTCACTGTGAAGGCGGCCCGATTGTGGAACGCCCTCCCGAGACAGCCCTACCATCTCAATATTTAAGAAACAAGTGAAAAAGCATTATCTGTCTCTTACAAATTCATTTGAATTTGTCGGTTTTTATAGTATATTTTAGCTATATTTACGTAAGTGGGGTTGTTGGACGACTCGGTGTCTCACATGAAAAAGAAAAAGAAGAAGAGGAGGTATTAGTATTTGTACACGTTATCTGCCTTACATTATATTGTCTCGCTACCCTAGGGCTGCTGGAAGATATTTCTTTTTAAAAATAAGTTAACCTGTTGTGTATTGTTTCTTTGTGTTATGCTCTTTGTCTTTTACTGTGTACAATAAACGGTTAAATAAATAAATGCAAATTCTATTTTCAAACTTGATGTAAGGTGCCAGTAAAACGGTACAAATACTTGATAGTAGACAGTTTAACGAGTTATAATGATAGCATGTTGCAGGCCGGTAGTCTAGCTTAGCTACGTAGTGTTGTACTTAGTTTAAATTCTATGCCAGATAAGTTTGCCAATAATAAATAATACTCGACGGATTTTTATAAATATTTCGATCATAGTTTTAAATTATTTTATCCTCTTTCAAAAACATTTAAATGTCGTGGGTATTGTGAAAATTATGAATTTTGATTTTTATATCATAAGAACTTCAGTTTGGTAATAAGCAAAAATCTGCGTTATTTCCTGAATTTTCCTGTCTGTAAAAGTTAGTTTTTACCACGAAAAAACTATTTTTGCTATTATTCCCACTAGAAAACTGGGTACGGGGTACGGCGGATGAAAAGCGGGCGCAGGCACAGCGCGGGTGACTAGCCCGTACTAAAGGTTTGATGTTGTTTGAGCAGAGCTTGAGTCCTCGGAAGGAATGAAAACAGTTTGTAAAATAGTGTTTGTAAACTCAAGTAGGACCGTCCTAGTGAGAAGGACAAAGTACCAACAACTAATAGATACGTAAATGGCGTAAACTCGTTAATTTCTCTTAACTTACGAAGCTCTGTTATTTTCTGACAAATAGGTTTAGAAAAGCTAGCAGATATCGTCCTGTTATGTTTTAAAATGACTATGATTTCGTTGCCATTTCTCATTTCATTCTTTACCATCTTCGAGCAACACGGCCTTCCGTTCCGGTAGGGAGTACCCATACGAAGCATTTCCCCCCTGCTAATGCCTACAAAAATATGTAAAAATACTTATTTACAACAGAATAATATAACTTTTCAAAGTAATCTTTCAGTATAATATCACAAAATAATACACTAAATTAGCAACTAAATAAAAAATTCGGACAAAAGATTAGTGTTGCCAGTAATTCGTACTAAACTCTAGTTCGGAGTAGGTGAATCTATCTACAATACATTATTTTAATTTCATTCCTAAAAATAATGTGTCCAACAAAGGTGTTCGTCATTAATCTGCTGATGATTCTAAAAATACTACAATATTTTTTATTTTATTTATTATTAGCCACTGTCGTCCCACTGCAGGGCAAAGGCCTCCCTCCCTTTCTTCCATTCTTCCCTATTTTGGGCCGTCTCCATCCAATTCCGGTCTTGCGCATGTATCTCGTCTTTCCATCTCTTTCGAGGTCTACCGCGCGCCCGCTTAGCGTTAGGAGGGACCCAAATTGTGCATGTTTTTGCCCAAAGTTCATTCGGCATCCTGGTGATGTGACCAGCCCAATCCCATTTTAAAAATGCTGCCTTCTGACATACATCGACAATTTGTGTACGGGCACGCAGCGTTGTGTTTCTGACTCGGTCTAGAAGCCTGACCCCGAGTATGCTGCGCTCCATATTTCGTTGGCAGACCATGAGTTTGGACTTCTGTATGTCAGTCAGAGACCAAGTTTGAGCTCCGTAGGTAAGGATGGGAAGAATGCGCATGTCCATGAGTTTGCGCTTGAGTGTCAATGGAAGGGTGCCCTTCATAAGCTCTTTCATGGACCAATAGCTCCTCCAGGCGTTTTCGATACGTCTTTCGACTTCTTTATCCTGTCTGGACTGGAAGGAGACTATTTGGCCCAAGTAGATATACTCATTGACATATGCAATTCTTTCGCCATCCACTTCTACGCTGTGCTCAACACCGTTTGTCATCAGCTTGGTCAATTAATACAATATTACACCATAAAAACATTAACTCAGTTTTTCTTTACTTTTAATATAGTGTAAAAAGCTTAGTAAGATGAAATTGTAATTTTGTGATAGTTTTTCTTAAAAAGTATATATATTTTCGGCCGAATAGTTAGGAAGTGTAGCAAGCTGAAGTGGCAGTGGGCTGGTCACGACTGTCGTAGTGTTCACAGACGGTAGAGTAGAGTTCTTATGTGGAGACCACGCCTCGGCAAGCGTAGCGTTAGACGTCCGTCGCCCAGATAGACCGATAATTTAGAGAAAGCAACTAGTAGCAACTGGATGGCGAAAACTGAACTCTTACTGCAACTGGATCATAGACAGCAACCATCCAACCATCTTCATTGCGGATAATGAGGTGATTCAACCTGCAATGCCCTAACCAGACTGGGAACAAATTCACAAAGTGATAAATATCAACTTTGTGAGTGACCCACCAAGAATCGAACCCGGAACCTTTGCGTGGCGGGCAGCCGCACTACCACTGCGTCACATCGGTCGTTAATACAATAAGACGTGTCTGTTTCATAATACCAAATAATAAATAGTTGCTAACAATTATTTTTATTAAAACTTTCCTATTCTAATGGCCTAAGTTACTTTTAAAATATTAAATTTTACTGTACTATTTTTAATAGACTATTACAAATTGGAAAGTCATCTATCGATATTGTCAATCCCAGCACTAATTTAAATTGACAGCTTTACCTCTCCCCCCGCAAAAAACGCCAGAAATATTTGTATGGAGTAAAGTGGCTAAGGCCACTTCCTTCCGGGTCGGAAAACCGTGTTCTCGAAGTTTGACATCTTTAATTATAGCCCTTCTAAAAAAATGCGCATTTGCTTCAAAATTATAAGACAGTTTTAGCCTCGGTCATCTCCTTTCTTTATCTAAACCTATTTGACGAAAAGTGACGGCGCCATTTTAAGTTAGATAATAAATAATTCGAATTTATACCAAACAGGTACAAACAACGTTAGACGTGGTTTAAGTCGTTTGACAACGTCATATCATAGGAATAATAATTTAAACACTAGTCCCTAAACACGTCTAACATTTCTAATCACTAGTGTTTACACACTATTCCTAGCTGTAGCGCGTAAAACCCGTTAAGGTTATAGATTCGTATTAAAAATATGTGATCGGATTGCCGGAAAAGGCAGTACAGAGGCGTATATGCTATGCAGTGTGGTATAATAAATCGGATTCAGGCCGTAAAATCCCTGAAAGCCGTCCCGATGGCTAGATTTTCAAAGGCCTTTTTGTGTTTTTCCGTTGCTTCGTGCGCTAGAAAGAGATTATCTTTTAAAAATATAATGTCGAGATAAAATCATTTTGGTAGTTGTATTTTTAGCTACTAAGAATGAAACTTACATATGTTAATTCACATTATAGGTACATAATTTAAAAAAAAGTACTAAAGTTTTGGTTCCTTAGTTTGCAAACGAGACGTTATGACGCTTTTCTCGATATACCTATTACCTAACCTCTGTGGTAACCATAAGCATAGTATCTATTGTTTACCTAAAATTGACTTAGGCTATTCCACATCACTAAAGCGTAGTCTAAACCGCGAACTGGGCCAAACTGGTTTAATACGTACCTATTGTATTGGAAGTAAGTAGGTACTTATTCCCCGTCGGCGGCGGCGCGGCGTTCGAACGCTAGCCTTTCCATAACCGACAAGGGAGAAATCTTGAAGGCAGTACCATTCTACAGGATGTAAAAAAAATAGCTGCAAATATTTTAAAGTGTGAATCAGACCATGAAACTTAACAACTTTCCCCAAGGAATATATGCAAAAAAAATTGGGCTCCCCATACAAATTGACATAAAAACATTATGGACTTGGTCGGCGGGTACATTTGGTACACGTATACAGGATGTAAAAAAATTAATTGCAAATAAAGGGGTGAATCAGCCCATGAAACTGTACAACTTTCCCCAAGATGAATAGGTCGAAATATGAGAAAATTTTTTGGACCTTCCATACAAACTAATTTGGTTGGTCGGTAATTTTGTATGAGAGGTCTAAATTTTTTTTTTTATTTCGACCTATGTCCCTTGGTGAAAAATGTTCAGTTTCATGGGCTGATTCACCCCTTAAAATATTTGCAGCTAATATTTTTACATCCTATATTACACGCAGAAAGTAGTTAGGTAACTCGGACGTCCAAGCACACACAAACACACACTCTTATCACGCTTTTATCCATTGGTGGGTGAGGAGAGTCTGATTATTGCATAAATTGCAAATTTACATAGGGCAGACCGTTAATGGACGTAAAAACGGTTGTCTGTAAAGTCGGTTTACTGACGATACCTGAACGTGACACTGAATAAGAAAACACTGATGGAATGGATGCATTTTCAAAAAGAAAAGGTCTTGGCCAAAATAATACCTGAAATCGCCAGCAATGTCATTATGTGCCGTTTTTATAGCCATATAATAATATGTACTTGAGAATATTAAATAATTTACTTGAAACCGATGTAATAAACTAGATATTTTATAGAAATCTTATTAGCTGGGTCTTGGGCGGACTACGCGACGGCTACATATCGATAGTTTTTTTTAATTTAATTAGATCTTTAAAAATACGCAATGGATTTTGATGTAGTTTTTTATAAAGCAGGAAACATCTTGATTCCCACGGGAAAATGAGTTGCAGCGGGTTAAACCCTCTTGCGCGGGTCGCTAGGAAAGATAAACATTAGACGGAGAAATATCTCTTAATTATTTAAAGCTGATGTTTCAAAGGTAAAAGAAGGCATTGAAAAAATATGTTTCACGGAATGAAGCAGAAGGAAATCCCGAGTAAATAAATAAGTAAAGTATTAATTTCCGTAGTCTCACGATGGGGTGGGATCTACATTTGACGTCCGTTGTGCACATTTTTAGCGCATCCGTAAGCCATGGGACTGTAACCCAGTCAATCTGATTCACATGCCTAGGAAATAGCGGGAGAAACCTCAGGATTACAACATTTGGTAATCCTGGGGTTTATTCCTCTAATTTTCCGATAATGAATGAACTACTGTCAGATGCAAGAAATTTCTGATTCCCCATACAAACAACACACATCGAGGCCAGAGGCGCGTCTGTTAAACAACGCAAATTTATGCGTTGCTCATGCGTCATCTCAACTTCCGTTTTTAGTATTCAGCAATTCGCAATTTCCTTGTATCGGACAAACGCTTGCGTTACGCATGGACCAAAAATGCTCAGCAATAGATGTCAAGTGTGGAAATCGCCTAATAACATCAAAGTTTAATAAGTTCTTACATTGTGTTTTGCGAAATAACTCTTTCATGTAGTGGAAATGTACCGTTCCTTTGAAAAAACCAGTAAATGCTCGTTGCATCTTTGTACCTTTAGTTTTAAAAGGTATCCATATTCCAAGTTTAAAAAGTATGTCAACGGCAAATAGATCGTTAAGACATAAACAATGGCAGAATAGATCAACTCGTCTACTGCTACAATAGAAGCGAGTTCAAACTTTAAAATTCTTCAATACACGTTTGTATCACATAGTTTGTATTGTCTAGGTTTCTGTACCTATTATGCAAGTAAACTGAGTCGTCCTCTGTTTATTGCTGTTGCCGTGGAAAATCAATATTTATGCATCACTGAAACAGATACGCCAAGAGAAGATATTTTGCCACTTTGACATTATTTTCTGATCTTTTGCTACTTTGACGTTTTTTGGGTCACTGTACGAAATCTGAACTGGACTATCGTCACCAAAAATGGCACGATAAAATATGATAATACACAGATTTAGAAACTAGGTTTCGTACCATCATCAATACATATCATTAAAAAAAAATCTATTCAAAGGCTACTAATATCCCGCCCGCGCTGCGGTTTCCCCACAATCTTATGGGAATAATGTGTTGCGTATGTAGCTATTGCAGGTACATAAATTAAAATGAACTGAATAGGTACTGTTTTAAATATATTGAAAGTTGGTAGTTTACCTATTTCTTGCTAGTTCTTTCCCCACTTGAACACTCCCCTTACAAGGCGCGTAACCCGACCTAACAATAATAATTTCCTGTCCCTCACACAATAAGTCATTCATTAGCCTTAATTTATTCTCCTTGCACACACCTCTTTACAAAAATTACCCTGTAGTATAGTTGCGCGCCGTACATCTCTTGCGCGCAGGAGAGTGTGTTTGTAGGAGGTTAGAGGCGCGCGATGTAGGGCGCGCGTGGCGATACTGTGCGTACATGCGCCTGCGGTTCTATGGCTTCTGTGACACGGCTGCTTGTGTGGTGACGTCACCCGAGACAACGAACGCGTTGGTATTGGGTACTGGTAGTCACCACGCGGTCACGCCGGCCGGCAACAACTGGCTTTCGTATTTGACTTTAGATCTAGAAAAGTTATTTGATAGCTTACGGAGATATCAGAAAATATTGTACTATTTTACGGTTGTTGACGCTCTGCCTATGCCTCTCTCTGCCTGCCTATCCCCGCCAGGGATATAGGCGTGATATGTGTGTATGTATGTATGAGTATAAACATTCTTTAAGACATTTGCACCGATCGACCACTCACTCCTCAAAAAATTCTTACCGGGGGCGCCTAGTTAGGTATCGAAGATTTATTTTGATCACTCGAGCTAGCCAACCAAATCGACTTCTCTAACAGTCTCGTGCGCACGATTCTGTGTAATATCAAAGCAAAGCAAACAGACGTTGGTCGAGATTCTACACAGCGCATTGCGCAGGCGCGCTTTAGGAAACATGATTATTGGGACCGGAATTCGCAGGTCGATGTGATCCGATAGTCGGCGATAGCGATGTTCGTTGACGGTTGGCCAGCCTACCGCGCGTTATCGATACAATGATAACGTAACGTGTAGTGCGTACTTACGTTGTGTTTGTTTATCGGGCAGATATGCTCGCTGCAACACTTTTTACACCAGAGCGCCATACTCCATGAGGCATCCGGCAGTTTCGCAAAAGCATCCTGATATACTTTGCTCGTCAATTCTGGACAGATACATCGTGTGAAATTATTACCTACAGCGGGGTCACAAGCCGAAAGTTCAACTGTGAAAATTCCATAAGTATGTCCCGTCCCGACGCTTACGTGATTACCAGCGGCACGCGACGCGAGTGACTGTCTAGATCGCATAGATGATTTTAAAATTTTGCTTCCTCTCATTGCACCTACGTAGTATCTATATTGCAGGGATATTAAAAAAGCCGTGATATTGAAATTTCACTAGTGCCATTATAATTGCACTGATTTATTGTAAATCGTTTGCGTTACTTACAATTTAACGGGCTAGTTTTAGTGACATTATAATTTCATTAGACCGATACAGTGAAATTGTAAGACCGTGATATATTGACAATACCATTTGTTTAAGAAAGCCGTTAGATTATCAGACCGATTGCTGATTGGATCGCTTTCATTAAAAACTGAGCAAATTGCGACTAGTTAACTCTATTGACCAATCAGATCACGCGGGGCTCCCTCCACAAACATAACTCATAATAAACCTAAATTTGTTATAATGTCACTTTTGCGGTCAAGTGAAATTACAATATCACTGAAATAAGCCCGTGAAATTATACGAATCTGTCGTTATTGACCATAATCAGCGTAATTGAAATTTCACTAGTGAAATTATAATATAACATCTTTGACTAAATCCCTGCGACATCTACATACCTGCCTACCTTGTTATATATACGCGCCCGAAAATCATAAACACTTATTGGTTTAGTTCACAAATCGTAGGTTGCTTAGGTTAGGTTACCTACTGAATACTTATGAAATAGCGCAAAATGAAATTGAATTTTATAAGGTTTATAATTTTTTTTAGTTGATAAGGAAGTTTATAAATTACCTTTTTCCAGAAAGTCGACAAACAGGTGTGTATATTATATTTATCAGTGCATCACTGATGATATAATAACAATATTATTACTAATTTTACAACGACTTGTGTTCCATCAGGTGGTGGAGCCTTTATAGTGGCTGCTGTAGATAAAGAATAACAAAAAAACAAAAAGTCACATAGGTTTTCTTATCCGTCATATACACATATTACACTACAAAAAGAATCAGATAAAAAGCGCAAATTTTAATTTTTTGGTTTTTAACTTCACGATAAGGCGAGGTATATATGAATAAGTAGGTACATCACAAGTACATTGATTGAAGGTAAAACTATCTCTCATATGATGTTGCGACTACAATTATTATTTAAGTATGTAGACTAATGGAAATCCTATGTTCCCTCCTAAGAAGATCGAGAATTTATCCCTGATCACCGCACCGAATTAGTAGTTGGTAAGTAAGAGCATTAGAGGACTTTTCAGTCAGCTACTGTTCAGTATTGTGAGGAAAACCGTGAAAATGTCCCGTCTGGTTTCGACCATCTCAGCAAATAATATTATAATGTGCCGTGGATGCCGGCTTAGGATACCGCACATCTTTCCCGCGGGTGTTGTAAGAGGCGACTAAGGGACTCAAGAGTATTGGTGTATTACAATTTTTAGGCGACAGGCTGGCAACCTGCCACTATAGTGATACACATGTTTTCTGAAACAACCTTAGAAAACAATCCTCAAAAATGTCAGACGTGGCGATAGTGACCATATTCTTACGGCCGTTAACGCTCTGCCTACCTCGCAAGGGATACAGGCGTGATATCTGTATGTATGTATGATTATGAGATTTGACTTTCCCGAAAATAGACACTTCTGATTCTGAGTGTCTCTTAAATTTCGTTAGGTCTGGCACTCTCACAGTCCTGCTGCGTATGTCTCTCAATTTGGCAACAACCTATTATCAATAAATAGGCACAAACTTGTCATATCAATTTACCTACCAAATATTTCCACAATAGTTATAAAACAAATCCTAGTCTACATGATGTTCAATTCCACATCTACGAATCCACCCTAACGCTTTTTTCTGCTTCTTTATACTCCGAAACTAGTGACTGCGAAAACTTAAATTATATCTGTGTGACTTGAAAGATGGGATGTGTTGATACCTATAGATTGCCATTTTACTGTTTTTTATTGTTTCGTTTAAACCGTCTTGAAACAACAGCTGTAGACGTTGGATGTGTAGTTCGTGCTTATACGTCGGCTGGCTTGCATTTGTCTCCTGTGTAGTCGTTTTAATCATGCGCTTCCCCAGACCCAACCTCGGCCATCTGAAACACGAGTCACGACTCTTTTTCTAGCTCCAGTTCACTTGGGTTGCCAGTTCTTTAAGTCATGCACACCTATACACGGAAAATCAGCTTATTTTCTTTGTTGCCTGAATAAGAATTCATACGTCTCTACTTTACCAGTCTGCAGTCTGCCGATGAGACTGATGCTAGTATTCAGGTCGGCTAAAACTTCCCGTCTCTTCACATCCTGGCTGCCCCGCCCCACACTCCCGATCCTATCTACTTGGCCTACCGGTGTCTTGGACAGGGAGTCAGTGTTTAACTCGGTACGGTTGGCGGTGATACTGCCCTAGGGCAAACAGTACAGTTTTCACAGTGGTTTTACCAATGGCAACCAGAGGTACTTCTCGCTCCTGTGTCCTTGCAGCAGAACTGCTGGCTGGTATGGTAACCGGAACGGAAAGGAAACGTAGTAGATACCTTTAGCCTTGTGCTCTGAAAAGATTGGTAAAAATGCCTACCCTGAACCCGAGACGGGAGATTTTGCTGAGCGAAAATGAAATTGTCCATAAAGGTGCGGAAACTGCCCCATTAACAAAAGTCTCTTCTTCATGTCGTTTTACCTGGATAGCTGATAGTCATAGTTTTTAAAAAAACACTTCAAATTACTTTGTAACGTTTTCCCATTTTCTCAACTGGCTATTACATTTTATTGGCACAAAGATCGTACACGAGAAAAACGCTAAAAGAAAACAAGCAAGGGAATTACCCACTTACCCTGCTATAGCTTTAGACGAAGCAAAGAGTAAATGGCTAAATCGAAATAAAAAAGAGTCGTAGTTGCATTAAAATGATAAGCAATTACTTGATTAAAACTTATTTATTAGTAGGTGGATAATTCTTACCTACTTACTTCCTACTGGATCCGAAAAATCTTATCAGCTACCCACAATGTTCCGCACACACACGTTTACACATAAACACAAAAGTTTGAAACTTCACTCACTAAACTTAAAACTTCAGCCACTTGAATATAAAATTTGAATAATATTTGTTTGAAATCATTATTCTGTGTTAATGTGTACATTTTGTGATGTTTAATCGGATGAATCGGTGGATTTCGTTGGCTGCAGTGGATAACCACTTTAATTTGGTTTTAAGGAATTTATAGCCAGTTAGTTAGCAGGACACAAACAGCGCGCAAGAGGGCCCCCAATGCCCCCGTGGGCATCGTTTCCCACAAACTGCCCTACGAAAGTACAATCGAATTTCAACGATTTAAATGACGACTTCATCAAATTTATTAAGCAAATGGCTAAGGAAGCGGAGCTCCCTGCCGGCGAAACGTAAACTTGGAACTTATAAAAGCAAAAGTGAATAGACAAGATAGCAAAGTGCAAAATCATCTCGTCTGCCCAGAAGTTCTTAAAAGAGATAAAAATATTCTCTTAACATGAATTACTTTAATAATAACACAGAATACTAACTATAGTAATAGGTAATTTGCTCCTAAATTACGTTTAGGAGAATACTTTTGTGTTGGTATACTTTAGTATTTCCATCAAACCATTAAATATTTTCCGCAGAATTCCGGCCTTCAACTATCCGGTGGGTCTACCCACAGGGTCTACCTAAATGTTTTTGTGTATCTATACATCTGTCTTGTAATTTTTCATTTAATTTTAATGTAATAATAATAATATACTATATATAAGATACACATACACAAATCACGCCTATATCCCTGGTGGGGTAGGCAGAGCGTTGCCAACCGTATACCTAATCACGGATTTTATCGCCACGTCTGACAAATGTTTGAGGGTCGACCGTAAATACTTTCAAAGACTTTAGTCATTTTCTCATAAATATACCTAAATACCGAAACTATGGCATTGGTGGATTATAAAAAAAAAATTAACAGTGATTGTGTGTCGTGCGTGCGTGGCTGAGTGACATGGAGAGCCTTTGCCACGAGTGGATCGAGTGCGGAGCGTGTGCACACTTGTGGAGTTGATTCTCACATTCTGACCTGATTCTGACAGTCTCCTCAATGGCGCAAATATTTGATGACAATGTGATGTCCATTATTGAAACTGCGTCTAAATAAATATTGACCTTCCCGTGTCCGCAAGTTCATTTTTGATATTTTATTATCCAGTTTGAAGTGCTCCGATACAGAGTTTGAGACTGTTTCTTGTGAGAAGGTCCTTATAGTATTATCAATTCCTCTTTGATGCCGTTGATTACTAGCCATTTCAAGACTAAGCTACCAACCTGAGCTGATGCGATATGTTCCTCTGGGCATTTCCATTTGCCAAAGTACCTAGTCGTGGTCCGTACAAGAATCTTAAGGCACTAAGCGCGCCCGTATGATTGCTTATTGTTGCGTCTACAAAGGCCAATCACAGCCCGAGACAGAATGGCTGCGGAGTCAGTCTCGCTCTCGGCTAACAGGTTTGCACTTAAGTTTAATCTCAAACCAAAACTGTATTGTAGGCATAGGCATATTTAGATACAGGGTGTTAGGAAATATAATGCGTTTTTTTATTATAGTGATGAACTGTTTGGAGGGAGATGCTCTCTCTATCTGGCGATAATCCAGCAGGTTACTGGCATTCAAACCAAATAAATTACATAATTTTGTTTTAATCTCTGCTTTATAATTTTACAGGTACGTCATCGTCGCTACCTATCAACCTAATAATAACTATCAGATACATCCGAAAGGTAGGTGTCCATAAGTCAATCTCCAGCTTGAACAGATGGTCACTTTCGCTAATCAACCAAGTAATTTCACAACCAAATATGTGTACTTACTGTGTTTCATGGGTCGCGCCATCGTCACATTTTTTTATTACGTACTCGTTACCCTAAATTAACAAATGTGATTTATTTTAGTTCCTGTATCGCGCGCTCGATTTGACAGACATGTGGCGCTGACAGCTCGTTTGTTTGGTTTAGATTACACACTCAATCGTTTTAACGCCGACACGCGCGTTACTTCTTAACACATGTTCTGTCGCTAGACGGTCGGTTCGTGAAACATTGATGATATAGTTTTTTTTATATAAAAAGAGTGGTAATTGTTGTATGAGTGGATTAGGTCATTAGGTGTCCAATCAATGGACGAAATATTTATGAGCAAGTACACGACAAGGGAGAAGGTTCACTCCAAGAGACGGACAGTTTGCACAGCTAGCTGATATGCATTACCATTTAATAAATGATAAATACGTCAGCCACACCGAATCTGATCGTTACACGTCCATTGCAATGTACGAAGTTATCTTATCAGTTAGCGACAACTCAAAATTGGCATTCCAGACACAGCTACGCCGATATTGTGGAATCATTAATGGAATATGATATTTTTAAGGGACTGCTCTCTTAGCTACTGTAATACAATGAATTAGAAGTCAAAAATACTCGCGTTTTGCGTAATATTTGAATCGATTCTAATGAAGATTTTAAGTAAAATGTATCGTGATAAATGCTAAAAATCGTCAGACATGTTCCCATGGACTATAATCTATTAATCTTGCATTAGGTATTCTATTTGTTTGACGATAGAAAGAAAGAAAATATACATACATGTACATTCATTTCTAATACCTGTAACAACAACAACATTTTTTTGGGTTCTTTAAACACCTGGCATCATTTGCGTCAGTGGTTTACTTGCAGGCATGGCAAGGCGACCCCTAACAGGTATAGGCTTTTTTTTGTCTGTCCCATTTCGTCGGGACAAGTGTCAGTGAAACATGTCTGCCTTATTTGCCTTCGCACGGATACTTATTTATGGAAAATAAAATTGTTGTTATCATTCTAGAAACGCGTCTCATTAATCGTACAAGACTGAATTTCGATACATCACACACACGAATTACGACCCCCACGCGTCAATCATAGTTAGTGCTGTGTAAACCGCAAATCTAAAGCAGCTGCATAATCTGAATGTCCCGCTCGCTCGTGTAATACAACCGAGGCAGGTTTTCTAAAAAAAAGTTACATATACAAGTCTATTTCTGCCTGTGAGAGGACAGACGCTCCTTTTCTTGACATGTAACTAGTGCTACTTTATCTCCACTGTGAAATTCTCTTTATTTTGTGACTAGCTTTTACCCGCGACTTCGTCCGCATTAGATAGTCCCACACAAAAAGAAAATAGTGCTGTCACCAACACATAAAAATTATTTAAAATGATAAAAGGAATTTCTCGGATAGTACTTGTTATTCAATTTCAATCCGCGGATTTTGGATTTACTTTTTCATTGAGTAATAAATGTTGCTGCCCCAACACTTATGCACTGGTATGCCCCTTAACCATGCGTTCAGACAACATTATAAAGCAAAGTTTATATTCGTACCGAGTTCTTGATGATAAAGTTAAGTACTATATTTCAAAACCATTGGAAATGTGCCCATTGTTAATCTGACATACATACCAACATACCTACACATATCACGCCATTAATTCTTGCGGGGTAGGCAAAGCGTTAAAAGTAAATACGGTCGCTATCGCCACATCTGACAAATATTTCAGGCCCATTTCCTAAATATCTATCTACGTCTGCCTAACATATTATTACAAGATTAGAGTAGATACTTATAGCCGCGTCGCAAAAGTGCGGAATTCTGTTAGGGCTGCAATGGTATAATCCCCACACGTCTGGGAAAGTTGAAATGGTTATATGGACGACTACTTAGTGAGTGATTTCAGTAGTTCACACGCCGAGCACACCCCGGCTATGACTTTGCCCCACTTTCACACTAAGTTGATTTGGCGGAATAAGGCAACTGTAGCAGTCTAGAGCGGTATAACTACTGATATAAGCTGAAAAAGCTAAAAGAGACTGATCATTTATATATTTCTTTGTTTAAAATACTGAATCTAAATAAATATTGCCTTGGCTCCTATATATAACTGTTTCTTTTCTCCTTAAACGAATCCAGGCTTTTTCAAAGAAAAGCTTATTATTGCCAGGAATTTTGTAGCTACAAACCTACAAATTAGTAAGTGTAGTAATGTTTGTAAAACACGATAGACGGCTACAAAATGAGCGAATAGGGAGTTTAGTATTCTTTTAAAATATAAATATACTTAGAAATTTTTCGACTAAAAATTTTATACTCTTATATTATGAGGTTATATGTGATATCTTTGGATTCATGGTGATGCCCTGACACAGGATTTCGACTCGTCAAAATTGGTTCAGTAGATTTCAAGATAGATATCAGCTTATAATGGTACTCCACTGTAAAACCGATTTACAATATAATATAATAGGTTTAGGTACCTACACTGTTTTAGTAATTTATAAGCACAAAGCACACAATGCTATTACCTATTCATTCATTAATATGTTTATCTCATTTTGCTATGTTACGTAGTAGAGGGGTAAATAGCCATTGCCAATTTCCATATAAAAATATGCACTGGTAGCAGAGCAGGAAACTCGCCGATCGCTCGATTCGTGGAAGAACTCAAAGTTGGCCTTAGAATCGGTTTCGCAAGTTTGTTTTGTTGCTATGGGGCCAGTGAATCAGTCGCGGGAACAAAGCTCTACCCTTTTGACCAAAGTGAACCTCAATAAAGCTTAATTTCGCCATTTTTTATTCCACTGTAGGTGCATACTCTTTATATGTCTGTTTTTATTGTAATTTTTAAACAGATTCTTACAATTTTTTTCTTTTTTAAATATTTTATTAGTTTTAATCAATGATCGATCGACCTATCTGGATGCACCTGCCAGATATGCTACAGCAAAATTTGGTACAAGTCTTCACACTTAAACCTAATAACTTTAAACGAGCAAAAATTGTACAACCGGCCGAACCCTTCTAGGCCAAACTAGTTCACCCTATAGGGGATCGGATAAACCGTTACAGACTAGGTCAAACTGGTCTGTCTAGTTTAACCTAGGAGGGACTAGTTGGGCCTAATATGAATAAGTTCTTTTCAGGATAACCTAGTTTGGCGTAACGTCCTATCACCCTTAGGGCAGACCAGTTTGGCCTAGTCTATACCGGTTTATCCGATCGCGTATAGGATGAACTAGTTTAACCTGCGCAAATCTAGTTTGGCCTAAAATCGGATTTGGCCGGTAACATATAAAAAAGGTGATCTCAGATACGGCCCCAACGATTTTCTTGGAAATTCGTATATAGGCGTATTCGGGGACGATTAATCGATCTAGCTGGCTTTTATTTGCCAAAAATCATCATAAACAGCAAAAATATATAATTATACGCCAATGCTACGGAACTAATAACTAACTAGAAATCTGAGCGGTAGCCATGACAAGTTTAGTAACCGAAGATATCTTAACCGAGAACTTCAAGCCACGAAGCCTTTTAATCCAACCAATCACAACGCCCGACAGGCGACCATCTGCCGCAGCGCAGCGCTTGCGCATATGGCGTTTGTCTCTGTCTGTCTGAGCCACAGTTGTGAGCCACCTTATATTATAGATTTATAGAGATCCTGGACTCGTAATAGTGTTCCGCCTTATTTAAAAAATACCCTGCGCTTCGGATTTTGAAATACTGACTCACTTTTAAGCGGAGAATTGGTTGCAATTTTTTAATGGTCGATAATCTCATACGCTACGGAAATAAATTTAGATAAATTTTGATCATGAAATATCCAGACATAGGTAGTAATATAATCTACTGCGAGTATGTTGGCAGTTCTCACAGGAAACCGAGGAACAGGCACGTAGACCGATTTATAGACTAGTCTTTCCTTCTTGTCGTGTGGGACACCGAGTCGTCCAACGACGGTTCATTTAGACTAGTGAAAAAATCAATATGTTACGTAGTCCGCTTGTTGTTCTGTAACGCGCCTAGTCGACTAATAAATCTGGTGTCATATCAGACTGTTAGTTCTTTGCTTTTAGTTATTTAGTAAAAAGGCTAGTGAAGTATCTCTACTAAGTGTATAAAGTTGGTATCTATTCTGTCAGTTAGATCATATTTTGACTAGAGAACTATGGAAAATAACATCATTACGTAGATAACATTCAAGTAGGTACAATTTAGTCTCGGAACAACAGTTGTTGCTAGTACTGAGCCACTAGTTACGAAATTTTCAGTTCAAAGTTGGTACGTCACTAATTTGTAGCTGGAACAAGTAAACAACTTGCAACGAAAATTACTAAGGGGAATAACATTAGTTGAGGTAATTTTGCACCTGTTATTGCGTGTGTTCGGTACGTGTCTGGCTTACCTGTAGACTTTCTGCCGCTGACCGTTCGGCTCAAACGCTGCTGTCGTGAGCATTTTTAGCAATGTCGCAATCACTGACTTCAGTCTCAAAATTCAGAACTGCTTTGAATAATAATAGTAAATACCATTTTTCGTACGAGCTATCATATACAGATGTAAAAAATCAAATGCGAATATTTTAAGGTGTGAACAAGTCCATGAAATTGAACAACATTCCTCAAGAAACATAGGTCGAAATATGAAAAATAAAATCGGCCTTCTCATACAAAACGTACTAGCTGACCAATTTATTTGGTTGGGGTTCCAATTTTTTTCATACTTCGACCTATGTTTCTTGGGGAAAGTTGTTCTTTTTGTGGGCTGATACACCCCTTAAAATATTTGCAGGTAATATTGTTAGGCACATCTTAAAGTTAGCCTGTAAAGTTTTGTTCTGCCATTGAACTACACGAAGATTGCGGTATCAAATGAGATACGTAGTGAGGTATCAAATGAGGTAGGGTACGATTGATACCGATTTATTGATTATAATATTATTATTCTTGCGGTCGCCGCAAGGTAGTTACAGTTACATCGTTCAAGCAAAACGTTCCGTCGCGGTAAATGCCGCTGGTCTGGCCGGACACTAGGCACTATGTTAGTAAAAGTGGAATTAAACAACATGCCCTTGAGCACCTGAATAGGATAATTAATTAACGAGCATTGTTAGAAAAACTTAAATGAAAATAAGCTGTAGGTACCATAAATATAGCAACTTATTGTGATGCATGAAGACTATATTATACCAGCATCCATCTCGCTTTGTTAGAATGGCGTTGCGTTCCGGATGGTGACAATTTACTCCGGTATGTAAGAGACAATAGACAATGAATGAAATGACCAACAAACAACACGAATAGCGTAAGCTCAACAACGTAAACGAGCTCCGCACGCTATTGATGAATCAGTCGGTCACTACTGTTACACTACTACTAAAGACGAATTCTATCTATCTTTTATCTTTAAACGAGCAAGAATTGTATAAATATATATCTATATATATTCGGCATCTCGGAAACGGCTTCAACGATTTTCCTGAAGGGCAAATATGGGGCATAAAATGATCTACACATAGACATCGTCATCGTAGCGGAGTAGTAGAACGGCAGCCTTACGAGCAGGGGACAACAGTTAGAATCCGAACTTCATTGTCTCTTTTTCATTTTTATTTTTGTTTGTTTATTTTAAAATATTATGAAAAAAAAATGTGCTACTTGTCAAACTAAACAAATAAAGTAAAACGGAGTTCCATTTATCCAAATAAGACATGGCCCATATTGTAGTAGTCTTCGTATTTTCCGACAGATGGGTAATACATAATTCTGGCATTATGGCTTTATTAGGTGTACACGCGGAATAATTACTAGGGAAACATGCGGTAATGACTTTTTCTCTACGGTAGCATTGTAAGAAACAAAATACGTCTTTGGGGGCGATAAATCAGAGCTAGGCTCGGTCAACCATGTGGTCAACCAGGTACTATTTTTTAATTTGCCTAGTTTTTATCCCGGGAAAACTTTCTTATTCCCGCTGTTAAATATCTATAGCAGTGAGCGAAACCGGACCTTTAATTTACCTAGCTTTTAAATGCGATTTTGATTTACCAATTTTTTATAGCTTAACCTATGTTTTCCAAGAAAGTAGCTAGTTTCAAGTAAAAGGTGAAATAAACGCTTTTGTCCCGTAGGAAAATAACTGGAACTTTTAGGTAGGTACCTAACAAAATCATGTCGTGCCTGTGGCTAAAGTTTGATGCTAGATATTTATTTTGATTTCACCGCAATTCATAATCATCCTAATAAATTAATTATCCTAACACGTAGGATATTTGAGAGATTAATTTAATAATACACCGCACTGGTTCATTAGTTTGCGGTAGAGGTACTAAAAGCGGACAATCGGGACAGTCGCTTGTTTTTGTTGCCAAGCTTATAGGAACAAAAGGATCGTCATCATCATTGGCCTCATACCAACCGCGCCAGAACGCGAAATTTGTCCGCGTTGTAATCGAATTCGGTATTCAAACCGCTGATTCAAGTACTTACTTTGCCACCTACACCCAATTTTACGACAATTTACTTCGTTTTTGGTTCCCTATAACATACATATTGTGCATAAAATAAGAAAGGAGTACAATATAGGCTATATTATTTGGTGTGTGGTAGCCATGGCAGGTAATGCAATGCGACGTCACTGTGAAACGCCTTTAAAACTTAAATTGGTATTTATTTCTTACCAATTGAACGAATGACGGGTGTCGATCTGTTAGGATGTTCCCGGCAGTAGAGTTCGCTTTGTTATGTAAGATTTGAGATACTCACTAAATTCACACAAAATGCAAAACATTTATTGCTTACCAATTGAACTAATGGCGGGTGTCGCTCTGTTAGGATGTTCCCGGCGGTAGAGTGCGCTTTGATAAGTAAAATTTGAGAAACTCACGAAATTCACACAAAATGCATAACATTTATTTCTTACCAATTGAACTAATGACGGATGTCGCTCTGTTAGGATGTTCCCGGCGGAAGAGTGCGCATTGTTATGTAAGATTTGAGAATCTCACTAAATTCACACAAAATGCAAAACAGTAGGTCGTACCTACGCAATCTAACGCTGATTTCCCATGGCATTGGTGAGATGGTATGATGAATCAGTGAGACACACTGTTAGGTTCCCAGGCCGGGCATAATAACGGGATTGGACACCGATTCAATCTGACTCGATGACATTGTTACCCATTCATACCATCATATAACATAACAATATTTACGGCCGTGCTAGGAAATATGTACGTAACCTATTGTTTCGAACCAGGATAAAGACATTTGCTAATGTTGTTTGCATGAATGAATTCTACCACCAACATTCTCCTTGCCTTATTCCGTTCTCTGTCGGGGTCGGCTACCTAACGTAGGGAATTTGACGGGGAACCGAGTTTTTACACAGAGTGACTGCCATCTGGCCTCTTAAATCCCAAGGTTAACCTACCCCAAATCCTAGGTTAAGTCACATTCAAATATCGTCTGAAGTCAAATTTTGTTTTAATGTGGGTTTTAAGCACGATGTTTTTCCTTCACCATAAGAGCAGGCGGTAAATGTACTCATAGGTATTTTAGAATTTACCTCGCTTCCTTTGTTTTTATTCTTGGCTAGGTCTTACACGTCAGACACAACGACACACGTAGACCTAGTGGCCTCTGACTTCACCACTTGCTACTTCTGAGTTGCCACTTTTTCTGCAACTATTGGTTTGACTTGATCCCTATTAGACAATTTCAAAAGTTCAGGTATATTCGACCCATAAAAGAATGATATCTAGACATAAACTTGTGAGAAAAATGTGCAAAATTATGACCGACCGGCATTCTTTGTAATCAATCATAGCTATTATGGGTCACGTATCGAAACAGTTCGTTATGATGAACGTATGTCGGTAGATTCCTGTTTTTTTTTTAAATATTACCTATAAGTAGTTGTGCATAGCAAATAAAAACTTTAATGCATGCAGAATGTAATTAGGTTAGGCATTTTAAGGCGGTGGTGTAGGTACACTGATCAGTACTGGCACGAACTTGGTATTCAAAGGACTTTTCGAAGCGTATGTATACCTACGCAATATGTACTACTAAAATTACAAATGCGTGTATTGTGTTTTGGTTACCACCGTGTGTTTAAACGTTAACATGGGTTTCGAATTAATGCTTTTCGGTTACAGTAGTCGCGTTATTGTTTTTTTTAATAATTAATTTTTATTTCCTTACACGCAAGTGTGTTAGTTTTTACTGTTACTTGCGCGCGTGACTCACAACAGCCTGGGTGACAGAGCTAACAGAGCTTTACTGTCCCGATGGCGTAGCGGATAGTACCGCTGCCTTCTATCGTCTAGAATCGTATCCCCCCACAAGACACCAATATTTGATAAGTTTTTCAAGTATTTGTGCCCAGACTGGACAGTCTGGGTATTTACAAAAGAGTACCTATATAAGTATTAGTATCAGCTATATTGTTCCCATAGTTACAAGCTTTACTTAGTTTGGCGCTAGATGGCGCTGTGTGTCCAGTATATTTATATTTGCTCATTGCATTGTAAAGATGGAAGTGTGGAGTGATTGCATAATTTTCTTGCAGACATTGGCCGGCATAGCGCTTTTCATTATAATTGCACTCTACTTGGGGGGTCATGTTCGGCATGACAATCATTACGTGTCTTTTGAATTAGCACCATTATTGTAGAAAAATGCATACGCCGTATTAGCAGTTGGTCCATCCATACGTATTTTCACAAAAACGTACCAGTGACGATTCAGTAACTTCCAACTTCCAACTAGGCATTTAAAGTACAAGTCTGTGTATAAAACCTTGCCATTACACAAAATGGAACCGCTAAATTTGACAGATCGCGAAGAAAGTGGCGCACTCATTTTCTGGCAAGACTTTATAGCCGGATTGTTGTCCATAATCATCAAAAGCAATGTCGGCTTCATATCATAAATAGCAAAGACTATGTGCCCGATAGACTAGGTGCCCGATAGTAGAATATTATTTACAAAATACAAAAACATTTCAAAAACTAATGATCACGAAATCACTATAAAACTGGGAACAGGCAACATCCATAACATCATGATGCTGACTAATGAGAATAGCTCGAATGACGAGACATGGAACGTTAGGTCAGGAAACGAAATTAAGAAATGCTTTCAGTGTTATAGTAAACAATTTAGTGCGTATAGTCTTTTTCCCTATCTACAGTCCGTAGCTTCCTATCGATTTACGCCTGGCGATAAATTGCAGTCAAATACTGAATTAGCGCATTTCTAGTGGTTCGTGTTTTTATAGTAGTTTGTCCGAGTAGTGCTACGAAATAAAAAGAACAAAAACACAAATAGGCGTAGCGACAAGAATCGCGAGTTAGTAAACCCCCTTCTGCGTTCGCTAAAATAAAATATACTTAGAGAAAAACTAAACTATGCAAAAAATCTTTGTTTCCGGAAGAACCACAGGTCCTTTGAAGATACAAAATTGAATATAAAAAATTGATAGAGTTTCTACCAACACACACACTGCATTGATTGATTTCAAAACAACAAATATGCGCGGTTTCATCGCCTTTGAACTCAAGAACAGTCGTCTGTATGCATGATGAAAACTGCGGCGCCTGTTTGTTTTGTACTTAGGCACGCTACCTGTCTGCGAGTCGTTGCCATAAGTAATTAATTTCTGGTAGTACCGACTACCGACAGCTTGCTGCCCCGACTAGTTAAATTTTAAATCCGTTTTTTGTCTGATGTTCCAATTTATAATATGATATAGTAGGTATAGCAGACCACTAATATATTTCCAACGTAAACGAATCCTTTTTTTGGAAGGGAAAATGTTACGAAGATGACTCGAGGTCTGGTATTGAACAGATTTTAGACCACTATAAGTCGCAGGTTCAAACTTTCTAAAAAAATACGTAGGAAGCGGTTTATTTTGGCATTCAAACTACATCTTCTTTCATGGCTAAAAAAACTGAAAACAATAATAACTTTACTGGATTGGATTTAGAGCACCAAACCACAAAGGTAGTAAATTTATTCAAATGTGTGCGTCGCATGGTCCCGGGTTCACCTCTTTTAATTGATTACGCGCTCATTCGTGTACGTCGATGGGTTCACATGTAATGTAATGTAATTTATGGTAATTTCGGATTATCTGTTTTTAGTTCACTTGCCTTCCTCCTCCTTGCATCGACGTCCGTCCTCATTGATGAGGGTCGTACTTTCTCCGATGATAGGTTAGGTACAGTATTTTTATTTCAAATTGTTTCTTTGTCTATCTATACCTATTCTTATAGCTTATTCAGTGTTGAGTGAGGGGATTTAGTCAAACCACCTTGACTGATAGGCTGGTCATAGCTTTAATTGAATGCCATTGACTCATGCTTCGAATGTCGTTGTGAGATCTGGCTGAGGCTGTTCTTTGTCATAAATCCGTGTTTGGATTGGGTTGATTAAAGCTGCGTTTTTTTGTAAAAAGTACAACAAATCAATGCTTTCGGACGGAAGTGAATCAAGGAAATGTACCAAAAGATTCATAGGTGAAAGTAGGTCGATCCATTAGCATACTTCAATTCTTATGGTGTAAGTTTTAGTTGAACTGAGTCGATGATGGCCAGTGCAGTGAGTCACTCGCTTGCTTGCGGTCACTGAGTCACATGAACAGTGGCCGCTGCGCCGGCGCCGGCGGCAGCCATTTTGTTTTCTTTTGCGGGATATGATTAGATTACTGTCGCGAGCTATTGGATGGACTCGTTGGCGGCTAATCAGTCATGTTTTAGCTTTATAAAGCATCTGCCAAGAAAGGGAAGATGGATGACGAATGTTAATAGGTTCTGCTATACGCCATTGTTCCTTGTTACTAATAGGTAGGTAATTCTTTTAAGCATTTAATAAGAAGGTACTGTACCTGAGAAGGGGTAAATTTTGCATTTCTTGGTTTTCATGTCCGTTACGTTATAAAACAGATTGATGCAAAATTATGCAGGTATGCGCGAGACGCATGCTTAGCGAAGGGAACTAATGCCTCAGGGACCCTATTGTTGTATTGTTAATATAGCTACCTCACAGGTCAGTTAGTATAGTTATACTGCTACGCACTTTTATTGATTTTATGTACCTATTATTATAAGGTACCTATCCATTTCCTTGCATAAAAGCTAACTGTGGATAATTAGTACTGGATTTCTGAAGCCTCACTTCATAGGATAGGTAGATAGTTATTTATACCATATTAGGTGTTAGGAAAAGTACTAACTTCCTTTCACGGGGTGAACCAGCCCTTGTACCTGAACATCTTTCCCTTGGTGGACATAGGTCAAAATATGAAATAAAATATATTAGGAATTTTGGACCTCCCATACAAAATGTATTAGTAGATACACCGACTCAGTCAGGTCGAAATATATTTCTAGTTCCTTAAGGAAAGTTGTTCAGTTTAATGGGCTGGTTCACCCCTTGAAAGGAAGTAAGTATCACAAAACTTTTTTGGAAACCACAAAAAGCAGGATCGCGATTATAGCTACGCAGGTAGGTAACCCATTTAAACATGTAACTCGATAGCCGTATTACAAAGCTCGTCACTGTTATAGAGGGGCAAAACTTGACTCCATAATCAAATTAGTAGTGTACCTACCTACTACGTCACATACATATTATATAGATGGGATAACTCCGCATGTACAGTCGGTCATCAATTATGCAGCACTTTTAAATATATTTTTAACATTCAAATAATATAAATATCGCGCCAGCAGCATCCGTTATTTTGCTGCTACTTGGTTTACTATTTATATCGATGGTATCGTTGATTATTAAGGATCTGGGAGGATACAGAAAAATCTTTAACTTTTCCACTTCATTACAATTGTGTGAAGTATGACCAATAATTGTTGCGTAACTGAAGAAATACTTATAGTATTTACTAGTTAAAAAAAGAAAATAAAACTTACTGTAATCCCTCTACCTGCATGTCTCTCCGATAGTATTCCGCCCTGCTCTTATATGACATTCACCGCCTGTAAGAAAATTACAAATGTTTACGAATTAATAAACAAATTACAACAACAAACAAACTGAATATACTCCTAACAGCATAAAAATACCATTCATTGTCTCCGACTGTACGTTAACTGTCGGTCGATGAAGTAATGCCAAGGATTACCCAGCCCTACGCTCAAGTTAGTTATAGACTACAATGCCTATGCAGCAAGATGATAATGTGATCTACCGTTTATCGCGTGGGTCATTGGGACAAATCAAGTCGTCGGACGACCCAATTACCCTGTTATCAAGTTTTTTAAACTTTACTTCAACCTACTATAGCGGCTAAAGCATAAGCCTTTACTTTCGGAAGACAGTGTTTGGATAGTGTTGCTCGAAGGTCGTCATCATTTAAAAAAATATCGTCACGAAATCTGAAGTCAAAACAAATCGCTGAAAATCGAAAAAAAAACAATAATGTTGCAATCAACGATGCAAAGTGAAGGGCAAAGACTGCTTTGAAAGGAACCTCAAAGGAAACGATTATTTTGTTTATGAAACAAACAATCAGTTTCGGCGGCACACGCATAGAGTACTTTATGGCACACTTGTCAAGTTAAAATTATAATTTCCAGCAAGTTATAATTTCCGTGATTTTTCTTAGATTTAACGATTTTTACTGTTAAAGTAAATTGATTACCATAAAAGAGTTTACCAGTGTAGTGAATCATGTATAATTTGGATAGACGAACCTTATGTTTTGTGTTTTACAATGTGGTATTCCTAAGGGCCGGCCTATTGGGTCCAATAAACTTATGGTAATGAAATATCCTTATGATTATTGCTTAAAAATTCGGTAATAAAAAAAAATGTTTTGATTTAGAACTGCCGCTCGACTAAATTATTGTTAATTTGTGCACTACGCTTTTACAATAATGGCTTCCAACATCGACTATGGACGATGATATTGCCAAAGGTCAAAGAAAACAAAACTTATTTAATTTTTTTTACAGGTATGATTCTAAGTTTTTATTGTCGAAACTCACTGACCTGAGTTTATTGATTATAGAAGTCAATGCCGAAACTTGAAGCAGTAAAATCTTGAAACAAGTAAGTCAGTCAGCAGATAGTTTTAAAATATTCTTTTCTTCCTAATTTTTGAAACAGCAATCTAAAATATTTTTCTTTTTATTTCAAATATTATAATTTACGGTTACGACTTCAAATAACATCACCCCATTACTACTAGGGGGTATTGTAAGAGACATCTATAGTGATTGATGAACCCAGGGAGTGAGCAGCAACGTTCCCTGTGAATACAACACATTGCACAGCGCTCTGCCAGTCCAGTAGTAGATTGCCACTTTAGGTACGTGCATTAAAAATTACAATTATGTGATGCATCTATTGCCGTGTGATGCCGGCTTAGAATAGCATCACCCCACATCCTACCCGCGGGTGTCGTAAGAACCGACTAAGGGACTCGAGAGTATTTGTGTATTACAATTTTTAGGCGACAGGCTGACAACCTGTCACTATAGTGATACACATGTTTTCTGAAACAACCTTGGAAACAATCCTCAAGAATGTCAGACGTGGCGATAGTGACCGTATTCTTACGGCCGTTAACGCTCTGCCTACCCCGCAAGGGATAAAGGCGTGATATATGTATGTATGTATGTATTAAAAATTAAAATTATGTGATGCATCTATCTATACTCATCAACTAGAATAGCATCACCCCAATTCTTATCGCGGGTGTTGTAAGAGGCAAATAAGGGACTCGAGGGTTTCATGTGTATTACCACGTATAGGATGACAACCTGTCACTACAGTGATACACGAATCATCTGAAAGGGCCCTCAATACTTGTCAGACGTGGCGATAACAACCGTAATTTTACGATCGTTAACGCCCTGCCTACCTCGCAAGGGATAAAGGCGTGATTTGTGTAAGTGTATTAAAAATAAAATAAAATAGGTATGTAATGTAATTGTCTGACTTGTCTTGTGACAAGAATGACAGGCGACGACAGTAGTGGCTCACAGTGAGTAACATCTATACTTGTAAATACCTACCTATAGCGAGTGAATATGGGAACTGTCTTTTGTATGATTTAATTGCCTATTTATAAATGTTGTTTACTTCACAGAAAAATGTTCATACAAGTCATGATAATGGCATGATCATGCAAATATAGTACATAAATACCCGCGGCTTTGTATTTTTCCTAGTATACGATTGCATTTTTGTTTTTTTTTCAAGAAAGGCGCAGTAACATCAAAGATGCATTATATCTTCGCAAAATCCTCGATCATGTCTTGATTTAAAAGTTTTATAAATTTTCTTTGCAACACATCTACTCTGTCTTCTTCTGCAACCGCAACCTTTGGTTGTGGTAGTTGATGGAAATACAACGCAGTCCAAAGCTTTAATACGAAGTGATCTACTTTTTAGTAACTACTCGCGTACATGGTTTATTCACTATATTTTTTAGTATTCTGGATTAAGCCTATTCAAGAGTGTACTACTATTGATAACAAACACTATATATCTTATTATATATTAGTGGTAAAGGTTGTTTTATGGCTCTGTTTTAACAAAGCCGCGTATTCAATTCACCTTACAATTCAAGTCAATCATCTTAATACAGAAGTATCTAATTTAATACAGATGTATTTGATTTTTGATTCGGTCGGAGTGACATGTTTAGTTTACCCCTGAATCCGCTTATTCGAAATGGTCTTCATTACAAGACTAATTCGTCATTCTATAAACTAGTACACACAAAAGTGATTTCGCTGGACAATAGCGAGTCGTGCTGAGCAGACCACGACAGAAACTGGTTTGCAAGCGAGTCGCTGTGCTGGCGCGCCCGCGCCGGATGTGCCACAGGGCACGAATATCAGTTGATCAAGGTATTTTTATGACCCACTTTCATTGAATCCAACTCACCATTTCGGCCATCCGCTCCCTGCCTATGTACCTAGGTAATGCCAAATTATCACTGCAGCGCCACAAATGCCTAGAATGTCATGCCTACCGTAAATATGCTTGCTTTTGACCAGCTTTATTTTCCTATGGAGAAGCAGTTATATTTGCAATAGTTATTTATTTTATTACTTATTGCCGGCGTATTTGAATAACAGTTTTATTTTTGTGTGCCTTTTTTAAGAAATGTTTACTGCAAAATGCTTAGCGATATTCAATTCATGATTGTTTACTGTGTCCAAACTACTAACTGGCCCTTGGAAGGTAAAGCCTACTTTCTCTAGTATTTGAAGCGAAGTGGTTCTTTGATATACAAAGGGGTAATCGTTGCTCGTACCAAGCTGAAACGAACTTAATGGACTGGCCGATAAAACTCCGCAGTAGCCAGTTTGTAGCTCGTCAGTAAACCACGTTTTAACACTCTCTTTTGTTTGCTATTCATTTTTGCGAATTTTTGTTTCCTGTGTACTTTATATGTATTTATTTTAATTATAATTTCGAGGCAGATTAATTTATTTCAATACAATTAGTACATATTAGCTACCAGTAAGACTTACATGTACTTCGTTCACTTAGGTAAGTAGTTTGTGGACTATTTGACTTCTTAAAAACTACCTCCAAATTGTAAGTTTCTTTTTGCTTGCTTTGTGAAATTTCATTATTACTCCTTCTACTCGGTTATTACTCGATTTATGTTCAATACATAGATTCAATATTTATAAATTACCTACAAATCTACTTAATACTTGGTACCCGTAACTGTACTCCAGTCTGCCTTGTATGAAAGATAACTTTTACAAATCGCTAGGTAGTAAGTAGTAGGTAGCGCATGTAGTACGGTACGGCTGGTTATTCTAACACCTACTGGTTCCACTTATCTACCGTAAACTAATATGTATATAAAAAAAACTGATGCTCTAGAAAACGTTATTTATGTGTATAGGGACTAATTGATTTCTTTTATGGGTAACTGGACCCAAGAGGAGGGGTGTACTTATATCAATTGGACAATGGACATATTGTAGATAAATGAGCTTTTACTCGAAGATTTAAAGGCACCTCCTTCAAGACGCATCCCGCAAACCCGCAGTATTCCTGAGAATGGGAAATGTAAAACGCAAGTGCTGCGCAGGCGACTACGGCGGGAAGGGATTAGTGTTGGAGTAGAGGGCCTGGAGAGGGGGGAAGGGGGGCGCGCGGCGGTCAAACGGGGTCGACGACCGCAGCCCGCCCGACAACCTCTGTATCGACAACGCTACGTTCGCGCTGCCTCCAGCACTCTAGTGAACCCATTGCCATTGTATTAGCGTATTAGCTAGCGCTAAACATACTCCCGTGCCTTGGTTATGTTAAGGATAACGTTAGGTGTTCAAAAAAGTCATTATCATCAATCTCCTTGCCTTAGCCCGTTCTCTGTCGGGTTCGGCTACCTAACCTAGGGGATTTGCCGTGGAACCAAGTTTTTACACAGCGACTGACATCTGATATCTGCTACCCGAAGGCTAACCTGGCCATTCGGGCCTAGGTTAAGTCACTTTCAAATATCATCTAAATTCAAATTTTATTTGAATGTGGGTTTCATCACGATGTTTTTTCTTCACCGTAAGAATAGTCGGTAAATGCACATTGGTATATGGCGGGAATCGAACTAGTCTCACGATTTTAGGACCGGTGTCCTAACCACTGCTACCGATAGGTATAAAAACAAATCATTATCACATTTATCACAGTTAGCGAGACTAGCTTTTACAGTGTCCTTGCTTAGATAACAGTCAACGTAAAAAAAAATTTTGATCAACGTTGCACTTATTTTTTCGCATAAATGTATTATCTGGTAATGTTATAATGTATAAATATAAATACGAAATTCTCAGTGTAATAAAATTCGTGCTCATTAAATACCTACTTACTAGATAGATACAAGGTACATGAAAACGCATAAACGTCTTTATTAGACAGTTGGCACTCACGCGAGTTGCCAAGGCCTCCAACGCCCCACCGAGCTGTCATGGGCGGGGTACTTGCTAACCTTACAAGGTAAAAAAACAAACATAACTTTCCTATAGGCAGATTTAGCGTAGACGCAGTAGGAAAGGTGATTTACATAATTATGTAAAAATGTACTGTTTACGTTTTCGCCGTTTGCGAGTAGTGGCCGTGTCATGATCATAAAGCTGTTTTAATTTAGATTTTTTTCAGTTTTTCTGATAGTGTATTAACCATTGAACTTCGAAAGATCCATTAATTTCTGATCGAGCCTATAATAAGTTAGCTAAAGTAGACATTGAAAATCGCTGTCCCACTCCTATATAAGATTAGGCAGTCTTCTCCTTATCTTTACTTGTATACTCTACTCTGGAATAATCTGAACTATTAAATAGTTTAGTTGCGATGCGAGCTTCTACAATAACATTAATATCACATGTGAGCGACTAAAAGCGTCACAAATTTACCTACTCATTGTTTACTTGTTTAGAACAATCATAAACATTAAAAAATATAACCCGACTTCGGTACTTGCAAAGTTATATTTTGCTCCAAAAATCCGCCATTTTAAATTTTAATGTATAAAATTTTTCTCTCTCTGTTTGTTTTCAGAGATTGAATTGACATTTTGGGTTGCTTATTTTATTGCAAATCTTAAATAGTAAAGTGCTAATCATCTGCCAAGTTCAGTGCCTAATAAAAAAACTATTACCCTATCTATAGAAAATAACTGCTGAGTTTTTACATTTTTCGCACGAGCGCTATCTACCAGGAACTAAAAGAAATAATCTCCCATTTCGATAACAACAGTTACCGGTATTGACGTATCACTATTTAAGATTTGCAGAAAAATGACAACCTAAAATGACAATTTACTCCCTCGATAAAAACAGAGCTTAGCCAGTGTCACACGCCCTGCTCTGACGAATTCAACTATATCGCAACGCATCGTCGTACATCCGCCTAGAGCTGTTTAGGCTTTAGTCTGTGAAAATAAAATTACTTCACCATATACATTAATTTTCATACGTACTCTTAAATAACATAATCCTCCTGAAGCAGTCGGGCCATAAAGCGATCAAAATGTGGGGGCTTGTATGTGAATAATGCGATACACAATCTAGTCTTAAGTCATGTGGAATATCGAATCAGATCAGTGACTCGACTCAAATCGACCGACGATTCGATGAACCCGGTGTGTAGTGACAGAATCATTTTATCCTACGTGTGAAGTGTTATTATCAGGTGGTATTTTTGAAGCAGTAGAAATACGATTCTGCGTGCACCATAATTTGTTGAATAGACACTCCTCGTAGAACAAACACTTTTTACTTAATGAGAATACCTCAATTGTACTATTTATTATTCCTCTTCTTTGTGAATGTATATGAATGAACATGACAGTTACTGTTGCACTAGAAATCTACTGATTCTAAAATACTGCTAGTCTACTCTCCTACTTAATCAAGAAGGTTTTCTTACGTGAATGCTTCGATCAATGAGCATGCTTAAATTTTGTGATTTCACGTTCCGTTAAAAAATCAAAAACATTTCTCTTATAAATAGGTCGATCAACTTTCTTACTAGTTCGAAAGTTGAATAGTTTGAAAGGCGAACCGGCGTGAGTATTTATTTAAAAAATAAAACCTCTGTAAAACGTACTGTGCGTTTTTGTAGGCAAGGTGATTAATAGTAGATGTAAAAACTACTAAGAACAATGCCCGCATAGTGTCACAGTCACACTCGTTATATCACGACAAATTATTGTGTTATAATCTAAAAATATATTTTTCAAATGTTTTTTGTATGTTAATTGAAATTAGGTTTGGTTAAATTAGTTTTCTGATGTTTATATTGCCTTTATTCAATAACATCATATTTATTGAAGCGTTTCAAAGCCGTGTTTATAATACTAGTACAGATCTAGTAAGCTTTCATTGATGCATCTAAGTCAAAGTATGATTATTTTCGCTAATTACAGACCACGTGTGATGCCGGCTTAGAATAGCATCACCCCATATCCTTCCCGTGGGTGTCGTAAGAGGCGACTAAGGGACTCAAGAGTATTGGTGTATTACAATTTTTAGGCGACAGGCTGACAACCTGTCACTATAGTGATACACATGTTTTCCGAAACAACCTTAGAAAACAATACTCAAAAATGTCAGACGTGGCGATAGCGACCGTATTCTTACGGCTGTTAACGCTCTGCCTACCCCGCAAGGGATAAAGGCGTGATATATGTATATGTATATATGTATATGATATATGTAATTACAGACCAGTTTTTATTCAGGTATCTCGTGAACACAGCCATTTTCCCGAAGCAAACCAGCTTAGCTTTAACCATTTCAAAGACTGAATACCTGACCTACTACTCATTTCATGCTGAATCTAACATAATTAAATTATGTAAATAAATATCAATTATGTCTGATCTCCGGTATATATAGATACATTATAGATTACATTAGTCCTAGTTATTGTACATTGAATATCACTTGTGCTTGATCCCCTGTCACTAGAATTACTTGAAGTACCTCTATTGCATTGCATTTGCAGCTGAAATGCTTTGTGCTATCGAATGCCATCGACGTGCCAGCGCCCCTCCATTTGTGATCAATTTCCTATTAAATCTGCCACGCACTTGAAGTGCCCAAATAAATTATCCCTGCTCAAAGCAAATTTGAAACATACCCACATTATAAATTGGTGTAATTTTGAACCTGCTCTGAAGCACTGAAGTAGGTAATCAGAGGGCGGAGCTGTGAACAATCCGAAACCGTTGCCTGAACTAACTTTAGTTTAAAACACGCTAACTTTAGTTGTTCTTTTAAAAACGTGGCTGATTCCTTAGGGATTTAATTCAAACTAAACCTTGACACGTTAAAGGCGGATTGTAGGTGTATTTTTGTATCAAAATGTTGTAATATTGACAAAATACCTTCCTGCTTACCGCACTAAAGTATCAATTCAGACTAATTAATCTACTTATTACAAATAAAGCTGTCACTTTTTTGATCTTAGTAACTCTCATTACACTAACTCTTGTATACTTTTCATCGAGTGTGCGGTATTCACACATAAGACTATTTGAAATTCTTTTATTGTTAATTTGATTACTTAGTTTTTCACCGCGCAATTAAGTTAATGTAGCGTTAAAAATGTAATTAATCACAGTTACCAAATGAAAAACCTTCAAATCATTGTCAATTATAGGGCCAATACATATGCAAGTACAAATTAGCCGTTATCCCTTACGGGTTTAGCAGAGCGTAAGTGGCCTTAAAATGTGGACGACGTTATCGGCACGTCTGGTAAATGATAGTACCAATAATGGTTAGATTTTCTTTTAAAATTAGTAAATAAATATTTTAGTTCGATGATGATGACACTTTTGACGATATAATAAGGCCTTGAGGTTCAGAATGTCCAGGTCTCAAAATATCCATGTAGTGTTTGGAAACCTCTTACCGGATTTCCAATTCACGAAATGTACCAAGTACATTATTTATGTCAATATCTAGAAAATTCCTAACGTTCTCTATAAAATACTTTCTACAGAATGAGTCGTAGTGTCTATAGTAGAACATAATAGTATAAAAGGAAAGGAGGAATTATTGAATGGGCTGACTGAAGTAATTCTATTCTGAAAAGAAGAACGTTTAAAATATCCGAAATATCAAGGGTGGTTTTTATGTGTCAAGCGATGTCTTTTGGTCACTGCAGTCTATGTCTGGCTCCAAACAATTACCCAGAACAAACTGTACCGCCACCTTCCTAAAATGTAGACATAATATCTTAATCAGCATTTTGGTTCGCGACTTCGGACCTAACTGTTGGCACGCCCCACTAATCGCCAAGCCTTTGTGTTGCTATTATTATATCCAAACTTGAGTTCAAAGGGAAATTAATTATGTAGGTACCTCTTTAAATTTATCCGGTAACAGTCAGTATGGAGTCATTTTACAAAAGAAGCCCGCAAGTTTTCTCTTAAATATTACTCGCCAGCATCTTGTAGCCAAAAACTAAAGTTTCCAAAGAACCAAAGTTTCGCTTGTTACGGTTACTTTCTGATTTGACCACTTCTCAAGTTGACTTCCAGGCATTTTCCAAAATAAGTGCTTTCTCATTGACCATATTTTCTGTTACAAATTAGTTAGCCAAGGCTACCTCCACCTGACCTTTTAGTAGACCTTTAGGCCTACGATTAGGGCCCTTGAAATCCCGATCCCCCTTTCATACAAGAAGGTATACGTCGTCTATGTATATGAATAATGGGCCTAGTTGTCGTGACTTGCGGGGCGTTTAGTGCTGTTTCATCCCGGGTAGGAGTTACCGGTAATTTACGGCGCTTCCGGTCTTAACTGACCCTTTGTCGAACGTAAATAGGTTTTGAGTGCCTTGTTTGTGAGTAAAGAAAGGGTTACTGACGCTGTTTCAACTCTCAAACTTAATTGCTAAAAAGTATTGATATTTATCATACCATACCACCACATAAGTATTTTAAAAATTTGCTGTCTAAGTGCTTACTATACTACCTAGTAGGTAATATCCATGGTTTTAAATGTAATTGAAAGGAATATCATGTTAATGTACTTCCAATCTACGGAAAGTCCTACAAAAATCTCCTGCTGTGAAATGAAATAAAATGGTGTGGAGATCCGCTGATGTCCGCTATTATACCGCGAGGCACTTCCCTATCTTCGTAACCATTATTATTTATTTACTGAAAATAGGCGGTTTCGATATCATCCGTAAAACAAGCGTTTTTGTCGATTAAAGTGAAATAAAAAATCGCCGTAAACCGCGAGCCGTAAGAGATTCCAGCTCTCAAACATAAAGGCATAATGAAATTCATCCCCATGTGTGTTGTGACTATTATCCTACCGCATACAATATGCAGCGTACGGGTAACAAATGTTACTGAGCTGCGGTAATTTATTTTCTGCAGGACTGGAAAGGGTTCAGCAGATATTTGAAGCTACAGCTAAGCCAAACTTCAACTCACAACATTCTGATTACGGTGTTTCGCGGCTCCAACGGTTTTCATAAAAAATCGTAATAGGAGGATTCGGGGGCGATAAATCAATTTAGTTAGGCTTTATTTTCCAAAACTCATTCTAAAATTAAGAAAAATGAGCGATGCTCTGTCAACCAGGTACTAATTAACCAACCCCTAGAAATTGAGCCAAGAGTGATAGGTAACAAAAGCAACGAATTTTTATTTAGAAAATCAAAAGGGCACTTCTTAAATCTTTACCTGTAAGGGTCCGATTTGTATGAGAATAATACGAGGAACCGCGGAGCTATACTTCTCAGCAGGTATATAACTTACACCAAACGTTTTGCGAACAATTACTGGGCCTACTGGGGTCTCCATAAACGATCCATTGTACGGATACAGCTCCACAGTAGATTTAGAACACAGTATTGCGTATTAAGCCATTCGGGAATCAGCATCCCGCTTTGTGTTCGTTCCGCGCTTGATATGTAAATTAATAAAAAAGAATGTTAATAGAATCCGAACAGATCCCCTGATTTCTTCAAGAGCCTTTAAATAAGCAGCTCCTGACATGAAAAATATGGCACCACCATAAATGGTACGTAAACCTTTAAAAAAATAAGGTTTTCTGGAAATTATACCGGAAATGTTCTAGTGTTTATTTTAATGTAGTGTACAGAGAAAAAATTACATTTGCGTCGCTCGGGCCCTGCGCGCGTAACATCTCTGGTCTGTGGTAAACTTATACATACATAAGTACATCAAATTCTGATCTTAGCGAAATTCCGACAAATTGAAATTTGGTTTTAATTTTTTAAGTTGAATAAAATTAAGTTTCACAAAAAAGGTTTATTTGCGTAGGTAAACAAAGGACTGTACCCGTGTTTCGGAGGAAATTCATTAAATTGGAGGCGTAGTGTGTCGCACCATTCTGAACAACATTCCTTACGGGACAAGTGCTGAAAAATTGAGAAAAAATGTTGACCTCCCATACAAAGTTTGTCCGGTGGTCATGAATTTTGTATGAGGGGTCGAAATACTTTCCCATAGGGAAAGTTGTTCAGTACGATGTCCCAAATAACGTCTTCAATTTAATGTATTTCTTCTGAAACAACGTGTATAAGTATTGTACTGGCGGGCAGAGCGTCTGTACTGCTTCCTTTCGTGTTCTGTTCTGAGCGACCGTTTCGAAATTCCCTTGAAGTTGCTAAAGCTCTTTTGTAAAATGGTCATTGTTTTGGAACTCCTACAAACAAATCTTTTCACAAAGGTAAAATAACATAAATAAAACAAATTATTTTCCGATAAAAGTATTTCTTTTTTATATTCATTAAATTTACTTGTTCTCTTAGGTATTTTTATTTACTTCAGATCATTATGTATGCGCGCGAGACATATCTTACACCACTGAGCAGTGGAATGTAATAAACAAAACCTCTAATAGGATACCTACCTATTGGACCTCAGAGTGATAAATTTGAAATTTACTTATTAAAAATACGTTAGGTACGTTAGTTTGTTAATCTGGTTCATCTAGTTTGTTATTTTAGTTAAACCAAAAATTTTCTGTATACCGTGAAACAGAGAACTTTTTTGTTACTCGTACAAAAAAGCTATCTGCATTGTGAAGTGACACTTGTGTTCACGCCCCATTTATTTAACGTTTTTTCTTATCATTGAAAGAATTCTTACCACTTCACTTTTTTCTCTTAACCGTTTTAATCGATACCCTTAGAGTGGGTTGAGTGTTCTCATAAATCAAAATAAGAAGTTGAAAACATTTCAGCGTCGTGTCGGCCGGGGCTTGAATCCGGGGATTCAATGGGGAATCGTCCCGCTGCTCTGTCGCTGAGCACCCGGTGCGCCGACCGACCCTTGCCAAATTTTCAGTCTCTTAATGGTCGTCGCGAATTGATGGTTTAGCAAAATCTAGTAAAAATTCAAAGGTTCAACCCCGGCCGTAGCATTTTCTTATGTTTCTTATTGTCATATAACGCTCTGCTTAGTAAGGCACATGAGGTAACGCAAGGAATAAAAGCATGATATATGTATTGTATGTTTTTTTCATTCATGCGAATATTATTGCATTGTAAGTGCCATACAATCCCCATATATTGGATTGAATGTTGTACAATACATTCCATAGGTTATCTTCTTGTGCCGCTTAATGAATTTATCTCTCGCTAGGTGTAAATTGATTTCGCATTCAGGGACGGAAGGATAAATTCGGTCGTTTTATTGTTTAGTACCCGGTAAACATAAAGTAACAGTAACGTCCGAGTATACCGATTCTCGGACCTAAACCTAGACTCGATATAGAACCTAAATTCAGTAGTTAAATTCATCCTTGTAAAATAAATTTCTGCGTCATTCACATATAACTGAAATCTCATAATTTAGCCTCATCTTCATTTTTGTCACGTTAGCTATTTTGTCGAGGGACAAAAGTTAAATGCCGACTGATGCCGGAAGAATAGCATCAGCCCATTTATTTCCTGTGGGTGCCGTAGAAGCCGACTAAGGGACTCGACGGTTTCATATGTATTGCAATTTTAGGCGACAGGCTGACAACCTGTCATTATAATGATACACGACTTATCTGAAACGACCCTTAAACATTGCCAAGGATATAGGTGTGATTTATGTATGTGTGTACAATAGTTAAGTAGATATTTGTTAATATTTATCTGTTGATCTGCACATTGCGTCACATGAATAAGAGATATCCACCGAGATGTGTCTCGCTCACATACATCTACTTTTGTATGAATCATTCATGGTATTTATTATGTCGAGGCAGTACTACAGCAGTGGCATATTTTTCTACTTGGCAATTTAGTGCGAAATGTTTTTGTCAATCCAAAATAAATACCATCGAGCTGTCGTACGTTTAGAATTTATGTCTCACTGCGGGGCATTGAGTTGATGATCGACATGTTTCAACTGCGACAGATACGTCGCGGCTGGCCTAAGACGGAGTTGGCGTTTCTATCTACGTACTTGATTACGAAACCTTATATCAAAGTGATGTCAACTTAAGCTTAAGTTCCTACAAGGAAGGTACTTTTTAGGTACCTATTTTATTTGTTTGCAAAGAAAACTAAATGGTTGCGTTGTGTTAGGTGCAACTTATACGACTTTTCAATTGTCTTGTCCGGCCAGTCCCACCTGTGCTATTGAGTAGTTTTATTGGATCGTAAATGTCCTGTCTGTGCTTTGCTAATCGATAAAAAATCTAAACAAAGAAGTCACCACACTCATGGACATTTTCTCATATATGCTTGTATATGCGTTGCCAGTATATCGTGGTTTCGATACTGGATACCTAATTGCTCAATAGGATTTGAATAGATTACTCGCCTGACGGTGACTAGCTCCTGTGTGGCTAGAATAACCAGGAGTTAAAACAAAACCGGGCTGCTTTTGTATTTATTCAGCAAAATCTTGCGGTGTCTTGAACTACTTTTTGTTGTTCAAGTTTAAAATATGGTTGACGTTAGCGGCGACGACAACATAATGTTTTTTATTAGGTTTCGTTTATTTCTGTAATTTGTCCAACTTAGTTTTTATGTTGAGCAGTATTGCGAGACGTATTTGGAATATATATATTTTCCTGTGCATCAATAACCCGATCTTCAGTGAAATGTCAGTCCGGCTGCGGCAGAGCATGTCGCAGGAAACCAAATTCAATATCCTTCAAGAATTTTACACTTCACGGTATATTGCACGATTGAGTGCCAACAAATAAACGAGAAATCTTCCACCGAGAAATACGGAAAATACGGGTTAGCTTTTCACCCCTGACCAAGTTTGTGGATAGGGTGGTGGGGGTGTCGCCTTAGATGTGAGGGTATGTAATCAACAAGTCGTCAACGTTCGGCATTCCTTAATCTAATAAAATCCTATAAAGAACTCTACCAGTTACTTTTTATTGGGTTGTTATGGTTCATTGGTAGCTAGTTGCTCTCGCTTAGGACCGAAATCGACCTACTCAACTACTTACTTCTCTTAAAAACCAGAGGTGGATTTGAAGTGATACTATCTATGAACTGTACGTTTTTTAGACGTGCATTACTCATGAGAACACTGCCAACTGTGACGGCTGAAAGGAAGAGATACTTTCTTAATAATACTATTTTTGTTTTATACAAAACTAGCGGTCTGCCCAAAGGCTACGCCCCAACTGATTTTTCCGTGGTAATAAGTATTTTTTCCGGCAGGTATTTATTATACATAAAAACCTTCCTCTTGAATCATTCTATCTGTTAAAAAAACTGAATCGAAATCCATTGTAAGGTTTTAAAGATATAACCATACATACGTATAGATGCGAAAAGCGACTTTGCTGTGATAGACAGCGTCAAACATTATCCATAATATTTTACTAGAGATGGGTAACCACCCGGGTAAAAACCCGCGCTTGGGTAATAACCCGGTTTTTACCCATTTCAATCCACCCAAAGCACCCGATGACTGGGTAAAAACCGACGTAAAATTTTAAATGATTTATTACCAAAATAAGATGAAAAATAAAAAGATGCAAGGGCAAATGTTAAATATAATCATAGTTTAAGTATGATAAGAACACAATACCTGTTTTTATTATTCCTAATGACATAAAACATGTAATAAACGTGAAAAGGTGAGTTTGCTTCGAATAAATTTGTCCCACTGCTACACTTTAGTCGAAATTATTTTTCAAGAATATAAAAATATTGATTTGGAATCTGCCATTTTAATTAAAAATTAATATAAAACCAACATTCATATGTTAGGCACATCGGTGAACCTTTAAGGCCTAGTGATGTTATAGTCAGTAATAGGTTAGTATCCAAAATAATATTAAGTGATCAGTTGTTTTTTGCTTTCTTGTTGACCATTTATATTTATCAAAATATTTATAGATACTTCTTTAAAATGCAACATGTTCTTAGAATAGGTTTTTAACACCTCGAAGAAAGGCGTAAATAGGTATGTACAAGCACATAATAAAAAATAGTACCTAGCACAAGTCCAATTTCTTATTATTCGGATGATTTATTACTTGCTTTGTTTGCATTTGGTTTTATCGGAAGATTTTGACGATTCGCAAACGTGTTTTTCACCTACAATTGCTTCGATCTCCCGTGTCTGGAGGAAATCAAAGGCCATAGCCATTCCAAAGCCCGGAAAACCAACAGACAGTCCCAAAAACTTCAGGCCTATCTCACTCTTGTGCCACACATATTAACTTTTTGAGAGACTACTGTTGTCCCGCTTAACAGGCTTCATTGACCCCAAAATGATCCCAGAACAAGCGGGTTTCAGACCGGCCAAGTCTTGCAGCAGCCAGACACTAAAACTGACGCAACACATCGAGGATGGTTTTGAACTGAGGAAGGTAACCGGTGCTGTATTTGTAGATCTGTCCGCAGCCTACGATACAGTAAATCTTAAGCGGCTGTTATGGAAAGTGGAGACGATGACAGGCGATCTTAATTTCGTCTCAATTCTTCGAGAACTTCTCCGTAACCGCCGTTTTCAGGTGCATCTTCTTCAGGACAAAAGTCGTTGGAGGTCGCAAAAGAACCTTCTTTCCCCGTTGCTCTTCAACATATACACTAACGACCAACCATCCTGTCCCAACACGTGCCGCTTTCTATACGCCGACGACCTTGCGCTGACTTCCCAGGCGACCAGTTTTAAAGAGGTTGAGGTGAACTTATCTGACGCTTTGAAAGACTTAAGCAAATACTATAGAGAAAATTCACTGGAACCCAACCAATCAAAAACTGAGTCCTGCGTTTTCCATTTCCGCAACAGTCAAGCAGATCGTAGGCTCAATATTGAGTGGCAAGGTTTGCCTGTAGCTCACAATAAACATCCGAGATATCTGGGCATTACTCTGGATAGGTCACTTACCTTCAGTAAGAACTGCCAAAATATAAAAAAGAAGGTGTTCGCTCGGAATAACCTTTTATAGCGCCTTACTTCTACTGGATGGGGAGCAACACCTCATATTCTGTGAACTACTGGGCTGGCGTTATCCTTTTATGCAGGTGAGTACGCAAGCCCAGTGTGGAGTCGTTCAGCCCATGCAAAGCTAGTGGATACAGCCTTAAATGAGACTTGCCGGATCATAACTGGTTGCCTGAAACCGACCCCGGTTAGCCAGCTATACCCACTGGCTGGTATGACGCCCCCAGCTGTTCGCAGGACTGTGGCTAGCTCCCTTGAAAGAGCAAGGATGGAGTCAGATGCACGGCACCCTTTACACGACCACATCCCAGTGCCACGTTGAAAAGTCGCAATAACTTTGTAAAGTCGTGTCTCCTCTTTGCACCGACCCCAAACAAGCGAGGTGCAAACTTTATCAGGAAAAGGTAACCCTACCAGCTCCTTTCGTCCCTATCGCTGAAAGCTTGCCGGTTTGGAAGTCCCTGAATAGAGTTCGGACCCAAACTGGCCGGAGCAAGGAAAACATGGCCAAGTGGAGCTTCTTGGAGGGTGCCGACAAAAGATGTTTGTGTGGTGCGGTCCAAACAATGCACCACCTAATATCGTGTCCAGCGTGCCCCAACACCTGCACAAAGGACGATCTTATGACAGCGTCTGCCAGCGCTGTCAATGCGGCCAAGTTCTGGACTGCGACTGTGTAGTGTCTGCCATCGACACGCTAAGAAGAACCTACAATTGTTTTTCAGGTACAAGTCATCAGCGCAAGCCTTTTAACAATTGATATGCTTTTGTATTGTTGTATTTTTGACTTAAGCGGTACCTTTAAAAAGCATTGCCACTATGTTTCAAGACAATGTTGTTCGAGCAGTGCGTTCTACCAATCGTGGTCATGACATACGGAGTTGAGAAACGAGCAATAAAACTTGTCACTCAGAGAGCTTTGGAAAGGTCTATGGTCGCAATCTCGCTATTAAATAAAGTCATAATAAAAAAGCAGATACTAGGTTATGTGGTACCTTAGCTAAAATGACCCATCTCTAATAAACTTATGTATGTTTGAATGACTGCAAATATAACATGTTCTAAATGAAAATAATTTTTAGTAGCCAAAATGACTTTTTCACGCACGTACCCAGCGCCTAAAGCTTATTTAATCAAGCGGGTGATTATTATTATGATTGTTATTAGCCATTTTTAGTATAAAGAAAGAAATAATTAGAAAGCTGTGAAATACTCATTGTATTCTTTTAGATTTGCTTGGAATAAAAACCATTTTTTAATTATTTTTTACTTATGCTGTTTTCACCCATCAATTTGGGTAATAATGGGTTAAAACCGGGTGATTTGGGTAAAAACCCGGTTTTTACCCGGGTGGGTTGAATGGGTTTTTACCCGCTACCCATCTCTATATTTTACTCGTACGTAACCTACTTACGATGATGTTGATGTATTCTGCCGCAGTTGACTTGTCACACACCTAAATGGTATTGTTTGTAATAAAATAACGTGTATTGTAAATGGTAAACTGTAGTGTCCCGTTGAGATAGTATTCTGATTGTCAAACCATTTTATTATTACTCATTTACCACGTGCAAATTACTTGGTTGTTAACAACTTTTCTTTGTTCTTTACCAAGCAACACACGTAGTACATCGCACATTGCGCGTTCTTATTCTAAATATTCACACTTAAGTACGGCTGGTCTACCTTTATTCACGTTTGATTTATCCGTATTATATGCGTAAAATCTTAGTAGAATCAGGATGGGGTGACCAACTCTTTTCGATGGCCACGGGGTGACCATCGAGATCAGAACCCCGGTGACCAACACAGGGGGTGACCAACGAGAATAAAGGCTCGTCTGCCACGCTTTATTAGGATAAACCTAATAAACCCGAAGCCGATTGAGATAGGGTAGGCCCTAGCAATTTCCTTTATTCTATTGTTTAATGAAAATTCAAATGCACCCAGTCCATTGTTAACCCCACTTCGTAAACACTCAACACTGTAGACATTATGGTATTGGTCACTATAGATACTGAAATGATCCTAGTATCACCAATGGTTCTACTTGGTGGTACAAGTGGTCCTAGAGATAGATATGTAATTATTTAGGTTAGTTTACATATTATGTAGACACACGATAATCCGTTCGCTTGATACGTTTTTAATCTAAAGTTTCGTAACATGTAGCTCAACTAAATTTACTTACTAAGTGTTCACCACTTCCAAACAATAACCTTTAAGATAATAAAATAACAATAACATGGTATTTAGGTGATTGATATTTTATTTATATTATGTTACTCATCGGTAGTAAATTGCCGTTGCTTATCAGTGAAGAATTCAATGACGGTACTGTACAGATAAAGTTGAATCAATTTCGTATGAACTCTATAGAATGTACCTACCTATTTATTTTATTAATCATGCTTTGTAGGCAGCGGTGTTTTAGACAAATGAAGAAAAGACTCGGACTATAGGCAAAGAAATCAATCTATTCGATGTATTCAATTTAATTCAATCATCGATATTAATACATATACATAATATGTAGTTGCAAATGTTTTGTTACTAAGGTGATTATTTAGTGTGGTAGTGGTTAAATGTTTTGGTTCTTTTTATATCTCGATTTTTCTGAAGTTCGGCTAATAGATAATATCAATCCCACTGTGTGACTTCTGTATGGACCCCCTGTCCGAAGGCGAAGACTTATGACCAAGTCAGGTGGTAACACGTGATCCGGAAGGATATGACTTCCTGCTACATGACTGAAGAACAAAGATGGGTCAAACAGATCAAAGTGGAGAGAAAATACTAGAAACACAGACCTCACCATCAGATGGGAATAATAATTTCCAACCGAGACAAGGACAGAGGAGCACATTGCAAAGTTAGTTACCAGCGTAACCTGATCCCTTCATTAGTAACTCGAAGTAGTTCTCATCCCAAAAGGACTTTCTATGGTAACTGTACCTGATATAGCGCCGGAAGCTATGTATGCTAACTGGCCATTATTTATCAGCTTGTCGTGTGCCGAAATCCAAACACAAAGCGATTCAAAGCTTTGTCTACGTCTCAGAGCTGTCCCAACTGCTAAGCCAGGTTGGGTTAGGGATGTCTAGATATCCTGTGATTGCTAAGTGTACAGAGGATGACATAGATTGTGGTAATAAATGTTATATACGTGATTTTATTTTGGACATACCTTTCAAATAGATACCTACCTGTAGCAATATAGCTGTATATACTTGTAGCGATTATATTTGCATTTACAAAAATACTTGTACTTTCATATCTATCCCACCTGTCCGTATAATTGACAAACAAAACTATGTCATAGCGTCTGTATCCTAAAATCTCTGTTAGGTGATGACTACCAAAATACAGCTGCTACCTATATTTATGCCAGATATTCATCTTGTGTCTGGAAACATCAATTGTCTTAGTCTAAATAGATTCACGTCACAGAATCAGAGAATGTCTTGGGATTAATATAGCTCTCTTCATTAAGCTCAGTCACCGTTCATTCCTTTGCATAGCAAGTCACATAGCATCTGATGAATGGTATTGGTATAACTAAGCTCACTGTTAATTCCTTTGCAATGCAACAGTCTATGCGTGGTCTATGCAAATATCACTATGACGTCGATATTAATACATATACATAATAGTTGCAAATGTTTTGTTACTAAGGTGATTATTTAGTGTAGTAGTGGTTAAATGTTTTGGTTCTTTTTATATCTCGACATTGTCTGAAGTTCGGCTAATAGATAATATTGTAGATTCATTATAAGCGTCAATAGTAGAAAAATTACAGGTATAAAAAAAACATGTATTTCTTAGTGTCGCTCGTCTTTTACATTATTAAAGTGTGTGACAGGACAGGGAGAGCGTTAAGAAAACGATCCCATTAGGTACATCAAGCAAGGAAGCAAGCAAGCGGGTGCTTTATTTTCTCATTCTAGTTAAAAGTTTTAAGTCTTTATCAACCACTTAAAAGTTAAACGCGCTTTGAATGCATGAAGTTTTTTTGTATGAAGATATTTTTACCCGACTACAGCAAAGCAAAAAGGATGGTTATGATTTAAACACGCGCCGTCGTCGTTCGTCAAACTTCATTTACTAAGGTCCCTAGGTTTTTAAGCAGTAAGTTAGGAACATTCAGCACCAGAGAGTACCTATCAAAATTGGTGCGAATCCGAAAGCCTTCCTTCCCCCGCAAGATTACATTTAAAAATAACATAATTTTCCTGAATTGTATGGTAATTGTATGTAAAACCGGTTAGAGGGACCCTTCTTTAAGCACCTGTTTAAAATTTAGCTGCTATTCAAACTCTGCCTTCCGTGTACACTACATTTAGAATTTTTATTCGTTATTTTATTTATAAGCCGATGTCCCATCATACAGAAAGAGGGGAATTATATGGGGTGGTTCTTTTTGTTATTTATTGCTATCGGCTATACTAAGTGCAAAAAAATAACACATGTTATACATAGAATAAGCGGCTGCTGCTGCGGTATTGTTTACAAGTTTTGTAATTGGAGAGTTGGACACCTATTTATTACTATTATTGTTCTATGCTTATACTGAAATGTAAATTTTCGACTTAGGTAATGTTTGAGGTTTCTAGTTCCTTACCTTACTTGTGGTACTTTACTTTGAGTGGAAAAGTGCGTCAGGTCAGGGTGGGTGGACTCACGTGGTCGTCAGCGTTACGCGGATACGGTCCGAAGGCTGACTCATCATCACATCGCGGCTCACAGTGCTGAACCGTCGCTGCCATGAGCCTTGCTATAAGGTGCCGGTGAGACGTGCATTGCGTGTGTGCGTGTGTGTGTGTGTGTGTGTGTGCGTGTGTGTGTGTGTGTGTGACCTAGTCAATTAGATTCTGCTACTTCACCTTTTTCGCTTGCTGACATAATATGTTGTAATTTTAAAAAATGTAGTTTATGGCAGGCTAAGTTTATTTTATTTTTCTTGTTGTATTGATTGATAACCCGATAACACTGCACGTAAACGAAAGTACGACATGGTCAAAATAAATTTCACTAAACCTATACATTATTTACAAGCACCGAATTAATCGGTTTGTTAAGAAAAAAAATATTTCATGGGTTTTCTAAGTTACTTCAGCATCTATGGTCATGCCGAATACCGCAGTCACGTCATCATCTTACTCACTCGCACTCAAGTCCAGCAAGCAACAAGCAAGCAAGCCAAGTAAAGTAAGCCAGCCAGCAGTTGCGCGCGCGCCGCTCGCCTGCACGCACGTCGCTTATTTCGCGCGCTATTTATTCCATATTCAAATGCTTACCATTCACGGTTGCAATTCGAATTAACCATGTGCGTGCAATTTTGCAGTGAAGCTAAAGTACAAGTTTTCATTGATACGAGGACGTAATATTATTAATTTATTTGTTACACATCTGCAGCTTTAACAGTGCTTTGGATGATGTGATGTGCCACTTTGATTGCCCTTTTCGGATTTCTTTAGTGGTTTAATGAATCGTGATTGTGTTAATGCACCCTAATAAATAGTTATTTGTGACGGTCGTGTGTGTAGATTGTTAGTTCAAGTTGAACCTTTTTGTCTCTGGCAATAAATTGGCGCCAGTTGGCGTTGCATATTGTGTTGTGCACAGTTTTTTATGGATTGCACGGAAACTAGGCCATCTGACTGTAAGTTGTCACCGTTTCTTGTATTACTTGTATTAGTAGTAGTAACTAGCAGATAGCCTGCTTAGCGAATTTATTTATTTAACTGTGTTTGGTCAGATAAAGATAACATACTTTAGGTTACTCTTGAATTTGTTTTGGTATATATATTTAGAAAACTGCTTGTTATACCTTTTGTATGTATAAGCTTCTTCTGAAATGCACTCTAAAGGTGTAAACTTGTGTGCAAGCCGATGCTCGGTGGGAAAGCAAGGCCGGAGCGTGCCCCGAGATACGGGTTCGACTACCTGGTGACGCGGTTTTTTGCCCGGCAACGCAACGCAACCATACATCTATAGTAGGTAGGCAGGAGGCTGCCATTGAAACGTGCGCGCATTTTTAAACGAATCCATCCATAATTGAAAGCAAGTATGCATTGTAAAACACGACTTAAAGTACCGCCTCTAGAATAGGTCATATCATGTTAATACAGCTGTCAAAATCATGGTAATGCTACAACATAAGGTCAATTTTTCTTTGTTTACATGTCCTTTCCATACTAAGTTTGACAGTTGCCAAATATGGCCTATTCGAGCGGCGATACTTAATAAAAAACATGTCTTATTCCGTCTCGCCCGAGTGAATCACTCGTCGCCATGTTGAAATTGTGTATTTTCTTAGAAGCCGCTTCGTCAAGTAGGCGAAGCCAGTCGAGGTGTGTGTGAGTGGGGCGATAAATTAATTGCTAACTTCCATTGATATCGATAATCTTATCTGTTGGTGGGTGACATGCTGTTTTTATGAAAATCTATGCACCATTTCGTTTTAAGATAAGAGAAGTAGTATTACTCCTACTGTCGCCAAATGTATCACGTTAAATATATAGCTTTCAAAATTTCTTCGTGAAAGCAATTTCTATTTATCTGCATACCCCGCAAGATCAGTCGACATTCAACAGAATGGTGTAGAGGTACCAGCAATATTACTCGTCCGCAGTGGCCGTAATGCCGTTATCGGTGTCATTCCTAGAATGAAAGTGGTCAACGGACGCTGGTCATAGTGGTCATCTTATGAGATATGGTAGGTATGCCAGCCATATCTCATTATTATATCTCTTCTTGAATTACTTCTCATACAGACAGTAGTTGTAGATTCGTCTTCTTTTTAGCCTTATAAATTCATTCACTATAATAATATATTACAAGCATTACCTAATTTACTACGGATTTTTACCATTCATTCTCTGTATCAGCTTCATAAACGATAATAAAAAATAAAGGAGAGCATTTATCTATGTCTCTTGTCTCCATTTTTTACAAAAGCCTTTAACGCTAGCAATTATTAAAGATATTTTAATCTAATTAGGTCGTAAGAGGAATAATCTGGAATGAGCATGCTTACTGTTTTGTATAAATTGAACAAGATTTAGGTGCTTTTAATCAAACATTTGATATTAACTTTTTGTTACAAAGTTAATACAAATGAAAGAAGTGGAAAAAAAACACGATAATATTCGAACCCACGTCGCGATGTCAAATTGATATTTTCTTGACAAAAAAAAATCCTGCTCCGCATTTTTTTCCATTTATCCTTTCTGCTTCAAGCATTTTCATTATTTCGAGCGCTCTTGCGGATAGTTAAGGTTAAATTTTAGGTAAGGATATCCCTGAGCATGACCTTATAAAAATACCTATTATTTCACCCACCCACTGTTGTCATTAAGTCGATGTTTAATGGCTTATTTGATTAGCGTCAAATAAAAAAGCATTAATATAGGTCAAATGGGAGACGTAGGGTGGTTGTACTATCACTATCAGCAACACTTCAAATGCTTCAAGTTGCCTCTTGCCTATGATAAATCGTTTATACACCCGTTGCAAATGTTGTCTGCAGCTTGATCAAATTATCGTATGTTTACTTTCTGGTAATACGATATATGCGATGCTAGTTTTTGCCATATATGTTGCGAAGATCCCGCGGCCTCCATGTAGTTATATAAACGTTTTTCTACTCTGACTGCACTTAATTTTAATTAGAACAGGTTATAATTACACAAAAATCATAAACTGACTTCCAGGGTAGCGCAGGACTAGTGCCACTTCACGGAAAAACCTTAATGAAAAAAATTAATTTCTTTTGCACAAGTTTTGGTTGTTATTTTAAAGTTATGATATAAGAATTAAAATCTGCAAAAGCTATAATAGTCATTAGGTACATTATTAAAAAGATCGAAAAGAGACCAATTTTCGGTCGAGTAAAATTGGAAGAGTGAGACGAACCTTTGAGGCTTTCCCAAGTGAAAGAGACCAGATATTGACATTTTGTCGAGGCTACTCTAGTCCTATTTTCCATTTGCGAGGACAACCTGGACCTTTTGTCTTCGGTATTTCGGCATTCAATCCTGACTAAGTACCTAATCAAGGATTACCGTAATTGGGTACAAGCGGCTTATCGTAGAGGACGAAACTCACAAGAGTTGTCGCAAGACACACGTGAGACCGATGACTCGCAGATTTGCATTCTAGAGTTCATCTCAACTTATTCCCACCAGAAAATGAGTTACAGCGGAAACAACCACTGGGCGTGCCACTAGTTAATAACAAGTGATATAAATGGTAGGCACAATTTTCAGTCTCTTTTTTGTAACAATGTCCCGTCTTCTCTTGAGGGACAATTGAATTCATAGATCTTTTTGATCAAACTGGAATCGCTTCCTGTATGAAATGTGAGTAGATCGCAATAAGCTGCTGTCGCGGCACCGCTCGGTACCTCATGTTATGTAACCAATTCCGTTGATGACGACCTCAACCGCTTGGCAGGGTATTTTCAATAAGACCCTGAAAAGAGCAAGGAACTTACCAAAAATTGGGTATTCTATTCGGATACCCGCAAATACCGTTCGCCTTCCATTTATTTAGGTTCACCTAAATACTGATATGAATTTATTTACTGGATGTTAATAGCCGTAAAATGGTCGTTTACAGAATAAATGTAAACCATTTGCAAATTGGATTATGTAAACTATGTGGCGGTTTTAAATAATTCCCTAGCTTTATCTCGACTGTCAAGTGCACTTATAGCTGCTGTGCACATTTTTTTTCTTTAGCTAAAACAGTAAGTACATATCTTTATGCAGGGAGGAGGCCTTTGTAATTCTACGTGCATCATAACAAACGAAACGTCTGCAGCAGTGCATTGTCAGTCCCATTTTTGCAGGAACTTACTTGCATTATCGTCTTTTCTTTCTCCAAAATACAATTATTTTCGTGTGGATTGTAGAACCTTAAGCCTGTTTTATCTGAGGTAAAACCTGTAAGTACGACGGTTCTTTTGTCTTATTCTATTCTTTTTGTTGTCTTACGGAACACCGTCTCATAAAACGCTAACTAACCGTCTCAAAGAACGATCCCATGAATTCATGTGTATCGTTTAAACAGCAACGTGGATCGACGACACTTTAAGACAGGAACTTTATTCTATTATTCTTTATTATACCAAAAATAACCTATCCATTCGACTCGACCTGCGAAAGGTTCTCTCGTTTGCGGGTGCCGGAAAATGGACAAGTGGTGCAAATAGGGATGCAAAAAATACTTCATATTATCGATGAATATTGAGTTCAGTTGATATCGATGTATCGTCCATCTTTTCTTAATATAATATTTAAATAAAAATCGGTTGAGTTGAAATCAGTTCCAATAAGTCTCTTTCCTTTTCGGTGTAGAGAGAAACAGACGATGACGGTTCAGTTCATGAAATCCGAACATTTCCTTTAATATTGAATGATATCATATTGAATATTTGAAAAAATAAGGCCATTTATTAATTATACATTCAATGATGAAGAAAAAAGTACACAATAAAAAGTGAAACATTGAGTTACAATCATTCAAGTTTTTGGCCCTATATCGGGCCGAAAAACGCAAAATTAGAGCTAATTTGCGATCTTTTTCTATCTAGGCAACGTAATCAAATCGTGTTTTGGGCTCCACCGTTTTAGAGCATGAAGTTTTGAAGTAGTAAAATTTTGTTTCCTTTTTTGGAAGCTTCAAGAAATGGTTTAAAAAGTTCCGGACACTACTTCACTTTTTCGGGGAGTTTCTGAGCTGATTTGGCCTTAATGATAAATTACTTAAAATTATTTAAACAATTATTCAATCAGGGTGTTCATTTCTGAAACATCGAAGTCGATTCCGAGCATAGAAGTCCGCAATGACTAGTTTAACCACACATATTAAAATGTCTACTGCTCGATGTTTTTATGGTCATGGGTATGTGATATTTATTAGGCTATTTTCGAATCGATACAAGTAAAACGTATGCCACAAGTACAATAATTAATAACAGATTTCCACACAGTATCGGATTATGACTTTTCAGATTTTCAGATCCAGTGCTCCTTTTGTAGCTCTGATCGAAATTATTCGCTCTAAGTGTTACTGGATTGAATGACCCTTGGCCCTTCCGAAGATTTTTTGAACACGGTTTATCGAATTTCGATAAATCGTTGCATCCCTAGTCCTTTGTGTGTGTATTGTATTACAGGGAATCCTGGGGGTCTATGAATGCGATCATGTTTTTTAAGGTACACACATATAGAATCGACAAACGACCCGGCTGAATTGATGTGTGTTTTCCAATTGACGACTCGTGATTTCGTGAACCTCTGAAATAGAACAATTGTAATAAACCTGGATATCAAGCTGATTATTAATTGTTTCCCTGTGATTTATTTTCGACGGTATTTCCTTACTGAGCAGGTCAACTTTACCCTAACTTTACTTAAAAATTACTGCCATTAATATTGTCTACTGTAGGAACAGCAGTTATTTTAGGAGCTAGTTTGTCCCATTTTAACCTCAAAATTAAACTAGTGCTGTGCACTGTGCACAAATACCTAACTATAGAATATAAATAATGTTGACTTATTCACCACACTCTGTCACTAAACGGAAGTTTGACTAAAAGTGTATCAACTGTAGAAATCCACAGCAATTCCCGCGCCGTGTCAGCTTAGTGATTCACGAGAATTGAAAAATAAAAACGTGTCTGCAATGTTAGTTATAGATTTGTGTAATGAATCAGAAGCTTTAAATCGGTTACCCGCGCTCTTTACTATTTAGTTACTATTTCCTATCCCTAGATTGGATTGTACGATCAGGCATTGAAAAAATATTGATAGATAGACTAACGGAGTGCCAATAATTATGTGATTGGTTATTTAAATTACATCCCGCTTCTTGTAGAGCACTAATTAACTGCCATTCGAGTTTTACGCCCATCCTGTGCCTCGTAGCCCACTAACTGTGATTGAAGTTTCTAAGGTTTTAATAATATGTACTCTTCTGTTGCAGGTAAATAATGTGGCTAAGGAATATTTGGATCACCCAGTTCATCTTCTTCACATTAGGTATGTTTCAATTTATCTCGCATTTGAACTGACTAAAGAGATACTCTTCAAAGGAAAGCAGCATAGGAAATAGATTCCTACATAACCGGGAAGTAAAGGCATACATATCCCCGTATTTTAACTATTTAAATCACCTAGTTCGTCTTGACTGTAAGGTAAAATTTAATTTCGCATATTTGATAAACTCCATAAAGTAAATCCTGTTAAAGGAAATGGGAACCAACGTTACTCCTAAGGTTTCATTTTCTCTACACATATTTGCAGTAGTCTCTTCGCAATTCTCCCTGTCCTTATTATTATGTACTCTGACGTCGATGTAAACTTTGCTTTGGAGCACTCTGCTTACTTAGCGCGATGCAGGCTTTGAACGACCTCAAAAGGTCTCTGAAGCAAAAGCCATATGTACGGACAGATTTTGTGGGGACCAACGGGAACATAGGGTGCAGTACAGTCATTTCATAACCGCGTGTTTGTTCTGGCTAGCTTTCGCTGGCGGCGACGATAGCTAACATGCGACAATAAAGGCGGTGGCTAGTACTAAATTGCTATATTTCGCACAATAAAACAATTTTAAACGGATTTATGTTGTGTTTGTTATTGGATTTTACAATACCTACGTTTCAAGCACTTTTCTGAGCTAGTGGTCACGGATTACTAAGGACGTTGTGATTTGTTAAGATTATTATTATTTCTAACAATATTTTTTCTAAAAAGAGGTATAGCATATAAAAGACTTCCTTTTATTTTATCGAAAAGCGACATTGATTTTAGCAAATAGAGTTTTGTTGGGACAGTGATTTAAAACTTCTGATGGTCATATTAGGCCGAGAGTGTTAACGAAGAACTGTACTCTCTAGACAAGTTAAACGTTTTTTTTTGTTGTAAAGGCGAATCTCACTACTCGTTTAGCCTATTATTAATCAGTCTTGGAATTCAAGGGGTTGTTGTGTACTTTTAAAGATTTAAGCATACATACAGACAGACGCGAAAAGTGACTTTGCTATGTAGTGATTAGGTGGTTCTGGAAATCATTATTCTTGTCATAGAATAATTGAGTATGTAAAAAAATTACCAAGTAACGTAGCGTAAAGACTTGCTGTCGTTACGGGCAATCAGTTCGTCTTTAGGGTAGCTCTCGGTAGTACTTATTCTATTCACATCTCGTCTAATGAGTTCCAGAAAATATGTAATCATTTTCAGAAGTTAAAGTTAAGCTTCTTATAAAGTAGCTTATTATGATACTGAGCAAGAAGCTTGCAAGAAGTCCCCGTACATAAGTATGTTTAGGTACCAGCGTCCTACTTGCGGACGAATCCATCATGTCATTTCATTACTCAAATGATACAAAAGTTTGTGTTGTAATTAGTAAATATGGGCGTATTACTTTTTATTATTATTTTCATCTCGGCTTCGGCTTTACTTTTACTAGACTACAAATTGGGTTTTATAATATTCTTGGTTTCTCAACCCAACCAAAAACGCAATTTTTTGTTGTTAGGAAACAAATATTAGGAACCGATTCGATATTAACTGAATTATAACAAAATACATATTTACAAGCATACCGCGTCTCAGGTTCAGAACTTTTAAATAAAAAAAAACTCATTTGTAACATTTTGCCTTTTTGTTGTAAATAGTCTTTGCTCAAGCTATTCCAGGATAGAACATATGTTTTCACATATAATCACGCCTCTTTTCCTGAGGGGTAGGCAGAGACTACATCCTTCCACTTGCTACGATCCTGGCACACTTCTTTCGCTTCATTCCTTTTACTATACCAGTCACAAATCTTTTACACCACAACGTTCCCTTATCACGCTTATCCTGTCACTAAATTTTACTCCAATCATACTCCTTAACGCTCTCATTTCTACTGCATTTATTCTACTTTCAGGCTTTTTCTACCCAACTTGAGATTAGGATTGAGGACCGTAAAATAAGATATATTTGTAGGTATAGATAGATAAACGGGTTGGTACAGTCAGTCAGATAAACTCTGGCTCCGTCCTAATGACCCGAAGGCACGTTAATGGAGGTTTTACCGCGTGACTGCATCAGCCATTCGTCATCCGACAGTAATGAGGATTGGAATAGGTAAGATGTGGCGAGCGTATTCCATAACATGGATACGACTGTGACAGTATTTGAATACTTACAAAGAATCACCTGAAAGCTGATACTTGCTTAGGAATATGTGGCTTAAGTAAGATAATTGGATGGCATGCTGACGGCCACACGGTATCGAGATACTTTTTTTAGAACCGTGACAAATAGGCTCGATAATTGTTATTTGTCCGTTTTACTTATATCCAAATACGCGTACCTACAATATGTATATAGTCTGTAAAATATAGGATGATCCCTGTGACGTTTGAGACCTTGAAGCAAACGCTGTACGGTCACAGTCACAGAGATCATTCTATATTTCACAGACTATAGATCGTAGATATCTCTATCGAGTTTCGTAGATTTAGTCTTCTGTCGATTGCATATAAACACAGCACAAATCCATTGTAGACTATAATTTGGCATTAGTTCCATGAGACATCAGATTCTCTTATAGTTTTGGCCATTTACGTTTGTAGATACAATATTGTAACTGCGGAAGAACGTCGCGTCTTTGTTATGACAGCGTGCATACTTAAAAGGCACTTTATTTTGATCTGGTAATGAGTTCATTGACACGGTGCGACAGCTGTACCGTGTACGGTATGGCAATGGTGATTGCTCGTGAAATCTTGAACTCTGACGTCTTCAAATCTATCAGGCATACAAAGTTGTTACGAATACAATCTAACTAATGTAATGGAAACATATCATGTGACTATACTTAGCGGGACCCCGTAGTTTATGCCATTTTTTGTTCAGTATTCAATTAATTTTCAATTAGCTCTATTGATATTTAATATATTAACATTGCAGAATTTGTTCAGAGTGTTTTTTTTTTCTAAAGAAAAATGCTTGTAAAGATCACCTTCAGCCAGTGGAACTTAGTTTAAACTTAAAAAAAAAACAAATAAGACGATAAAAGAATACCTCGTTATTGCATTTTAGGTAGGTAGACAACCAAGTTACGTTTGCAGCTGGAATCATACGAAAGGGGCTGTTCGCCGACGCCCGCGCAATCGCTACGATAGCAAGATAACATCCTTACACGGCCGAGTGCTCCCGAGCCCTACCGAAGACTTCCGAACGGCGTCGAGGTCGTTCAACGTTCCCTTTAATTGTCGTCTCTTATCAACGCCGCGGCCTGTCCATCTTACCGTCCCCTTCACTCGTTTGAATATTTCAACTTTAAAAGGGACTGAAATGCAGTCTGACAATGATTTAGAAAAGCAGCGTAACTAGAGAAGGGAGTCGTGGCATAAATTGGATTATTGATTTATTCCAACTGACTAATCGGTCTAAAATATGACCGTAGGCTTGCGACTGGCGGGCCAATTCAAATAGGTACATTGGCTGTGCCCCGTTTAATAAAACTGACTATGTGACAATTATGTCATGGTCGACAATTTCAACAATTTGACAATACTCTGTTTGATAAAACTTTTTACACGACAGGTGACAATTTGATGCAAAAAACTTGACGATTATGCTATAATGAACAACGAATTGTCGCATTGACATATTTGTAGAATTGTCGGATATTATTATTATGTCGGTTTCCTATGTCGCGCAAACATTTAAAGTTCGAAAAAGCTTAATATTTCACAAAAATGGTGTTTACTTACAGCAATGAGAGAAGTCATGAAGAATGCTTAGGACAAATAGAACTGAGGCGCCACCCAAAAACACGTAAAAGTAAAATACTTTTTTATTTTGTCGTCATGAAATTGAGAGTGTGGATGTTAGGTGACAGTGAGTTTGGTATCATTGTCAATTTCATTGACTAGTTGTCACAAATTTACCATGACAATTCGACAAAATTTGTAAGTTTTCGACAATTATGTCGGATGGTCAGCTTTATTAGATGGGGCACTGGGGTTGGCTAGTCTTGTCAGCCTTGATGTAGAGCAATAACTTGTAGCAGGTAGGTACTATTGTAGTTTATAAAATGTAGTTTGATACCTGTGACCATTGATAGATCCATACTAAAAAGAGAAGTAAACACAGGAAAATGGACCTGAAGTCATGGCATTTTCCCGAAACTGACACAGGTATCGACCTAAATTTTATAAAGTACTTATCTCTATATTTGGAACTATTTGTTCTCCCAGAAGTTTTACGTGCGTTGTGAAGAGAAAGTCTTGGAAAAAAATATACGTATTAGGTACTGATAATCATAGGTATAAGTTATAATTACATCCGTAGCCTTCACGTTTATTAAACGCCACACCGGCATCAGTTGTGGCTAAACTGGCTAAGCTGCAAAGCCCGAGTCAACATAGTTCCGTAGTTGTCTGCAAACTCTGACTGATAGTACCGACGTCAGGCTTTTGCCGCTCGCCACGCTAGGCGCCACTTTTTGGCCCCGCGTCTGTCGCATTGTCTAACTTTGACTACCTAACCTAGGGAATTTGACGTGGAACCAAGTTTTTACACAGAGCGACTACCATCTCACTTCTGCAACCCGAAAACTAACCTGGCCCGAATCCTAGGTTAAGTCACATTCAAATTGACTTATGGGTTTTATTATGATATCTGCTTGTATGTATGAAATATTTTGGTTTTCTGGAATGAAAATAAGCATTTCTAAAAAAATATGGCAGCTACCAACTGGACAGCTACTGCCCAAATTAGACAAAATTGGAGAAAAGCAAGCCTACACCAAATTGTTGGTTGACGATAGCCAGAAAAAAGAAAGATATCTGCCACGAAAACCGGTTCGATATACCTACTTTTTTCTTTGCATAGTTGAATCAGGTTGGCTAACTCGTCAAATAAGACAGCAGGTGGTAATTAAATTCATTACCGATATCGATACTGTATCGTATCGCTCCACACATCTTTACACTTTATATTTTTGTTGCATGTGGGTTGAATCGGAGAAAACTTTGATCCGCGACGTGAATGATACAGAAACATACATACACGTTTTCCACAGCGTTTTAAATCTAGGTCGTTATTATCAAGTCTCCAATACTAAATTTCAGATTTGTCAGTAAATACTACGAGTTTGATGAAAGGTGAATAATTGTAAAAATAAACGTCAGCTACATGCAGGTCCTTGTTGTGTAATAGATAGCTAACTACATAATTAGTCTTTTAGATGATCAGCTATGTGAAACTGAAACTAAATAGTACTAATAAGGTGTGTGGAGTCAGTTCTTTTTTAAACCACTCTATAAAATTGTCTAATTACAACAACATGACCAAGGATATGAAAAGAATTACTTAATTGGTAATTACTTTTCTTGTGTACTACTTACGTTATGCATTATTATATTATATCATCCATCAAACTGTTACCATTAGTCATTCTTCGCTACAATTTTTAGCTTAACCTTTTTTATTATATCATAGGTTTACTTGCAACTAATATCGGAAACCAGGTTAAAAGATTAAGGCACTTACGGCGGTATAATGAATAGTTACTTCCCCTTTGTTACATTCTTCCGTTGTTCTACCTACTCGGTTTCCGGCATATTCTTCTGAAGAGGGCCAATCAATTTCGCAGCTCGAATAAATCATCTTAGCCGTCAGACTGTCGGACCCGAAAGGTGGCGTCACGGTAGAGGGTTGATCGATTATTATAATGATAAGGGCTCACTTATCAATAGACTAGCTGGAGCGCATTTAAAGAACCAAAAACTTATAATGTTAGCTAATCCTCAGGTACCTGAAAATTTCGTTTCGCTGTTTATAACGTAACTAGCTGGTACCCGCGACTTCGTTTCGCTGACTTAGTATTTTAGATGATAAAATAACCTTGTTTCCTTCACTAACGTCCTAAATTATACATGCTAATCTGGGCTCCTATTAGTGCTCCTTGTGGACTACGTCAGGAACACCAAACCTTATAAGTCTATATGCCAGCAGAAACTACCCATCAAGCAGAACAACTTTTGCTTTCGTGCCATATCTTTATCTCGTATAGTTTAGGCGGGCTCCTGGTTGTGCACCTGGTGGTCTACATCAGGTACTCCAAACCTTCAAAGTCTATATGCCACCAGAAGCTACCCATCAAGTTAAACATTTTTTGCTTGGTGCCATGTCTGTATCTCCTATAGTTTAGGCGGGCTCCTGGTGGTGTACCTGGTGGTCTACTGAAGGTACTGCAGACCCTCGAGTGGTGAAAAAAAGTAGCCTATGTCCGTTCTCGGTATCTTACTAATCTCTGTGTGAAATTTCATGATGATCGGTTCAGTGGTTTGGCCGTGAAAGCGTAGCAGACAGACAGAGTTACTTTCGAATTTATAATATTAGTATGGATTTAAAAACTGTTAAATGGTACAATTAGTTTTCCATATCGGCACCCTTCAATTAACATTCTCTCTAGAAGTAAGACAACGGTGGTTAGTTATGTTTGGTCTGTTAGGATCCCTGTAGGTTCAGTTTCTTCAATCAGGTTCCAGATTAGTCATTCCCTGCTCCGATTCTTAAATTTCCAGTTTACTTTCTGTATTTCTTCAACTTTCCTCCTCTTATGCCATTTGTATCTAAATTTTCTAAAGCGTGTAATGTTTACTTCTAAAGATATCAATTTCATGAATCCCACATTTCCTTAACATTATTTTGATGACTGTCTTGATGAAAACCAAGTAATCCCACTAATCCTATCCTACTTCCTACATATAATACAAATGCAAAAGTGTATGTTTGTTTGTTAGTCCTTCACAAAAAACTGCTGAACTGATTTTCATGAAATTTGGCACACAAATAGAGAAAGGAACATGGATTAACAAAGGATAGTTTTTATCCTGAAAAAAATGATCCTGTGGGATGCCATGGGGTGACCGATTTCCACTCGGGCGGAACCGCGACCGCTCGCTAGTTATTTAGGGTAAAATATTTTAAAGGTGTGCCTACTCAAAAAACTGAACAAAATTCGTTAGGAATATTTTACTGAAGTATAAAAAAAATGTCTGCCACACAAAATGTGCCAGCCGATCGAGTCACTCTGTATGGGAAGTCCAATTTTTATTCATATTTTGAAAAAAGTTTCAGGCAAAAGTTGTTCAATTTTATTAGTAGAACGGACACTGAAAATATTTGTAGGTACTGAAATAATTGTATACATCCACTAACTAACTACCTATAAGGTGTAAAAATATTAACTGCAAATATTTTAAGGGGTGAATCTGAAACTGAACGAACATCTTTCCTCATGGAACAAAGGTTGAAAATGGAAAAAAATCTGGCACTTCCTATACAAATTGACTTGGTTGGCTGGTACATTTTGTACGGGAGGTCCAAAATTTTATTCCATATTTCGACCTGTGCTCCTTGGAGAAAGCTGTTCAGTTTCATAGACTGATTAACCCCGTAAAATATTTGTAGTTGACTTTTTACATCCTGTAGGCATTTTTGGAAAATTATATAACAGTATCCTTTCCAGTTCCAGACCAAGATTGGCTTGTATGTAAAACAAAATAAGCGAGCAAAAATGAAAAAAAAGAAGAGATGGTAGCGATTGGATTACAACTCTAGTCGAAAGCAAGCGCAACTTTACAGCGCTAAAGAGGCGAAAATAAGAATCTGCCCTCACACAAACTTTTGCTATGAAGCTATTTCCGTACGTCGTATAGATCAGCCGGACTCCTGACTGATGTTCCGCATCAGATGTACTCCATCCAGACCCTTGATGTCAACATACTATCAAAGGCAACTCAAAGCAACTTTCGTTACGAAGCAGTTTTAGTATCTTTTTTCGGTTAGCTAGGCTCCTGGTATTCCATATTGAATAAATACTACGTACCTTTGATCTAGAAACGCGGATCCTTCGGGATTTACGCCGGTAGACTACCACAGTTTTGTCTCCTTTTTGAGGAGAACATTCTTACCGTAATGAAGGTGATTGTGCAGAGGGCTTCCGGCACGGACTATTACTATCCTATTACCCTATCCTATTTGTGTGATCCTGGGCGATACCGCTGTGGTTATCGAAAAGACGTGACACGTTGCCGATTGCCCCGGGCAGGGAGCGCGACCCTGCAATCCTGGTCATTACTCACGTCAACACACGCCAGAAAGGATCAGTATACATTGGTTATGCCAAAAGCAGTTTTTCAAAGCTTAACATGTTTTGTTCACGTGTTACCACCTAGCTACGGCCGTGTTACACGACCAATACCTAATGGATAAAGCGGAATATTTGTCGTTATCATACTTGGTAACACGCCGTGATAACTGGGCTAATAATGTGTGTTTGTACTTTAGTTAGAAGAACGCAAGCTCTAGTGAGATCCGTTAATATAATTCAAATAGATCGTCCAGGTCCTATTTTTCTAGAATATAGGAACAGCTTTATAAGATCTTACTGTATTTATACTGGATGTCCAGAAACGGGGTTAAGAGTGTAATAGAACTTGCGATGTTACAATCAGAGAGAAGAAAGTGTCAGACGAGCTTGTCCAGTCCCGGGGGAGGAAACAGAGCAGTTCCATTTTCGAAATTGCAGAGCAATAAAGGTCGACAGCTTTATCCCTCGGCCGCGCTGTCGGTGTGACCGACCCGACGTGATCCTGCCGTTTTCGCTGCTAATAGATTCTGAAGACGACTTGCAAAATGTGGCAGGGTAATAATTGGACAACCATGGTTATACTTGGTCCATGGCTATACGTATTTACAAAGTTGGGAAGGGAACGCAACACTTTCCTCGATCATTACTACGAGTACATAGTCAAGTCAAGTAAAGCAAAGTCGCTTTTCGCGTCTGTCTGTATGTTTGCTTAAATACTTAAAATTACACAACGGATTTTGATGCAGCTTTTTTTTAATAGATAGAGTGATTTAAGAGGAAGATTATTATGTATAATACTTGCTGGGAAAAAATCCCTTTTTGCACGGGAAAATGAGTTGCAGCGGGCGCAGCTGCTAGTGCTCGATACATTTTATTTAGTCCGTGAACCTTCTTTTCAGTGGATATCATTATCCAGAGGAACAGATTACGATTACTCTTTAGCAGATCTTCTTTTTTGTGTTTGTAGTCAAATCTCACAACAGACAATTGTTGCGCACACGCGGTGTAGTAGACAACAGGAATGTAAAATCGTGTCCGAGCAATTTTGTGCTGGTTCTTTGTAACACATCGCGTTTTGTCAATAGCTGTTCAGTTTTACGGAGGATCTGTTCTGAACTGAATAGCCAATCGGGTGATTGTCCAATTGTCGAGTGGATTTGAAGTCATCGTGCGTTGGCAAATCCATTATGCGATCCAACAGGCTAATTGCCCGCAAACACAAACAACGCTCAATCACGCAACACGGGACTCATCCAGATTAGGTAATAAAACAAAGGTCTCGTCACAATTCGACTTTCTAAAGCTGAATATAAATTCAATAACGTGAAATTTATGCATACATAATTTTTTATGTACTTAGCAATGATAGATACATACGTTTCTGGTTGTAACGATAATAAGACACGGTAGATACCGACGAATAAAAAGAAAAATTTCCAGCAGTGTAAATGTATTTACCAAATGTCCATATTCGACATTCATCAACCAAAAGATTTACGCTCGCATAAGCAGGAAACAGAAGAATTGGTAGGCAGGTACATTGTTTCAAATTGTTGTCGGGTCATAATTTTATTAACAGCGTCCTTTCACTCAGGATTCACGGTACTTAACGGTAAAACATTGTCTCTCGTCGCCACAATCAGTGTAGAACGAAAATAAAGCAGCCCTTTGCTTTGTCTTGTCCCTCATTGTTTGCTTGCCCCTGGGCCTACAGAATCGAAGTAATTGCTACTGTAGAATTTTTTAACTGAAGTTATTATTTGAAGATTTATTTTCGATTGCTTGCAATGAGTATGTTATATTACGTCATTACATTTATGGTCATATTTCTTATGTCTTTATGACCAGAGCCATACATCAAATCTTCAATCGATTCCTCGGCTTATGCTAGGCCTGGCCTACTGATCCCATCATAAACGGGTATCATCGCGTTCTATTGATGAAACATAGAAGCCTAGTTGGTTTATAATTTGATTTGATCGTTGGTTGGTGAGCAAATCAAAGTAGGAGCTCGCAGGTTTCTATGTAGTAATAGAGGCGGCTATTTATTCGGAACTAACGGTCAAATGTAGATACTAGCGGTGTCCAATTAACACGCCATAATTTTTGACCTACTCCTCGTTAATGATCGCGGTTTCGCTGGAAGTCTGGTCTACTATACAAGGTGTAAGAGATGGTGTACCGAAAACTTTGTAGGCGTGATCATCATTAAATTGAACAACTTTTTCTATGGGGGCTATGTTGGTAAGCGAAAAAAATTTTTTGACTTTCCATACAAAGTCACTCAGCTGAATGGGAATTTTGTATGGAAAGTCGAAAAAAAATCACGTATCATATCCAACATATCCCCCACAAAAAAAGTTGTTGAATTTCATGGTCTGAGCACGTCTGCAATGTTTTCGTTACACAGTCTCTCAACACTGTTGATAAAAGATGCGTACATTACATTCAAAATTAACTTTAGCGTCGGAACTCTACTGTAGGAAGTTCAGTCGCGTATTTCTCGATTCGTATAAAATATAGCAACCTGCGCAGTAAAATTTTTGATTACTGCATCGTCTAAGTTGTCAACTTGACATCGCATCCAATACAAAGTTCATTTGTTGTGACTTTTAACTTTGACATGTTGTAATTTACCCATTTCAACAGGTTTGCATGATTATACTGTGAGTGAATGTGATTCGCAAACTTACGCTTATGAGAAAATTTTTTGGCCGAAAAATTAAGGCTCAGACCACTAGACTATATAAAGGGTGTAAAAAAAATAACTGCAAATAGTTTAAGGGGTGAACCAGCCCATGAAACTGAACAACTTTCCCTAAGGAACACAGGTCCAAACATTAAAAAAAATTTGACCTCCTATACAAAATTACTATCCAACCAAGTAAATTTTTATGGGAGGTCCAAAATTTTTGATATTTTGACCTATATTTCTTAGGGAAAATTGTACAATTTCATGTGCTGATTCGCCCCTTAAAATGTTTGCAGCTAATATTTTTGCACCTTATAGAATGGAATAAAGACGTGATAGCACTTAATTAACTTCGTAATTTGCGGAAATATCGTTTAATTAGGCATATTTTAGAGGGGCAGTACTAAACTACTTTTCTACTTCCGCCACAATGATAATGAAATATGTCTTAATTTGAGAAGTGCTGCTGTTTTTAGGGCAATTCAATTAGCGGGAATGAAGAGATAATATACTTGTTTGTTTGGTGTTTAATGGTGTATATTTCAGTGTTGAAAATTTGTAGTAAAGTACCAATGTCCTGAGACAGAAAAATCAGTACATACTTTACTATAAAAATAGTAGACACTGTAGTTGCTACTTAACGAATTACATATCTATGGCAGATCTTATAATTATCTGCCATTTTCTTCTTAATGGTTTAATGGAACCAAAGGCTCGGGATCCTTTGGGCCTCGGGCGTGGTGGACCAAAATGTAAATACTTTTAACAGTATTGGATTCCCCGAAATGCTGTAAAAGCAATATTTCCGGAATTTGATTATAATTTATTAAAAAAGCATTGTCAGATCTATGCTTGTAGTCTCTGGTTAATCTTAAAACATTTACTTTGCTCATCCACTTTGATGTTTCCGCTTTAATGGCGCGTATCTGGCTCTCGTCAAGTTGCGGGTCGTTGACCTTGGCCCGGAAGTCGATCTTCAAATGTTTCACTGAACAAATATTGATACGGTTCGTAATGTAGCATGTATAGATCCGGTCAGTTCGTGACATCACTATGTGTCAGGTTAATTGCAATGCTTTTAATGGCAGTCATTTACACATTTTTCATTTAATTGTGCGAACTGAAAACAATAACTAAAATAAAATGAGCATAATTTCCTCTCTCAAATGTACGTAATGTAGGTATTTTTTCTCGAGCTCACTTTGAATTAACTATATCCATTTGTCCAAATGGAAATTCGATATCACTCAAAATCCAAACACTTATACAAAATGGCCTTTTTCAGTAATCAAATTAAATTACAGTTAGCAGTGTAGGGCTGCCAATATGCCATTGTGGACCCCACGAGAGTAATAGTAGAGTACCCTTGCCCGCGGCTGTAATATTCACAATAAAAAGCAATTTAGAGTCAATTTGGCCAATTTGATAGCTTTCATTTCATAGGGTCAAATAAAGCGGGTTTAATATTGTTCAATATCCATTGCTTATTTTTGCATTGATCAACAAGACGACCAAACGATCTAATCAGCTACGATTTATAAGAGGACAAAATTAAGAATCATCTTTTGAATAAAATTCGTATAAAATTCAGCCACATTTTATCCGCCGCTTTTACACATTTAATTCATTATGCATGAATATAACGTGCAAAAACACTACAACTTTGTGGAACTCTTTTTTAATATCAACATAGCTTTAGATTTCAGTCTTCCAGCTAAACTATTGCGAGTGCAAAGTGCGCCGCTTGGGGGTACCTTGTTCATTTTACACTTGTAGAAAGAAGCTATGGCATGATGTCTTAGCTGACCGCATGCAGTTGCAACAGACCGTGAATTTATTCGCAACGGTTACTCGCAGTTCGGAGGTTTCTTGCTGACTACTGTAGCATAACACCTAATATATCATCACCTCTTCGCCTCCACCCCCTCCCTTCATTCTGGCAAAGCCGTGATCCACCACATTTTAAATTTTCCATTCCATTCCAACTGCTATGTCACCTTTGTGATCACTCTTTACTCCACATCGCGACGGCAAAGTCCTTATCATACGAATGAACGCTCTATACAAGCAAGTGCCCGTCTGTGTTCCTCGTCTGCAATCGAAGTAGCTGTCTCCAGTGTATTAGGATCAGTTTAGGCCTTCTGTTTGTAAATAAAAACGACTATATCAGTATTCGCCGCCTTTCTGTTCTCTCCCGGTGACTGTGGCTGCACTGCTACACTACTGAATGATATCGGCCACCAATAAATAAGCTTGCATCTGTAGCTTTTTTCGCAGTTTATTTAATTTTACAAAAGTCATCATTACCTAAGCTTTGTATAGCTCCTTAGAAATTGTAAGGAACATCTTTAATTATTTAGTCCTCATCAAAACAACAAACCTACCTATCGCAGCTTTTCGTGAGTTTTTTCCTTTCTAAACGAAGAACAATCTCACAAAGTCATGATTCATTTTCCGGTTTTGTGGAGTGTCGAACCTGAGTTGTCTCAATGCAAAAGCTCTACAAAGATAGATGAGGTCACGTGCATTGTCCCTGGTAGCAAGCAGTGGTGTCAACATAATGTCATACATTATTTAAGCTCGTTCTTGATTCTAGGTGTATTCTAGGTCGTTTTTCTGCGAATCACACTTCAAAAGATGTATCAAAATATGTATAATTCCCGAAATGCAACAATAACATCGCCCCATTTATTGGTCGATTGTCGGAATCACCCCCTGCTCGGTAATGGGCAGGAGTGAACCACGCATATGCTGTGTGATGACGTCACGCTAGGTCCGACAAGGGTCCGCAACACCGTTATTAGCCCTCTATTGTTCCCCGTGAGAGGTCCCCACGTTAAAATGACTTATGGCGCTCTTCAAAACTAATTATAGTAGGGTATGATATTCCCAGTTGGATAAATAGTAGCTTCAATTGTAAGTACGTTCTAAATAGTTTTAAACGTGTAAAATAATATAGCAAAAAAAAAAGAACCCTGTCAAAAAATATCTTTAAAGCTGACCATTGAAAATGACCGTTTTGGTTCTGAAAAACACCGCAAGGCCTTTTTTCTACGAAAAAGGTATCAACGGTTTCTACAGCAACTGAAACTTTGAATAAATTATATTAACATATTTTTGTGGTTTGTACATATTTACATACATATATCACGCCTTTATCCCTTGCGGGGTAGGCAGAGCGTTAACAGCCGTGAGAATATGGTCGTTATCGCCACGTCTGATATGTTTGAGGATTATTTTCCAAGGTTGTTTCAGAAAACATGTGTATTACTATAGTGACAGGTTGTCAGCCTGTCGCCTAGTAATTGTAATACACCGATACTCTCGAGTCCCTTAGTCGCCTCTTACGACACCCACAGGAAGGTGTGGGGTGATGCTATTCTGAGCCGGCATCACACGGCATCACGGCATTGTGGTTTGTACCCATCCTAATATTAAACAAATGAACGAATGGTTTGTGAATGAAAAATCATCTTGAGATAAAAATGCTAAGAGTCTTCTCTATTGCGACTATGTCAGCTTTATCGTAAAACCAGCAGTGCAGCACCAAGTCAAATGAAAAATCCTTCCAGTAGATAGAAACGTAAAAATACGTGACCGAAATGTAATGTAAGCTCTTTACACTTAAAACATAATTTTTATTATCACTACATAGTATAATAAAGCAGTCGCTCGGCATGTGTGTATGTTTGCAAGTCTTTAAAACTTCACAACGGATTTTGATGCAGGTTTTTTCAATAGATAGTGTGATTCAAAAAGAAGGTTTTTATTTATAATACTTGCCGGGAAAACATTTTATTCCCACGGGAAAACGAGTCGCAGCGGGCGCAGCCGCTGTGCGGGCCGCTAGTTTATTCTAATGTCTTTACAGGCGTTGGTAGAACATTGAGAACGTAGAACAGCTCTGTTTCAATGAATGTCTTTCTCGGCCTTCTATTTAACGCTCGTACCTACATCGCTTGTAACAACTAGTCCCATGGTTTATTGGGTAGCGTCGGATGATATGGAAGATATATGAATACCTTCATGTCGGCCTTTCGTTCGTCTGATATCGCGCGGCGAATCGCATGATAAAAATTACGCAATACGTCAAGTGTGACGCATTGTTGGTCTGCCCCCCCTCAAAGCTCCCAGCAGCTGATTAATGACGCCCCCGGATAACCACGGACCCCAACGCTGGAACCCCGAATTTCGCTTTTGTATTTATTGCTTATCCATTTTATTACGATCAACCTTTTTTGTGTTTACTGCAAGTGTGTGATAGACTTGATTAAGCAGCAGAATAGTGCAGCTATTAAATAGCCATTAAAGCTGGAAACTTCGGAACGCTTATGGTTTGACGAGCCACAATAATGGGAAGGTAAGATATTCCAAGTAATAAAAACTGATGAAAACGGACGGAATCCTCCACTTGATATTAAAGTTTTAGTTAAATCGTTCACCTTATGACGAAGCCTGCTCTCCGTCTTTAGGGAAAGTGAATAATTTATGATATCGGTTTTGAAATGGTAAGAATTTTACAAACGAAAATAGATTGAAACGTTTGCCGATTGGCGCGCTGGAGTCCGCGTGCGAGCGTATCGTCCCGTCATCTGGCACTACTTTAGTATTCCTTCTGCGTCCCACAAGCTCTCAACACGCACTGCCGTTTAAATTTGCAATTTTTAAATTTTTAAAAACAGTCTCGTTCACAAAACGTTTGGAGCACGTTACGAGTGGCGGTCGAAGTGCTGGCGGTGTTCGACGGCGAAGCGACGGCAAGCAATCTCTGGAGTGGCGACGCGACGTGGTTTTACGGAGTTTGCACTCACCACTCGCCCCGCTCGCCTGCCTTTACTACCTACGTGACCACACTGCTCTATTAGCAAGTGTTGCTTCTATATCTATGGCCGGTTCAATTTACTGTGTGCCACAATAGCCGTCTTGAATTCTTATCTCCATGGAGAATTACTTGGTGTCATTTTGACACATTCATAGCATTGTGTCTTATAAAATTCTTATTAGCTTTATCTCCGCAGGGGTTCGACTTTATAACACGTCTATAAGGTACATAACGTAGCCTTTAATAGTAACTATTTGATTAGGACTTATAGGACGGAGGGTAGTTCGGTTCGCGTCCCCCGTCGTTGGGGATTTAAATGTATTTTGTTAACGGGATTTATTTGGGAGCTGGGATGTGGTCGTTTATTAAAACACGGAATTTAATATCGGAATCGTAATGTTTCTAATAATTCATGTAGATTAAGGAAGGCTATTCGTTACGCTCGCCCGTCAAGGGTAAAGGAATAGTAAAAGCCAAAATAACACAGAAACGTACAATAAAATATATCTTACTAGTTGGTACCCGCGATTTCGTTTTGGTGACTATATCCTGAAATTATAAAAGAACGTATCTGCACACCAGCGTTGAATGATTTACATGCTCTGGGAGTAAGAAAATATTTATAAAGCTGTAGTTGCATTGCAACCATTTTTCTCAATCCAATTTTCGATGTCTATCTATTTCCCATCAGATGCGGCTTACCAAGTTGATCAACTTTTGCTTTGTTGCCTTCCGTGTCATATTGTATCTCTAATAGTTTGTGTGGGCTTCTGTTGGTGATTCTGCTGGTTTAGATCAGGTAATTCAAACCTTCGATGTCTATTTGCCGACAGAAGCGGACCATCGACCTGAAGTACTTCTGCTTTAGTGCCATATCTGTATTTCTTTTAGTTTAGATGGGCTCCTGGTGGTGCACCTGGTGCTATAAATCAGATACTCCAGACCCTCGTGTAACTGACAAAATGTAGCTCATGTCAATACCCGGTATCTTACTGATCTCTGTGTACAAATTCATAAGGATCGGTAGTGGAAGCGTAGCACACAGACAGACTGACAGACAGACAGGCAGAAACAGTTACTTTCGAATTTATCATTATTAGTATGGATTTTACATCAAAACAAACCCAAATTATTTTAATCAGCGGATATTATCTTTAATGGGTAATGGCGGATATGATTATAATGTTTGTAAACGTTTTATTATTGACCACCCGAACTCATCATCATTTTCCTTGCCTTATCCCGTTTGTCTGTCGGGGTCGGCTACCTAACCTAGGCTACTGTATTTAAAATAGTTGTATAAGTATACTACACCTCTTTTACAGACTTCAATTTTTTTATTTTATTTTATTGGATGTGCTTCTTCTTCTCACCAGCTTGGCTCAAGGTTCAACAGGTCAAGATCTGATGATGGAATCTCAGAAGGATGAAATATATTCTAAAGTAACCTCTAGGCACCTGCATTACAAAACCAGACTAGTCAGTGCCATAAGATTTCATCTTACCAGAACCCTGTTAGCGTTGCTCTGCAATCTAAAATATGAATGACAAATAAGTTGGTTTATCGGGGTTTTTGGGATATTTGACGAGAGAATACAATACGTCATGTCATGTATGATATATGTTATGTTATATTTATTAATGAGGGAGAAAATCTACAATCCAGTTTTATTCATTGTCTGTCGATTTCGTGAAAAATAGCTTTCTAGAGAGTGGTCCCTTCCACGCCTTATAAAATAAACACTTTTGTCAAATTTATTATTTAGGAGCATATCGCCTTGGTAACAAGGATATTAGGTAGTAGGTAGGTAACTCATAAAACAACTGAGTGAACTAACCAACCATTAGGTACGCAAGCACAGTAGTCTAATCTCCTGAACTAATCAGAATATTGAGCTTGATTTTGCAATAGTCGCCAATATCAGAGCTTAGCCAATGTCGTATTACTCGTTCATAAAGACCATGCCTTTTGTTTTTAAACCGAATTTGCTAAGACAAAAATAAATAATTTTAATATAGATTGCCTTATTCTTACTCATGTATGCTTTTTAATATTATACACCTTGTTAGGTAGCTGTAATGGAACTTATAACAATTAATTTTTCGACTGTTCTAGCAGAGAAATAAATTATGTGTGTTTAAATTTATTGAGTAGGTACATCTGCATTTTTATACCAATTCAAAACTAACAAGGTACTTGAGTAACGTTGCACGTGTCGGGAAACGCTTATTTCACTATTCCCTTCCTAATTCTACTGTTTTGAAATATTGAAGGGGTCCGGAAAAAGAAGAAAACTGTTGCCACTCGCTCGTAAGTTGCCCAATATCTGGTAATAATGTAGTTACCCTACACAACCAGGGTGTTGTGGAAAATTGGCGATAGGAGCTTCCGACGGCACACATTTGTCGGTTTGTACGTAAATACAGCGGGCACAGGGGCGCCGCGCCGCGACCCTTCCTCAAACACTAATAAATAACAAGGAATAAAATTCATATTGCCAAGCACAAAATATCATCGCAGGGCCAGTTAATAAGTTTTTTTATCAGTCCAAGTTCCTCCGGAAATCCTGTATTCTTTGAGAATTTTTTCGTATTTCGTATTTGTGGTAAAAGTTCAGGTACATATGAGTTTAGAGGACAACACTTTTAAGTGCAGAAAAAATCGTACCAATAGCAAGTACACCTTTTTATTCCTACCCATTTAATAGATCATCTTACTTATACTGGTTATTTTAAAATCATGAATGAAAAACCAGTATAAAATTCATCCCTTGAATGGGTGAGTTGTCAGTGTCACTGATGTGCTGCAGACAGTCAAGTATCGCAGTAGATATGAAATCACTGATAGTAGCTTATAGCTATGAAAATGATAAATCCAGCTGTAGATAATTTATCGTACGGACGGTTTTTCACTAACAGTTATTGGTTGTTTGTGGTACGAGTTTACTACTCATGGAGCTTTATTCTTGTGGTGGAGATGTTTAACGAGGGTCGTTTGGACTTGACGATCCAAGCAATTCCTGGAAATTTGTAAATGGCGGTACTTCGACTAAGTAATGAAAGATGCAGCCCCATATAGCAGATCTGCACATTTACTAACTACTTGCCATTTTATGAATACTATCTTTTTGAAGCTTTTAGCACTTCAGATTTGTTTGTTCGTTGTCTGACGCTTAATTCCGTCTGAAAATGACATTTTCGTGTATGCAGTGTACTAATGAATCACCAAACAAATTAAGTTGCACAAAGATACCACCTTTTTATTCTACAGTACGGAAAATGTTATATTCTTCCTCAAAAAATACTGACTGTCCGCCAAATAATCCAGAAAGTTACACATAATATACACCAGTGTATCTTAAAATCGCATCTATATTTGAAAGGGTTATGTACAACTAGTTTTGTATGAAGACTGACATAGGTGACTTCAAATCACTCTTCGATTTAAAATAAACCTTCCTGAGACAACAGAGTTGAGTAATGAGAGCAATGCTTGTATCTACAGCTGTCATTTTCTTTCTAAAATATTAATTCTTTTACACTACTGATGTAAATTCTTAATAAATAAAACAACATTGGTATTGAATTTGGTAGTGGATTAAAATAAATTTTGGAGTACATTGCTTGTAGTAACAGCGAGTCAAAAAGTGTCTCTTCAATAAGTAGGTGTAACAGTATTATGACATATTTACAACAGTTATAGGTTATCATTATATAATATACTTTAAGGACATATTTTGGCGCACTTTCAGTATTTGGGAAGAAAGGAATACATTAAGGTACGTTATAATACCATCCAATATTAATGTGCTGAGCCAAAGACATAAATCTGCGTAAGTGTTGGCACAAATTCGAGATTCAAACGAATAACGACAAGATATCTTTGGCACACAGCGTAGCAGTCGTTTTGCATCCAAAAATCATTACACACATTGAAATAAACTGTAATGTGAAAATACACTCGGAATGATTTTAAATACTCAAATGAGCACTTGTTATTCGAAAAAAAAAGTGATAAAATATTGTTGTATCGAAAATACGGACAACTTTATTTATTTAATCAGGAATATTATTGGTTGTCAATTTTACTATATGAATGCATATGTAATTTAGAACAAATAAAAATGTTCTACCCATGGTGGGTGTCGTAAGAGACGACTGAGGGACGGTTTCAGGTGTATTACAACTTTTAGGCGACAGGCTGACAACCTGTCACTATAGTGATACACAAATTATCTCAAACCGCCCTCTATATTTGTCAGACGTGGCGATAGCGACCGTATTTCTACGGCCGTTAACGCTCTGCCTACCACGTAAGGGATGAAGGCGTGATATATGTATGTATGTAAAAATGTTCTAGTGTAATATATTAGGTAATATTAAAAAGTACCGTAGGATTTCCTGCATATGAAGGCAGATTGTAATCATATTACTCAACAAACAAATGCGGGACATAACACGATTAGTAATTTTGCTCTGTTGTGTGTGACCCGGCTGAATAAATAAGCATGTTGATTCTGTTTGATTGACATAAAAACAACTGGGGTAGTAATAGTAAGTAATGTTAATACAGGGTTTTCCATAACGCATCCTCAAGCCGATACAGGATTGATTTTCACCATCACGAGAAAAAATATCAAAAAAAAATCCAAATAATAAAAATTAAAAACCATGTAACATAAAAAAAAATGTGTCTATGTTACTTAGAGTTAAAATATCTTAATGCGATATAATTCTTGAAATTGTCTCGCGAAGTTCTTTCATTTGATACTCCACATGATAGTATTTATAAAAAAAATGTTCCGTCATCTTTGGTTCCGCCTGCCACGATTTCTTGACGACTCCAGTTTTTGATTCAGGGCATCACGACGTACTCAAGATACCCCTTAACTAATATGCCTTTACGCAAGTGGGAAACGCGCTTGAACAACGCCTGAACATTTTCTAGCCACGAGATCGTGATGCATTAACACTAAATTTCAAACTTTTGTGGTTGTATATTCAAAGTTATTGTTTGAACGAGTTCTTACGACGACACGTTTTTATTTTAATTGAGCTTCCGATATTTCGACGCTGTTGTTGTATCGTTACTTTTGTTTGTTACATTATTTTATTACTTGCTGACCTGTACATACCTAATACAGGGTGTCTCAAAAGAAAGCTATCATAAAAAATCTTTTTTATTTTAATATATTTTAGTTTAGTTTATTTTATATTATATTTAAATTCAGTTGCGAAATGCGCTGTAATGACGATCTGTCCACACGCTTCCGAATGGAAAGGTTCGGATCGTCCTGAATAGACTGGTTGACACTATCTGCGTTTTTGACGGTTCTTGAAGATCTTGAGCGCCCGAATTTTGGTTTTTCCAGTGTTGAGCTGGTTTCGTGAAATTTCTTGGGCCATTTTGCAATAAGTTAAGTGCTTGGCACATCATTTAAGTGACGAATGTGTCGAATGTTGCAGAGTTTACTTCCCGTTACGCGAGAAGCACTATAGGATAATTTCCCAAGAACCAGGCTACCGATTGACACTCCCCCCGCGCCCTTCAAAATAGTTGCGTTCACGCAATGACCAAAACAAATGTGAACTTATTTTGTGACATCCTGTACTATTACTTCTAAAATGACAAACACCATTTCATTGTAAAACATGCAAATATAGCATTTTTTGCTTTACGCCGTCTGCCAGCTATTAACCCGAGCTGACACCGATTTTCGCTTATCAAATCCTACTTGATCTTTTTTGCGTATTTTTCCAAATTATTCAAAAGGGCTTTCGGAGCGCGTATTGTTGCGCGACACCGGGTGATCGATGGCCTCATGTCGTGCTTGTTTCTCGACAGAGAACCAGCCATATTATGAAATAACCGGGAGTAATTATCTGCACTATTTATATAGACAATTGTGGAAGGGAATCTAGATTTTAGTCGTTGGTTTGTTAAGTGACGAATTGAGGTAGAATTTTGTTTGATTTGTCAACATTACAGACAAGGACGTGAAAATGAACACAGTGAAACCGAACATGATGTGAATGTCATTTCGAAACGTTTAGCGTCTCCGTTGCAGGTTTATCTTGAGCCCCGAGGGTGGTGGGACCCGGCGTTGATTGTAGAGCGTAGTGCGATACCGTGTAAGCTAGCATCTCACCGACTTTTAGCCCATGCGTAGATAAAAATGGAGCGGCAGCTCTATCAAAAGCTAAGGTCGGTTAAATTTATTTCAAGTGGCGCTTACATAAGAATAGGCATCGATACTCCATATAGGCATAGATAGTCGATCTGTTAGTATTCTGCTCATGAAAGATGTGTCTCTCTTCTGTCGTCCGGGTGGTTATAGGTATGTGAGAACTCTCTATCTGATTATCTTGCAAGGCTCAAAATAGTTTACAGCCTATCTGCCTTATTATTTCCTCTGATTTACAGCCCAATATGGATCACTTGGAAAGGGTTCCTTATGTTGCATAATCCGGAAATAGAATAATTAGTTTCTAGGATTGTGTTGGCCCATCATTCTTTTTGAAACTCCGCTGAAACATTGCGCATTTTTCACAAAATTAATTTTGATTTTACCAACCCGAACATAAAATTTTAAATTATAAATGCAGGTCGTAATCTAACGTGTGACGTACTTATTACCTAGTGGAGTTGTTGCATGTCGTGCAATGCATTTGCATATTTGACACCACATAAAAAAACATTAAGGGGACGTGCTTTGAGCCAGGGAAAATCTTAATAATAGTAAATGAATACAAATGCGACTAGTGCGTGTTTCGCTGCACTTTAGAAAATTCGACAAACCAACTGCATAATAGCAACGCTTCTGTGTTTAGTAAATAACACAACCACATCACAGCTGCAAAAAATGTCTTAGCGAAAATTGTAAAGAAGGTGATTTATGCAATAAATTTTTTGTAGGTATGTACGAATGCCATGCTGAGCATGAAAAATTATTCTTTTGACGTGACAACGTCTTATAATTCGATAGAGCCGGCGGCACTCACCAAAAAATATGTCTCATGCGGCGTTGCCTGGCTCTGAGGCGTCTTATTTGAGGCATTAAGTGCAAGCGAGAGCGCGGCCGAGAGACAAAGAGGCACAATCAAAATGCAACTATTCCATCAGTTTTTTCTTATGACGTTGTCATGTTCAACTATCGTCAGTAAACCGACTTTACAGACCACCATTTTCACTTAGATGAACACAGGTAGGATCTCAAGTACACATACATGGAACGGCGTTTTGGGGATCTTTTACATACTTTTATACACTGCAATTTTACAACTTACGTTTAGAACAATGCCGCAAAGCAGTTGGTCTGCATAGCTAGTCCGTGTTATAGCCTAATGTGTATGTATCCTTACTTGAAAATGACGTTTTAAGTCATTATAGGAAGTGTTATGTTATGGAAGTGATGAATCATCATTAGCGACTTTGATTTTAATTGAGCGAGGGTGGTTTTCAATTTCATAATTGTCAAATTCTTCACTAACTTTTACCTTATTAATTAATAATTGAATTGAATGTATCACGGCTTTTTTGGAATTCATGCTTATTTTATTACCTACGGATAGTTAGTTTTATGCTACGATGATATGAGCATAAAATATTATGAGGGGTGAATTGCCATTACACTTCTATTTATCAAATTGAGTTTCGTTATTAATCATTGTCTAAGCGCCAACCTTCTTACCATTTGTAACATATTTCAAATTAATTCTTGTAGCTAATAGTTTTTTAACTTTAACATGCAATCCATTACAAACGTACGGGTAGGTAAAGAATCTATTACATGTACCCCACTCGATACACAGGTTCGATCAGCAAAATGCATATTACAACATTTATTGGTAAACTTATATGTAACTGATTCGTTAGAAGCTGTTGATAGAACCTTATGAAGAGTTTTATCGACTATCGTTCTCTAAACATCATACGCTATGTACATGCCTGCCTATAGGTAACGATTGTTTTCCTTCTTTTCAACGGGCACACCCATTTGTGTCTTACCGACTGACACGCGTCTTTCGGCTGCTATGCCCAGTAAATAACCAACATAATAATAAATCGATTATTAAGGATTAAACTCTACAGCATAGAGTTAAGGTTGATTGCATAATAGTCAACGGTTCCATCGCAAACTTCGAGCCATCTATCATGTAGGGATGTGCTCGGACAAACAAGCTTGTATTTACAGTACGTCAAGTGTTGAATTAATTAATTATGGTTGGCTGTCTAGGAATATTAAGTTCAGAAATACTTAGGAGAATTGATATGGTCGCGACTGACATATTGCGGAAAGATGAGGGTTAAATTGTTTAGAGAAATGATTTGTACGGCGCACGGCGACGCATTGCAGAGTTAAGCTAAATCGATTATTTGCTTACAAACTGATTAATAAATAACACCTTGATATTTTAATGGTTTTACAAAGCCGAATACAATTATATCATTAATTTCATAAAGGTATCATTAAGCGTAACAAACGTTTATTGTGATTGTGAAATATTAGCTTTCTATACCTGCACTCTCCCACGCTTTCTCGGGGATATTTTACACGGGTGGAAATTTAAAATTTCATGTTCAGTCTCTCAACGTGACTAATAAACACTTTAAAATATAAGGTTGCGATTTCTGACTATGTGATGAATTACTTACAGTTACAGCATTAATTATCATTCTTCGAGATGCAACATTTACTCGACCAAAATAAAAATCGATTTAATTTAATTGAATTGTTCAGTAGTGTGGTTGAGAGGCTTTTCTTATTCCTATTAATTACTCCGCTCACCTCTTCGTTTGTAAAGAACCAATACTCTCGCATTTACCTACAATATTGGTGAGGATGACGGTACATACCCAAGACATTCATAGGGTTTATCAGGTCGTTAGTCGACTCGCACATGCTGTATATCCACGACCCGGCGACGGCTGTGGTAACGCAGCGAATGTAATTGTTGACACTCGCGAACAAAATTCTCCAAGATTTATGTTACCTAGCGCCAGCGAAAGGCGCCAGTTTGTGCGCCAAAACACACGCAAACAGCATTAGTTCGATTTGAGGGAAACATACTCACAGTTTTTTCATGCAAATAACATTCTGATTTCCTATAAATCATATTATTTCTCCATGCTATTGACACTAAATACATTATTTAAATCTTGTTCTTCTTCCGCAAATACCTAATTGATCCCGAGATCTGCGTATTGCGATCTAAAAGCCACGGACCTGTAATTACTTAATCTTAATTACTTACTTAATATATTTTTTGTTTTTACGGGTAAGTGGTGGTTGCGTTGCTGTAACTAGATACCAAAGTAACTACTAATTTAAGTGAGTAATTAAATTAGTGTTAAGGTAAGGTTTAAGTGGTAGACACTGGGCCTAATTAGACGGGACATACGGACAGACGAACAGACAAGAGTTACTTAATGATAAGGGTTTGTAGTAGTTTACGAAACCCTAAGAACCGTCTAACAAACTGGTAACGCGACAAATCCTCGACAACTTTGCATGCTGTAAGCCCTCGAGGGAGGACCACTGCACTACACACTTATTTTCTTGTTGCCTTTATAATGAGGAATTTAAGTGCTAAATACAACTGTACATGGTATTATTTACAAAGCAAGAAAGGTAAGAACGTCTGTAACTGCCCATAATTAGCATATTTATGAGCAAGTTCCTGCCTGCTACTTACTTACTATACCTGCTATTAACCTAGTCGTTTCACGACTCGAATGCAAACGGCGAATGTGTGTTCTTCAACTTTTATCTGAGTTCAGAGTAGACTAATTTTGTAATAATATAATATGTTTAAAATACCTGCTTGTGGCAGGTGAGATTCCTTTCGTGTACTTTTCCTTACAGCGATAGCTAGAAATAAATAAAGCCTTTCCCACAGGGTAAGCAGTTAAAACATCAGCTCATAAAGCTCGCTATTCGAGATTATTCCTTGCTTTTAAACTCGCAAAATAAGTTCTATTTAACTCCCATGAGAAGCCATAGCAAGAGGCTAAGGAACTGTGGTCTGTAGTGCGCTAGGAATGAATACCGATTTCGCATAAAACAATTTAAGATGCGGTTAGCACTTCGGATGAAGTTCAGGCGCTGAAACTCTTCCTTTTTAAATATACTCTACGGAATTAAATTAATATTAAGATCTCTGTAGAAGGAAGATTGCTACACTAAAGAAGGGGAAGTAAGCTATCTTCATACAAACGCACCGCGCCCGGCTTGCATGTGTACGTCATAGTATCTACGCTCCGCCGAATGCACACGCGGCCAATCTCGGGTTGTTTCGGACTGCACTTCGTCGGGGCCGCCTGTCGACACCGCACGACGAATCACACGACACGGACGAAAACACGAGTGTCAAATGGCTGATTATCGCAAAAGAGAGTATTGCTGACTGTTTGGATGTTTAATAATTCATCAATTCTAGATTTGTCTCTTTCACAAATTACCTACTGACCAGTAAACGTAGGTAGGTAATTATTGTACGTAAAACTGACCGCAGACACCTTAGTTGGATCAATACAAGTTAAAAATGCAATTGCTCGACGTATGCCAATTCCATGTGATACTCGCAGCGACGCCACCTCGCTTAATCAAGGTGATTTTACCATGCATTGTCCTTTTTTTAGTACGTTATATACGTGCAACTCAATTTGAATTTTATTGCTAGTGACAACCTTTAAGAGCGTAGGCAAGTATAGCGTAGATTAGGCCGGAGTTAGTCTACTTTAAACTATGATCCTAGTGTCTTCTTTACCGACGGTAATGAAATCTAACGGGCTCAAAGGTGAATAAAAGCGCATACGCTGTTTTAGTTAGTAACTTATTTGCTTAAATACTTTTTGATAAACGTTGGGGCGCCTCAGCTGTGAATCCATACATTATACAGTGGGTGAAATATGGTATGCATCGCAGTAAGGACTTGCACCTGCATCTTTGAGAGTTTGAGTGCTCGGATAGCGATGTAACAGGCCGATCGTTCCCCATATTTACCAGCTCAAAGGTACACTATTCAAACATTTTAAAACGGTTTACCAGTATGGCTTGCTTTGCATAAAAGGATTCCAACTTCTAGTAAAATAAAAACGGGACGTCGTTGACTAAAAAACCGAGGACACTTTGTTTGCGCACTCGGGTATTTTAATTTTGCTCTGTGTAATCTATCAAGCGGACGTTAGTTGGCAAAAAAGTCTAACTAAAACAATCACTTCTTCTGTTTACCCATTCCAAGTCGACATGTCGAGTAGAAACCTTGAAGATAAACTTAATTATGGTTATAGCTAGTAGACATTTAAATAGATCTTTCTTTAATCTGCTTGCATTTTGCTTATTGCCTAGACAAGACTCGCTCTGAAAAATTTCGGCTGGACTAAAATGTGGCTGAAAGTAATGTTAAATTTTGAGAACAAGTCTACCTCGGCGGCGCATTAAATTCAAGATGAAGGACATGTCGCACCACATTTGATCTCGATGAACCTCTTAATTTTCAATTTCGCGTTCCCGTTTCTACGCGATATCATAACGTCGCGTTATTAAATTCGTCCCTTGCTCATTTTTCACGTCCAAATTGAAAAGTGCTCGCGAATGCGCTAAAGGAATATAGGTAGGTTTATTCACACAATATAAGAATTGGGTTTATAGAGGCAAAGATCGAGTGTGCGATGGGCAGGTACCTCGCAGTGGTTCTCAACTAGAGGAAACAGACTAAAAACATTTCTATCTTTGGATGTTATTTGGGTGTATCGCACCAGAGAAGCACACTACTGAAGTTGACAAAAACGAAAACAAATAGCAATTGACGGATGTAGCTTTCTTACGTCATGGTATTTTTGCGAAACTATGTAGATAGATATAAGAAGGCACCTCTACCGCCTCCTCTAAGATATTCTCATTATTGAATAGAGCAACCTTTTTAGGAATAATGTTATCAAAGATTGATAATACCGCCCCGAGAAGTATACTCTGACCCTCGTAATATTTAGAAATGTATTCGGATTCTTTCAGAAATTAATTTTTTTTATTTACCTTAAACCAAAACTAACTACCACAACCATGGTATTTTTTAATTTCCTTATAAATACTCGAAAGTTAATAGCATATCATGTTTTGTTTTGTCAGTAAGTAGTGTAAGTAAGAGATGATTATTTTAAATGTATTTGGGAATCTCTGGTTTCGATCGAAAAAGAAAACATAAATTCCTTTACGACAAATAAAAACGCGCCTTGGATATCGGCTCATGCACGTATCGGATACGTTCGTCATTCAATCTCGGTCTCACCTGTAAGGCCGACGAACATGTATGTAAGTATGTTTAATGTCTAACGTGAGCCGTTTGCGGTATTGTGAAAAAAGTATCGTAAGTAATTGAATAAAGTTCATTATGGTCTGGCCATTTCCTCACACCACTCAATTTTTACATGATTTTAGCAACTGTCAGATAATGCCTAAGTGCGAGTTGCTTACACTATTCTAACACTCCACTAAAGTTCAAGAGGAAAAGAACAAAAAAGCGCGAACTCATATCCAACTCACGGTCCCAGGTGACACTTGTTAATTAAGTAGGCGTCATAATAGGTAGACTACGTTCCTGACAGATCAAATGACTAAAACGGTATTTAGTTTGAAAAACTGAAAGTAGGTAAGTATTTCGATGGCGTCAAGACACGTACTTTTATATAATTTTTCTGTATATTAATTCAAACTTTAAATATTTTGAAAAATTATGACACTTGAAAATTTGAAAAATTATGAAATATTTTGAAAAAATTACTATTGTCCAAAGATACTACGATGTCCGTAGTATTTTTGGACAATAGTTTTAAGCGTACAACTTTAATATTTTATTAATGCCTCAAGAAACTAGCCAATTATCGTCGGTTTCGTTTCTCCGCTTTCCCAAAAAATCAAAGTTATTTTATTCGTGCCAGTGGTACCGAACTAGTGAAATATAAGCAAAGCGTCAAAAACTTTGATTTACGAATGCCTCATTCGATTTAAGACTACTGAGTATATTTTGCGTAATTAACGGTCGCCAATGGCCATCTTATTTCGAAAGATGATGTTGGGAATTTATTATACTCCTTATGCAGACATACATCAACATCTTGCACTGCGCTCGCCAATCCGCAAGCGCGGTGAGTATGGCAGTACCCCTCGATAATGGGAGGCCCATGTGCCATGTTTTGGCTGTTATGATATAATTTCGAACACGAAGTGTGAAATATGTAAGCGACCCCTTATAACATGGCCAGAAGCCAAGTCGAGTAAGTAAGGAACACATCGGGAATGTACGATAAGGAGTCATTGACCCGGCGGCTATCGCTATGCAAATAGAGAGGGCAATCTGTGACACGGTTCGGCAAACACTTTGAACGGATCGGAATATTACTTAGTCCAGCAAAGTAGCCAATGGAGAGCCCAAAATATATATTATGGTCGAGCGTGTTTCCGTAACCTGATTAGGTAACCTACCTACTTAGCGCAGGTTCACCGATGGGAATAAAAATCAGTTATTGAATGAACATGTACAAACCTTCTTCTTATTCTTTTCTTATGGAATACCGAGTCGACGAAGGATCCTACTTAGATTACAGATAGCGCAACATTAAATTTTTGCGCCATCTGTCGGTTTTATTGCCATTTGTATGGGATCCCAGTCATTCTAATAGTAACCAGGCAGTGCAGTTCACACTTTCTCCTAGAAACTTTGCCAGAAATATAAAAATAAGTTCGGTCAAATTTAACACTTTTTTTCTTTCGAGATCTGAAGTATTTTTTGTATTCGTATCATTAGCTATTTTCAGCTTTTTGTGCCCGATGGATCAAAACAGGACCTTGTTCCTGAGACTTCGCTGTCCGTCCGATGTCCGATCTTTTATTAGCTATGTATTTCTAACAGTTTTACGCATCTTATAGAAAAAGCTACAAAGCTGATTTGACGACGGGTCTTCAAAATTTACTGCCGCTTTCAGCTAACCGTAACCGTAAGTAGTTGGAAAAGTAGAAACATGAAAACTGTTTTCCTCGTAGCTGAACAAAGTACATAAAAACTAGCATAATATAAACTTTCGTGTGCTCACTAAGTAAATTAGCGCTTCGGATATCAACTTGGAAGTAGAGATTTTATAAGTAGAATGCAGGTAAAATTTTAGCGGCCACAATATTTTGAGATTATCTAGTTGAAAAAAATATATATATACGTCTGCTCTCTCTTTTCGTGTGGGACACCGAGTTGTCTAATAACCCCATGATCACTTGTGTCAGAATTTTTCAACCGCCGTACGTCTTCTAGACAACACCTACATAGTGAACTATCACATCAGCACAGTCGTAATGTTAAAAATATACTCAAGATCGATCGACTTTGTGCGACTAGACGTATGAAAAATTTTCAGAGTAGTCGAAAGTATAGAAGATGGGCATACGGCATACAGCGATTTAATCATGGCCGCGTTGTTATCGACAGCCAAAAAACATAACTACATAATTGTGAAAAAGCAATTGTTATTTTAGGTTAGATGCCTAGCCCAGAATAATTGAACTGAACGTACATCACAGCCTGACGAAACTTCATATTAAAAAAAAACTCAAAGAGTTCACGCTAAAATTTATGGCGTCGTTTATTGTCTCTTTCCTTTTATCCTGCTTCTTTGTCTAGCGCTGTCAGACTGTCACACCACTAAACAATATGGCGGTTCTTGTCAAATTTGTTGATATCGCAGCATGATTAATTAAAAGTTTTCAGTGAATAACGTGAAATATTGGTGACGAAACTTTAACATTTACAAACAATTTACATTGTGGTAATAAATTAATTACGATTGCATCTCAAGATGCACTATAAAAAGTGTGAAATTTGTGGATTGAAAGCCGGTCGGCAATCGGGAGAAAAGCGAGTATTTTTGGCTCAATTCCCATTATTTAAAAGGCGGTAAGTTATTTTGGTTATCATTTTATCAATTCTAAGTGATTTCGAAAGACTTTCTGTCATTTATTTTACGTATTTTATATCTGGGCTATCCTTGCAAATTTATCATAGAGATGGGTTAGGGTTGTATCGATAAAATTATCGATAGTTTATTTACGGGTCAGAGTATACTTTTCCAATAAGGCCTTTTTTATAACAATGCAAAACCTCATTTCTTCTAATTGTGTTCTGTTGTCTTCTGAAAAAAATTGATGGTTTTAACTTTTTGAATAAAATAAAAACTCACATTCTTCTTCATCTTAGGTCCAATAAAAAAAATGATTCATGCGAATTTGCGAACCCCTTAGAGTTTTTAATTGTATTTTATGCAATTTTTTTTTTGTGTTGTACACTTTCTAATAATGTACTATACTGTTTCAGATGCAGACAATGGGTAAAATTGACTGGTAAAGAAGATTTGGCATATGTGCCTATACAGGGTGTAACGGAAAGGGGGTATCAAGCCGAAGTGAAAATTAACTATACCTTTCGTAGATCAGTTATGCAAAATTTTAATCCAATATACCCAACTTTGTAACACATTGAAAAAAAAATCCAGCATACGATTTTAAAGTATTTGCATGTAAACAAATGTGGCACAACACTATTGAGGTCACTGATCTTTATTTCATTCCCATAGCACTATCACTAGCACCGCCCATTACACTTTCTACGCGTCCTGGGCGCCTGGTACCTGACGCTCGCACTTTATTCGCACTGCGCGGGAGGCGCGGGGAAGCGCGGGTCGCGGGCCGCGGCGGCATCTTCAAAGGTGTCGGCGCGGCGGCGGCGGCGGCGCACAAAGCGATATGCGGCGGCGCGTGGCTATGTCACACGCGGCAGATAGCAGGAATCAGCTCCTGCGTCCTGGTCCTGCGAAGTGATAAGGGTGCTTTCCAGATTCGTGGAACATTCTCGACACTTGTATGTGGTTCGCAGCCCCCAACACCTCGGCACCACGTTGCGTGCTGGTCCGCGGGTTCTCTTCGAAGTGCTCCAGTACGGCTTCTTCAAAATTCGGATCTCGGGTCGTAGTGCGGCCAGACGCAGTTGTCGCGTGAAACGAACCCGTCGAATACAGACGATTCACCATGCGCCTTAAGCACCGCAATAAAGGCAGATGCCTTGCTTCAGCAGCTCGTCTTCCTTCAAAGAATCGCTCACGAGAGAGCTCCCGTGCTGCACTCAAGTTGCCGTGAGTGGCACCGACGCACAGAATCATCTCATAATATTCTGCATTACTCAAAGACGTCACGCACGACACAGATTATTTTAACTTTACAATTAGGTACACTAGTTTACGCCGCAGCAGATGAACTAAAGAAACTTAAGGACCTAGGTGTTGCCAGAACGGTCTAGACGATTTAAAAAAATAGTTTGTCATTTTCACCTATTTTATTTCACATATTTTTTTACCTATTTAATATTAACCGTATTACAACGGCCGCAAACGCTCTGACTACCCCGCAAGGTCGTGATATGTGTATGTGTATGTATGGTAATTTTATCGAAATTCACATACCTAAACACCATTAAGTACATACGCCACACAAAATTTTTGTTCTGCCATATGTCACAGAATTAGACAACAATTATGAACAAAAAAAAATACGCATTTTGCTCCAATACTAAAGTACTGGCAACTCATTTGGTCCTGCCTACCAGCCCCCACCAACTAGTCCCGAAAGAAAGTGACCGCAGGGATTCCCGCTCCCGGTAGGGCTGTCACATTTTACTGATACTTGCAAAATAAATCAAAAGTTACGTGATTCATTTTAGAATAACCTTTAATGATTATTAATATGTCAGTCTCTCTCTTCGTGTGGGACACCAAGTCGTCCAACAACCCAATAAACTCTAGTGTCAGAATTTTTCAACTGCCTTCTACAAGTAGCAGACTTCTAACGTGGTGGTTGTGTAAGGACTGCCGTCTAAGTAATCATAGATAGCAACCGAGACCTACACGGTTTAGGCCCAAAACTCGCTCACGCGCGAGCGGCGAATTCGACAAACCGCGGCGCGGGCACGTGCCTGTTTACCCGTACGTACACGATGACACCCTTGCCATATTACAGCTACTATGCGCATTATAAATTCGGACTGATAATAAAGGGGGGGCTGTCAAACCGCCGCGCGGAAATCCGCGTAAGGGAGCGTTTAGCCTTAACTTGCCATCCAAAACACGGACCCATCTTTCTTACGGAAAATCGAGTGGTTCTAATCGCAATGTCCTAAACTGAGAACAAATTCACAAAGTGATAATTGAACCCGAAGCTTGCTGCGTCACAGGCAGTCGTGCTAAGTACCATTGCGCCACATCGGTCAACGAACACTTCAGTAAAATAGTTGGCATTTATTCAAAACGTTTGGCGTAAAAATTACGCTGGATCCCGAGTTTATCAAAGATGAACAACTACCCATCGAATATCCAATATCTGAAATAATACATAGGTACTTTGTTAGTCATTGTGGGATATTATTGTGTGATACACATGTTTTCTGAAACAACCTTGGAAAACAATCCTCAAAAATGTCAGACGTGGCGATAGCGACCGTATTCTTACGGCCGTTAACGCTCTGCCTACCCCGCAAGGGATAAAGGCGTGATATGTGTATGTATGTATGATAAGGGCATAATAGGCTGGATAATATGATTTTTTTAAATTATTGGAATCCGTGCTTCGGAAGACACGTTAATGATTGCAATCTACTATCTGATAAGTAGTACGTATCGAGTTAAATGCCTGAGGATAGTCAAAGAAGTGCGTTTCGAAACAAAAATTTATCATAATTTGCGGGCAATCAGATTCTTTCCGTGCCTGTAATATCGAACTACCTAGTTTGCTTTACCTAAGGAACACACTGGTTATTGAATCCTTATCCTTCCCATCAAGAAGGAACCAAGCGTTGTGATGATAAAAAATAAAATACCCATCATTATTTTAAGGAAAATCATTAAACGCTATCGTTTAGGTTTTTTGACACCCCTAGCCCCTACCTAAGGGATGGTACCACTATGGTCGGCCATTTTAGTGGTTGATCCTTATTGGTTATTGATTTGATGTTATTATTATTATTGGACAACGGGCGGGGCCAATAAATTAGGGTTAAATTTTGAAATTGATACATGACACAGCTTTGACCTCTTTCATACTTATGTACTCCTGGTACTGCCAATCGGATTTTCAGTCTAATAATTTATTTCCTAGGGGTATTTGTGTAGAAATCGACCGTGGAATGGAATAATGCGTGCCGAATTTTATTTCAAGTGATGTAGTGTATTATTCAATTTATGCGTGCACGCATTCATCTATCGATTATGAAACCCGTGAGTTTTGATACTTACGAGCGCGAACGATTTAAAAAATACGATTTTCGGTAGCGTTGAATAATATTCAAGTAAGGATCACGGATTCAATCCCTTAGGCCTCAGTCTCGAATTTTGCGGGCAGCAGCGGGGCGGCAGCGGCAGAATCTTTTGCATACATTCAAATGGACCGGTACGGAAACAACAGCGGCGCGGGAGTGGGCAATGAGCGGCGCACTCCCTAGAAAAAAAAGCGACCCGAGAGGCCGCTGCCCGCAATATCCGAGACCGGGGCCTTAGACGGTTGGACAATGGCCCCCTTATCAGGAGCGTTTGCCATATTCACCGGGCTTGAAAAGTGGGTTGGCAAGCGCATCACAATTACATTTACCGGTCACGCTGCTGTCGTTTTCCTGAACGCTCAGTCTTATTGCACTCTATGGGTAATTCTAATCCGGAACCATTTCTATGAAATACAAATACGCACTTGTAGGATAACTAGACCACGCCCTTTTAGGGTTCATTTTGTTGCAGACAATTTAAAGAAATCTACAGTTACTTTCTTTTAAAAAATTCATGATTTATTGAAAAAAAAAATGTAAATGATATTGTTTCTCGATTATCGCGTGAGGCAGCGTAATTTTTTATTATCTGTCACGACATTTCCCCTACAAATACAAAATAAAACAATAGGCCGAGTTGGTATCCGGAACCAAATGTGATTTATTAGATTACCAGGAGCACAGGTCGAAGAAAAGGAGGTGGGAACTATTTCGAAAGAGGTGGTCTGAGGTGGTTGACCCCAAAACAGCTGATAGCTCACTAGTGTTGTGCAAAGTCAAATTTTGTAACATCTGGACCTGGATTTCGATAAGGTTTTGTTCATTAAAACGTCAACTTAGAAGTTTAAGATTTTGCTATTTTGTTCTTAGTCAATACCAGAGTTGGTGCACTTCGGCTTGATACCCCCTTTCCGTTACACGCTGTAGAAAAGTTACATTCTTTGAAGTATTTATGTGGAAATCATTTTACCAAAAAATACTTCAATAGGAAGTTATCTAGGTTAAAACCTTCAGCTAAACCAAACTGTTTAGCGGACGTGATCTGGGCTGATCTACACAAGCAATCTTATTCGAGAGCAAAACCCAAGAAATGCAGTTTACATGGTTAAGGTACTACTGCTACTTGCTGAATTGAATAAAACTGAGTTTAATCGAAAACCGCGAAAAAACGACGTAGGTGTAGTGAGGTACTAGCCTGAGTAATGAACTTCCTTATTTGCAGTTGCAGAGTAGCCAACATTTCTGATCAGAAGACCACATACAGCAACTAAATAGACTATTGCACAAATCAACATTTACCAATAACAGCAAGTAGCAATTATTGTATCTGTCAGGTAAAAAAAGTTTCCTTGATAAAAAAAATTATAAACTTTTATCATGTTTTTTAATAGACATTGCACTATAATACATTGGAAATATATGATTTGGCTGTTTTGAGATAAGGACTGATATTTAGTCGATACGATATTTTGTACATTGTACGATCTAGTCTATGTCATACCGACCCAGGTATAGGAAAAATAAATAAACCTATAAATTAAGAAAATTGAGTTTGTTTCTCATACACCTAATCTTTTTCAAAGGAGCAATTCCGCAAGATGGTGGTGTACTCCGCCATATTGCGAAACTGCTCCTTTGAAAAACGCCCATTGAAAACAGTCTAGGATATTCCAACGCTGTTTTTTTTAAATATCGATATCGATATATTTATCATACCAGGGCATACCACATCTCTATTTTTCTGTCATGTTGGTAGCATTGTTACAATATTGTTAGAATGCTTATATTGGCTAGAGATTTTAGCGTGAACTTGAAAAAAAAACGTTATACGTAAGACCCAACTCTTAAAACGCTAGTTTTATTATATTCTCTTTGGTACATCAGTCGACCAATATTCCATAGTTGCATTAAACAGATGCATCTGATGCACACTGGCAGATAGATTACCTAGTAGCGGCCTTGGCGGTCAATTGCACTTGCAACTGGACTCCACTTGAAATAATTATGCACATTGCACTCATTAAAACTTGTTTTTCTATACTCACCTTGTCAGCCTGTACTCATGCTCTAGTATATTGTAGGTCTAGGTATGTACGTGTCTCTCACTTCATCTTGCTGAAACAGTGTTCTGAAATGCCAGGTTGGGTTTTCTCGAGGGAAATAATCTGATTCACAGATTTTTACGTGAAAAAATGTGGCTGTCTGACCTACGGTAGTCATTATAAAAATCAACCATGCTTTCATATTCGGTAGGATACTTGGGTGTGATGGCGGTTTTGCATTATGGTTTCATGCCTTGGAATCTTTTTAATACTTTAAAGCGACAGGTCGTATATTTACGTAGGCTTTCGAAATTTATTTGCTTTAGATGTTATATCTATGCTTCATTCATGATGTGATGATTTGGTTCTTGCATAACAAAGCAGATCGGTTTGCTGAATATTATAAAACACGTGAATTTAAGACAAACATGTAGTTCGCTTATGAACACGACCGACTGCATAAAAGTAATATAGCGATCTACGAGTATTGGTAGCAGTGCCAAAAAAGCGATGACGTGAACTAGCCTATAACCCAGTTCCACTCAAACGGTCGTTTACGCACTTTTATTTACAATCCGCATTTGCACCGAGGTATTTAATTGATGGCGAGTGGGCGGCGAGCGTTGCTCCCGGGCCTGCTGGGAGCGATGACTCAGCCCAGGACCGCTCGCATTGCGAATCGCCATCACGAGCTCACTACTGACCCCACAGGCACGGATACCCAACAAAGACGCTAATTCAAATGAACACATATTCCACAGGTAGAATTTTAAGCTGCTTACCACTACGCAGCTACGCGACTAAGCGAGTTGCAGAACTCTGTATGAACAGTGTTAAACATTCTCGGTAACATTGTCTACTTACATTTCAAATGACCGGTGACTGACCCAGCAGGTACGGATAACGAAGCCGCAAATTCAGGGGAAACGACATTCCATATACCAACTCATCACGTCTGTATCCTGTGAGGGGTATGCAGAGCTTAAACGGTCGTAAGAATTCTTAGCTGACCACAACTTACTATGGCTGCGAAGTGAAGTGGAATTTGATATCTAGCTGTATGATCTAATTCAAAACATTGTGAAATTTTTAAACAAGCATTACATTGTGCGCCAAAAGAAGAACCTATGTACTTAGAGGAATCTGTTGCTATGGGTATGCTGTTAACGCGAGCTCAGCAGCGTCTTTAGTGGAAATAGCTTACTCAGAAAAAATGCGCCGGTATTCACTTTACAGAAAGTTATTTAGCTATAAAGCTGTTCACTTGCTTTAGTACTGAATAGCTCGCGCGCCTGACGAGGGTAAGAAAAATAATAGTCGCCATGAAAAATTCTCATTCGTCGGGCGTGGCGATAGCATAGGAAAAAATAAACTAAGATAGGTACTACCTACCTAGTTATTTCTAAAAGAAAAGCGTTAATTAAATACAGCTTCCGAACGTATATAGATAAAATTAACCAAATAAACTTTTAAACTTACTTAAACTTCCCCTTAATTCTTATAAATTATAAAGATTATCGGCATTTGTGAAAATTTCAACTCTTATCTATCACGGATTAATTTACCTGAGTCTTGACGTTTCAGCGCAGGTAAAGTATGCACATTTACGTAAATATTATCTCGATATATCGGATCGGATTTAATTTAAAATGTCAGAAAGTTATCGCAAGTTCTTAAAAAGTTATGTTAAGTGTAATGCTAGTTTTCTCCCTTGGCATGCCGCCTAACACATTTTATTCTTGACCTAGTCTCCCAAGATATTATTCCTCGAGCTTTTGGCCCTAAATTTTATTTAACTGACCCAGCTTTCACTGGTTTTGGTTTTAGCATGAATTTTCGTAACAATCTCGTACTGGTGAAACAAACGACTCCGTGTGTATCATTGAAACTACATTACCTCGGATAGGGGACAAGCCTTGAATAATAATGACAGTTCCCACGGAAGTTTTATTGAGAAGCGCAAAACTGAACAATATTCTGAGTGCGTTTATAATCCAATCCACGTGTTACAAGGTGCACAACAAAGAACTCCGCAATTTGCAAATGGCGGTCGGTGATAAATGTGATAAAGGTGCACTCGCAACGCATCCAGATAAAAAGTGGCATCTCTGTTGTAGACTATGCGGCGGCGGCGGCGCCACAAACACCACTACGAAACTGCGGGTTTCAAAACCTTTGACATGCCATTCACTCAGGGGACTTTTGTGGATATAGGTTACTTTCATACAGTTACACCTACCTAGAACTAGCCACAACAATATCTTCCGTTTGCATTATTCGTGAAGATTTTAGAGGCGGGTTCGCACTCGGCACTCGACGGCGATGGCACAACAATAAGCTCGACCTTTTTGTGCCTCTATTCTGATGCACGTCTTAAAAAGCAGGCCACAATGTTTATACTGCTGACTCACTGCCCAGTTTTCTTGACTTATACCCCACATTTAACCGTTTATTCCAACAATTCTCGACTGTAATACAACGCCTTACGGTCTATAAAACTTTTTAAAAAGACGTGATATTATGCTCGGGCCATGACTATGACTTAAGGCATATTTTAAGAGATGTTTTTGGCTAGCGACCCGTTCCGATAATACATATTTTCTTAGAGAAACTTGAGCAGTTGGGGGTAGGATTACCTATTGATTCGATTTAGCGAACATGCGAGGTGAGTTAAGCTCACCTTGATCGGCACTTTACGAAATCACCATCGTTTCGCCAATGAACTATATGTAGTGTTTTTTTTTGTCGACTGAATTTGTTCTAAACATATTTATTCAATTTTATTTTATGAAAGTGTATTTTTAAGTGAGCAATAAAAACATTCGCTGTTCAAAAATATTCATGTGAGAGGATACGAGCAATGCGACGACTAAAGCTAACGATGATAAGTGTTGTTTGTGGCCATCTGCTCTAAGCATCATTTAGGGTTGTACGCTCTGGATTTGTATTTCAAATCACATTTTATTGTATGTGCCTAGGTGTTAGAAACGAACTTTGGTTCAAGTAAAGAGTGCAATTAGAACTACATTCTGATCTTCTTTTCGTGTGGGACACCGAGTCGTCCAATGATCCGACCCTACATTCTGATATTATGTGCGGATATAAAATAGCCCATGCATACACTGTGAATAGGTATAACGTAAAATTTTGTTGCAAAATGTTTGTTCTTTATTGCAAAAATGTATGTAGGTACTTTTACACGAAAAAGGCAAATAATCCGTAATACGTTATACATTGATCGGTTATCAGTCTCTCCCAAGCTGGTGTAATTTAAGGGTTGGTTAATCAAAAGTATCTAACGCCGAAGAAAAACAGGTCAGTAAATGATAAAATAGCAATAAATTCCGTATTTCTTCAAAGTTGGAGAGACCTTGATTACCAGATCTCGCTTGTAAATATTACCCTTACAAAAGTAGAAAATAAAAGCTTTCGTGTAGTTTGATAGGCGTGGCAGCCCTGAGCTTTGTTCTCGCGATTGGTTGAATGAATGGAGCACCTTCCGACAGGTGTTCAGCTGGCCAGCCATACTGCTCAGTGGCCCTTGTAGTTCGGCATACAAAAAAACTTTGTTCTCGCTCTCCGCTCTGCAGGGTTTCGAGTCTATTTTCAAAGAAATTGGTTTGTTTTATTTGTCATAATTTACTTCATGTTTCTGTTTTGCGGTTCTTATATCAGTTGCATTCAAAGGACTATTATAGGTTATATGTATTAGTATCAGCTATCTAGTTCCCATAGTACAAGCTTTGCTTAGTTTGGGGCTAGATGGCGCTGTGTGAATTGTCCAGGATATTTATTTATTTATTTATGTTTTTTAGGAATATGTGCGATGTATAAATATATTTTTTTACGAATACTAGGTATATATGAGCGGCATCAAACTTTAGAGTTTCGCGAAATAAACTTTACTTTATCTACTTACAAAAAAGTTGCTCATTTTCAAGGGCTAGTTTACCCCTTAAAATACAATTATATTCGCCACTTTGATCTTATAACATTTCGTTAGTATTGATTTTCTACTATTGACTATGTTCATGGTTTTTATATCTAAGACTAACAATGTGTTCTGTTGTTGCAGGTAAGCGGGCCACAAGCGTGCGTCACTGCATATGATGCACTCCCGAAGAATGCGATCCATCCGACATTTTATTCAATATCAATATCTAAAAAGTATACTTACACGTTAGGCAGTAGGAAGATTATTGTGTTTTGAATTGATTAAGTTGTCTTTTAACGAAAATAAGTAATTGAAAAAATTACTAGCTTCGGTCGCGTTTTGATCCCAGGACACATCTTGAAGTAGGTTTCCGAATATCATTTTAACGCGATAATTAATAGTTCTCGAACGAACGTTTAAATATTAAATAAACTGTGCCTTATTGCAATTGCTGTTTTAGTAGCGAATTCAAAATTAACATATATCTTGTAGGGCACTGCGTCAAACAAACGAACTGCCTCAATGAACCCTGGTGTCAAGAGTTTTCCAGCCTACAACTATTTTTACTATACGGTAAATTAGTAATTGGAACCATCAATTGAAACGTTGTATTATGTTGATATTGGATGGTAAGAATAAACCATTCTCTGTGTGAGGCAACACAGGTAGTAAGTTGTCTATAGACTACTTAGCTTTTGGATTGGCTATGTGGATAATATCTTGTAATATTAGGAAAGGTAAACCAGGTGAAAAAATGTTTAAAACGCAGTGGAGCTGTTCAAAGAGTATGAAATATGTATCGCATCGACATGCTCCTTGTTATTTAGCTTTTGCGTTTACACCCTGCGGGAAGATCCAATCAATTCTGTCTCTTGGCTTTTATACGACGCTTTTAGATAATGGCTTCTTGAGCTTACATAAATCTGTATCGTCACACGTTTAATGTGTATTAGGGCTGTGCCAAGCGCCACTGGAGCTTGCGTCCCGGGTACATAAAGTGCGGTGAGGAGAGTTATGCGATGCAAAACAGATTCTGATGTAAAGCCAAGCGAAATGGAAAGTTTGTTATTCAGCTACGGTAAAGCTCGAAGGAAATATTGTGACCTTAATAGATGAAAGAAACTCTTGAATAAATCCTGAGTGAAGAATTGTCATTCAAAGAAATAGTTTTATGGATATAAAGTTTATTGTAGTATATAGTACCAGGCTAGCCGTGTGCTGCCGGCAGAATAGAATAGCACCACTCCATCTCTTCCCGTCCTGAAGAAGGATAACTCAACATTTGAACCCGGAACAGGGTCTGAGTTAAACGCGTGTGACAGGTCTATCGTGAGGTAGTCTCCTGTAGCCGACCTGGCCGATCCGCACGTATCGTCCCGTCGTTCCTGCGAAGTCAGCCAGGGAGGCCGAGAGGATGGCGCAGGTTCTGGGCAACTCTGCTTTTTCCATAATTGCGTCCCAGGCAACGCAGTGTCTGTGGAGAGGAAGTCTTGCCTCAGATACTGATTAAATTGCCTGTCACAGACGTATGTGGCGATTTGACTCATAAGTGCAACGTAACATGGAAAGGTAAGAACAAGGTACCTTAATGTCTGCAAAAGGAGCAACGGAAACAGAGGTAGGTATGGAGTAGGTACTTTTCGTGTGGGTGGATTTTACTATCCAATCTGTACCTACAGATTAACCATTTACCAAACACATTAGTACGATCTTGAATTCAAAACTTTACTACCTTAATCCTTTATAAGGCCATGGGAAGAATGTTACCACCTAAAATTGGACTTTAACTACCCGCAATAGATTACAAAACGAATGAAAAAAATTGACATGCTCTGCCCGTTAAAGAGTTATTGACGCCGCAAAGGATAAAGGCGTGATATGTGTGTGTATTATGTGCCGTGAGGTTTCTGGTTCATTTAATATTAGCAGATTATTTTATTACTACTACTATTTATAAATTATCGAATTAAAACTTCTACTGTCACTTAGCGTCACTGGATCCGAGGGTAGCGACAGTTTCGATAATCTGAACACGTTAATTGGTTCTGGGCCTAAGCCGACCCTTGCCTGTCGACACGTTAGCCGTGTGAAGGAACGCGAAGAATTAATCAAACTTCATCGTATACAAACGTCGGATTAAACTTTGCTCCGGTGGTCATACATTCACCGAACCATCTACTGTGATTACTGTGGCTCTAGTTGACGTTGCCGTGTATAAAAAAGTGATATCTAAGCGCTTTCTACTTTCGCTGTATTGGCCTATCTTGACTAGCTATCTAGCTTACGGTTTTCCTGTCACTTTCATGACCAATCAAAAATTTGAGAGGTACCTAAAACAAATTTTAAATAATAGGTGGCTTTACGCTACAGTACAAAACAGTACAGTGATACAGTGCTACTCAATACAATCGGAGGAAAGCACCGAAGTAAAGCGTCTACAAATGAGCGTTCGAAATATTTCCGCGCAGCCGAGAGGGTTCCGTAACGAAGATTAATTGAGGGCCTGTAATGATAATGAAAACAACTAAATAAAAGCAAAGCTGGTTGCAGGTCAGAACAGGGAATGATGACAATAGTGATTGACCTGTAAGGCAACGTGTATTTTAAATGTAGTTATGTTTTCTAAGAACAGCTGATCCTCAAATTTTCAATGTGAGAAAACTAGGTCATTTCACAATATGTGTAAATTTTGGCTTGTTTGTGTTTGTTTTCATCATATCATATTCTTTAAAATCCTGCATAAAATTACAGTTATATTGTAGTACCAGTTAAAGTTTTCCTCGAATTTTCAAATAAAAAACCATTATTTAATACTTTGACAGCATCTTTCTTTATTTTAGTTTTAAAAACTTTTTTATTCTATTTCTGATTTAAAAGTTGTTACAGGAGAACTAATCCAAAATGAGTTTTGTTTCGATTCGTCAATAATTCTTCAATAACCCAATTCGTCGGAGATTTTTCAAATGTTGGAGTAACTATTAGAGCGAGTAGCTATACTTAGTTAGCAATCTTTGCCGAAAGTATCTTCTCAGAAGTGTTCAGACTAATTAGGAAAAACATATATTTTTTAATGCGCGGTGATGGCGGCCGCCTGTATTTGGTCGGAAATCGAGAAGACTCTTTAAATTCCATAAGTGCAGCACATTCTAAGTTGGTTGTAAAAAGTGTCTTAAGTTTCAATATTACCTTCTCGGTAAACTAATTTGCTTATGTTGATTAGAGCGCGTAGTTCTGATGAGTTATTGACGCCACAAATCTCTGAAGCGCAGGAAGGATCCTGACAGAACGGGCGTCAATTTAATTTATGGCCTCATTAGTTAATACCCTCCTTAATGCCTAGGGATACATTATCTTGTACTCAACTGTAACGAGGATGTTAGATATTTTTATTTACTTACATGCCGTTTGGTTCTTTTGGTGTTGTTGCTTGGGCTAAACCAAATAAATCGATTGTAACTGTCGCTACGTCTTGTCGTCAGCGAGTAATAAAAACGAAATATGTAGTTAATTATTTTGTTCAAAAATTGTGACAAACTAAAAACTTAAGTAAATGTTCACAGATAAGGCGCATCGTACACTTATCGCACGACGGACCGCTAAACGTCACTCCCCACACTAAAACCGCTATTGACGCAGCGCTATCGCAGCGTCGTCCGTGAGTGCGGTTTTAGTATAGGGAGTGACGTTTCTAGTATGGATCTGACAGACCGCTGCGATATTTCAGCGGTCCGTCGTGCGTTAAGTGTGCGATTCGCCAAGGTTATCATTTAAGCATCGCTGGTTCTCGTAACAAAGAATACTAACTATTGCTGCTCTGTAGTATTTATCGATGGTCACTGGTTCAAACCTAGCCTGTGGTGAACATTTTGCAAGTTTATACGTAGTTACATGATCATAGAATACGGCTAGCTGATTTGCTGTGCCCGGGTTTCTAAGGTCATCCATTATCATCTTAGTTTAGTTTATTTATGTTTATTCTGTTCTGTTGTATGAATGTTGAATGACAGCATGGTGATCAAGATTTGTTTATTGCTTTAACGCAACATAATATAAACACAAGAACATAAACAAACACTATGATAAAGCCTTGTGAAGGGATTGATCGAATCCATTCGTTGTCTGCTGTAGGGAAATGTACATACTTACATTACATACGTTACGCCTTTATCTGTTGCAGGGTAGGTAGAGCGATAACGGCCGCAAAAATACGCTCGCTATCGCTACTTCTAACAAATATTGAGGGCTGTTTCAGATAATTTGAATGTTACGGTAATATACATTACACATATACATATATGTAGTAGAAAATAGGTAGGTACCTAAGTAAGTAGCTATTTTTTGTTTCTATTGGTAATATTTCCCAAAAATCCGACAACCCTCTTACGCGATTTATACTTGCGATTGTCGGCATTTGATGGAACTCCATTATGTATTTTATACATTGTACCCTCTGACATAATTATATTACCAATAAATTATGAATGATAGAATATTTTGTTATTTCGCCTATTTCGTATAGGTAGGTAACGGGTGAAATAGGCCAAAAATGTGTGCGCAATGATTCACCGACTTTCATTTAGGCTGTGAACCGTGTCCAGTGGTGGGCAGCGAAGCGTGGGACCGTGGGAACTTCGCCCTTTGCACACAATGCTTGGCCTGGCGTGTCCACACAATTCACATAGGGGAAGACGTAGGGATTAGTGAGACGACGTTCCTTCCTACTTATTATGCCTGCTTCTTGTTGCTATTTGCGATATACGTACGTGTACACATGCATGTAAATGGGTTTTTTATTCTGATATAATCGATGATCTTCAAATGTTCTGGATCGATTTGAACACTTCTTCATCAATTAGAAAGCTACATTATTCCAGAGCAAGAAAGGCTATTTGCTGCCGTGGGAAAATTCGTGGCAACGGGCGAAACAGCTAGTATTTTATTTATTTATTAAGCACTAGTATTTTATTAAATAAAATAATAGATACATAACCACATCGTTTTAGGGTTTGAAGCTCGTAAATTCTGATAACGTCAAAATAGCTTTATAACACCTCAATGGATCGTTCGCTAACATAGCCCTTGATTGCGATGCTCAGGCATATTAACCTCTACACTCAAAGCAATAAAGCTCTATCTCAAGCGCATCAAACTCACGTAATGTACGGCACAATTTCTCAAGAATATTCATAAAAACATTTGATAGTTTCTCACAGTGAATAAATGCCAATTGCATGAGAAAAGAAATTTTTAGAATTCCGTATCGAAGCGGTTAAAGAAGGTTTTTCTTTTTTTTCATGTGGGTCCGTGCTGGCGAAAAGGATTGCACAAATAGTATAGGTGTACCTACTACTGTTCCTGTAACCATTACGACAGAAAAGTTATGACGCGTCCGCTTTGTCGTTTCTCTCTAAGGTTTTTCTTTCGTATGCAAGTTATGAATAAAAAGGAAACATAAATCAAATATAAGTTATAGTCAGTGTGTCTCACACCAATTTTACCTTAAATGTTCATAATATGATGTAGAAGTGATACATACTGAAAGTAAGCCGACTTCAAATGCGGGACGACAGTATCTTTTTTTTAAGTTTGTTAGATAAACAAAACACAACGTACTAAAATAAATACTGAATATGAACGAAACCCTAGATTCGTGCGTATCAATTCTCTCTTGGCTAGTTTTATATTGCCATTGGTTTGTGGTCCGTTGGAACTTTCATTTGAGTTTTTTTACTCGCGTCTACAATATCTACCTTATATTCGCGAATCACTCGATGGCAAGGGATATTGCATGTAAAGGTTTTTTCTTTCATATCAGATTTTTATTGAACGGGTACTACAGTAAAGGTGTTTTTTTTTGTCATTCGGGATTTGGGTACACCGTGGAAACGGTTATTCATGACCGCTCCGTCTCTTTAATACACAATTTTTTCATAACTAGCACTTGTTATTAGCATTTATTGATAATATTACCTAAACCGGACTCGGAAATGTACGGGTGGGGTAGGTGGCGTCAGGGTGCTACCACTAAAAAAATATGGATTTTACCTGTCGACTACTTACGCCGCGAAGAACAAACTACTTACAATGTACCTCTAGTAGGTATTACCTAACCACCTGAAAAGGCAATAATGAATCACTTAATTTTAATATACAGGTGTTCAAACTGTTATTTTTCAGCCGGTTCACACTTGCATTAGACACGGAGACTTTAAAATCCACTTTGTTTATGATTTAAACAGCACTTTTAGACTTGTATTACGTCTGTGTAGCTTTAAACGCAATGAAACTATTAAAACAGAAGTAATTGAGTGCATAGTGTACGTTTGTCGGCCAAGAGCACGAATACTACAAACAGCGAGAATAGAATTTATATTGGGTCCAAGCATTCTTATTTTCCCTAATATGAAAACGTCTTAGGGCCGGCGGTTGATCGTCGTCGATTGAGGCCACTTAAAGCCCTTGGCCTCAGTAGCTGGCCATGATGACTTAGACAAAGATCCTAACACAACCATGACAACAGATCTGTGATAATGTTAAGGTGTTGTAAAAAACTTGACACCTCGGGGATTAACTGGTCGGCTGTGGACTTGGTGCCCCACACTCCTAAAAATCCCTTTTTACCGGTAATAGATAACTAATCAAATTTTATAAACAGTCCCTCTCTGTAATATCTTGTATTTACTTTAAAAATAGAATTGAAGCTTCTTTTATTCTTACACCGTTTAACACATCGGGTACGGCGGGGGCTAGGTATACATCATAGTTTAAAACTAGTGTCTGGTATGTTTGTCTCGTTTCAGGAATATTAACCTATTATTTGCTGAGATAAGACCCGGTGTGCACGGACATGAGCTCCATTTTCGCCACGGTACATTTCGTTAGAATGGCCACTGTGAATTTGCTCTGTTTCTACTTGCAACTTGCGTGCATATTTGCCCCAAAATTCTAGACAATGAATTTCGCACTATGTATTTTTCTGACGCCACGTTTCCTTACCTAGCAGTGGAGTTGAATTCGTGAACCACGTATTGTTTGATAATGTTTGTTTTGATCAAGACGCGATTTATATGTGCTGTCGTGGTGCTTTCTCGCCACGTGATCTATGTACTATTGTACAAAGATTAAATGCTATCTAGTATTATTATTTTATTTAAAGTTACTTGGTTTTATGAGGAAATGACTAATAACGCACGTAAATAGTTAGCGCCTTTATTTAGCGTACCATTTACTAGTATGAGCACGCCTTTTACCAATCATCCCTGACTGCAACCATACAATTTACAAATCCATTACCAACATATTTCAGATAGGCAATGTCTCACATTTATGCCATAACGAACCTCTGCAATTTGTGCCATAATACAAAATCATATTGAATCTTATGGGGAATCGCTCCATAATACGGAAAGAATATGAACATTACTCGATATTGCCGAAACACACGCACTGAAACCCTCGATACTAGACACATAACGATGCTGAGAGCCTGAGAGAGTGGGATAAGAAGCCAGGGAAGCTCCTCGCTGCTAAGTTCTTGAAAAACGGGGCGACAGGCCGCTAAGTTACAATACAATTTTCTTTATGCAAACAATGTTTGGCAATGGCTCGTCGCGTCTTGCAGTAGTAGTGTAGAGCACTGCAAATCTACTACCAATTACCGCCAGAAGTTTTGACATACACAAATCAAGCTTTTATTCCGTGCGGGGTAGGCAGAGCGATAACGATGGTAAAATTACGGTCGTTATCGCCACGTCTGACAAATGTTTGAGGGTCGTTTTAGATAAGTCGTGTATCACTATAGTGACAGGTTGTCAGCCTGTCGCCTAAAATTGCAATACACATGAGACCCTCGAGTCACTGGCCAGTAAATGGAACGATGCATATAAAGTGAAGGTTTTTGCTTAAACTGCTTCTTTTTCTCAAATCTTGGAATAAACCGAATATGCTTAAACCATGATTTTTATCCAGATAGACTAAATTGACATTTAATTTATATTTTTTAAATTTAATTTTTAATTTAATTTAATTTAATTTAAAAATAGTGTTGTGCCCTGAATGATCAAGTTACATGATTCAAAGATTATGATTGAATCTTTTTGAAAAAATAAATTAATTTAAATTTCCATTAATAAATTGGCCTTAAAGACAAACATGCTACTTTGTTTGTAACAAACTGACTTCACATTTTATTTCCTGTCTCACCTGACAACAATACGTTTTTGTTGTTATCGTCAGAGGATTAGAATTTATTTACCAGATTCAACACAGCAGCAAAGTAAGTTATATGTTTTGAGATTTTTGCGGTTGTTCACAACACTTAAATTATTAGTATTTACGGGATTATCACCACGATTATGTTTGTTTTTTTTTTTACGCAAGGAATATTCGTACAACCACTAATGCCAATTTACTCAACATAACATTTTAAATTACTTGCAATATTATTCATTGTTGACTTCTTTAAACTAAACGACAAGTTTGCGTATAAACGTAAAGTAACGTATACTATTTTGCGTAACCGAAAGTCAAGTATTTATTATGCATATTTATTTAAAAATAACTACATCCAGAATTCATCTCACAACAGTTCAATGAATAAAATAAATGAGTCAAACCACAACACTAGACTTATGATGACAACATTTTAAAATAAAAAGGGCATTCTTAGCTGTCAGTTTAGTCTATCTGGATAAAAATTATGGTTTAGATTAATTATCGAGTCTACGACAAAAATACAAGTCACACATAAAGTATTGCTTGGATATTTCACGCATAGTTAATGTAATTTTATGATTATAAACTTGCCTATTTCCGCTTTACCTACCCAACAAACTAGACCTTTAGAATGTTTATATTTATACCCTCGTAAAACAACATTACCTAAAATAACACTTCGACCTAATGAAATTATATACCTCGCCGCATTTACAGCGGAATAAAATAAGTTTTGGGTTGTCTGGCGATGATGTGAATTTTTGGTTGCCTACAAATCTGCCTGCGTATCATTAAAAAGTCTGGTGATCTTTCAATTTGTCAAATCCATCATGTAAAATCGTATCCGGTGAGAAAATCTCATGTTTCAATGGGCATGATATCAGGTTTACTGTACCATACCATAATTCATTCTCTTACTCATTCACCCGGTGGTTCTAGTGCGAACGTAAACATGACGTTTTTCCCCAAACAACTTCCATAACATCATAAACAAATTCAGGTGACAATAGAAGCTATGTAGACGACCTCATACCTCTTGCCACAATGACTCCGCTTTGAGGGTAGATGCGTGTAGATAAGAGAAAACGCCGCATTGAAGGTTTGCTGGCATAGGAAGCGTAACAAAGAGGTCGGAGTAAAAAAGGCACACTTCCGTTAAACGTGAAATGCCATTATCCTACTAGTGTTGCCAGGAGGATCATTGATCATATCCGTAAAGTTATTTTTAGAAAGTGTAAAGTATTACAAGATTGGTATAATTTAGTATTGCACAGTGTTAAACATGCAAATTATAAAATTGCATAATTTCAATAATCAGCTTTGTAAACCTTCGGTAAATATTTACAGCTTTCTATGCTACAATTTTTACTTGACGATTACTAGTGTTCCTACTACGGGCTATTCCCAACAAATATATCTAAGGCGTTGGCAACACCGGCTACTACTTTTTCTCCCGTTGTTTGAATCGGAAGTACAGTACCTGCGGTCTGCAGAGCAGCACTATATTTTAAATGTAAAGAAGATGAGTCTCCTCCCACTGTTTTAATAGAAACGCCGGGATCTGATTTATGGTGCTCCTGCTCGTAGCATTTAAACGAGATAACGTTTAACGATACTTTTGTTTTTCTTTTAATCGTACTTTGGTGACATAAACACAACAGATTGGCGGGAAATTAATGCAAATCTCCTGATACACGAAAGTGAACCAATTATTTTGTAAGGCTATATGATAAACCCTATTTTCACAGTTTTATATATAAAAGCCGTTCGGTCTGTTATTTTATGCTCTTTCCTTATGCAGAAAGTTTAATCAGGAACTTGTAAAATCGGATAATTGAAACTTATGTTCTAAACTAAAAACTTATTTAAAACTATTTTTTACTTGTACATATTACTACAACCATAACTCGTCATAGACAAAAATAGGTTACATTCCACTTTATAGTGATGTTGAGAAAAGTCAGCTCAGCTAGCAAGAAAAAAGGGTCTTTAAAGAAGGACTATATAAATATAGTTTTAAATTTCTTATCCTATATCGTGGTGATTTCGTTAGCCATCCACCCAAATGGTACGGCAAGTACCTAACTAGTACCTACAGAACCTATGTATACAAATTATGTATATCTGCAATACCGGTACCAAAAATTGGCAATATTGTGCCAGTTTGGATTTAAAGTATCATTCTTTTGGCGTACCTAGAGAATCGGTTGATGCCACATATTCTTAGAAATTATTTAGTCTAAAACCAATAATCTGGCAAAGGATCGCCTGGAAAAAATATACTACTATTAAAAATATACTACTATTAAATAATAATCTATTATGTACGTATTGGTGGTCTCGCACCTATGCTTTTTCCCATTCTTGATTTCAATTTCTTGTATTATTCAAAGCAGAGAGTTTAGCAAAACTAATAAGCGTTTGAGCAAGAAATTGTAAAAACTTACGTCAATACCAGTTCGATGCGACGACGATATTGCGGTGGTATGCGGTATCGTGCCTCTGATCCTACTTCCATTTCAATTTCCTGCACTATTCAAAGTAGAGAGTTTAGCACAAGCTCTTATGCAAATATTTTAAAAGGAATGTCAATACCAGTTACCGAAGATCACCTGAGTCTGAGTCAGGCACACTTTTCAATACCCACTATTGTCCCCGCATTGAATCCGTGGATTCAGTAGAATCCTGTTAAAAGTTCGCAGAGACAACACGACGTTAAATATCCGTTCGCAACGCTGTTGTTGAGTCCTAGTTTAAGTTTAAAGTACGATCGCACTATGCGGAAATTAGGGCGCTATACTTTGTTCCTCAGAAATTGTATGTTAGATTTATCCGGTTTACTAGTACTCTTAGAACATGAGTAAAGTAAGTTTATTCACGGGAGGCTCATGTAGGTAATAGTCGAAAGTGATAATATTATGTAAACAATCCCCCTAAATCCTTTGTGGCTGATTTTTATCTTTTCTTCAGGCTCCATAAGGGACCAAGATTCATATCTATTTGTATCGCTTTAGCGACAAAGACATGAAATAGCGCGGTAAATCTCTCAATCGCTTTTGTATAGGCCGGTATCTCGTTGTCTTCAAATGTTTAGCTGACGCGGGTTATTTGGATATATACTTAATTTCCGACTATAGTTGAGTATTAAGAATTTGAGAGCTGGGGATTTGGCAGGGAACAATGGTCCTGTGATAAAATATTTCGTGATTGAATGGAATTTTCCGCAGGTGAAAAACACAAAATCATTTAAACTGCATATTTCGAGATTGAATTCTCCACTCGTAGTTTAATTCTGAATTCGACCCTATGTAGGTCCCAACCTAGTATTTAAGTAGTATTTCTAAGGTAGTATTATGAGTACCTACCTACATACGTATATCACGCCTTTATCCCTTGCGGGGTAGGCAGAGCAATAGTGGCCGTAAGAATACAGCCACTATCGCCACGTCTGACATTTTTGAGGATTGTTTCTGGAATTATTATACCTACTATCCATTAATAGACTAAAACTGGCCCAACTATGACTTGCACTCACTGCACTGTTATACCACACTTAAAAGCATACAATTATCCTTTCAATGTGTCTCGATTAATTCCTTTGTGTAGAAAATAGGCGACGATAATAACTTTCTCTTTGTGTGCGCTAAATACTTTAACCGTCCTGTTCTCACAAAAGGTAAAATAAGTACGTTAGAACACAACCCAATTACGTATTTTTTCTTGACATTAAATTATTATAAAATCTAAGTGAATAAATAAAATTTGCTGGTTCAAAAACATGGAAATTTACCATTTGTTTATCCTAAATAAACAAACTTTAAACACGCAGCTGTAAAGATAAAAATAAAGTCGGCTTTGGAAGATGGCTCAGTTTTTAACATAAATACCCACTTATATCAAATACACATATTAAAACAACCAAGAAATTCAAGATGTGGCCAAGGATCAGCCGATATGATTTCTATTCCATGAAAACAACGTACAAAATGAGGTGTGTAAAAAGAGTAAAAGCTTGGTTGTTTATTGAAAAAGTGATGCTTGTAAAAGGTTATACATAAAACGAAGGTCGCAATGCTCGTCACTTGGAGTATTTAACTCATTTTTCTTCCTAAATGTCTTCTACACTATCTAGCTTTAAGGAGTTACAGCCAGGTTAAGTCTGTTTAAATATGGGAACAAGAGTGAATCTTGTAAAGTATTTTTTGTCAGAAACACTGCTGCGTACATGGAAGCGCCCTACTCCAGGTGGTACGACGTTTTTGGGAATTGCGGGCAGTCTATGATGCATTTAGCCCAAAATTGGATCTAACAGAGACGCCTTGGAGAGGCTTAAGTATGTCCATCAGTAGATTTCAGTAGATCTGATTATGTTGATTTATGAAAAAACTTTGTAAACCGAGCTAAAATTACTTATAACTAGAGTTAGAGGAAGCTGCACTGTACACATTGTACTAGAGTTAACGGCGCAATTATAACAATATCTGCGTATACTTAAGCCAGCAAACGCACAAGTTCCTAACTGGAATGAGTTCACGTGTTAAGAAACTTTGAAACGTAAAATTAACTAAGACTTGTGTTATGGAGGCTTAATAAGCATTATCTGACTATGCTAAGCATGCTTGATTTACTTGTCTTTTTCGGTGTAATGATATCAAAACGATGTGAGCTCAGTTATATATGAAATAAGTAGAGGACGAGTTTTAACAGTGTTTACGTTCAGAGACAGAACTTGTAAAGTTGCGGTTAATTAATTAATTATTATTAACTGGTTAAGTAATTGCGATAGATTCTATTGCCATGCGTATTTTATATACAGGGTGTCAAAAAAATTGAATCAGCCCTTGATATTTGAATCAGCCCAAGAAACATACATAGTATACAGTATCCCCATATAAATTGACTTGCTCGATTAGTAATATCTTATTAGTAATATAATGAAACCAATTTTTTTTATTTATATGTCGGCCTGTGTTCCTTGGGGAAAGTTGACCAATTTCATGGGCAGTTTTTTATTTTTACACCGTATGTATAAGGTGCAAAAATATTTGCAGCTAATAAGACTGTAGGAACTAAATAATAAATATTGATAATTTTTGTTTTTCCCTTAGCCTACGAGCACACCTTCAACCCCCGAGATGACTACTTCCTCCCGGCACACACCCCCCGGCTGCGACACTCGCGCCACCTGGACGGCTTCGCTCCCATCCGCGTCGCTCCGGTCAGTAACTTAGCATCACCCCACCCATCCCCAGCCTCATCCGAAACCAAGCTTTGTCCTCAGACTAGACTTCTCTATTGGTTCATGCTTATTGTTATTACTCCAGGTTCATTTTATGATATCTTACCAATATTTTATAGTACTAACAATTATTAATAGAGATAGAATGCTTGTTCAAAGTATTTTAACGTTGAATTATATGATTCTTCTCTTTTTTTAACAACTAGCTGTTTCGGGCGGAGGTGAGTGATAAACTAATAATATATTAACAATATATGTACTTAATATGTTAAAAACACTAACACATTTTCTTAGCTTTTCCTAGTGCAAAACACACGCTAAATAACGAAAAGGATGTACAAGTAGGTAAGGTAGGATAGTTAGGTAACTATTTTTTTTTTGTTTTCTTTTTTTTTTTTAATTTTAAAACTTTCTTTTTCTTCGGAATAAGTATGTTTTAAATATCTGGTTTTAGAAGTAAAATTCACTACAGCAACTTTTGTTTTAAAACACACGATGATATCTCCATATTTTATAGGCACCTAATAGATTAAACAAATGTTGGATTTTATTATAAATTTTATGATAATTAGAAAACACTTTGATATACAAATAAATAATCTTTCTTTTTGCAAGCCGAAAAAGCCACCACCACCGAGGCGCAAAATGGTAAAAAATTAAATATATTTTTTCTTAATAAGTACATATTAATGTTTGTTGTTACATATATTGTGTACAATACAGGTAGTAAAGTAAGTAGGTACTAACTTATAATAAGTGGATTTCGCATTTTTCGTGCAGTGCGTGATCAGTGAGACTGACACAATTCATTACCTATGTAACTTCGATTGTAGTATGTTTGTATCTGTCGCAGGGATTTAGTCAAAGACGTTATATTATAATTTCACTAGTGAAATTTTAATTACACTAATGATTGTCAATAACCACAGATTCGTATAATGTCACGGGCTTATGTCAGTGATATTGTAATTTCACTGGACCGCAAAAGTGGTATTATAATAAATTTAGGTTTATTATGTGTTATGTTTGTGGATGGAGCCCCGCGTGATCTAATTGGTCAATAGAGTTAATCAGTCGCCATTTGCTCAGTTTGTAATGAAAGCGGACCAATCAGCGATCGGTCTGATAATCAAACGGCCTTCTCAAACCAGTGCTATTGTCAATATCACTGCCTTACAATTTCACTGTATCGGTCGAGTGAAATTATAATATCACTAAAAGTAGCCTGTTAAATTGTAAGTAATGCAAACGATTTACAATAAATCAGTGAAATTATAATGGCACTAGTGTAATTTCAATATCACGGCTTTTGTAGTATCCCTGCAACATATCTACTTATGGAACATCCTGTATAACATTATATGTTGACATTATATGTGATTTTTATTCAGGGTTGTTAAAGTTCAGGAAACTCTATTCTTTAACGAAAAACAAAAAGGTCTGACCATTGTATGACCTGCCCTACAAAATAACAGAAATAATTTCGATTATTTGTGTATTCGAGTACCTACGTAGGTAATATCTAAATTCCTTTATGGTGAGGTTTATAGAGAGTCGTAATAAAACAACGACTGAAACTTTGCTGGTGATGAATAAAAGAATTTTCAAATGAATGATGAGAAAAAAAACTCTCATCAGAAGATTATTAATGACCTACCGATTGACGGACTATGCTTAGAGGTTTTTCAGACAAACAATAATTATTCCGGCAATTTCTTGGCGGTGCACGCAGCGATATAGCTGCGATACCGTTGTAGTAGCTGCTCGTCTGACTTGATTTTGTGAATGAAATAGGCTAGCGAACGCGAACGGTAGGAACGATACCAACTGCGAGGTTGCTGGTCACTGCGTACTTGCCGCGAGCATGCGAAACATTTTTATAGCAGCGAACGATCGCTGATATACGAGATAAAGAATATTAACTTTAGCTAACCACCGCGGTGCAATATCGCTGCGTGCACGCGGGGAGCCGCCGCCGCGGGTCGCCTCGATCAAGCTCCGCCGAGAAATCGCCGAAAACAATCGGTGTTGTAAAAAATAAATCTTACTTTGCGGTTTATCCTTTTTCATATTTTTTTGGACTCATAAAAAAATTAATTACTAGGGAAAGTTGTTCAGTAAAACCAGCCCTTACTTATATTTTATGAGTCAATGGTAGTCCATCTACTTTATACGGGGTGTAAGGGACGGTGTAACAAAAACTTTGTGGCGTAACCAGACCATCAAACTGAAGCCAATGTTGGGAAACAATATATATATTTAAGTTTTCGTACATATTCCGTAAGCTGATCGGGAATTTTGCATGGGAGATCGAAATGTTTTCAACATAGCCCCCATAGAGAAAGTTGTTCAGTTTCAAGCTCTGATCATGCTTGCAAAGTTTTCAGCGTGTGCCGTTTGTATCGTTCGTAATGTTGTAAAAGTACTTGGAAAGTAACATACTCGTAGAAGCATGGTAGTAGTTTAGTGGAAAACTCTCTGTAGCTAAACCCAATAGTGTCGAAACACACCTTGCGTATAGTTCATTAGTAGACTTTCGGATTGTTTGAATTGGTAAAACATAGGTACTTAAGGATCGAAAGTGATACTTACTGTGTAAAGAATAATATTTTTAGCATTCACATAAACTTCTGGCAACTGCTCTTCGTTGCGTTTGAGAGCAATGAACCGCTGAAGTTTTTAAAGGCTAGATGCCAATCTTTTAGAGTTGACAATGCCTCCTATTCAAAGTGACACATTTTTTACCATTCTTTTATTAGAGGCTTTTTTTTTCATATTTCGGCCTATATTCTTTTGGGGAATCTGTTCTAATTTCACAAGTGAGACGTACTCGCCCTAACAATATAAACGCGTCGAAATGTTGCCAGGCTTGTATCACGTTGAAACCAAAGAATAACCTATAGCTACCGCTTAAATCTTAAGTGACCTAGACCATAGATTATAATTGCAGAATCACTTTCTTTTCACACATGCAACATTTTAGATTCTCTCCCAACACATGGGTTAGCTGGAAGAGATCTCTCATTAAGAGATAAGCTCGCCTTTGCGACAAAAAAATTGTATTAATTTTCTACACTATTTATGCAATAAAGAATATATATATATATTTTGCAACAGCGGCTCTCTGCTCCTTAACTTTTGGAATTTTAACATGTTTCCGCTGCCTATACTAGGATGTGCCATGTAAATGGTTTTCTGCTCAAGTAATTTTTACTTATACAGCTTCAAACTGAACGAACTTCACTAAACTTTACGCAGGTGGGTTTCATTACGACCCAATGTAGATAATAACAACAAGCGCCTTGTGACTAACCATATTTTTTCCTTCAGAAGGCCTACCTGAAAATATCAAAAGAGGTAATTTGATATTTTTTCATCAATATGAAAATCAATTAAATTAATGCAATAGTGATTTATGTGCTTATTATATTTATTATTACTAATTATCGTATCGTTACTAACCATATTCTTTTTTCTTGGAAAGGCTACCCTTCAGATTGTGGACGCCGAGGTAATTTATGTTTATAATTAATCAATCACCTACACTAATATTATAATGAATATATTTTCATTATTAAGTTGTGTGCGGCTATGTTATCGATATACTCTGAAACAAGAGGAGCTATTTCGAAAGTTTTTTCACCACTGGAAGGCTACAACAATAATATTGGCTACTATAACGGAAAATATATTATTTTCACGGAAAAACTAAAAGGCAGCGAGTGTAACTGTTGGGCTGGCCTGCAGTTGTTAATAATATTTGTTTGTTACCTTTTGTGTGGAAGTCAATTAGTGATGTTATATTTGTATTTCAGTTCGTGAACTCCTCGCCCAACCCCCAGCTGATTGCAATAAGAGACAACCATAAACCCGAATTTAAGAACTGTTCCATGTACCATCCTGTCGTGCTAGAAGAATCTCCACTCGGCACGTACATATTCACTGTAAGTAAATAAGTAAAGTTGTAGTTATTGAGAATTAATCTTAATCCTCATCTACGGTGCTAAAGCATGGACGACTCTAAGCAAAACAGATCCAACAAGATCGGAGTTGCGTAGGGAGATAAGTAACTCTCCATGACAAAGGCATTTTTTTGATCCAAATACCGGAATTTGACATAATATTACAAAAGTGCAGGTCACGTCTTGGCAGGGAGGTGAACAGAGTGAATAAGTTAAGAAAAAAATCGTTCACCTGCGCACTTTGGAGGTACTGCTAGATATATCCCGGTCGTAATAATCCGCGGTTGTAAATAAATTGATTATCTTTGGAATGTCTAATACCTTTCTTGTTACTCTTTATGAAAATGCTTTGTCTTCTTACAGATTAAAGCTTATGACAAGGATCCACTTGACGCCGGTGGAACTCTCACATACCAACTCATCACGACTCCTGGCGAGAAGCAGAGGGTAACAATTTCACCACACACAGGAGAGGTTTTCACCAATGACGTGAGTATCTGGGGCTACGGAAGGCCCCTACAAAAAGAAATGAAATCCAACGACAAAAAGACATCAGGTCTCAAATAGAGCCAAGCTTCTCAATCTACATGCCCTTAGGCAACTATCTCCTTCCGAAACACTCCATCTACTCTGGCTGTTTCGCAGATGACTACCTTCTTCAGAAACAATTTGTATAGAACATAAGAAAGACAAAATACGTGTATTTGCCTTTTCGACGGAAAAGAAACGGCCAAGCCGTCCATTTTAACTAAGATGTAGAGTTTGTACCAGAGTTGGTGGACTTAAGGCGCGTAGATTGAAAATGAAACAAATTGCTTACACTACCACTACTTTTGCCGTGTGATGCCGGCTTAGAATAGCATCACCCCACATCCTTCCCGCGGGTGTCGTAAGAGGCGACTAAGGGACTCGAGAGAATTGGTGTATTACAATTTTTAGGCGACAGGCTGACAACCTGTCACTATAGTAATACACATGTTTTCTGAAACAACCTTGGAAAACAATCCTCAAAAATGTCAAACGTGGCGATAGTGGCTGTATTCTTACGGCAACTATCACTCTGCCTACCCCGCAAGGGATAAAGGCGTGATATATGTATGTATGTATGTATGTACCACTACTTTTAGTGCTCAAAACAGGCACGTAAAGTATTAAAATTTAGCCAGTATCGTGCATGCACCTTCTGTAGGCTGTCATTTTGATTTATATTTTATTTTTCACTAGGTTTTCGACCACGATGAACCATCTAGAGAGAAGGAAATTTACATCACTGTGCGCGTTACCGACAACGGCCAGCCTTCACTCGACGACGCCTGCACCATCAGAATCCTCATCAAAGACATCAACGACAATCCGCCAGTCTTCGACAAAGTGGTACGTATTGGATATCAAAGACGGGCGGACTCGAAAATATGAACTCATGAAATACTTGTGGCTGACAGTTAAAACTGACGACGGGCTCGTGATAATGATAACGAACCACTTTGTCCACGTAACATCCATATCATTGTTTATAAAAATTGTATTTACATATCTCATGCTCTGAAAGTAGGTCATTACTGACAAAAAACACGACCTGTAAGTTCAACTTACAGGCGAGGTTTTAAAACTAAGCCTGTAAGTAATTTTAAATATGGAACTAAAAAAAGAACCAATAGAATCGCGGCAATTAAAAAGTTAAAATCAATTTCTTCTTATTTTTAATAGGAGTTGCATCCAATTAGTTGGATTTTAAATTTCGAACTGGCCGCTACGAATTATGTTGCTTGAACGCAGGAATTATATTTTTAATCTGTATTTTTATAACCTCAATAAATGAGTTTGTCGAATTATTATTACAATATTACAATGACAAAAGTAAAAATTACTAATATCCCTACGATCAGAAAAATGTCTACTTTATGTTAGGATACTTTTCTTTCATATTAATTCAATATTTTTCAATCATAGAAAAAAAAGTTTAGTGGTGCAATTTGAATAGCAGACGATACAATCAACATTTATGGATCGTTTTCTTGTATTTATCGCTTTACTTTACTCTTTTTTCATTCGATATGTAAAGCAGTATACGTACCACGGATGTAACATCAATAACAACCTCGGAAAGGTACCGCCCTCGCTCCGCTCGGGCGTTAAAAAACCTCGGTTGTTATTGATAGCTTACATACCTCAGTACGTAATCTACTATTACATATTTCATGCTCTGAGAATAGGTTAACAATGATAAAAAACCGCCTTTAAAAGTCGAACTTTTCGAGGGTGTTTTAAAACTAAGCATGAAAGTAATTTTTAATATAGACCTAGGAAAAATTTAAAAAGAAAAGCGACAAATTTAAAAGTTCAAAACGTATTTCGTCGTATTTTTAATCGAAGTTGCACCCAATTAGTTGTATACAATTTCAAAATTCCAAATGGCCAGTACAAATTGTGTCGCTTAAGGCGAGGAATCGGTGCTCAAATCACGATTTCAGGGGGTGAGGTGGGGGGAGCCGCCTGCGGTCCCCGCGCTCTGACACATCATCTGGCGCTCGCACACTACGCACTCGCACTTTGTGTGTTTTATGGACATGACCGCAGTCCGACCACCTTTTAAGTATTTTTGAGCTTTATCCCGGCCGTGGAACTTTTACTTCTACTCGTGAATTATTATTATTTTGTGATAATGTAACGAAATTAATATGAATGTGGGTAGATGGATGGACGCAGAAGAGGAGGAAGGCCTAAAAAGACTTTAATAGCTAGTTAAAACACACAAATTTAATTACAAAGCATATTAGGATAAGTACTAAGTTCCTTTTATGAACCTGTCCCTGAAACTGAACAACTTTCCCAAGGAATATAGGTCGAAATATGTTTAAAAATCTAGCCGACGCGATTCAGATTCTATAAAGTAAAAAAAAATTAATAGATTGTACAAAAGATGATTATGAATCATAAAGGTGTAAACAAAGATTTCAATGATAATAAAAAGTGGTCCAAAGTCGGAAAATGTGCTAAAAGTTGAGTAAGTACGAAAATACTGTTACATTCTTCCGGATCTTTTTCCGGAACAATATAACTTGGGCCTTTTTGAGGCAAGAGTGAATAGGCATTATCTAGGCAAGCATGTACCGTCTTCGTCTGCATCTCCACTTACCACCAGGTGAGATGGCAGACAAATGCGGGCCTATTACATACATAAAAAAAAAAAAAAACTTTACTTACTAAAAAGTTTACTCTACAATGTACCGTTCTCAAGTTATATGCACTTTTAGTTTGCATTCCTTTTTAATATTCAAAAATGATATTTTACTGAAATTTTGAATGTCGTTTTGCGCTGGAGCCCTCTGTCACGCTTGCTTTTTGCTATAGGTAGGTATTTCATTGATTTTTTTTGTTTATGCCGCCGGCTCAAGTGCCAGCATCCGTAGACTTGGGCTGTAGCCCGTGAAATACTAGAATTTACATCATGTATGTGAAATGATTTGTAAGATGAGACGAACAACTATAAAGTGAAACGAATGGACAACTGAACTATAATTTTTGAACGCTACAACGGAGCAATATAGGTGAGTAAATGAGTATGAAACAGAGACTGAACAGACACTTTTTAAATACTCAAACTCAAATTATTTATTTAAAGTAGTAAATTTTGCATTTAGCTTTTCGATGGTCAAGTATTAACAGTTTTATGAACCTAGTGTACGATACGAAGTGGGCGAAAAACCCGGGGTTCTCTGTCTAAAATCCGAAAATTAGGTTATTCCTTCTTATTTATATATTAAACTTTATGCACTAGATGTGTACATGGGTAGACTTAATGCCAAATAGGAAAGGCGAGGCTCAAAATATATAACGTCTATGTGAATTTGAATGTACAGTGTTCAGTATACCATAAGTATAGTGTTAATGTAACATGTCACCGGCAGCGGACTCACAAAAGTAAAGCAGAAACCCTCGAAGAGGTATTTACAAGTCTACATGTTTCCCTAGCTCATCTATCATCCCCTAATCATACTATTTTAGTTATTGTTCTAGGGTTTTCTTTTCCTTTAAAATTAACTTCGGTCAAGTCCTAAGAACCCGTTTTATTTCATCGTGGCGGCACGCAAGTACCACACTACCTTAGGGCATGTGGAAATGTACGGCAGGTGCAAAATCAAAATCCACAAAACAAATCAAAAATCAAATCAAATCTTCTTCTACTTCCATAGCCACAGGGAGCAGGACATGGGTCTTTGTTATTATAGCGAATATAAAACTAAGAAGCTTACAAACGACTTTAATTAAGTGCCACATCCCATAAAAAAATAATCTTTTTTCCAAGCCGGTCCGATAATTATTTTTTTTAAATAAAGAATAGAACAAAATAAGCGTAAAGGTAACTGGATCGCAAACACCATTAAATATTTTAGAAAAATAACTTTTTCGAAAATTAAAAAAGAATGCAAACTAAAAGTGCAATTACCTCAAAAAGGTGCATAGTAGAGCAAAAGTAACTGAATTTCGGTACTCATATTTTAGCACTTGTTTGATTATCTTAAAATTAAAATCGGGCCCTTATTTAGTCCACAATTGCCCTAGGCGTAGCCTCACTCATATGCGCTTTATTGAAGGCCTACTTTTCTAGTTTTTTCTTTTTAATATTTATTTCACTACCTGTTTTGTTCCAATTTACCAATTGGTCTACATTTACTGAAGTTTATTTATTGAAAGTATAAAAATATCTCGTCAAGCCCTACAATTAGGGACTTTCTAGGGCCACAGACCACTTATATATTTTGTTCTGAAGAATATGTCAAGTACCACGTTATACTAAGGAAATATAGATGGCGCGCAACGGGATACTGGGTACTACTACTATTACTTTATTGTTATCACTTTGATGGAAGCGTCAGTATATGAACATAAAAGTTCATACCTAGCTCCTAAACTACGCCATCTATTTTCACTTTTATACTACTCCTACGTAGAAGGTGCCATATTACCCTAAAAAACTTATAGTTTTAGTTTGACAGCTGTAACCTTAAATCAAGAATTCGCCAAAAAATACAACTATACCAAAGAAAGTAAAACTACTTTATATCCGAAACGTTTTAAGTTCTTTTAAAGTTCGTGTTCGTGTAGTGTGTGCGTAGTGACATCTCGTGTTTATTCTCATGCCCATTTTCACGCCAATGCAAATTTTAATGCTTATGCTCAATATGCTCATGTTGATTTTATTGTCCATGATTCTTAATACACATGCTCATTTTCATGGTCATACTTATATGCATGAATTTTTTCATGCTTTTTCCATTTAATTTAAATGGTCTTAAACATGAACACAGGGGTCATAAATAAAACCGATATTTCAACCCACGAGCCAGACGAGCGGAGTGAGCAGTTGCCAAAAGCGTGACAAAGAGCGACTGTAAAATGAAACGAAAAAAAAATGAAATTGTGTAGAAGCTGGTAAGACTGCTCTCTGCGTAGATTTGTTTGTACGTCTGAATCCCATACCAACCCGAACACAGAATAGCGTATGGGTATCACAGACTATTCAGGTGGCAAGATCTTGGCGTACGTAAGTAACATCGTCTTCAGACTTAAAAAATATCACTACTTGCTCCAACCGATTCGTTAAACGCACAAAGAAAAAAATATATTTGCATGCGCGCACATGATATCTCTGGCCTGTGGTAGACTGACCACCGACTGGGTCTAATTTCGCACCGCTGTGTCGGTTTCTGTAATAAGTTATCGGGGGAAAATTGTTCAGATGACCTGTCAAGCAAAGAGTTATCTTGAAAAAAAATTATTAAAAATTACTTGGTACCTACTGTAAAAACGTTACTCATGTCCAGAATGCACCCTGTAAATATTTAAAGTGAATTAATAGTTATGTATCACTCCTTTCTTATTATGAGTAAAAAGACTTAGTTACACTTTTGCTTTTCATTATCTTATAAATAAAATATCGTCTATCGTCAAGGCTAGCTGAAGCGACAGCTATGATAAAATTGTTGCTCGTCTTGCCAAAAGACGTAACCGACGTAATAATAAGCGCATACTTAAACTACGCCTTCTGGTGTCAGCCATAAAGTATTTTATCAATCAATCTGTCCATGTCACAAACGTCGTAAGTAAAATGAGCGACGTAATAATTACGAAAAAATATTTGTAAATTTTGTGGGAAATTTTGACACAGTACCGGCGCTGGCAAGAGCCATTTGGGTACTGGCGGGGTAGCGGGCGGTGCGGGATGTCATTGGGAGGTTGGTTTGTCGGCGAGAACCGTTCTAATTTTTGGAAAAAAATGATTTGTTGAATTAAAATCTGTTCATCCACTAAAACCTGATAGTGTTATTTTTAGGGCATTAAAAGAGGAATATTCTACATCAAGAAAGTATATCAAAATAGTAGTCCAAGTTACGATAAAATTGGTTTGAAAATATTTTTAATGCTCTTTTTGAGATTTTTTTTACTAAAATATATCAAACCAATCGAGTCATACGATAGTGTTACTACTAGGCAATATCTTTGAGTATGTCATATATTTTTTTGAGGTCTTGTTAGCATCAATAACAGGCTTAAAAACTGAATCGAAAGTAACGCTATTCATCGGCCTTACTTCATCAGAGCGCCTTAAATAAGCACACCGGGTGAAAAAAGGTGAGGTATGAATTATATTTTAAATCTATTATTAATACCTCAATAAATGAATTTGTCGAATTAATTAATACTCAATGTTACGTCAAGAAAAGCATAATTTACGAATATGTCTGAGGTTACATAAATATATCTTTAATATTGGTATATTTTCTTTAATAATACAATAATTCAATATTTTTTACCCTTAGATAACTAAAGTTCAGAACTTGCGTACCAGAAAATACAATGATCGTTTGTGAGCTGATGTGTTTTTTTGCATTTATCGCTTTATTTTACTCATTTTTCATTGGATAATGTAAAACAGTGCAGGTTACGTACCGCAGGTGTAAAATCAATTGTAGCTCAGATAAAGAAAAATATGTCTGCTGCAATTGATAGGTTACAGTCCTAGGTGCATAATCTACTATACCCTCCATTCAAAGTTATTTCTTCATCTATATACATGTTGTTTGAGGAACGTTGTTCCTTGTCGCAAACCCGTCCTCGGTTAGTTATTATCGCTATCGGTAAAATTTCACCGTATATCACTACATAGTAAGAAGCAGTCGCTTTTCGCGTCTGTCTGTATGTATGTTTGTTAAATCTTTAAAACTAACAAACGGATTATGATGCAGTTTATTGTGATAGAGTGATTTAACAGGAAAGTTTTTATGTATAATAAATACTTCCCGGGAAAAATCCTTAATCCCACGGGAAAATGATTTGCAGTGGGCGGTGCCGCTGGGGCAGGTCGCTAGTACAAACTAAAAGAGCTATTACTATTCGCTGTATATGTAGACAATAGTATATGTATTGGAAATTAAGCTGCTCTCTGGCAGGTATATCCATTGCTGATAGATGACATTTATTTTTCTTGGTATTTGTCTAAACAATATTTTGACCAATTGCAGCTATACTTTTTTCTACAACAACATTTATCAGTGTCTAACTAATATTTGTTTGTTTTTGAAGGTCTTAAACAAAGATAAAAAGCAGGTTTGTTATAAGCAAATTAAAAGCGTGCTTTAGTCACAATCACCAAGAAAGAGTTTTTATCACGCGTTTATAGTACTCCTGATTGTTACCATTGCTGATAAAGTATACCGGCCTTATCGCTAAAAGCAATCTCTTCCAGACAACCCTTGGTTCGAGAAATTAAAATAAGACAACCCTTGGTTAGAGAACTTTAGATCAGTTCGTAAGCAATGGATAATGTATATAAAAATTTATAATATATGTGTAGATATAAAGACAGTCCTGATGATATAGTTTATTTTCTTGGTACATTTTTGAACCTAATTTATGAGTCTTATCCTGTGGTATATCTTAAACTCTTCCTTGCTTTAGGTTACAACTTGATGTCAGCATGTCCATGTCCAGATTTAAATTTTCGATATCTTGATGTTACGTATAGGATACTTGTGAATGAAGCTGGTCCTCATTCCCGAGCACTGTTGACAATCGAGCACAGGTTTATGTTGTTAATTTTTCTACTTGCATGTTGCTGCATGCTTAGTCGAAGCCGCCCCTGGAGGCCTTATTGGTAAATTGTTTTGAGTGTGTAGTTTTCGAGTCCAATTTTCACTTTCTTTGCACTTTTTGTTGTTTACCTTAGTTAAGAGCTCTCCCCTAGCAATAGTATTTTCACGTTGCACGATTATTTTACTTTTATATTTGTGTGTCTCTTCTAGCAAGCGAGCGGCATTATTTTCTGTGCCTTTCGACACGTCATTTGGACAGTATTTTAGCCTTATTCCAAGCGGTGAAATATGTGAAATCTACTTATTATAAATTGTGATGTTAAATGTTAAGTCTGAGTATAAATACTATCTACTGCTGGATTCTACCTAGCTTTCCATTTCCAATTTGATATTTCGTGTGACCTCGAACCCCATTCGTTGTGCTTTGCATGTTGATGTATAATGGTGTACTGCCTGCAGTCGTACTCTGAGTCGGTGCCACAAGACCTGCAGCTCTACCAGGAGGTGATGAGGATCTCAGCGACGGACATCGACGACGGGAACAACTCCGTGGTCCACTACAGCCTGGACCCCATCTCCAAGGACGCATCCTACTTCTTCATCGATCCGGACAACGGAGTCATCTTCCTCAATCGGACCATCGATGTAAGTGGAACAAAGTTAATAAATCTCTTCTTTGATTTGATAATATCTAAAATCTTGAAACCTAACAAACAAAGCGACCTTCTCATTTCTTTTCGTATAACTCTGGGTTGTGTTGTAGTCGCTTTGTAATCATGTGATCGTAAATAGAACCTACGGTGCATATAGATTAAATATTTTGAATCAATACAACATTTTGCAACGCTTTGCTTGGCCATTAAAGTGTTCCGTTTGTTTTGCAGAAAGCACCCGGCTATAAATTCAAGTTAAGCGCAATTGTAAAGGATATGGGCAACCCTGTTCTACAGAGCTCCATACAGCTGGAAATCTTAGTCGTCGAGTCGAACAAGAAGAGTCCATCCTTCCTGGAGGTTCCTGATCATGTCATACATTTGAAAGAAGATTACAACCAATTCCAAGTCCCAATAGCTACTGTACGGGCTACGTAAGTATATTCAATGCTTCACAAACATAGTGAAATTGATAAATTACTAAATATCAGACAGAAACTCGTCAAATTTTTTAAGTGAAGTACATAATTATAAGTTTTCTTCGTTTTCGTACAGTTCTAACATCCCTAGTGAGGAGAAGGTGCAGTTCGAACTGGTGCAAGGTCAGACCGAGCAGACCAACAAGTACCACACCTTCGTGATGGAGCCTGACGGCAACGTCGCCTACATCAAGATCGGAACCCACCTGGACTATGAGCGCATAACCGAATACACCCTTACTATCCGCATCCAGGTAAAGTGCAGGAACAGTGCAAGTCCCTAAACAAACTCCGGGCTGGCGTAGGAAGATGCTTTGCAAACCGAATCCCAAAGCAATCAGTGTGGCCGAATACTGGTCCAAGGGAATTCAATTGTTGCCCATCTGTTCGATTAAGAAGAAGGGCAAATCAAGTTGTTTTAAACTAGTTATTGTCGCGAATTCATAGGCTTGTTCCGTATCTGATCGACGCTAGATCGATGCAGTGAATTTCTGCACATTAGCGTAGGCTCTTACCTAATTTACTTGTTACTTTATATTGCTTTTTTTTTACCTAAAGAACAACTACCGCTTGGCCGCTGAGACCATAATCCAAATCGCGGTGGATGACGTGAACGACAACATTCCGATATTTAGCGAGATCCGCCAAGGAACCGTGCTGGAGAACGAGCCTGCTGGCACCCTGGTCATGCAAGTGCGAGCCATCGACAACGACGCAACCGCCCCTAACAACCAGGTCTGTTATACCGTCTTAAGTCTGTTATGGCTAGATGACAAAAAAATCTGATTTGTCCAACTTATGAAGATAGAAACGTATTGCATACGTATGTTTTCTTTTTTCATTTAAACAAATTATTACGCAGCTGCAGACAGTTCATATCGCGCGTGACGTCACGCCTATGTACGATTTTTACATAGCAGTGACTTTAGGACCCTGAATTTTATATGAGTATATATAAAATTACCTTTTTTTATTAGTTACAGATTTATATGAAACAAAATACTTTTCGTTTTCATTAATCTGTCACGTGCTCGTGACTTTGATTTTATCACATTTTTACCCACTTCTAGTAGATTGTAGGGTTGATGAACGGGAACATCCAGCTCGATATTTAGCGAGATTGAAACAGAAAATGCTTAATATCAGGATCCTCCTCTTTCAGTATGTTGTATGGTCGATGAACGATCGTAATCTCTGTGTTTAGTGTATTTTTTTTAATGACTTTCCCCGTGTGGGAATGATACACGTCAAATTAAGGCAGCAGAATGTAGTGGTCGCATCATAAGCTATGTGAGGCAAGATTTTAGATTATTAATTTTCTTTTTAGGTCACCTACGAACTTGCTGATTCTGACGACCCATTCTACATCGACCCGTATAACGGAAGCATAACGACCATGAAAATGTTTGACCGTGAGCACAAGTCGTTTTACAACATCAAGGTATGTACAACATTCATAAAAAATTACATAAGGTCTCGTTGTAGAAAATAAACCATGATGAAAATTATTACTCGATTCTAAGCCGGCATTGCCTCCGCCGATGCGGTAGACACCTATCACATTGAAAATTAAATAAAAACGTGAAGTTTAGGTATAATTCTACGAGTAGTACTGTTCGAAGACAGCATTGCGATTAGTCCTGCATCTGTTGTCTGTTTTACATGAGTATTTTCTTTACCAACCTCTTAATCCAATATATAAATAGACCGTAATTTATCATCATATTAGTGTGTTACCGCCACGTTGGCATTTATTGAAAATGGTGTATCTAGGCATCTAAGTGGCAAGTTCCTAAATAAGGAGAAAAAATGCCAGTAACACATTCTTATGTTTTTTCTAAAGTTTTACCGGTGTTGTTCAACTGGGTTTTTATGTATATAATACCAAGATCCTCGCCACCGACAACGCGGAGTCGGCGCTGATCAAGGGCAAGCACAACATCGGGCAGCAGACGTTCCTCATTGAGATTGCCGACAAGAATGACAACCGGCCAAAGTTCACCCAGGACACCTACGTTGCCGAGTCTATCGCCGAGAACGCTAACATCAACGAACTCGTCACCCAAGTCACAGCATTGGATACCGACACAGGTAAATTGCGATAGTTTTAGTTTTCAAGGTTGGGTTGCTCTTTGGGACGATGACAGCTGACTACCAGGAAGCTAACAAATTCTTGGAGAACTCGAATCTCAATGGCGAAAGTTACAGCATTCATTCTATATTTTCTGTTACTCGTATGGGAATTGTAACTGTAGGCACTCCTATAGAATGGCTGAGGATAAAATTAAAGAAATAGTTAATTCTCTCTCTATTTTCGTATGGGACACGGAGTCGTCCAACTGTTACTGTGCCAGCCGGCTGCGATCCGATTTTGAAAGTACGTAGGTTGGAAAGATAAAATTACCAAAGGAGTTTCTCAGCCGAAAGCTACTGAACCGATAGTGTTAACTTTTGATGGAAATTTTACTTAAAATTAAAATTCATACTGCCCGCACTGCGTTTCTTTCTACTACTTGGAAAGCTACTGATGTGTGACTTCTTTGCTTAGCCTCGATCGTGACGTACAGCATCGTTTCTGGCAACATCTACGACTCGTTCACCATCCGCAACTTCACCGGCGAGATCCGCGTGAACAAGGAGCTCGACTACGAGAACATCACTACCTTCACCTTGCACGTGCGCGCCTTCGACGGCATCTACGAAGACTTCGCCACGGTCGTAATTAACATTGAAAACCTGAATGACAACCCGCCCATCTTTGTCGCCAACTACACCAGGACGATTGAAGAGGAGCGCCTCTATGATGGCTGCATTGTAAAGGTAAGTGTACCAACAATAGAAATTATGATTTTGGCAATGTTACTTAATTGAGGCCGATGTACTTCTTTTTTGTAATTTTTAAAAGGTGAAGGTTTAGACTGCAAGTCACAATCCAAAAGCAGATGGCAATTGAAGTTAATTATGGCATTTGTACTTATTTCTGGCTTATGTACTTAATTTTGGCCTATGTACTTAATTACGGCCTATGTACTTAATTATGGCATTATGTACTTAATTCTGGCCTTCGTACTTAACTGTAACATTTTTAGGTTGAAGCTTATGACCCGGACGTTAAAGATCGCAACGCTCCCCAAAACATCGTTTACGCTCTGGTAAAACATGAGCAAAAGGAGTTCCTTGTGATTGACAACGAGGGTTGCCTGCGCCTGACAAAGCCGCTGGACCGCGACCAGCCCACCGGGTTCGCTCGGTGGCAGATCCTCATCATGGCCGCCGACCAGGGAGGCAGGTTGGGCTCTGACAGCCTTCGATCCACCACCGAAGTCATCCTAGAACTTACCGATATCAACGACAATGCACCATTCTTGACCAATGTAAGTAGCTGTTTCTTGCTTGATGCTCTTTACTAATCCGTCACGCAATAAAAAGAAGTGCACCAAGTGATGTTGAAGCTTGTAACAACGCTAATAACCTCGACCATGCTGACGGTAAGAGATTTTTGTAAATATTTAGGAGGTCGATACTTCGATCGGTCTTTCCTAAGTACTTTTATTAAAATAAAAAATTGTTGTTCAAAAATATTAGCGATAAAAATGAATAATTGCTAAAAACTTATTTCAAATAAAAATGGGGTTATATTATATTGCATTATTCGTTCAAGATATTCATCTTAATAGGACATTTTAAAAGAATTGATAGCAATTAAGGGGCGTAAGTGTCGTAGGAAAGTTCACCTATAATACCCCGGACTTCCCGGGGACTTGTTACTTATCTAATAGGTGGGTAACCTATATCGTTATATTGCACAATATCGTTTTTACTACCTGACAAAGATCCTGAACGAACGAATCTTTACCGAACATGATAGCAATAAAACTGTTAAAAGTTATACTTTTTCGACATTTGTTCCACAAAGTAATGCTATTTATTATGATAAAATAATTTCTATGTTTGTTTCTGAGGTCTTTACTTGTAGCAAGACAGTTGTCGATAAAGATCTTCGAGCAACGAATAAATAATTTTCTTGTTGCCAAATATTCTCTACCCACAAATTCTGGTCGGATTTATTTCCTGCCGAGAAAAACGAGGTTATTGCGGTACGAAACTTTAGGGTGAGTAGATAATTGCAGTGCCAGGTTTATAGACCACTTGACTACTTTACTGAAGATGTTAAAAGGCCAAAGTGGTCTCCTACCTTGACCTCGTCGGTATATAGTTTAGAGGTACAGGATAATGGTCTAAGAGTTGTGCCTCACTAAAGTAATGGATACTAAGATAGGAGTATTTTTACTTACTAGCCCAGAATATACAGGGTGTAGGCGAAAAATTACAGAGTAACATACACCTAAGTAAATATTTTTTCTGTGACAGCGCAATATTACCATTATTTTAGCACTACACTAAAGAAAATTCGTGAAACCGATGAAATCTTATTGAGCTTCTTTTTCACCTTCGTGGTTTCGATTGAATTTTTAGGCCTGACTGTAGAAACACTAAAAGCATACATCCATCAAGTGATATCCGAGATTACTAATAAGCTTAAAATCCAAACTAAGCGAGGATTTTTTTTCTAACCCTTTAAATTGAGAGCTTTTTTCTTCAGTGCCATCGTCATTTGCTTTTTATTATACTTTATTTGTGATGCCAGAAATGACGGGCGAGACAGGACTTTTTACTTTGAGAAATCATCTCGTTCTCTTGGATGGTAATCCGCGAATAAGACCGTTGAGTATGCTGATAGTTAGGTACTGGATGGACCTCTAAAATAGACATAATATTATGAGCAGTGAGATATGTTGAGAGTGCTCAAGGGATAATAATGAAAAGAAGCCTATTATTATACTTAAGATTATGTAAGGAAATATGAATTCACCCCTTGTGAGGATAATCTAAATTCAATCCAAGTCAACACCCACACTCGTATAAGGAAAAGATCCGCAAACGAAAAAAGGCACTCTAAACACCGATCGAGAAATGTGAGGATATATTTGAAATACTTATCGATTTTTATATTCTTTGGAGTTAACGACGACGGTAGGGGAAAGTGGGAACACTCGATCTCTAGGGGAGAATTGGTAAACGTCATTTCCGGACAAACCAAAATATTTACGATTTGGATACTTACGGGAATGTTACTATTATAACCAAAATGGTTATTTATCTTATCTTTTTATTTTCTTGGATGCCTTGGGATCTTAGCACCTCTATGTAGGGGAGTATTAGTAAAAGGTCCCTATGTAAATTAAGCCATTGATTGGTACATCAATCTTACCTTCTTTTAGAAACTTTATAAAGTTCAGTACTGATACTGCGTAAAGAGATTTTCAATACCACTGTTAAAAAATTATAATCTTAGAGCCCTAAAACAAAATAGGGAATTAATTGTCCCCAGTTTCCTCTACTTATATTTCTTGTATACTCTAATTGCCTTAAAATCGTTTTTTAACTAGGTATAATTGAAGAAAATAATAAGCATTCTTAATTTTGGTATGAAAATGTAGGTTGATATATCACAACCAGAGATATAAGTAGCATTTCTGGAAATCCTAAATCCCCAGCGGGGTTGTATTAGGCTGAAACGAATACTTATTTTAAGGCGTGAAAGTTTCGAACTTGGGTCATTCATTTATCTTGGAAGATGGAACGGTGGGGTGACATGCATGACAAGCTCCCAAACGACAACGCTTTTTGCGTTGCTGTCTGTCACATACCATCATCATCGTTTGTAATTTGTAAAGGTGAACCCTATTAGTATCGTCAGTATCTTCAAATGCTTCTAATTCAAGGATTTACGAATGTTTTCTAAATACGTATTTACGATACCTATTGATGTTATAATTTGACGGGTTCTTAGCGATGATAGTGTGTTATGTATTTACAATCTTCAAAAACATCAGGTTAGTAAATAGGTACTGTCTGTTGGCTCTTCTTTAGACTGATAAATATATTGAACAAATAACGAAATACAGTAGAACCCGTTTATAATGAATGACATTGAGGGGATGAGACAAACACGTCATTATAAGCGAACGTCATTATAAGCGAACGTCATTGTACCCGACCTTTTTTTCAAGAATGTTGTATGAAAACCAAACTAGGTTTAGTAGGTAATTACGTGATAATAGGCGGTTGATCAATGTATGCGGAGTCATAATAAACGGATTCTACGGTATAGATGATTTTTGTTACGGTTGCATAACCTGGGGAAACTTCCAAAGGAAAATTTCAAATATTCGGTGACCTTAAATGTGCGGAGCCTTCAGACGTGGAATTGATGGGTAGATTAAAGAACAGTGCGAGTTCTGGCGTGTGCCATGTTAATCAGGGACCACGTGCCGATTTCCTTCCATTTCTGTACGACCAGATCGCGCCCACAATTAAGGGGGAGTACATAAATTACGTGTGGCTTTTGTTATATTCATATTCATATTCATTTATTTGGTAACAATAATTAAAACAATCATAATTTACAATAAAATAAAATAATCTCGAAATTAGCTTAATGTTACACGTCAAAATAATTAAAAATTAGATAATACTTTAAAGTAATAATTAAAAACAATAATAAATCATACACTTGTAATAAATAAATTAAGTTAATGTCAATTTCATAAAACTAAATTCAATCTAAAAATAATATAAAATCATTACTTATAAACTAAATCCAATCTTAAAAAATGTCAACAAATAATACTTAAATTAATCTATACAAGGTCAATATTTAAAAATTCATTATAATTATAAAATGTATGCTCAATGAGCCAGCGTTTCAGTTGGACTTTGAAAGTGTCTATAGACTCTGCCTCAGTTAAAGAGTTAGGGAGGCGATTGTACACTTCAGGACCCATCACATGCGTCAACTTGGATGATTTTGCCAATCTATGTCTTAGAGCTTGTAGACGGTTTGCGTGACGTAATACTTTAGCAGTAACATCCTTACGCTTTCTATAGCTATCAATATGAGTAAAGACATACACTGCCACCTGGAAAATTACTATCGATGTCAACGTGAGGATCCCCAGTGATCGAAAGTAAGGTTTCACAGAAGTGTCCTGCGGGACTTGCACTAGTGCTCGTACAGCTCTCTTCTGCATACGGAAGGCGCGGTCCCATTCGGAAGCACGCCCCCACAGTTCAGCACCATATTGAAGTATCGAGTGTACAGTAGCAAAGTAGCAAGATCGTGCAACGTGTCGCGGTACTACTCGAGCTAGGCGATACAGAGCGAAGCACGCACCTCCGAGCTTTCCACTTACGATAGAGATATGGGGTCCCCACGTCAGGCCACGATCGAGTTCAATGCCCAGAAACGCAGTGGATGACACTTGTTCAAGCTGAATCCCATCCACAGCAACGTCAAGACGATTTGGTGCCCTACCTCCAAGATGGAAGTGAAGGTAATGTGTTTTCTTCAGATTTAACACAAGGCCGTTTAAAGTAAACCATCCTGAAAGCTGTGCCGCCGCCGCATTCAATCCGACTTCAAGGTCTATCAATTGAGGAGCTGTTACAACGCAGGCGACGTCGTCAGCATACATATAGGCCTCACCAGCACCCAGAGCATCAGGAAGATCATTCAGTAGAAGGGAAAATAGGATGTTCGATACTGATGATCCTTGTGCTACACCCATTGTTGTTGTGAGGGCATCCGATCTCACATTTCCTCCACACGCAGCAACCACCTGTGAACGCTCGCGGAGAATATCAGTCAGCAGTGCATGCGGCGGCCCCTCGATGCCGTAGTGGCGCAGCTTTGCGCTGAGAACAGCGTGATCGGCTACGTCAAATGCCCTCGAGAGGTCGCAGCACAGCACCGCCACCTGCAAACCACGTTCACGGGCTTCCATCACACATCGCACTACCTCACGCGCTAGACCAGTCGTTGAACGACCCACGCGGTACGCGTATTGACGGTCAGAGAGTGCGCTGGTTGACGTGAGGAATGCGCTAAGTCTCTCACTGATGCCATTTTCCATTATTTTGGAAACAGCCGGAATGATCGATACCGGCCTGTAATCATCTAAATTTTCTCTCTTTCCTTTGCCTTTGAACAGCGGAGATATTTTGCTGACTTTCAAAGGGGTCGGAAAGGTTCCCTCGCGAATACACTGGTTAAACAAATGTGCTAATACCGGTGATAGCTGGACAGATGCCGAGCAGATGAGCTCCATGGAAATGTCATATATATCTTTGGTCGGCTTGGAAGGTATACGTTTTGTGATTATAGTATGAATTTCCATTGGTGTGAAAGGACGCAGTCGCAATGAGCGGTCCGCAGGCGGGCGCACCGCGAGCAGGGCGGCGGCGGCGCGCGGCACGTCGGCCGCCGGCGCGCCGGCCGCAGACGCCGCGCCCACGAAGCGCGAGTTCATTGCGGCTGCCGCACTTTTTCTGTCATCAAAACTCAAGCCGTTGAGATCCACGACTACGTCTGTGAAATCAATTACAGGACTGTTGTCTTTTCCCCTTTCTTTATTTACAATTTTCCACATGTCTTTACTCTGGTTTTTACTGTTTAACAAAATGTTTGAATAGTACTTTAACTTGCTGTCTTTCAGCATACAATTATATTTATCGTTTAGGGTTGTAAGCAAATTATCAAAACTATTAGAAGGAAATTTATTTTTTAATTCAACTATATTAAATATTAGTGACTTCATGTCAACAATGTCTGGGGAAATCCAACTACTCGTTATTCTATTTCTATTATTTTTACGCGTTAATGGAAAGCTAATATTAAATTGGTTATGGATACAATGTATCACAGACGTAGCCATGGATATTGCAGAGTGGCCACAGCGATAGTACATATCCTTCCAATCGATACTTTCTATCCCCAATACAAAATTAGCCCATCTCTCAGGCGAATAATCACGCGCAAGCCGAGTCCGGGGCGGTGCAGTACTCTCAGTACACAGTACCTCCGTACGAATCCCCAGGTGATCAGATAAGTTAGTAGTCACAGGAGACGCAGCGACAGACCCTGCAGGCATATTCGTATAAACATGGTCTAGTGCCTTCCCAGACGCCGGCCGTGTTAAAAAATCTACCTGACAGCGGAACCCGTATAAATTAAGTAGGTCATCGAGTTTTTTTGTATCGGGGTCATTCTTATCAATATAATTGATATTCATATCACCGACAATTACGCTATCATAACTACATTTACTGGCTTCCTTGAGCACACATTCTAACTGAGTCAAAAATGCATCTACTGTTAAGTTTCGTGATTTGTCTAACACACTAGTCCTATACAAACAAATAATATTAATTTTAAAATCTAATAATGTTATTGCACTTATTTCGCATGTCAATATTTTTGATAATTTATTAATATCCGACATTTCTACAGCTTTTATTCCGTTTTTAACGTAAATACAGCACCCGCCATGTTCAGTTTGCTTTCTACAATACTGCGATAACAAAGTGAAGCCGTCTAAATTAATCGATCGCAATTCCTCAACAGATAACCAGTGTTCAGAGATCGCTAATACACTACTACTTAACTCTGAATTCAACAGCACTTGTAACTTATCTGTTTTGTTATTCAACGACTGTATATTTTGGTGGCAAATAACAATCTTAGGTACGGTCACCGCTGTATCATCCGTAACGTCATTAGTAGTAGACGGTGTCCGCGCGGGCGCAGAGCCGCTGCTGCACTGAACCGGTATCGGTGTCGGCGCGTCGTTACTGCGTCTTCGGGTCTCCCCGCACTTAATATATTAAGTATATTGATATCATTATCTTATCTCAACGCTGTAAGTATTGTCACCTTTTTTCTAACCAAATAACTAATATTTTATTAGACATGTCTTGCATATAAAACCCACAATTTTCTTATGTTGTAAAAGTGCAGTTACTTACTAACGCGTAATAATTTCTAAAAACATGTACGTAACGTGAAATTTTTCTAGACCTATATCTTTGATAGGTGTTTGGTTGTGGCTTAGTTTTTCGTGCTCATTACGCCCCCACGTAACTTATGGATGACTCCTTGCACAACAAAGCTCTATGCGGATATGGAAGCCGATCTGCGTACGCCCTTTATGCTCCCGTCGGAATCCGTCCTCATCCCCAAATATTCGCTTTAATAACTTTGTTAGGGTTAAAGCACAACATTGTTTTAATAAAATTCGCGGTGCGTTAAGACGACGCTAAAATGGCCGTTGCGTCAAGACACTGCTACAACTGTCAATTGCGTCAAAATGCGTTTGCGTTACTACGCCTCTTAGGTTCGTATTTATAAATTGCACTCAACTGTGAGATCGATCTCAAGAGCGATTTTGACAAATGTCAGTCAGTACTAACAGCATCTCAAAGTCGCACTCAAGATCGATCTCAGAGTTGAGCGCGGTTTAATAGTCATTTGCGTCAAGACGTCGTTAAAATTGTCTTTGGATCGATTTGTCGCTAAATTGATCGTAGTGTCAAAAATCTGCCAAAATAATAAATTGTCCGTAGTAGTTTTGAACGTTACAATTTTAAGTTCGGTTATGATGGCGGTGTCACCTATATTAGCGTCACGCCGCCGTGGCGCGAGGTGCTAACCCTAAGAAAACATTTCATTTAAGTGCGCCCCTCTAATTTAGTTTCTTGCAGAGGTGCGCTGAGAATTAATTAAGGTTCTCTGGATTTAATAAGTTCTTCGTACGCGCGCAAAGGTATGCTAAGGCGGTGGCGAGTAATGCGTTAAGCAGGTAGACCTGAGTTTTGCATACATAATAAAAACACTAAATAAAACAACTAGGTATAGCTGAGCGTACTCTCCACTTCACAATAGGAAAGGAAAGACAAAAAAACGAAAGAAATGCAAGGCTTTCCAGTGGTTGTTACAGTTTGTTATGGATTGACAATATTATGATATACAAAATTTTCTATTTAGTCCTACTCAAGTAAAAAGTAGGTACGAACAAAACGAGCTTAGGTTTCCAGCAGAAACGTAACCCTGCCTGACATTATTCTTCCGGCGTACCCGAGCCAGGGATTTCTATTCCATTTGGGGGCGCTTCTGTAACACGGATTGTTTCTTTGCATTTCTTGTTTCCTTGGTTCATGCTGTCTGTACTTTGGTTGTTGTTTATTCTGTGGTGCGCCTATAAATCAGATAGGCGTTACAGCTGTAAAGTTTTACATCGTGTTGCGCAACTACGATCAGTTGTACCGCGGTGTCTGTTGTCAAAAAGAATCCTTTTGACGAGGGTAAGGTAGAGGAGGTCGAGCGCCCTATTATTTTCATAAGGTCTCGGGATTGTCTTCTAGTGCGGGAGCGGGATCTGGAAAGACGTTTGAATTTTGAGACATTGGTCTCAAATTGTGGTATTTTAACCAGTGACTGATGTTGCCGGACAATGCCGGATTGTGTTGACAGGTGGGTAAATCAATTCCTTATAAGAGCTGTTCCTAAAATAGCCCGCAAATAAGTCTTCTGTCTGGCTGACAAGATGACACCACTCACTAATGGGCTGAGGTTGGTAGCGAAATGATTGACTTTGAAAGGCCGAATTGGACTCTGTGGATTCGACGATATTTCCTGACTCTTATTTATTTTTAGGTACTTACTTGCCTACATATGAAGGTCAGGCAAGATTACATAACTTGCTTTTTACTGTCCGCACTCTCTGAATCTACAAAGAGACAAATAATATATCGGACCTTAATACGCTTCTTATATCTCCAGTAATACCTACTTGCCTATCACAACACCTTCAGAGTATTGTTAACACTAAATGGGGATAATGTACCTATGGGTAGTACGAGTATAGATAGCGACTCAGTTGCAAATTTTTGGGAAATCGCTTCCCAATAGGTGTTAAGTAGTGCTACCCGGGAACCCCAGACTACGATATTGGACCGGTACCTTAATTTCCATTCCTGGTTTCTATTCAACATCCGAAAAATTGACGTAATACAACTGTTTTTCGACACTAAGGGCCTTACCACCAAAAAATTTGAAGCGATTCGAACGCGTGTTTAAAATTAAACTCCATACAAACAAAATGCTAGACACGCGTTCAACGCAAGTCTAACTTTTTTGTGGGAAGGCCCTAATTATCCAACTTGTGAACCCATATTCGTCACTACACACAGTCCGACATCCTACATAGGTAAGCCATTATACGGAGCTAAATTCGCCGCGCAGGTTATTTGTGCCCGACAGTTCATACTTGGTTTAAAATTGGTGTTTTATTTCTCCAGAGGATTAAGCAGCCTTAGAATTTCCTTTTCTGTCGCTTTTCGTTACTCGGTTGCACGGGGACATAATTAAATCCACGCAGGCAAATGAGACGGCCACCTCCAATTCTTTTTCGCCGACTCGCGCTTTTGTCTTGCGAGAGAAGTCTGGCTCGTCGGACTATAATAATCTTTCTTTACCTCCGGTTTATGAAACGACGAGTTTCAAAAGTTGTTTGCTTGCAGTTCGATAATAAGCTCGGCTTTAAAAGTTGCCCTTAATGCTTAAATTTCTATAACCAAATCAAAAATAAGCAGCTTGTGCCATTTGTAAGGGTCTTTAATATTATATTAAATAAAATCACGGCGTTTTGATGGTGTACTCTCGTTCCATTAGTCGTGGAATAGAGTAGATATATTTTTCCTTAGTAGGAGACAATTATCCTACTATATCACGCAGCTTTTCCGTCATTGCCTTCGACATAAATCCTAGTTTTTGTCCGCGGTCACGGCGTCAGAGTTCTGATTTGTAGCTTTCGGATCAAAAGCATTTTAAAGGATTGCTTTTGGAGATGGCATTTTGATGGACTGTAAGACGTATTATTTCATACTAGTCTAACGTATTATTTTTGTTTTTTGCATATTGATTTGTATCATATTTTATACAGACTCAGCCTGTGGTATGGTATGAGAACGAGCCGCCTGGTGAGGTGGTTCAGCTCACCGCCAAGGACTACGACTCACCGGAAAATGGGCCACCTTTCACCTTCGCCCTGAACGACAGCGCGCCTTACCTCATCCGGTCCAAGTTCAAGATCCAAAGTGAGTATAGGAGGACTAAACCAGGTGACCACTGAAGCGATTTGTAGTTCGGAGTACTCCAATGCTTTGTGAATTTTGCCCAGCGAACTAGCTGTTGCGAACAGTTTGAATTAAAAGTTTTCGTTACCCATTCTGACTGCTGACAATATTTCCAGGACCACTGCTGCGCTGAATCGTGAGAAATTAAATTTTCCATTGTTTAGTCAACGGTGTGCCTCCGTATAAGTCCTGTATTTTGTTCTGTTTTCGTGCAAACCCTTTATTTTATGAAATTGAATTTTCCCAGAATTTCTAAAGCAGCTTTCACGCGTGCACTCACTGGTGCTAGTTTTAAATCAGCTGCAATAGAAATTAAAATGAGGAGTATAAATTGTTTTGTTTGTATGTAGTCAAAATGCAATAGTACCGCCACCGACTTATGGTCTATCTTATTACAAAGTTAATTTCAGTTGAAGCCACGTCTGTGCCTGTACATAAAGTTGCGTTCAAATTAACTTCCGAACTTAGTTATGACAGCTTTTCAGTATGCGCTACTATGATACAACAGTGTTACAGTGACATTTTGGGAGCAGCAAGTCTTCATGGGTAACGGTAACGGTTGTTTGTAAAAGGCGTCGATAAATGTGAGTTGTGCTCCTCAGGAAACATCCTGTATGCTATAAGCTCGTTCGACCGCGAGGAGATCAAGGAGTACTTCGTCCCGATCATGATCACGGACTCCGGCACGCCGCGCATGTCGGGGCTGTCCACCCTGCACGTGGTCATCGGCGACCGCAACGACAACGCCATGGCGGAGGGCTTCAGCTCCGTATTCGTCTACAACTACAAGGTACGTGCATATCTTGTTCCTTTTTTACACCTGAGCTTTCGATAACTTGTTCGTTGTTTAGTGTTCCCATTTTGTTAGATTTTTCATTTTAGCGCGGCGGTGCAAATGGGTAAGTAATTGTTATTGCATTAGAAAACTAACGGAGTGGTAAGTTTATAATTTCAAAAGTATTTAACTATTGTACTTATAATGAACTTAATAATTTGTAACGTTTAATATCGTACAATCAATGCTCTAAACTCCGCTTTTATGCTCCTCTCCGTAGGCATTATGCCAGTTCAGTATACACACTAATATGTAGTAAGAGTAAAAATCTAACGTGTAGGGTGAAGCGTGTAGGTAAGTAAATATAAAATATTAAGTAGACAAATGATCATATCAGAACAGATACAGTTAGTTATTTTAAGGAAACTGCTTCCTACGATATATTTCAACTGAAGAGAAAAGGGGTCGTACCCACAGGTTATTATAGGTCGTTATTAGATATAGTAACAAAAATAAATGGTAGTCGAAACCTAGCAAAACTTAATTAGCGTAGGTGAACAGGATATAATAATCACCTCGTGTCCTACATGTTATTGCTACTAAATAAAAGCAAAAATCAATCAATCACGAAAAATTACTTGAAATATTGTATGGATATGAAATTTTAACTAACATCAAATTGCGACGAAGAAGGCGAGAATATATAGGTAGTATAGTATAAAGGTATCAATCAACCACAGCATATAGAGTGAAATTTTACTAGCGGCCGATATCGTAAACACAGGACGGGCCGGTAGTAACTAACAACTTTTGCATAGATCGAAATATGGAAAATAATTTTAGATTTCAAATCAATTTGTTATACCAGGTTCTTCATTTTCCATATTTCGTCCTATAGACCTTGTGGGACGTAGTTCCTTATCGCAGCCCGTCCTGAAGTTTTAGTATTGAGTAGTTAGTACCTGGTCATCATCATCACCCTCTATAAACCGTACTTATCCACTTGTAACGAACATTGTATTGTTAACGCAGCCGTTTAGGTACTACACGGACCAAAAAGGATATTACTATTATTTAGTGAGTATATTCTTAGAACTTCACCATTTTCCCTGTTTTTGGCTGTGTCTTACAAAGTGAAATACCAGAACATTAGCCGTGTTAGTAATGGACAGAAATAGCGAAAGTCGCAGGTTTAACAAATCCTGCCTGTAAAGTAGTAAATTTTATAAATTCTCTACAAAAATTGTTACCTTGTTCTTTTAACATAAGGCCAACATATTTTCTTAAGTTAATTGTAAATTTAATTTGGTAAGCAGTCGTCCATCGCCATTTTAGATACATATTATAACTATTTTATCAACCACATGGAATGGGACATGGACACACCATTAACGTCTGATTGGTTTCGATGGTTCCACGAGTAGGAACGAAGACCAATGCACTCAGTTTGTTTTGAGACTCTCCAAATGAGACATTCCATACTGGTCATAGCTTAAGTGTAGCAGAAATTTTAGTACCTACAGGAAGCCGTAAAAATATTATTAAAATTCGTAACAATAAATATCGGTTGTTTGTAAAGTCGGTTTACTGATGATAGTTGAATACGGATTAGTTAAATTTTTAATTTTATTGGTACCATAGATATACGCTGCCTCTCGCTTGCACTTCAAGCCTTAAATGGAACGCCTCAGAGCGAGATAATGCCGCATAAGTAATATTTTTGGTGCGTGCAGCCGGCTCCAACAAATTATAAGACATTTAATCAAAACTAAATTCAAATCTCTATACGACATTTGGTCGATGGATGACTCGGACACACGAAAAGACAGGATTGAGGAAGTACAAAATAAACCTTTCCCAAAAATGATTTTTACGATTTTCTTTATCCATGGCGCTCATTTTAATGAATGTCCTGCAGTACCTATATGTAATCAAGACTGAATATATAGATACCTACCTCTATTTGTTTCTGAACTCAGCCGCGTCGTAATCATTTTTGTCGTGAGATTTCGTGATATTTTCCCAGCATTTCTTATTTTATGCAGCCTGAAATAGACTGTTGTACCTACTAAAATTTAGTTCAATAAAGTTTCTCACAGATTAAAGGTTATTTTTACCGTCTTGTTAGGCGTTCACAGAGAAAAATAAACTCGAACGGAAAGTCGTTCCCTTTTATAAGTACATTTGCTTACTGAGTCGGAAATAAGTAGCAGTTTATAAAGTTATTTGTATTCAACGCCTACAGTAACTGTGATTTAAAATATGAAATGTCGTTGGGAAAAGGCGTACAAAATGGCACCATGAATTAGATATCTTCACTGGTTTATCTGCCGGAGATAATAAAGATAGATGATGGAGCTTACAAACTCGGCCTTCTTGCTTTAATTAAATTTTTTAAACGTATTTTGACGGACGGTTTGTTAAATTTCGCTTGCGATTTGGATTATTATAGGTAAGTTGATGAGGTACCTACATTTTTACATTTAAGTACTTAGTAGTTTTCGTGCTTTTACTGTGCATGCCTACAAAGTGTGGTCAAATACAAACATGTAGAGAGTCATTATAGGCCATAGATAGATGATCGAAATGTGGGATAGTATTCGTGCTTTAAAATACAGGGTGTAAGGGACAGCCCTTCGGATATTCATCACGCAAATACTGAACAATTTTTCCTTAAAATCGACAACGACAACGCATATTAAAGATCAGCTTACTGCGTTTATTAGGTACTATACAAGTATATAATATTTTGTTGAAGTTTCCTAAAATATAGGGTTAAATTTTATTAAGTAAAAATATGTACCTACAAGGTTATTATTACCTATTGCCTAAAATACTTATACTCCATTTAAAAAAGTTTTTTTTTTAAATTAATGTTTTAATCACGCAGAGTTTCAAATTTTTTCTTAAACTAAATTGTTCTTATTTATGAGTAGAACACACCCTGAAAATATTTAAAACTACTTAACTAACTGTCATCTTCTATATTGCTAGAGAAAAGATCAGTTTCGTGGTCTGAATGCATTCAATATTCGAAGGGCCGCCTCTTACACCCAGTATTGTTTAATCGGAAATCAAACCGGCTACTCTTTGCATTTTCTTTATCTATCATAAGTGTCAGCTTCAATCCGCAAGCGGGAGATAATGAAGAATTAATGACGAAAGGGTGATAACGATAGACGCGATAACTGGCAAAGAAAATCCATTATAACAAGCTTAATCGACCTTAGTAAAGCTTTATTGTGCCGATAAATAAATGATTGGTGTTAAACTGAAACAAGGTTTTCATGATGGGGGAATTGGGTACTTGATTGACAGGCCAAATGACCTGCGTTTTAAACATGTTATAAAACACAGAAGGACATATTGTATGAAAATATTTATAAAATATTAAATTACTAGCTGGTGCCCGCGAATTTCGTTTCGCCGACTCAAACAACCTAAAATTATGTTAGCTAATATTTTTACGCGCCACTATGAGATTTACGTGACTAAAAAGCTTATTTTAAGTGTAGCAGCCTACGCTCCCTTTTTTTTGCTTGTAAACCTGGTCGGTGACTTTCTTGCCTTCATTGACATATTGGTAGCATCAAAATGTGTTCGGTCGTTTTCGCTTGATGCTTACTCATATAAACATCCAAACATATATACAATACTTGCTCGTTTAAAGGTAATAGATTTAGATTTGAATTTAACTAAATTTGATGATTAACTTTATAAAATAAATATAGTTAAAAAAACTTAGTTAAATTATAAGAATTAGTTATCCTTCGCAGTGGAAAATGTCACCTACACTTTTTTATTATATCTGCCTGAAAAATATATTTTAGCTATTTTTATAGATGTAATATCTTGTACTTACTCACAAGATATTTTTTACTTTAATGATCGCCGACACAGGACCGTTCCGATGCATAATTTATCTCACATCGGATTCGATATAGTATAGCCTATAAACCTTTACGATTATGCCAGTGTTTTATAATAATATATGGCTATTAAAATGTTAATTTTGCGCCTTAATGAAAGTGGGTTTACTACGGTGCGTAGGTACGAGTCGAGTATAACCGGGGATTATGTTGGGTAAGGCAGTTTTTACTGCCTTGCCCTGATTCCTCGGCAATAGTACGGTAGCTGAGTGACAAATATTGCACTACCTTTATATTTAATGAAATATACATACCTAGATACTTAGAATTTTTTTCGAGTTTATTTTGCTGTTGAATCTGGAGCTCCATTTCTGAAACGTCGTAATTCGGTTCCGTGTACGGATGTCCGCTACGACTGGTTTTTAAATTTAACTACATGTTTTTATTTTTTTATTGCTCGTTGAATTCTATGGTCAAGCGTATATATGAAATTACTAGCGTATGTGGGAGTCGATAGGTAAGTAAAGTAGAACGTGTGATACAAGCATTAAAAGTTGCAGATTTTTTGCATGAAACAAAAACGTATGTTTTAGAAATTGAGTCATAATATAAATAATGAAGTTGAATGAAGATCTAAATAGTTTTGAGTTTTAAAGCTAGGATACTAATGGATGACGATGCTAGAAAAGTATTTAGAATTGTATGAGGAATGGTAATCGTATTCAATGTTAGTGTTTATAAAAACTGAAACTGCTTTTACCTCATATCTGGACCCATGGCCTTTAATGTAAATAAAGGCTAGCGTATAATTTACTTAATTATCTATAAATATTGCTTGTAAATTTTAACGTAGGTATAAATAGGGATAAAAGTGTTTAAAGACTTTAATTCAGTCTGCAAATACCTAAATATGTTTCTAATGCTGATTTAAAGATAATTTTGGGTTAAAAAATAACAAAACAATTTTCAGAACATATTATCGACTACGGGTATTTGTAAGCAAGATTCTTATTTGGTGAAAATTACCATGTTACGTCTCTGGTCAAACAGTACAGTCAGCTGAATATCTAGATCCCAGCTGCTGTACTAAGATTTAGCAAAGTTACAGCCCGGGCGTGGATGCGGCATATTTAAGCGCGTTGGTAATACCTCATATATAACTAAGTTATGCGCCTGTTTACGCTTCCGTCAGAGGGAGGGTGGCGGGCTGCGTTGCGTTTTTATGAATTTTGTCACCTTCTATGAACCGAGGATTCGTCACACGACAACAATGTACGAGCATAAACATTTTAGTTCACATTGGTCCATGAATTAGACATTAGTTCTTATTTTGACCTACGTAGGGCAAGGGTATATGCTTTATGTAATTTTGAGATAAGATGTAATGATAGATATAAAGTAAAGATAAAATATATGCATTTTTAATCCTTATGCAATTTTATAGAAGGGTAAAGATACTTTGTAAATTGAAAAAAAATAATGATAGGACTTTTTGCTCATTATTAATAACACTGCATAGTAAGTTACTTTGGGAAGTAATATTATTTCTACGATGCACAAAGAAAAAAAGTATATACACATTATGACAAAGGCAAAGTGTTGCAACAAAATGTATTGAGGGTGATATTGAGAGGGTTCAACGGGGATCCAACGGCCCCATACCGCATTCCCTAATTTCGTAGTCGACAGTTACTTAAACTGCGCCCCGCCGCCTAATGAAGCTGCGATTCCACCGCAAATGGTTCGCTCCAGCCTCGTTTGTACTCACATTAGCACCGAGAAAACGTTTTAGGGTTCAAAACTTTTTTTTAAAGATTTTTTTTGGTACAAATAATATCACAAAAGGATATTTAACGATGCTCTCATCATATCGTTTGACGTTTTTCTGAGCTGAACCATATCTACGGGATGTAAGTGACGGTGTAACGAAAACTTTGCAGGCGTGATCAGACCATGAAACTGAACAACTTTTTCTATGTGAGCTATGTCGGGAAAACAAAAAAATTTATCGTATAAAGTCACTCAGAAGATCGAAAAAAAATTTCGTTTTCAACATAACCCCCATATAAAAAGTTGTTCAGTTTCATGGTCTGAGTAGGTCTGCAAAGTTTTCCCCGTGCCTAACAGCCTGCATATTTTCATATAGGTAATGAAACTAGTTTGCCTCATAACTTCGTGCAATAGAATATTACCGTCCGTTTTGAACAGTCTTTTTAAAAGGTGGAAATTTATTCATATAAAATACAAACTGTCATGTCAAAATAAAATACAAAAATTAAAAATTACAATAACATTAACAATAACAGTCTTGGATCTTATAATTTTAATAATAGCGAGCAAGTAGTGATAACATTATATAATAAAATAACAATATATTTCCATACGAATAAATTTTTAGTTTCTTTAAACATTGAGTTTAACTAAAGTTGTTGGTGTGATCGATCACCACTCAATTCCGTTATTTTCGAGATGTTCGAATTAAGTTTGGGCTGGAGTCTTGACTATAGTCACTGCATCTACACTATACTAGGAAACAATTGTGATTTATACAAAAATAAAAAAACAATCTTTCGCATTTATAATATTAATACGATTATATTTCACTACTGGACATGGACCTTCCCCACCCAGTAGGCGAATTGTCGTATTCGTAAAATCACGATTTATTTATCCAAGTGTAAGTAATTTTGCGGCGTGATTTTGGCCGATGTGCAAACGAGGCTCGATTCGCCTAGACGCCGTGGTTTGATACGACTAAGGCGCGACAGTCGCCCGAACCCGAATTATTCTCCTAAAGTTTAACGCAAAAACTTTTCTATTCAAAAGATTGGTTGAATAGTCCGACCGCGTTTGGCTTCAACAATTTCAATGGAAACTATGATCTGTTATTAAGTCGGATTATTTTAATCGATTTATATTGCGCTATGAAGAAATAGAGATATGATATTAAATCTGTTTCCAAGAAAGTTTCAGTGATAATTAAAGTTTTGCCTTGTTTTGACTTGGGTGCGTGAAATAACCTGCAATTTCGGTAATGAGCAGCTTATAAAATCACTGTTAAAATGTCTGATCCTTGTAAACATTTCCACTTAAATGTGCTTAGCCATCTTTAAATAGAAATAAATGTTGTAACTGTATGGTTTGGTATATTGGGGGTGTCCGACAGATACAGTGGATGGTCTTGTAAATAGTTTTCGGCTACGAGGCGCGCATACTCGTTCGCATACTTCGCATAGTTACTAAGGTTACCTATAAAAACCGATTTCGGATCTTTGCGGTAAAGTGACAGAATATCTGATATCATAACTATTAGCTAAATGTATGTAGGGAAAATCCAGTAATGTTGTACTAATTATATCATGATTCCTCAGGGCGAGTCTCCGGATACGGAAGTGGGTCGCGTGTACGTCGTGGACCCTGACGACTGGGACATTGGCGACAAGCGGTTCTACTGGCTGCCGTCGTACGAGGAGAGGAACCCCTACTTCGACGTGAACGGCCACAATGGCATGATCACGATGAGGCAAGGCACCCCCAACGGAACCTATACCCTGAGATTCAACGTAAGTACGAGTATTAGCTGCATGCCATGTGATGCCGGCTTAGAATAGCATCACCCCACATCCTCCCCGCGGGTGTCGTAAGAGGCGACTAAGGGAATCGAGAGTATTGGTGTATTACAATTTTTAGGCGACAGGCTGACAACCTGTCACTATAGTGATACACATGTTTTCTGAAACAACCTTAGAAAACGATCCTCAAAAATGTCAGACGTGGCGATAGCGACCGTATTCTTACGGCCGTTAACGCTCTGTCTACCCCGCAAGGGATAAAGGTGTGATATACTTATATATGTATTAGCTGCATTGACATTTAGCGCTTCCGTCTCCTGCGATAAAATACACTTCTCATCAAAAAAATCTCGGACACCTTGCAAGTTTACGTTTCATACTAATCAGATTATTTAAAAAGTGTGTTTATTTGGAATTAATCTCTGATCTCGTGTAATAGTGAGTAAAAAAAAATTCATAAATCCTAATGGAAATGTCACAAATCTGAAATAGTTTTCTATAGATTTCGTGTTTTATCAAAATAATCATAAAAACAAAAGTGTCCCGATTTCTCTGACTAAAAGTAGGTACATATCATAATCAAAGTCATTAAATTGCTCAAAATCGATTTGCCCTAGGTATCTACTACCCTTATATGCTTACAAGCCATCATATGAAAAGCCACCAGCATCTGTATTCAAGTAGGAACTTGTTCAAACTTTTTCAACGTGCATTCTTTTCCGAAGGTTACCGAAGAAAACGCGCCGATAGTGCCCTTCCACTGGGTGGAAGCTGTTGTCAACGTCACTGTCAAAGAGATCCCCGAGGAAGCCGTCGACAAATCCGGATCCATCCGGTTCTTGAACATCACCGCCGAGGAGTTCATCGTCCCCGAGGCTGACGTAAGTACCTTCCACTCAAAGAAAATTCTGCTACCGTTCAAGGGTACGTTATGTATGTACATATTCACATGTGATTTTAACGATTTAACTGCAGGTAATGAGGTAATTAGTTGCAGCACTATAATTTTACAGATAATTCAGAGACAGGTGACGGAATATAAGGTGTAAAAATATTAGCTGCAAATTTTTTAAGGGGTGAATCAGCCAATGAAACTGACCAACTTTCCCCAAGTAACATAGGTCTAAATATGAGAATATTTTTTGGTCCTCCTATATAAATTGATTAGGTGGGTCGGTAATTTTGTATGGGAGGTCCAAAATTTTTTTTATATTTCGACATACGTTTCTTGGAAAAAGTTGTTCAGGTTCACACCTTAAAATATTTGCAGCTATTTTTTTACATCCTGTATACGCTTTTCTATACGACATATCCGTTACACTATCTATTGGAGTCGGATTGTACAGATCTAATTGTATGACAGCCCATGCTAATCATTGATGCTGATAGTACCAACTGTTCGACCAGGGCTTCAGCAAGAAGGAGAAGCTGCACCTGCGTCTCGCGAAACTGTTCAACGTGTCTTCAGACAACGTGGACATTTTCACGGTGGCCAACAAGCAGACGGTCAAGGACGCGTTCATGGACGTCCGCTTCTCGGCGCACGGCTCTCCCTACTACTCGCCGGAGAAACTCAACAGCATGGTGATCGGCATACAGGACCAGGTCAGTCTTCCGCTTTCTACCACTTATGGGCTCAAGAAATCCAGAGAGATACGCCACCAACGCACACTAGAAGCGTCAAACAAAGCAAGGTTCAGTTCTAAATAACAAACGCAACAAACTGACCAACTTATTAAACTTATTTACCGAACAAACCAAAGCAATCAAACCAAACTAACCAACAAAACAAATAGAAAATATATTTTTCATTAGAACGCTTCTGCTGAATAAAAGAGTCAATACCTACCTACCTTTTTTTGAATAAAAATTGCGTTTAGTTGAGCAGCGTTATTATTTTGAGTGGAAATTGAAATGGGACACAAATGGTGAACTGATAACACTTTTTGGTAACTTTCTGAATTGGGAACTTTATTTCTGTTTGCATAGTTTAATGGGTTTACAATAGAGTACTAGAACTTATATCTTACTTATAGATATTTTCTCGTTTCTTGTAATCATTCGTCTTCTCTTAGTACATTTTATAATTGCTGGTAGAATAACTCAGATAAGATGATTTTCTTATTTATATACCCTTGTGGGTAAGTTACACTAGACGGGATTATAGCCCGATGTTTGCTCAGATCGAATAACTCGAGCGACCGATGTCCCGTACATTGCCCATTTGTCACTTCGGTGGTCGAACAAGCGAGAAAGGGCCTTGTCATTTCTGTGCGCAAAAGGCGGCAAATATCCTGTCATTCTACGAGTATCGAAGACATTGGCTGTAGTAAGCTAGTTTAACTTAAAGTGACTTACTTGACAATATAACGAACGTTAGCTACTACCTACTCTGAAAATATTTCAAACATCTGATCGCTTTTAACGTAGGTGTGTTTATTAGTGTATTTAGTACCAGGTCACTCTGTCTATTCAGATCAGAATCCCGAATTTTGTTAGTAGGTTGAGTACTGATTGTTTGAAATTCAGTGAAATGAATATAAATTTTATGACCGTGCGTTGGACACAAAAAAATGTACGCCAAAAATATCACAAAATAATCTTCTTAAACTACGTTCCTTAACTTTCGTTTATGAAGAGCCAAAAGTATGTTTCAAAAGATTAATGGGACCCGCGCAAAACTTTTTGTTAGCGAATAAGTAACATCTTTACATAAAGCAATTTGTGTCACTTTCGTTCTTCAAGGTACGTAAGAAATAAACATTATTATACAGGGTGTAAAAAAAATTGCTGCAAATATTTTAAGGGATGAACCAGCCCAAGATACTGAACAACTTTCCCCAAGGAACATAGGATGAAAAATGAAAAAAAAAATTGTACTTCCCATACAAAATTACCAACCGACCAAGTCAATTTGTATGGGAGGTCCACGACCAATGGGCTGATTCCCTTAAAATATTTGCAGCTAATATTTTTACACCTTATATTAGGCGCTAGAAGTGTCTTGGAGCTATTGTTGTAGTTTGTAACTGGAATAATTTGAGTTCGTTCTTACCCGGGCCGTAAGAAACAAAATATAACCGTTATTGAAACTGCGTCATTACGTACTGCTTGTACGAATCTGCGTGTCTCGGTCTCGATTTTTTCATTCAAATGCATAGAAAGAATTTCACATCTAAATGAATTTAACTCCATTAGGTAATTAAGTCATACATCGGTAATAGATAAAATGATTCAAGAGGAAAGCTTTTATGTACATATAATACTTGCCGGGAAATCATCTAATTTCCACGAAAAAAAAAGAGTTACAGCGGGCGCAGCCGCTGGGTGGGCCGATAGTTTTTCATAAATGTTTCTGAAACTAAATAAAATACATTAATCATTACATGCTCTTTAGGTTTCTCCCGCAGTATTTTTGCTTTATTTTTCATGGCAGCGTTACTGAGAAGGCGTCTGAAAGTTACAGGCAGTAGGATTAATACAGAAACTTTTTTTAATTTACTCTACTTATTTGCTGATAAAAGATTTCATCTGCACCCGTGAATGAAAGGGGCGCTAATGAAAAACTCACTGAGACTAATGACGCCACACAAAAGGAATACATCAAAAGAAACCTATACGAAAGTTAAACAGGGAGACATAATGTATTCTCACGCCGATTACATAAAAATGACGAAAGTTGGAAACGTATTTGGTATTTGTAGTCATAGGTACGTACGTACAATCGAGTGTTTGTGTAAGTTGCAACTAAGCGAAAACATCTAAAAGAGCTTTCAGATCAAACAAACAAGTTAGATATATCTGTTCGAATTTTAAAATAAGGATAAAGCTATTCATAACGAGTAAGTCCTAACGAATAAGAAGGTACCTATGGGTACGTACGTAATACGTATTGAAATGGTGTTACGTATCAAATGTCATTATTACTCTGTATGCGACCTACATAACTTAACGCTAAATAATCAAACCATAATATTTTATTAGGAAACAATAAAAACATGCACTGTTTTGCCAAAGTATTTTTTATTTTGCAATTTAGTTTTATTTTAAAACCTTTGAAAACGAAACGTGTAGCCGATGCTCGTAGGGCAGCCAGGGAGCCGATTGTACATTAACCCATTAGTAGGCGCAACAAAAACTTATGTTAGTAGGCGCGTGGGGTGTTCAACACCCCAATTAGTTCACGTTAATATAAAATACGTGCACATTTAGAAGTTTATTAATCACAACTTCAGCTTTTATATAAAAAAAAAACAATTAACATGAAAAATAGTTGAAACTCAGAGAATACATACATACATATATATATATATATATATATATATATCACGCTTTTATCCCTTGCGGGGTAGGCAGAGCGTTAACGGTCGTAATAATACAGTCGCTATCGCCACGTCTGTCATTTTTGAAACTCAGAGAATCATTTTCTTAAACACTTTATTCGCACAGTGCGTTCATGTTGCCGTTGCATATAATGAATGGTTCATGGGCGAGTTGGGTGGTCAACATCCCACACGTGAACATTTGACACAACCACTTACAATTGAGCGCTTCTAGAATGCAATTCGCTGGGATGCAAAGTTTACATAAATTTATGAACGTAAAAGGAAAATAATCACGAGAGCTTAAAAAATCAAAAAGTTTTGAACCTTTCAACATGTGTTGAAACCACACCTACTTAAGGGTCAAAGAAACTAAACGTTGCTTGTCTGCAGCTTGAGGACGTGCTCTCGCTGAACATCTTCATGGTGCACATCGACGAGTGCCTGATCGAGCACGAGCAGTGCGAGAACTCGTGCCGCAACGTGCTCATCAAGAACAACGTGCCCCTGGCCGTGTACACCAACGCGACCAGCTTCATCGGCGTGTCCGCGCGCGCCGAGTCGGAGTGCACCTGCGAGCCCGAGCCGCAGCTCATCTGCTTGAATGGCGGTAAGTGATACCTGCAGAACGTGCATACATACATACGTCATCATCATTCTCCTTGCCTGATCCCGTTCTCTGTCGGGGTCGGATACCTAACCTATGGGATTTGATATGGACCAACCCGAAAGCTAACCTCCATTCAAATGTCATCTAAATTCAATTTTTTTTGGAATTTACGTTTCATCACGATGTTTTTGCTTCACCGTAAGAGCAGTGGGTAAATGTACGTGAGTAACTCGGGTCTCACTATTGTAAAATCGGTGTTCAAACCACTTGGCCACCGACGCTCCTACATCCAACGTACATAAATATATACGTATACATATAATCACGCCTCTTTCGGAGGTGTAGGCAGTGGCTACATCCTTCAACTTGCTACGATCTTGACACACCTCTTTCGCTTTTTTAACATTTATCAGCCTTTTCCTACACGCTCGTCGGTTTAGGGTACTTTTAACTAACCTGACGTTTCTTTAGAAAGTCCTCGATTTGATCTAGGTACGTCCGTCTAGGTCTTTCCTTACAACGTTCCCATTCACACTCGCCATATATACTGGTTTAGTTCGTCTTCTTGCATCCATCCTCTCAACGTTTCTAGGTCTCGAGGTTCATGCCACTTCTTTCATTGTGAGTGTTAGAGTAAAGTACCTAGAATATCGCGTGCATTGACGATAATCCTGATTATTACTCGTAGCACTTGCTTGCGTATTTTATCTCTGGAACCCTACGAGTCTCAGGGAATCACACGAGTATGGTACAAGTTCTACGGAGCAAATATGGTTAAATTGACCTTGACCGCTACTTAATACGCAGTACTTTCTGGTCAGGTACTCCATTCGCTGACAAATGCGAATGCCCGGACGGCTACCTCGGGCCGCGCTGCGAGCAGACCTCGATCGGTTTCCATGGCGACGGCTGGGCTATGTACCCGCCACCACCGGCCTGCCACGAGAGCCACATGACCCTCACCGTCACCTCCCACACCAGCAACAGCCTCATCTTCTACATGGGGCCGCTGAAGAAGAACAGGCTGCTCAACGTCGAAGGTATGTGCGAAGCCCTCTATCTGACCTGGAGAAAAACAAACAGCACGCAAACCGCAATACAAGCAGTTCTCTGGATGATCTAATATTACAATACTAACTAAATTGCAATTTTATCAATAAAAACAACTTCATGAAGACGTTTAAATTACGCCTCAAAGAAAAGTCACGGTCCAGATTAATATCCGTTCTCATGCTATGTAGATGCCGTGCGCTCTTTATGATAAAACATTTTTGTATTCTTTTCCAAAATCTGCATATAAAAAGCCTGATATGAGTCGAAAGTACTTCAAGCTTACGTCGTCGCCGGAGTCGTTATTCAAGAAAATCTGTACGAAATGGGATGGAAATTGGGATCAGAAGAAAAATCTTCCTTTGACTTCAACGCCTGCAAAACTTTCTCGTTAAACTTAGACCATTTTTCTCTTGAGCTTGAATTTCCCTGACGTGCTAATAAAAGCAAAGACCCGACTCTGATGTCGATGCCAAATGAGCAATCCGACTAAGTGAAAACTACAGTAGTCTGTTAACTGTTACTAGCAGCGCAATTAAGTCAACTAAAATGCATTACTCTACAAAAACTACGCTAGGTATTCGATAGTGTTTCTTGAAGAAAACAGACTTTTGGAGCCGTGCCAGGGATTTACACAACAACATAACGCCACAATAAAAGGAGTCTCTTTTCAATCTTGAAGCGTAAACATCTTATTATGTTTTATACCACATGAATATGTTTTTGGATAATGGCCTCCTGGTCATGGTAGATTTTGACTGAATAAACTGGACGATAGGATTTATTTTCCTTTTTTGTTCTTATGGGGATACTTGCATTCAACATTTAGGATTTTACTCTTCTAATCAGATAATCAATAAAAAATCCAGATATTCTCTTTTTGCAACACATGTCTCAACAAAACATATTTAATTAGCACGCATATGTAGAACACAGTATATTATACATGTAACAGACGAACGAAGAAGCACATCTAGTGGATGAAATTTTGACATCTTCAGATAGGATCATTCACAATGATCCCTAGTATCGCTGGCATAAAATATGCCAGTAAATAAGTGAGCTCCATAGTTAGTAGACAGTTCTAAGGCTATATAATACCTACAGATTTGTTTGTGTTTGCAAAATATTAAGAGTGGTGTAAGTGGTTCCAATAAAAACAATAAGTTGAGTGGGTACATAGTGTGGAAGCCTGCTATCGTGACGATGCAATTTCAAACATCGTTTAGTATTTTATTTAAACTCTGTACGGGAAAAGAAAATATAAATAATTGTTATAGCGCATATTTCGTCTTGTTTCTTTTCGTGTGGGACACTGAGTCATCGAACAACCCAAAGAAACCTAGTGTCAGAATTTTTCGACCGCCTTCTACAAGAAGCAAGCTTCTGACATGGTTGTGCAACGGCCGCCGCCGTTTAAGTAAAGCAACCGGGACCTACGGCTTAAATCCGAAGAAATAATTCGTTTCTTACATACATATTAGATAGGGCTACAAATGTGACCGATAGCCTTAAATCTATGGTAGTGGCCATAAAACTGACTTAGTTACTGTGGTTATACTATGTTACGCCTGTTATTTGGTAGTTGAAACTAACATTGTTGGCAACTGCGAATATGTCGGGATCGGTGGAGCAAGTTGAATAATGATTTCCGCGCGAATATCACAATGGCAACCTCGGGGGGAGCGGTTTGAAGGCTACAAATAAAATATGTAGGACTAAATGTAGGAAAAATACGAAATCTCTCACATACTATCGTAAAATTATAGTAAGTTATTATTTTAGTACCACATACACTGCTACATGATTTATGTTGGTGACCAGACAAGCCTCGCTTTTGTTTCTATGCAACATACATAAAAATCGCCTAACGACATTTACGACATCTGCATGGAGAGATGCGATTATAAATCTATCCATCTATATTTTAAAGACTCATTTTTTACTTGATCTACGGTATTCTTTAGGTACCTACGTTTTTGAACTGTATTTTAATGAACTTGCAATTGCATGCTATAAATTCCATGGCAGGATAATTATAGTTGGCGTTGAGGCATGCTAGACTGTAGCACTACCGTGTTCAGCTTCTGGACTGCTTTCTTGGCTAGTAAGCATTAATTTACGTTACTTTGATAATTACTTAATTCAACCATTTTTTACAATCCCGTTCAGCTCGTAATACAAAACAATATTGCATTCGCCAATGCGCTTGATAAGTGAGTTTCTAAAGGTACGTACCATTTTAATTAAACCTCCACATATCTCCCATAAAATTCGGAAAACCCATGTCAGATAGTGATGTCCATTGATATTCCGAATAATCTGTGTACGAATGAACCTCGCCTCGTGATTTAAACAGTCAGGAGCAAACAAATCAAAACGTACCTGTCAAGCCTGCAACAGCCGCGTCGTAGACTCAGACAAAATAAATTATCTTAATCGCGTTACTGACTGTTACCTACTCTGATTTCGTGGTCTAACTGTTTACGAAGTTAACTAATTAAATTTTCCACTTTCACCGTTGCAAGAGATGTTCAATTTAGAAGTTGAAACAAAATTACCGCGTCTAGTTTTAGAGGTTCTATCTTAATTATGTGGAATGTATGACCAGCCTTTTCACTTCGCGGCATAGAGAAACCACATTTTGAGAGAAAATGCCAGTAGTAGGTGGCTAGGTATGTTTCAGCTAAAATGACAGACATGCCTTAATGATTTTTTAATGACCCTTCTGATTGACATCCATGATTGAGGATATCCATTATAATGACTTATTAAAAGGCTTCGCGTGCTATTTCATTACTCATATTACAACGTTACGTATATCATCAAATACCTATAAAGAAAGTATGGAAACATGTTATCATTATCACATCACACCTCATTATTCATATCAAAGTTACGAACGTTGTTAACTGAAAGTTGTTTTCAACTTTTCTTTTCCTTGGTTGTTATAATGTCTTAAATGGCGACAAACTTACTCAACACGTAGGCACCTACCTACATACAACTTTGACAGTGTAGGCAACAAAAGTTTAGAATGAAAGATTTACTTAAGTTTTGAACAAACGTATTAAGTAGGTAGTGACTTTACACGTTTGTTTAAACATAACTAAAACAATCTATGAGGTCATTGTTTAGGATAGGTAGGTAATGGTAGTACCATTTTTAAATAAGACCGTTTAAAAAAGAAGTATTCCATTCGATCCATGTTTTGTCAGCTGATGTCTAGACCATATTTATCCGTTCCGGTAATAATCTTGGTCTATTTAAAAGAAACAGAAGTGTATTCTGCGAGATACAATTTTTCTGTAAAAAATATTCCTCCTGTGTTTTAAAACCAATCGTTCTGGCGGCAGACTTCATGTCCCTGGAGCTGATCGACGGTTTCCCGGTGCTGATGGTGAACTACGGCTCCGGCACTACCCGCATCAACAACACCGTGGTGCAAGTGGCCGACGGGAAGCCGCACCTCATCGAGATCATCATCATGACCACCAGCATCGAGATGTTCGTCGACCGCTGCAAGCTGTCCACCTGCATGAGCCTCGCCGCGCCTGTCGGCAAAAAGGAGATCCTCAACAGTAAGTGACATTCAAACAATAGCAGTTTTATGCCAGAAGCAAATTCAACATGTTAATTTCTAGATCGGCATCTCCAATCGGATCAGCAAAGACCACCATCATCATTCGCCTTGCCTTATCCCGTTTGCTGCCGGGATTAAACTATTAGGATACACTAATCGGGTTAAATCGCGGATACAACGTTTTACCCCAATAGGCTTAACCAGTATTTCTAGATGCAGACGGAGCAATCAGGGGCCAATCTTATTTCCTCCTAGCTTAAGCACATTTTTTTAAGTATATCGATTTCTCTATTCACTGACAGGCATTCCGTTTCAAAGAAGGATAACTAATTAAGTACGCGTTTCACAGTCAACGGTCCCTTGCAACTGGGCGGGTCGAGCGTGGACCTGAAGGCTCTGGGCGCGGACTTCAAGTGGCGGCACGTCCCCAACGACCAACCGCTCGTCGGCTGCATCACCAACTTCACCTATAACGAATATGTAAGTTCACCTTTCAATAGTTTCAAAGTTTTTAAGTTCATAGTTTATTTATTATACATTAAAATATACTTTAGATTCCGCACTAGGAAATTGCTGTATCGCGGGAAACCGAGTAAATCATTTGCGATTTAAATATTTAATTAGCGTACCGTACTTTAACATGCAAAAAAATTAAAATTAATAAGGATAGGAAAAGAAATCAAAATAATAAATTCGCATTGGCGTGTAGTGAATACTGGATATTATGACTACTGGGTAATTAATCACAGTTAATATTTATCTCCTTGTGATTTTTTTCTTAGTCTGATTAAGACATTTAACCACCTTATTGTCTGCCATTGTTTCGCACGGCACTTTTAGACGTAGGTCCCGGTTGCTTTCTACGAGTCGCGGTTGCTATCTATGATTACTTTGATGGCTGTCGAAAAAGAAGACCGATGTTATCCCACGATTCAAAGTGACCCTGGTTAACCGGCACTGTTTGCCGTAGATGTATAATCTCGGCGAGCCGGCGCACCACAAGAACGCGGACCCGAGCTGCCAGCGCAGCATGTTCACGGCAGTCACCTTCGGCATCGACACCAACTTCCTCGTCGCCATATTGGTCTGCGCTGCTATCCTTATCGGTGCGTATGTTCTGAAATAGAGATCCCCGTAATTTACCCTCCTCGGAACTGCCTGAGATTTTTTGATATGTTTTTTTTTTTTTAATTCATTTCAGCGTAGTGTTCCTGGACCAATAAAATAATATTACTGTTATTTTTAAGGGAATTTCTTATTTTTTAGCCTTAAGCACAATATTTTCCCGCTAACTTGCGCTTGTAACAAGTTATGCAAAATCACTTTACCGGAATACTTCCTTACAAAACTGCATCGTGAATTTCTCAAAAAGAAATCTACACTCGTTCCTTAGTGTTCGTATTACAGATTCAAACCCTGTTGTATAAACTGGTGCTTTAAAAACATACAGCCTATTATGTACTTTAGTACTGAAAACCAGTAACTTAATTTTCCGATTAAACGATTTGTCGTGTAATACTGTCGTGACGCGTAAATCTGTGCCAAAACTCAAATATGCCGCTGCTTTCCATCATACTTGTCATCCGTGCTATATCGCGTTTTTTTGTGCAAATTACTCGTACTGTTTGTTTTTTTATTTTATTTGATAAAGCTATTTTACGATGAAGATATTTTCACGCCACCTAATATATTGGAGGCGGCTTCGGACACGACTCGTGAATTTCTTCCCATAAAATCAAGAAAACAATATGAAGCAAGTTTAGATTAAATAGTGTATACACTGCATATAATTAGGCATTAATGTAATTAATGTAATGTTTTTCATAAAATCTCAGACGGTTCCGATCTCTTCAAAGAAACTACGAGCATATTTTTAATAAGATCATTTTCAACAATCCTTTTTAAACATTGTATGAAGCTGAATAATGCTAGATCGCAGCATTTACTAACACATTGTTTATAAGGCACATATAACAAACTATATAATTCGTTCTTGATAGCTGGGAATAATGATTATTTTTATTTTTACATTTTTAAAACTAAAATAGGTTGCTAAGCTTTGATGAGTAATGCTTTCAAAAATGAATTATATTGTTCGCCGAATTGAGTTTTATTTCCATTAAACATAAATTAATCCAGTGAAACGGTGATGGAGTGTGATATTCATACATAACTTTAGCTAGCTGTAGTACTAGATACTAACATTAAGTACCTACACTGATTCATATTGTAAATAGGTAATGTAAATTTAAAAACTACATAGTGTAGCCTGTTCTAAAAGCTGAAATTTAATATTGCTACGTAACTTAAAAAAAGAACTCTCGTTATAACATTTGTAGTGGTTAGAGACAATGGGTTTTTAAAACAAAGTTGGATATAACATCCTATTATGCCAACTATTGTTCTAGACTAGAGTGTTATCCTGCCGAGAATAATATGATGCGCTTTAGAGTTACGCTCTCTGACACCAGGGCTTGAAACAGGTATACGTAACATACCCGGACTTTTATTACAGTGTGAATACTAATATAGGAATGTAAAATCAATTGGAACACAGGTTTCTATGGCCCGAGCGGAGCGAGGGCGGTAACTTTCTGAGGTTGCAATTGATGTTACATCCGCGATGTGTATACTGCTTTACATATTGAATGAAAAGTGAATAAAGTAAAGCAACAATAAAAACAAACCACCCGCTTGTTCGTAAGAAAGATGGAGGGTTCATTGGGCCTTGGGCCGTTGGATGACTCGGTGTCCCACTGGAAGAGAGAGAGAGAAGGAACAGCTTCTCGAAAACTAGTAGCTACAGCATAAGAGCACATAAGCTGCTACAAGTGTTCCCTAGGATATAGAGCATTTTTGCCTAAAAAGTTCTCGCTCGTGGTAGTTACTTGTTACGTAGATGGCCTTAGTTGTATCTTAACGATGAAAGTAATTTTAATTAAGCGCCGTAAAATTTTACGGCGCTTTTACAGATTATATACTAAACATATTAGAATAGTTTACAATAACGCCGCCTAGGATAGAGCCAACCGTGGTGCAGCGGTTAACACGTCTGATCCGGCAAGTCAGAATACGTAGGTTCAAATCCCATCGGCGGCGTTAATTTTTTCCATTTGTTTCGTTTTTATTATCTTTGTAACAAATAGTTAATATTCTCATTAGTAATTTTACATAGGGAGTTTCATTAATATGCGCCGCCTGCTAGATATTCAATATTTTACTAGTTATGACTTATTCGAAATAGCTTTTTTATTATAATCACATAGGTACTGAGATATCATAATAATTTTATGCTGTGCTTGGTAATAAAGTAAAATTATGGTCATAATATGAAACGAATATATATGGTACGAGCATGATCTAGTGTACATGAATTATGGGCTAGCTTCGCACTATTTCACATTTTGTTTAAACCATCGGCAGCAGCTCGAGGTTTCTACTCTAGGAGTGTTCATAGAAATTATACAGAATGTAAGAAAATTTACTGCCAACATTTTAAGGGGTGAATCAGCCCATGAAACTGAACTACTTTCCCCAAGAAGCATAGGTCGAAATTAAAAATTTTGGACCTCCCACATACAAAAGCGGGCCGTGTCAGCTTCTATGGGAAGGCCCAAAATTATTTTCATATTTCGACCTATGTTCCTACGGGAAAGTTGTTCAGTTTCATGGGCTGTTTCACCCCTTAAAATATTGGCAGCTAATATTTTATATCTTATTTTCACCTATACAGGGAGTCCCGTAAAATTATGCGACTTCTTGTATATTACTCTTGTTGATCATACACTAAAAAAAAAAAAAAAATTAATCAATGTAATTTGAGCTGCTCTCGGGAAGTTTTTCAGACACTGAGTTTTTTACTTATATGCGCCAATATATTTTAATAGCTTGTATTTTTCCTCCCTGTGCTTTCTTAGTCGGATTGATAATCACTGTCATTTACTACCGGCGGAAAGCACAAGGTAGCTAGCTAGAACTAGTCCCCTGTATTCCATGTACAGACGGTAAGTACACGTTATTACATGTTATTACTTTACACGTACTTAAAGCATATCCTACCCAATCTCACAATGTAAAAAACTGACAAACCAGGAATCATATCATAGGCATATGGCGTCCCAAGAGCCACGCTCACACCACTAGGCCATGGACAGTTGAGTTAAAAGAAAATGTATTGTAATATGCGAGGATAGTTAAACAAAATCCGAACCTTGCCAATCAAGCTAGTGGTGACCACACTTTATAGAAGAAATCTCTGACTGAATAAGCATTTTATTACGAAAATATAATTAATTGTCGAGTTTTTAATTATAATGCTAACGCTACGTCGCACGCATCGTTCGTGCGGACTCGATCGGAGCCGCGCGTGGTTCATTCACTTCATCTGAACCGCTTGAAGTACACCGCGTCCAAATGTACACCGCTATACGTACGTATACGGGGGCTCACAACGTCATCTTTCAGAATTGTCTATTTGATACATTCTTATTGAGGATATCGCATGCGTGTCGACTTACCACTTTAAAAGGGGACTCGCTTAAAAATTAAATCTTGTAGTATTCGCTAGATTCATTAATAATGTAAAAAACAAACTATCTGCCATACTAGCTGTAATGGAGACTGTATAGCCACAAAGACGGCTCACTCGAGCCATTTTTAGATTTTTGCGGTTGTTACTTGTTACGTGACTGGCTACGGTTGCTCCGTCACAAATTACCTGAAATGCGCGACACATATTCATATTCACATAGTTGCTTCCTGTATTCAATTTGTCGTTCATCCGACATCTAACTAAACACAATGATAAAAACAACAAAATTGACGCAAAAAAATTGTTAACATTGATCTCAATTTTCTATAAAATATTTGTCTTACGTCTAATAATTAGTCAACAGTGTCAGAGTAGGAATAAGTAATGTCTGAAATAGGTACATAGACAGTATCTAAGCCGCACAGGAACAGCTATATTATAGTTATATTATTTTAGAGCTTGACAGTAGAACTGAAGATTGTGAAGCTTAGTTGGGAAGATAGACCGGGTGAAGTAATTTGCGTATGCGCAATTTTTTAATATGCTGAAAGCTGGTGCTGGTGTGCCTACCGCTATTTCAAAATGCTTTTTAACCTTAATTCCACGCGCTAATAAGCGAATTTTATGCTTGTTATTTGCTCGCAGCGAATACAGAAGACTTACAAACACGCACGCACACACACACACTTTAATTGGCTGTATATAATAAATATCAAATAAATATGGTTACCGTTTGGAAAAAAATCTAAATTTCATCTGATTCTGTCGTTTACGATGTCTGAAAATAGTCATAAAATATTTAAGTACCTATTTAATTACACAGGTATTTTCTAAATTCTGTAATCGGCAAAAAAATCTTAGCTTTTCTATTTAATTGTATTTATAGAATATTCTATAGATAAAGCTATTGGTAAGGAACCCTAGAAAATACCCTTATCCCCAAAACTATTCAAAATTGTACACACCACACGATATACGCAAATACCTGCACTTTGTTTTGCAGGTTACTCATTGTATAGTGTTTTGTGCAGTGCTTCTTTTGGCAGTGGTGGTCCACCGGCGGCGGCAGGACACGTGGGCCGAGAAGGAGATGGACGACATTCGAGAGAACATCATCTCGTACGCGGACGAGGGCGGCGGCGAAGGTGATGCTGGTTACGACCTGAATGTGCTTAGGCAGATGTATGAGGGACCCCCTCCGGGCAGCGACAACTGGCGATCCCCAGGTAACTATTCAATCCTGACATATACAGCTATTGCGCAACTTAAATAAGTACTAACATTTCGCTGTCTCAAAGTCGTACTTACTATCGCTAACAATTTTGTCAATGATATATTTTCTATAGGCATCGCATCGCAACCGTTCACATCGAAAAATTATTTTCTTTGCAGAACACATCGTTGTCGTACAAGTATTTAGTACCTGGTTGACCGAACATTGCTGGGCCTTTTCTGCAGTTCAGAGTGAAACCTAACTAGATCGATTTATCGCCCCGGTTTCCCCCGATATATAAATTTTCATGAAAATCGCTATAGCCGTATTAGGAATCCCAATTACATAAATTATATATATCGCAGTAAGATGGCAGAAGCGCCGGCGAATGCCAAAATGGTGGACTTCATTTTACCATCGGCTTAAGCGGATCTAGGAATTCAACCTAGGGTGTTGGCTGAAATACTAGATTTGTTTAATAATATGGCTTTTATTGCGGTTTGGTTGAGCGAGGAGTGGAGAGAGAACGTTATGCTACTCCCCCGCGCGCGGAGACTACACATGATGCGGCGTTCTTTGTTTTTTTTCTCAGTTGCAAACTGTCTTGCAAACAGGTCCGCGCGCATTTTGCTGTCAAATTGGACTTTTATGTTTAATGGTTTGGTGGTTCAGTAATCTTAGAAAAATAGAAGTAGATATGAAGGCGAACCGGTATACCACACAATTTGTGTGTTGGGAAGATTTTGATCACGCTGCTTTAAGTGCTGTATTTGAAAATTGAAAAGACACAGAAACACCAGTATCGACGGCGCAGAGAATTGAAGAGGCTATAAAAAAAAAGAACAGTACAAATCTATCCTTTTATCAGGCGACAAGGAATCTCTAACTAGAAAGAGTGGGAGGGGAGCGAGAGCGGGAGAAAGAGTGAGAGCGAGCGAGATGGACAGTGGGAAGAGGAGCGAGAGGGAGAGGCTTTTTAGCCACCTCCATATTCCTTCTTCGAACTTGCAAATACCTAAATAACGTCATTCATTTTTTTCGATACTCAACCCTAAAAAAGAGGATTACATCTTAACATATATTAATGTCAAAAAATATTTCTTACGACGCCATAACTGCAAAAAAGTTATTCAACTTCGATATCATGATGATTAAACTTAGTTTTGCCATCTTACTATGAAGATCTAATAATTTGGCCATAATCCTAGTATGAGATCTGCTTAGGACGATGTTCGAAGGAAGTCAACGATTTTGCCATCCGCCGGCGCTTGGCCAAAATCCTAAGATTTCGGCCTAATAACTGAATCTGCCATCTTATTGCGACATATAAATAGAATTCTTGATTGTTTTTAGATAGATTAGATTTTTTCTTTTTTTCTAGAAACGCGCTTCTACAGGGTGACGGGAACATCCCGTACACCCTTTCGAAGTGTGCGCACCGCAAGGCGGCCGCTACTGGTACCTATTCCACAGCGTGCCGTCTTGCAAATTACTAAGCGTAAGTCAAATCCGGGTAGGTCTTCCATCGTCATATCGTGGATATTTTCTTTTTTATCACAATGGAGCAACAATATGTAGTATGTCTGTCAAGAGTGCAGTTAGACGTTTTCATATTTTGCTTTCTATTGATATACGGTGGATGACTTAGAAGGTAATAAGGCAGAAAAGGACCACGTGTACCCACAGTAGCATTACAGCTACGTTAAAATTACGTATGTCGGCGCTGGGTCCTGTTTGCCGAAATTGCTACCCAAATTTCGCATGAATGCCAGTAGTCTTTGGATGTTTAAGGAAAAAATCAATATTTGTTTTCAATTATATTGGTACTCATTCTTTATGTATGTAGCGTACATACTTATTCAATATATTTTTATAGTGTGGAACTTTTGGGTAAATCGTAAAAATATCGTTGTCACTTACAAGTCAATGGTTTACAACACTGATTCTGTACTTGGACCAGAAATATTTACCCATTTCGATATGCTTGTATTTTAATATCCAACTAAGTCTAAAACCCCATAAGCTCTTATAAGTAAAATATTATTCTATTGTAACTGTCACTACGAGTAATAAGGCTAGGATATTTCACTGAGTCTATTTTGATGCGGTTTAATTTTATAGATATACCGGATGTTCATCAAACAAGACGAGTGGCGATAATGCCGCCAAGGCCTGATTTCGCTGCGCCCTTGGACGCCCCGGTCGTGCGACCGGACGTCCCGGCCGTGCGACCCAGTGTCCCGGGCGAGATGTTGAGCGCCCAGTGCATGAGAACGGGCATCCCGTGCGTGGGACCGAGCGCCCCGCGCGTGATACCGGACGTCCCGTGCGTGGGCTCGAGCGTCCCGGACGTGAGATCGAGCGCCCCATGCGTGAGATCGAGCGTCCCGGACGTGAGACTGAGCGCCCCGAGCGTGAGATCGAGCGTCCCGCGTCTACCCAATGAACCCTTCCACTGGCGATGTTTGTGGACGCGCCCGCCTCCCGGCTTGTTGCCGGATTATGAATGCCGCAGGCGCTCGGTCCATCAGTCATTCCAACTGCAAGATTGGCAGCAGCGAAATCCTTCCATCAATTCAGTTGATGGACAGGACACACAGTTCTGTTCGTACTTGAACTTTTGTTAGCTTGGTGTCGCTAGCATGCCATGGAACTTCTTCTCCCGACCCTCACATATATCCCTATGTTGATTGTTAGGACCAATGCATGATTTTACCCTCTTTATACACTGTTAGGTTATTGTATTATCTATCAAGGGCCCCGTGTCATTTAGCTTTAACCTTAAACCTGCACTCGGACATTGTTGTACTTGTAGTATGTGTACCACCCAGCCTCTGTTTGGCACTCTGCAAGACCGTTTGGTCGGATGGATGTCTCTTCCTCCTTGAATTGTCCACTGTCTGTTCATTTGCCTATAATTTGATTTTTACGCATGCTTGTTGTCTATGTAAATCCTGTTTAGGTTGCCGTTAATCCTCACAATACGGCGGTATCACGATGGCCACGTGGGTAGCTCAATCACTTGTCAATTTGCTAAATACCAATTAGGATGCCGCTACCGTCGTACCTATCGGAATATACTTACCCACGTACTAATCGGCATACCGCTACCAACCCACGCACTTATCGGGATATCGCCGGAATTTGAATAGGCTTATAATTAGGTACCTACCTACTTTTTGTAGGACATCAAATTCGAAGACTCACATTAGAAGATATTGATTGTGCTTGGCGAAAAATAACGATGGGGTTGCTTAGGCCGGTCAGTTCTATTTTCTTATTTTTAGGATTCCAATTGGCAGATACCTTCATACTTGCATTCAAAATTTTTCTCGATATAAAAGTTTCCTGATTACATCTGCGGGTAGCCTGTTACAAACCAACGTGTTTTATCCCGTGTTTTGATTGCTGTAAAAAAATCTACCTAATTACATACCTAACAAGTGTTAAGGCCGTTCTCACACTGTAAGCAAAACGCAGCGCTAAAATAACGCTGCGTAACGCATGCGTCTGTCAGATCCATATTAGAAAAGTCATTCCCCATAGTAAACCGCTCTTGACGCTGTGTTGTGCGCTAAGTGTGAGAACGGCCTAACAATAAACTGTTATATAACAAATAAATATGTATATTGTTTAACTGTGGTTAATCTTAATGTTGAATTTTGATACAGATGCTCAATGTGAATGCATGGTGGTTGTTTTTCGATGGTGTTTCGCCAACGAGTAGAATCAGGTTGACACAATGCTGTGGTTATAGGAACACCCAGTACTCCTAAGCCAAGGACAAGCAAAGAAGGCACAGTGGGGATTGCGCCGGTTGTGCCCAGTACGCCCGTGGTTTTGCCCAGCTTCGTCGCCGTTCGCACGGTCTCTGTTACTCTGCTGTCGGCGACTCAGCTGCGCCGCCGTGTGCGCGCGCGCTTTAGTAAGTTACAAGCGTTCGATCGTTTGTAAATTATCGTCGTAGCGTCAGTTTTTCAATTCTTAGTTTTTTTTGTTTTTGTCTATTAGTTGAGAACTTCGTTTTTATTTTTCGTCGTTTTGTTTTCTTTGGATGAGTGGTTATGTATGACAATCGTCTTTTCTCCAATGTCTTATTATTTTTTCAGCATGAACGTCGACTTCCATCTTTTCTGTTTCTATTATTTACTCAAGGACCAGAGGTGTCTGAGCAATTTTGGGAGGTATTTTATTATGTTTTGATCTATGTTATTTGGGGAGAATTTTTCAGTATTACCTGTTGAGATCAGCGTTTTCGGGAAAGTCTATTGTTCAATATAACACTGTACCTACAGTTGCAGCGTTCGATTTATCGATATGTCATAATTATAACATCACAACAATATACCTTCTATTTATTCACGTTATTAACGTTATTTAGTTTATTAATTTTTATTTTGTGCTGGAATTATTTTTATGCGTGTTGTAGCCATTATTTTAATAGCATACGTACCTATCAAATATGAATGGGAATGGGATCAACAAGGTGGGGTGCAGCAACAGGGCTGATCGTCGATTCTCTATGCAAGGCTCAGTTCCCAAACCTTTCGAAAAAATATAGTACATCTAATAATGAACGATGAGTTCTGCATGAATTCCCTTTTATCCGATATGTACTTGTGCTATCAAATGCAGTATCGTGCGTGTTTTGTCGTCATGGCTCAACATAAACTGGATATAGTGCAAATAATTCCGCATCTCGTAGTATAGTAACTTCTTTGCTTGATTGAATCTCAAACTCTGGGTAAGACATTTGCTCTATAGCCAGCCTAACGACCATGACGACAGCAACTAACAGGCTAGCATAGTATTGACGCGTTTTCCTTGTGCAGAGCTGGTCGGCGCCGCCCCTGATATCTCCGGGTTCCTCGATGACAAGAAGGAGGTGATGGACCGGGATCCCGACGCCGTCAATCCATTCGACGACGTGCGCCATTACGCTTACGAGGGGGAGGGAAATAGCACCGGTTCCCTCTCCTCATTAGCAAGCTGTAAGTGTATCTTTGTTGTGTAATTTATTTACTTTTATGAATTATTCGACCTCAAAGGAAATCAACCTAAAATGATGATGAATTTCATTATCGCATTGTTTATTGGTTTTCTTGTATCCGATTGGATTAAAAACTGATAGAGGTGGTGTTCTCTAGGCACGGATGACGGCGACTTGAAGTTCAACTATCTGTCGACGTTCGGTCCCCGGTTCCGCAAGCTGGCAGACATGTACGGAGACTCGGACGACGAGGGGCGGCACGAGCGGCACGAGCGCCGCGACCGCGACCACCAGCCGCAGGAGGAGTCGTGGTGCTAGCGCAAACCACCAGTGCGCCTCTGGCTTGTCTAAACAAATCAAGGCACTGGAATTGACCAAACGGACCAACTGAGGTATTTATACCTTAAAAACTTTTCTGACGTTGCACCCACCGGTGAACTTTGATAGACTGTGATTTATAGGAAACTATTCCTAATATCGATTTTACTATACACTCGACTGGCCACTTTTGGAATTAGTAGCTATAGCGACTCGACACGTGCGCGTAGAGGAGTGGTTCGTCGTATAGTTAGTTTGTTTCGAATTCGCTGGCTTGTGTGGAGTGTCAAGGAACGTATTTGAGGAACCTACGACGATGCGCTTCTCTAAGCGTGTAGTCGATATTGATAAGCTAGTTGTGAATGCGGAGGAGTGAGTGAACACGACCTGAGGCATTTAGGCAAATATATGTTGAGCTTGTAGACCCCTGGGATCCCCGTCCTCTGCTACTCTGGGTCAAGTTTGCCCCCTCCTCCGCTAAAAAAGGAATGACTGGTAATGATAATTAAATTAATTTCTGATGTAATTTTTGAGAACGACACTTTGTAACTTAGGACTACTAAGAATTAGTGTAATTTTTCTACTATGTTTTTTATATTATTTTTAATATCTGCAAATTATTAAAAATTTGTTTAGATATTTTCTTGTATTCATAAGCATTTATTACATACGTAGCTAAAATGGTAAGAATAAAGATTAAGTGCCATTTTTAAAAATATTTTTGTATGATAATTTAGGCAGCTGTTTGCTTTAACGCTCGGTTTCCTACGCGTTTCATTATTCTTGTTCGAACTGTACGGAAATGTTAAAGCGACTAGTATTTAGTGTGTATTGTAATTTAGTTTAACTATTTCATTTCCTGTAATAATAACTGTTTCTATTTTGTTTTCGAAACGATTCGTCCATTAAAATTTAATAGGAAGGTGCATGTCGAAGTGAGAATGCTATTATGATTTGTATTATTACAAAACAGTATTTATTATTGTTTCGAACAAAAATAGTAGATTATTCTACATATATTCAGAAAAATAACCCGTGTAGTTTTACATATATTTCGCGACACTAGACATCTGCACTTCATAAATGTTTCATTTTTTATTATAATATGGCAGGAACTTGTTGAAAAAAGGAAAAACGAGTGTTGCACTTGTATCATAATTTTAATTGATTGTTGTAAATATTGTATATACCTAACACACTGTCATTGCCCGATTTCCTAGCATACGCTGTTATATTTATAGTATAATATAAACTTTCCTTTTGTTTTAGTATAAGTACTATAAACAATTTAATTTCTATAATTTGGTAAGAAAGGAACACAACGTGTCTTAAATTATGCATATCCACTTTGGCACTATATATATTATTATATTTATCTAATAATTATAATAAATTATACATTATTACTGAAAACTCTTTATGAGATACTTACACAAACATTATATTTTACCACAGACCAATATACCCATTACATTACTTTGTTTTTACTCATATATATATTTATATAGGTCATTACATTGGTAAATGTGCCGTGTTTGTACAAAGTTACCTGATCCCATCTACGAAAGAACCCACATCTCTGAATCTGTGTAGAATAGGTAGATGAATTTTTATCATAAATAAACTTCAAAACAATGTCATTATCTCAAAACATTATAGGCCTATTCCAGAGAGTATAAAATGCGAGCTTATAATTGTTATACTGTAATTGTAAAAAAGTTAATTAAAACCTTTAAAATATCGTAGTCCTATACGTACATACGAACTGTTGTAGTCACTCTCTCTTGTAGAAACATAAGTACTAAGTAACTGAAAACCGAGCTATTGACAACACGAGTCAGTCATACCATAACACAGAAAAAAGTTCCTTTGTCCACTTACTTCACATACGTATCAATAAGTTACTTCAAACACTTCCACCCGTGTAGAAGGGCTCTTAGTCATTTTCCGTCAACACACAAAATTACGCACCGTTTGAAACAAGTGATAGAATTATAAACTCTTTTCTTTAGGCGGCTTCTTGGTAGATACGTCGTTTACGATACAAATCGCATCACCTTTGATATTGCATTTCACGGCTTCTGCCGTTGTGTCGCTGTTAGAACTGAGAACCGTCCTATTCTTTGAAAATAGATTCCGTCTTGCCGGAAGGTCTTGCTTCGGGAGTTTTAGCAAGGTGTATTTAATTTAGTTTCGGTTTGTGTCCCGACAGTTCATAGTAACTTATTTCTGCCACTGCACGATGGTCATTTCTAAGCACAAATAGAAGAATAAAAATCGGTCTATAACAGTATGTTTACGAATAGAAATAATTATAAACTTTACATCGATGTTAAAACGTTGAAATAGTATGTTGTAACACAAAAAAAAAGATTGAACTAATGAATAAAATTGAAAATAATAATGTGCAATCGCATTAAATGTTATAACTACGCTGCATCGCAGTCGTGCGATATATATTTGCAAGTAGTACTAAAGTACTCTGCAATATCCACGATACTGCGAGGATGTTATCATAATAAAATCGTGGAGCGTCGCGTCAGTTGCGTATCGCATCGCGTCAGTCACGCATTACATCGCGTCAGACGCGTATTACCCCGCGTCAGTTTCGCATCTCATCGCGTCAGCCGCGCGTAACATCGCATCAGTCGCGTGTCGTATCGCGTCAGTCACGCATTACATCGCGTCAGTTGCTCGTTACATCGCGCCAGTCGCGCGTTACATTACATCAGTCGCGCGTTACATTGCATCAGTCGCGCGTTACATCGCATCAGTCGTGTGTCGCATCGCGTCAGTCACGGATTACATCGCGTCAGTCACGCATTACATCGCGTCTGTTACGCATTACATCGCGTCAGTTACTCGTTACATCGCGTCAGTGGCGCGTTACATTTTACGCCACTGATGTTACGTCGCATCAGTGGCGTGTCGCATCGCATCAGTCGCGTGTTACATCGCGACAGTCGCGCATTACATCGCGTCAGTCACGCATTACATCCCGTCAGTTGGTCGTTACATCGCCTCAGCCGCGCGTTACATTGCATCAGTCGCGCGTTACGTCGCAACAGTGGCGTGTCGCATCGCATCAGTTGCGCGTTACATCGCGTCAGTCGCGTGTAGCATCGCGTCAGTCACGCGTTACGTCGCGTCAGTCGCGTGTCGCATCGCGTCAGTGTTGCGTTATATGGCGTCAGTTGCTCGGTACATCGCATCAGTCACGCGTTACATCGCGTCAATCGCACATAACATCGCGTCAGTTTCGCATCGCATCGCATCAGCCACGTATTACATCTCGTCAGTTTCGCGCCGCATCGCGTCAGTCGCGCGTTATATCGCGGCAGTCGCGCGTTATATCGCGGCAGTTGCGCATTACATCGCGTCAGTCGCGCGTTACATCGCGTCAGTCGCGCGTTACCTCGCGTCAGTCGCGTGTCGCATCGCGTCAGCCGCACAGCGTCGTATCGCATTGCGTCAGCCGTGTCTTATATCGGCACTATCACTAAATGCGATTGTACATTTATTATAAATCGGTATTTTTATAGATTTGCTGCAAATGTTGGTAACTTGAGGTGGTGTGGTACTTGAAATCGCAACATAAATTGTGTTTTCACTGTATAAAAATACAAATCATCGATGACGATACCAAATAAAAAAATTGCTGTAAAATTAATAATTGAGTCGTCTTATACAAATGTTTGATTCTTTTGACATTCACGCTATCCTGTTGACATTTTCATTTACTTAAGATACCAAATAAAAAATTTGCCGTAAAATTAATAACTGGGTCGTCCTATACCAATGTTTGATTCTTTTGACATTCACGCTATCCTCTTGACATATTCATTTACATATTTTATATAAAATATTATTATTAGTACTAAAATTATGAATTAGATAATTTGAACTGAATGGAACTTATCTATCAAATCGGTAATGACCTAGTTTTGGACAGTTATTTAAAATAAAGAGGCACATTCTTCTTCTTCTTTTCAAATTGAGTATACTAAGTAACATTTTTTATAACGCCGCTATTTGGGGCAGGCTTAGGAAAATCCGATATGATTTTACTCACATTCTTAAAGTTAACCATATTTTCAAAAACTTATAAATATGTAACAAGAATTACGATGCCTCAAAACAAAATAATAACATATCCAATGGCCATTTTTTACCATCGCTGGAAAAAGCTACATTATTTGTTTCCTATTGCGTAAAGCACAGGTTCTATACCACCTTAAGTTTTCCCGACGGGAAGTATTTGCAGAAAATGTGTGAAAATTGACAAATGTTTTCCGAATGCATCACCAGGAGGTCATTTTATGAATGGACATTTATTTACCTATATAGTCATAATACATTCCTAATCTATAAATATTTCAAATATATGATATACATATTATACATACTTATTTCATCTCTTGGTGACCCGTTTCATGTATCTTGTGGAATTACGAAAGCTGCTTTTGGCTCACTTTTTGAAATGGGTGCCAAAGATGTCACATTGTGTAGTTATACGATACAGTGTTTTAGAAAATATTTTTTTAATCTCATCCAGTCTTTTCGTGTATGAAATGTAACAAAAATGTAAAGCTGAGCAGCTAGTTTTTCAAAAAGACTGACCCAGTGTTTATCGGGTCGTTCGTCGATTCTATGACCCATGAGGCAAGCGGGAGAGAGAATGTGAGAGAGCAGCTGAATGAAGTTTTTACGATTGTTTATTATCAATTTGAGAACTATTATCAAAGTCATATTACTCTAAAATATTTACTCTAATATTATACTCCTAAGAAAAAATATATTTTAACATACAATACGGAACCAGGCGTATTAAACTTCGCCTTGTCGCTCTAGACAGTGCAGCGCGAAAATGGACCAATTCAAAACTGGACTAATTTTTGGTCGATAATATTGAAAGGACGAGGCGAAGTCGAGTCTTTTCCAAGAAATTAGCATTTAAGCTGAGGCTAGTATAACGCTTTTCTTCCATTTGCGAGAAAACATCATAAATCCACATTTTAATTTTATTGTCATAAATTTTGAAATACGCAAGCAGCATGCGTTGGATTTCCTTACGTTCTATTGAATAAAAAACATGCGCGGGAAATCACATTCAGCCTTAAAACTTCAATTAAAGTTGTGTACCATAAAACACCTATTCTTCACGAGAAGTGTGATGCTTAGAATCCTTTTGTTCGGGCCTTCTAGTAGGACCGAAATGTATATATGGAATTTAATTTTTGTCGTGTCTGCGTGCCTCTGCCAACTTGACGGTTTAAATGAGTCGTTTCGTTTATAATTTTTTGAAATAATCCCGCGATTTACGAGCAAATGGAAGAAAAATATTATTCTTTTCTTAAAACATGTGACATTCGCAATGTGCGCGAACGCAACATTACACGACACACTCAGATGTCACAGTAAAGTTCACTGCAAACTCAATGCTGTCAAGCCTGTCAAGACTGGGTGAGATTAAGAGAGTAAATTATCTTTTAGAGTAAGTACTTAGATATAAGTAGATTCAAAATTATCTGTTTTATAATTATTTTCGTCTTTTTATGTGAGTAAATGTTCAAAATAATTTGTTTTATTGAGTATTCTTTTCCTTTCTGCATTACTTACTCTTCAGTTTGTACGTCCTTATTTAAATTGTTTTCTTTTTTGAGTTCAGGCGTGTAACAGAAAGAGTGTTATTCAGAATTTATGAAAACTGAAACAATCAGGTTTATATTTTTCCAAGTTATGATGAAGAATCAACTTGATTTTTGCTTGTTAAATTTTAAAAGTGTTGTCGTTTTTTAAAGGGTAAATCTTTTTAAATTTAAAACCTAGAACGCGGATACTTAATCAGCTGGTAAACCTAAAATGGCATCAACTAACGGACTGACTGATCGAGTGCGGCAGCAACACGCTTTCAACCCTTCCGGTCCATAAGAACTGAATCCCAAAATGTCTTATATCGGTACGACTGAATCTCACAAACTGATACCAATAAGCATAAATTTCAAAAAGAATTTGTCCCATAATGCCTAAAATTTTTAAATGTACTGATCTCAAAATGACTCTTTATTTCAAATACATGAATCCGAAGGGAGTGCGCTGCGTCGCGCGGACGATCCGCGTGTGGGGTTCACTTAGAGCAAACAACATATGGAGGTGGTAAACAGTCAATTACCGAACAAATTTTTCTGCCACACTTTGCGAGGGGGGGGGGGAGTAAACACGTACAGCACCCAACGATATTTTTACAACTTGACAACAACAACTTTTCACACACAAAATGGCAACTGTCAATTTCATATAACGTGGTGGTCAAATGGGCAGTGAATTCTGGCAGAAGGGTAAGCTCAGCTTTGCCATCTCCATAGGTTAAATGCTCTAAAATGATTCACTTTACAAGGTGCCCGTGGAGTGAACTTGGCGCGCCCAATGAATTATCTAATGAATTTATTTGATACGTATAATTTTAAAATATTATATTTTATTATACAAATTAAATACTTTTGGTCACGCGAGGGGATTGCAAAATATGCATATCATCTTTCTGTTGCACGTAATGTTATTAATTTATCAGATACACAGGGTGTTACTAACAGTACCTACCTACTGCTTTTGTTTAACCTTTCATAAGATAATTTCAATAACTTCTTTGTTAAAGCTATCAGATTATGAACATCAATGTACCATCAGATAGATGACAATACATCAAAACTTTAATTCACTTATTCCAAAAAAAAATTGATTTTAAAAACAAAACTTTTATCTATCAGATTTAACTGTTGCTCAAAACAATAGGTGGTTGAATCGTAAGTTTTTAATTTTAAATTAGTTTTTAATTATACATTTAATAAATTGTTCATTCGTATATCAGGAAGCGATATAGCGCAAATTCAGGTCCGGTTGTAAGTTTTTGAGAATTGTTTTATATTTTAAATAAAAACAATAAACACATTTATCTTGGCTAACTAAAGAACGCGTGGTGTACACACGCATAGAAGGCAGTACTTTTCCTAACACCTTGTATATCAAACAGGCAGATTTACAGACATAGGTTAGATCACTAAGTAAGTAGGTACGCACGTGGCACTTAGCGGCGCTAACACACTTTGAGCACAAAGCGGGGCTGGTACGTAAACGATAGTTTATGTTTACCAGTGACGGAGTTGACGGTAGGCCAACTACGCCTGGGTCTAGAAAAGCACAATTTCTGTGGCAAGAAATCGTGCTAATAATGCCCATGGCGGTAGCCTACACGTAGTTGTGACACCAGGGTTTATCGGGTCGTTAGTTGAATCTGTGTGCCACAGGACAGAAAAAGAAAATATTATTGAAAAATCATTGAAAATCCGAATTTACATTGTAAACATTTTTGGAAAAATACACTTCATGTGTGTAGTGTAATCTAACCTAATTTATAAATCTTGTCTGCTGTGAGAGTGATCCTTATTTTGGTGAGTGTTATATTGATTTCAATTATTATTTATTTTCATCTTCATTTCATAGTATGGGCAACCTCGGTAATAAATAGAGAAAAATTTAATATTCTAAATTGAGCTTCATATTAAAACAATTTAAGTTTTTCTATTCCTTTTATTTATAAAACTAAACAGGCCTACAGAGACAAATTAACAAGAATATCGATGAACAAGTGATTATTTTATTCTTCTTAAGTTTCTTCAGTTTTCTACTTGCAGCTCTATTATCCCCTATTCTGTCTCTCCAGCTAGCCTCCTACCCCCAACCTGACGTGCCACACGCCACAGCCAGGGGTCTGGAAGCAACATTGTTGCAATCTTTTCTCTGAATCGATTTAGAATCTTGTTAGTTTCTTATTAGGTTATTAATCTGATTGAACTATTAAACATGACGCAAGTTTCCTTGTAATATTAAATTTTTGCGAATTTTTAGCATGAATTTTGCAGTGTCAAATTTTAACAGTTTCATACTAATTCGTTTTTAAATGAAATGCTAGGCAAAGGGTTTGCTCTGAAATTACTAGCATACCGCCAAATTCATCGTCGTCTGCGCGTTCCTCTTGCTCTAAAAAGCCATTTTGTAATGGTCCGGCTCCCGGTTTTAATTTTTTTAACCGGCGCGTGACAGACAAGAGGAAAGGTATAAAAACATCAACTGCAGATATGATAATGGGCGGACTAGTCCATGCAAGTGAACAAATTTTCATCGTAATATTGAATACTCGTAGCTAAATATGAAAAATAAAATTGGACCTCCCCAAACTACTGGAAGAAAATCACGATGTAACGGAATTTCATTAAAAACTTCAACTAAATCTTACTCAACTGATTCTACTCAACATGTTTTATTGGGGTAGACGTGGGTACAATTCGAGCCGTTTTAATAACTCGTTGCGTAGCCTTAACGTGTGCCATCGATTAATACGATTAGAAAGAGTTTTTGAAGACCGAGGTCGTTACTTATTTTATTATTGAGGTTGCTGATACTAAAACTTAAATATTTTAATTTACCTTTTCGGGCTTGCATGGTGCGATAAATGAAGGCACTAGCTGTGATGGTGAAAAGTTTTTAGTGCAAACGTGTCTTAACAAACAATTATTGTAGATATTCTGTACACGAAATAATCTCGAACTCTGCGACCAGAGTGTGGCCATCCTAATAGGATCGATTTGACAGCTTCTAAATAGATAGATATACCATAAAAGGGGTAATGAACCCGGTGCGTAAATAATAGGGGGAGGCTTAGTGCTTTCTACTGTGCCCCGTGGGATAATTCTGAGAGCTGTCAAATTGATATTCTTGAATGGCGATACTCATAACATAATAACAAAACTTTGGAAACTGAACAGTTTGGTCTTGGATTTGTTTTAATGTCGAATGGGTATTGAACAGTACAGGTACCTAAATACTATATCACGGGGTGAATTAGAGCTAGACCCGCATTCAAAACTTTACAAATTTCCTCAAGGCATAGGATGTTGGAATACGAAACCTAAATTTGACATCTCATACAAGATACGTTAACCAGGGTAACAAATGGTCTCTGCCTAAATGAGCCGAAAGTCATATTGGCTCAGTACGTTTATTTCGTAAACACCCTATAGTTCTTTGGGAAAGCTGTGTGGTTTCATGGGCTTTTATGTTTAGAAAATTTTCAGAATATTTTATACCTACCCTATAAGAAACCTATTATTGGTAGGTACAACTCAAGACACAAAAATAAATGATACATTCACTTACGCCTTATCAGCAGTTGGTCTTGAGTTGGTTACAAGCACGTGTCTCAATAGTTGTTTGTTAAGAGGGAGGAGTTATGAGGAGTTTTATTGTCATCGCTTTAAGCAGAACCGCAAAACAACGCGAACTAATTAGTGTACGTAATGTATGAATTATGGCGCACTAGCGACAGCGGAACGACCGACAGAGCAAGGAACTACCTACGTAGCTAGCACTGTAGTAATATTACAAAATAACAACATTTTGGATTTACCTACGTGACCAAAGCAGCATACATACATAAGACGAGTGCCTACACAAGAAAGCTCTACGTAGCGTCATTGCTCCGTTGTCGCTTACTGCGTAGCACCTAAATTTGAGACTGTTAGAAAATTTGTTTATAGGTACCTAATCTATAGAATTAAATGTCAAACAATAAAAGTTACAAAAATAAAACTGCGTTTAATTTTATTTCCTGTTCTTGTATGTGCATACGTGTATCTCAACATCAGCAAAACGCTCAGCTCTTTTTGAAAAATACCGGACAAACCGGCACAAATTTTCCCAAGAGCGTCAGGAGGACATCAGGATATCCATTTCCCTATGTGTCTCGTGTCCTGACCTGACGCTTCTAATTTCTGCGCTCTTGGGAAAATTTGTCCCGGTATGTCCGGTATTTTTCAAGAACGGTAGGTCTGACGGTCCACCTCATCTTAAACCACGATCACACCTTTCCTGACATTCACACAGTATCAAACACTTGGTCAAGTCAAGTTTAGTAACTATCCAGCCGTACCACGGCGGGCAAGAAAGGGTCTGTTTTAACAGTTCTAAATACAATACAATACAAATTACCTAAGTATTTCTTAAGGGAAAACATCAGCACAACAAACCCCAGCAGCGTCATAATGAGTCCTTAACTAGCATTAGGAACTTGAACATACACCTCATGAGACTAATAGTCTTCATTTGTTACGCGGAAATTTGGGGATAAATTATAGATTAGAAGCTCCTTACATCGGTCAAGAAGTACTCAAATGCTGATTAGTGGTGGTTTAAAAGGAAAATACACACTACAATTTATTTTTTCTAAACTTTACACGTTTTGAGATCCGTTCCTCCCAACCCTGTCTAAGTTATTTATGCTACGACACGAAGAGTAATTAAATATCTTTCTCCGATGGGCACGAGGCGGTTCTGCGCATGTTCCTTTGCTTGCAGCCCGGTCTGCCTACTGTAGACAGCTCCGTCTGAGTTAATGGCGAAACAGGCAAACAAATCTCGCAGAACTGCCAATAGGTAATTCTATTTGTCTCGTTTATGTCGCTGGCAGATCGCCAGTAGTGGCCTAAACCCAGCTAAATAAGTACCTTTGGCCAGCCCCACAGGCCACTGGGCTAAGATAGCAATAAGTAGATAGATAGGTCGGTCGAGGCGGTCGAGCAGAGGTCATTGGTATTACTTAAGGTCTATCAAATTACGTCTTAAGGATAGAGAGAGCCTTATAATTATGACAAAATTATGCGGACAAATGTCTGTCTGTTCTGTGCTCTGTTTGCCCCGCCGCGCCGTACTACAAACTTCTTTGAGTCAATGGTGCATGAAGTTGAAATTTATTTCCTTAGAAACTTATAAATAGAATAAATAAAATGATATATTGTGACCCTGGCTAAGAAATTATTAATTTACCCGTTCTTCCTAAGCCCAGGCTCGCCCCAAGGCCCTGACAGTGATTAGTGATGAGACCGGCCGAAATGATACATACATACGTGGTCGTTTATCTATTAATCAAAATCTTTAGTTAAGAAAAGCTGCTAGAATTTAAAAAATGCTTGTTGCCAATTTATGCAATACTACTTTACTTAAGTAGTACTTAAGTAGAAACTATATGCAACAACAACAACACAAATCACGCCTTTATCCCTTGCGGGGTAGGCAGAGCGTCAACGATCGTAAAATAACGGTCGTTATTGCCACTTCTGACAAGTATTGAAGACCCTTTCAGATGATTCGTGTATCATTGTAGTGACAAGTTATCAGCCTGTCGCCTAAAATTGCAATACAGATAAAACCCTCGAATCCCTTAGTTGCCTTTTACAACACCCGCGGGAAGAAATGGGGTGATGCTATTCTAAGCCGGCATCACACGGCATAAACTATCTGCCTATTTATTTAACCAGGCAACAGCCTGTCTGTAGCAACTGTATTCGTTAGTAACTAAAAGTGGGTACAACTAAAAAAACCAAGGCACCTAATTATACTCTCTGCCAAGATTTTATAGTAGTGAACATCTTGAAGTCTACTTGAAACGCCAACCAACTCTAGGGCTCTCAAAACCGAGGTGATGTAGAAGAAAAGTTATTTCTTTCGAACAATATCTAGTAGGTAGCGGTATGAAATAATAGGTAAGAGCTTGGGGTTACGCAGAATAAAATATTTAGACTTGAATATAATGTAACCATATTAAATATGCTCATTTTGCTATGACTGTCCCTTAGAAAATGGATTTCTAACCTACAGCCTCAGAATGAAGACTATTCTTCGAGAGTATAATATTGATATGGTCCTCTGTAGGTGTGTGGGCAAGTATTGTACTACTTCTTAAATTATACCAAAATATAATTAAATTGTCCGCAGGACAATAAAATTATGTAATTGATACCTACCGCTTATTTCCAAGTTGGCACTAAATGCTAACACTATTTCCTTATGCTGTAAATTTCCCATAAATTTGCATTATGTCGCCATGCATACCATAAAGTTTTTCAATTCTTTCAACTTCCCATTTTCATCGCACAGCGTTGTTTAGTCACGAACGGGTTCAAATAATTAGTAGCTACAGTCCTGTTCGTATTCGTGTGTCGGTAGGTATTAGATGTTGGTAGAAAAAAAATAGAAAGTATTTGTCAAATGAGCACAAAAACAAATGACGCTCCATTATAAATAACTCTATTTAACGAGAATAATCTTTTCAAAATATTTACTACTTTTTTTGTCGTCTGTGTGAATAGAAGTTAGAAGTCAATTTTGCTAACCAGATTTTTACAGCTACATCCGTAAAGCCTGACCACCGTTGGACTAATAGGTTTTAGTATATTTTAAGAAAGAGTGACAGTAAAAGAGACGTGGGAATAATAAAGTGAAAAACCGGATGTTATTTTGCAGCACTAATCATTCTACCAGCGATAAGTAGGTACACAATCGCACTGCACAACGAAATATTACGACTACTGCTTTGCTACATCATGAGAAGAAGCAATTCTGGTACCTAAAATACAAGCAATGAACAGCTACTACGGCCGGACCAGACCACAGTAGATACAAAGAATACCTACTGACTGTTCAGACACTCGAAGAAGTTTAAAATAAGTAGGTTAGCACAGCCGGCTGGCGCTTGACTTGACACTGGCACCGAACTTAACTCCGGTATTTGGTGGGACAGAATCAGTTGCGGAGTGTGATGTCAGTAGCAAATAAATTATTTACCTACTCTATCGTTATTTTGAAGTGAAATCATTCAAGCCAATATAGCCTGGAAATTCCGAGCAACACGGCCTCCCGTCACGTTGGTCGAAGCCTAGAAATTGCAAATAGCACCTGTCTAACGTGAGTCGAAATATCAAACTAGACACATTTTCGCACTGCCTCAGATAATTTCGAGTTTCACACAAAATATTACTCGTGGCCAAACTGCTGCTCCGTAGGAACGCCCATGTAAATTGAAATATTGGATGATAAAATAAAATTGATCAATATTCCTAGTTTACTGCGTTATTTTCTGTCTCTCATATCAATGGACACAGGAATGGTATTGTATCGGCGGCGCCGTTGAAAAAAGGCACCGTGAGCACTTGTTCCAGATTTGTTCAATCGTATCTACAACAAACCAACGAAAGATTAGATTCATTCAATCAAATCAATCACACGTGTAACCGACTTCTCTCGTTTGCATGTGGAACGATCAACACATTCGTAGTTAGTTAGTCACTTAACTGACTACTTGTAGATAATAGTTGGTAAGTACCTAGGGCACTCATAATAGATAAATCTAGTAAGTGTGAAATTTTATTTATATTTAATAGATAGGTAGGTATCATAAATTATAAGGTACCTATTATTATGGTGAGACTGTGGGCGCTACAATAATCTTTAACATTAATCGGAAGATTCAAGCCGTGCTCACACTTAACGCACTACGCAGCGCTAAAATACCGCTGCGTAACGTATGCGTCTGTCAGGTCCATACTAAAAACGTCAATCCCCATACTAAAACCGCTGTAGATGCAGGTCCAATGCAGAACACTGCACCAGCGTGAGAACGGCCTTTAAGTTTTTTCAAATTTTATATATTACGTTTAGAAGTAGATGTGCTATCGGTAGGTAGCTTTATGAAGCGAAATTTCTACCTTTGGGTAGAATTAATAGTTTACCTACTTATTATATTTGTACACATTTTTATTGTAAGTATACCTAGGTACTTTAACTCAATTTAATAAGTGATTTTGTTTTAGCAAGCTAGCACATTGGAGAAATGGACTTTAATTGCGATACATGGCATAGATAACTGTAGCCTGTGTAACTGTAACTGTTGCAAGTGTATCTCTTGGAACTTGCCATTCAAATTATGCAATAGTTACAGTCTCATTTTCTCAGAAATTGTATAGGTCAAGGTCCGTTTAGCCTGCCAGGACGAACTGCTTGTAAAACGCCTGTTAAACTATTATGGAGCCAACGCGATGTTTACATGTGCGTGCAATATACCACGTTAAGTATGTACAAGTAGGTAGGTTAATCTCAGGCTCATTTAGTTCTACATAGGCTTATCGCACGTGCGGTTGCCGGGGTAACCGGATTTTAGTGGACATGTTTTTTTTGCAATCGGTATCTGTATATATCTAAAATGCTTTTTGCTTGGGAAACCGACAAAATCATAGCACGTCTATGTGTATGTATGTAGCTTGCGATTGTTTGACGGAGACCGGCCCCTTCAAACAGCGACTATTTATACTATAGAGAGGAACATTTACTTCTAAAAGGAAAAGTAAAACGTTCTGAGATGCGATGTGGGAGAGGTTTTTTATTTCCCATCTGTGTCTGCGACTGTTTGCCTACACTGTGTATGTTAGAAAAAGATAAAAAATGTTTGTTTATACGCAGGCACAAATAGGAAAGACCTCTATCACACTTAAGCGCAAAAATAACGCTGTAGGTACTAACGTATGCGTCTGTCAGATTCATACCAAAATTCTGACACTGGGATTCACTGGGTCGTTGGGCGACTCGGTGTCCCACACGAAAATAGAGAGAGAGATCAAACGACCAAGCGCCAACACAGCGGTAGCGCAGCAGTGCGTTGGACCTGCGTAGAGAGTAGTTTTTGTATGGGGACTGACGTTTCTAGTATAGATCTGACAGGCACATACGTAAGCGCAGCGGTATTTTTGCGCTGATGTGTGGGATAGGCTAATTCCTGACCCTTTCGACGCACGAGCTTCCGCCGCAGCCCGCAGCACCCTCTGTCGTGTGATATCGTATCTTTCTTAGTGAATTGACTTTCAGTAGTCTGGTCACGTCGACACATCGAGCGCTTATCACGATTCATTGCCGAGGTTTCCATTTACTATTACAATAATATTTGTCTCTTCCTGTACTCTACGTTGATTTATCAGTTACTAAATTTCGTTAAACGGACTCTATTTCACCTCTGTGTATACGAGTACCTACAGCGAAGTTTACCCGTTCAAGAGGACAACATATTCAGGTTATTTGTAATATTTCATAGAAAAACTAGTAAATTACGCTGTTACTTTATTAGGGAGATAGGTAATTAGTACGCGAGGTGTTGTTAAAACACTTTTCTGCTTAAATTAACATACATGCATACATAAATCACGCCTTTATCCCCTGCGGGGTAAGCAGAACGTTAACGATCGTAAAATTACGGTTGATAGCGCTGCGTCAATTACAGCCGTTGGGCGGTTTTAGTATGGGGATTGACATTTCTAGTATGGATCTGGCAGGACAGACCGCTTGGATATTTTAGAGCTCCGTTGTGCGTCAATTGTGTTACTCGCCTTAAGTGTAGAAGCACGCAAACACGACAATAATGAATTACCGTACTACTGTTCGGTCCTGATTCTTCGCCCTAATAATAGGTTTTTAAATTTCACACTTCGTGAAATTAGATTTTTATGGTGCACAACATGTTTGAAATTTAAAGGCTGAATATGAATTCCCGCATATATATTTTTTTATTTATCACGATTTAAATGTGGATTGCTGATGTTTCCTCGCACATGGAAGAACAGCATCATTATTAGTTTCAGCCAAAATGCCATTTTCAGTTCAACTCTCGTTCACTTGTCCATACAAACTTCCTCCCAACCCTCCCATTAATGCCCAGTGTGTCCATGTGGACAGAACAATACAGGCAAAATTGTTTCGTGATAATGGCAACACTCAATATATCATGAATCTCAATTTGACATAATATTTTATATTTTAAGTAAAATAACTTGTTTAGGTAAAATGTTGTTTGACGTGGGGATATTTTGTTGGAGTTAATATACTACGAAAATCTTAAGAAACCGAACTATGTAAAACAATATCCACCTGATGTATGCAAGGACTAGTGTAGGTGAGGGTTGGATAACCGAGGTTATGGGAAGGAACTTCATGGACCGGTTGCTGGGCTTTTGATTGAGACGAGTTGATGATATTTAGGGAAATTTGCTACGAGGAGAAAGTTAAATACTGTAATTACCGAAAAATATTGTTTTAAATTTTTTTTACCGTGTCCTGGTGAGCATAGCATAGCCCGAATGGGATCTATTTACTTTATCCAGGTTTCCTCCTCAGGACGGTGAGGCAACCAATGATGAAACGATCTCTCACCTTACGCCACAATGGAATTTAGAAGCAATCGGAACATAACATGTCGCCTAGTAGTGCCGACGCCGGGCCCACTGGGAATAAACTCGTATTTTGAAAACATGTATTTGTAAGTTTCTGTGCGGTTGCACTAGTTCCAAACTCGATCGCATCCAAGTTTATTCGAGCCATGTTTGGAAGGATACAAATGCGATTTCTGCTGTACGTGACGTCGTCACTCTGATTCAAACTTTAATTTAAATTGGTATAGGTATCTACAGTCACGAAATATATAATAGTTTCTACTGCTGTAGATTGGCTGCACGAAACGCATGAATAACCTGTACGATTTGACAAGCAGTGGTTTGATCTACAATTTAAAATCTACAGTTTAAAATGTAGTATTTAAGTACTTCGTTTTTTTACGCCCTACCTACCGTTTGATTGCATGATGTATGAGTTCGAATTTCGCGTTTGATTATGACTAATCACTACTGTTGCTCGCCCCTACAAAGGAAAAATACGTGACGACAAAGGACGAATCTTAATCCTATTGCTCATAAATACAATGTTGCCCAAGCCATTCCATACGATATGTTCGACTTTTTATGAAGGCTATGACAGTTAGAGGGCCAGCAATGGCTTTGTTTTTTTTATATTTTCATCATTAGTCACTAGGAAATGGGAATCGAAAATTTATTTAATTTTGAAAATATAGTACTATACTAGCTTAAAAGTATATGTTTGTATGCATACCAAATAATTTCTTTAAAATATAGTATCTTGATGTGTTTCGGAACCAAATATGTGTGCATGTGTGAACCAACATGTGTGTATCTCGTACAGATAAAGAAACGATCCCGAATTGGCGACATTATTGTTAGTCTCTCTATCTGAGCTCTCTATCAAAATATATTATGACATAGTAATATGGGCGAGATGTCAACAATAATGTTGCCCTTACGGGATAGTTTCTTTAAAAAATCAAGTTATACCTAATTAATTCTTGGGCTTAATAAGTAAGGTATCTAAAAACACGAAACTACCTCCATCCAATCGATCAAAATGGCGGGTCGTTACCGGTTTGGTCATTAACTCGCCCTTAACTTGGTTTTATGTCTGGCGTGTGTCATTCGACGGGAACAGAACAAGCCGGTTGGCTTTATTTCTAGAACCACCGTAGTAAGAGGGTAGTAATTCCTGGTCACTCTTATGTTGACCTCATCCGTATTTATGAGTGATCCTCTTCCCTCTTTGTACTGATACTGTGGGCATACTATGTATATTAGCAATGTATATGTGAGTTAACGTAGGTACTTATTTTACTACCAAGAACCTAGTTATTCATAATATGTAGTACATAGCAATAGTATTCTTACGTAGTACATAGATTTAAATGTATTTGTTACACACACAAATCACGCCTTTTCCCTGGCGGGGTAGGCTGATTGTTAACGACCGTAAAATTACGGTCGTAATTACTACGCCTGACAAATGTTCGAGGGTCGATTCAGATAAGTCGGGTACCATTACAGTGACAGGTTGTCAGCCCGTCGCCTAAAATTGCTCAAGTAACATAGGTCGAAATATGAGAAAATGTTTTGGACCTCCCATACAAATTGGGTTGTTTGGTCGGTAGTTTTGTATGGGAGGTCCAAATTCTTTTTTCATATTTCTATATACATATATAATATTTTTACGCCCTGCTTATGACGCTCAGTGAATTCACCTACTGCCTCACGGTTTGACTGTTAATTCATTTCGCTACAAGGTTACTACGTCGTAGCACTTGCTACGAGATGCGTAGTAGAATGCGTATAGCTCTATGGGCGTTCTGACACTTAACGCATTACGCTAACTTACCCAGGCTAACACGGGTGGGCGCTCAAAATAGATAAGTTGATTGAGTGTGAAATTTTATTTTTATTTAGTATCTAGAAATGTATCATAAATATATAAGGTATTTTTATGGTTACCGTGAGCACTAAAATAATCTTTATTTAACCTTAATGGGAAGAGGTCCAAAAAATTATAAGTTCGTTCTCACACTTAAGTCACAACGCATCGTAAAAATAACGCTGCGTAACGCATACGTACGTATGTATGTATGTAATCACTTTATTGTACCACCAATGTATGCGTCTGTCAGATCCATACTAGAAACGTCATTCCCCATATCACTGTATTGACAGGTTATCAGCCTGTCGCTTAAAATTGTAATACATATGAAACCTTTGAGTCCCTTAGTTGCCTTTTACAACACCCACGGGAAGAAATGGGGTGTAATTTTTAATACGAAACATGTAAAAACAAAACTTGATGCATTTACAATATTAAACAACTTAATAGGCAGGTATAATTAAAACAAATTGATTCGTTCTAATGAATATATATAGCAATAGGCAGCCAGCTATTAATCTTCATCGGTTTCTGGTTTGGATGCCTTTTGCATTTCCAATGCCTAGTTAATTTTAGCTTCGAATAGCTGCTGAATATTTCATTTTCGCAGACAAACCTCGTTTATCCATTTGAGGATCAAACTACTCTTTCTGGCCAAGGTATAGGTAGGTACATACATCATGCCTTTATCCCTTGCGGGGAAGGCAGAGCGTTAACGGCCGTAAAATACGGTCCCCATCGCCACGTCTGACATTTTTGAGGATTGTTGTTTTCGAAGGTTGTTACAGAAAACATGTGTATCACTATAGTGACAGGTTGTCAGCCTGTCGCCTAAAAAAATGTAATACACCAATACTCTCGAGTCCCATAGTCGCCTCTTACGACACCCGCGGGAAAGATGTGGAGTGATGCTATTCTAAGCCGGCATTACACGGCAAACATATATATATAATAAGTAGGTAATTCTTGTAAGAAAGTTATTTATTTAGTCAAAAAATAATGAAGCAGTTTTGTATGACGTTGTAGTGTCGTTGGTATCATTAAAAAGTGACGCTGAAAATTCCATGCAAAAATCTTTTCATAGCAAGTTCAAAGAAAAGTACGAATGAATTTCTGGTACAAAGCTAATTACCTACTTTGCGGTTACTATTCAGAGCGGGCTTTTTGACTGAAGCTAATTTGTAAATTAGGTGTTATTTTTAGTTTTCCACACGCTTTGTCAATAAATACGAGTATTGCTTTATATATTCATGTGTTACTCATGTATAGGTGATGTGATTCTGTTAGTATCTGCTCTCTAATTATTATTCGTTAATATAGTACCGTTATGGCCTAGACATTATAGATTTTAGATCATCTTGTGCTACGGCGGATCGTACACTTGACGAACGACAGAGCGCAAAAATATCGCAGCGGTCTGTCCATACTACAAATGTCAATCCCCATACTAAAACCGCTAGTCAACCGCGCGCTCAACCTCTGTCGACGCAGCGCTATCGCAGCGTCGTCCGTCGAGTGTGGTTTTATGAGTAGTATGGGAGTGACGTTTCTAGTATGGATCTGACAGACCGCTGCGATATTTTTGCATCCCGTCGTGCGTCAAGTGTGCGATCCAAATACGTTGGAGTTTCTAGCCGGACGTGAGTTTCCCCGTACATTACGTCTACTGCTACTACTGCTGAGATGGTTCCCACACGTCGGTCTCGTTTATTTTACCATGGTATTTTGCCAGTCCGGACAATTGATAAAAATTTAAATGAAAAATATGATATCTCAAAGATACTTTTACAAGACGCCGCATCGCCGTAAGACTCTCACGGGTCATACTGGCTATCCAAACTCAAAATAGTGGCACATGTGCGAAGCTTCTAACTTTGCCTGGCTAACAATCCCTAATATGTTTAATGGGGTCGAGCGGATGATCTGGAGTTAGATCCTGAGAGACCTCTGACCACTTAGTTTGATCATTTGGAAACCCAATGTTAGTGGTTGCAGTGCAAAGGTTAATATGTATTAAACGCACTATACGTAGTGCAGAGTTATAAACCTACATAGTGCCTCCTACAGAGATAGATTGCCACAGAAACATTGACATTTGAGGGGCGGCGAGCGCATGATATCTCAGGTCTGGTGAGTTTCTCAAAATATGGTACATCTTATTTTAAAATAAGGAATAAAAATATCCACAAATTAACACTTTCAATCTTCCTGTTATAAAATAGAAAGTGAAGGCATAAGCATTTTGGTATCATCTTTTTTCCTTTGTGTAGTTCAATTAGTCTTAGCTATAGGTCTTTCTATGCCAGACAACCAACATGGTTCAGTCCCACCCTACCCCCAGGGGTATTGCCAGGGGTATGGTGGGTCCGAAGTGTACTGACCTATTCTGTAGAATGCCACCTGCAGCTTGTGCTAGATTCTTCACCTCAGTAACCCCATCGGCCAGGTGCTTTCCAGTATTGAATTATTTAGTACTCCGTTTGCATTTGATCGATATAATTATTGAGTAGCGCACGACTCTTCCTTTATCTAATCGGCTAAAATTGATGCAGTCTTCTTTTGTTGCTATAATTAATTAACATAGGAAAGGTATTATTACTGATGATGATGTAGATTAAACAATACCTTTATTCTGGAATAAGTATATAACCGAGTGCAATTGCTAAACCAAATAAAAGTAGGCCAAATTTAAGTAGGTACCAAATAACAGTAGGTTCTAGTTAAATGCTATTTTTTTTTGCATTTGATTTGTGCGTGTCCTCTACGCAATTTAGATAAATATGTTTACTTGTCATTAGATACTAGGATCATTAGTTTGGTAAATAAGTATTAGCCAAACAGGACGTGACTTAAGTAGGCCTTTCTGTACTATCATAATTTCTTCATAACTGATGATCTCTCCGACCGATTTCGGCCATGGCGACCACTTTGACTCCTAATCAGATCGGCGCTGATGCGCCCGGAGATGGCTATTGTAGCCAATTTTGGCAGTAAACTCCCGTGCACAGAGTGGACACGTGAGTTTGCCATTTACATAATTATAGTTAATGGCGACGGGTGGACGGGCCTTCAGCTCATAGCGCTTAGCGTCGAGGTCTGCTTTACGCTGTTCCTCAAACTCGCGGACTTGCTTCTTAACCATCCCGCGCCATTCGGGACGCTGTGCTGCCAGACCCTCCCATTGAGTGGGCTCAATGTTGCATCTTTTCATCAAATCAAATCAATAAGTCAACCACATAACTAAATTACATTTTTTTCTTGGAGGGAGGCAAAATATACGTGATTCTTGTATTTGCTTTGCCATTTGTCTTTTTTTACAACCAATTTAATACGTTCCTTACTAAATACTACTTTTCTATGTCTTAAGCACCTTCCTATTCTCTCTTAGTTATAAATAACCAATAAGACCAAATGGATCAGATAGGTAGGTACGTGGGTAGGTAGCTTTAAGTCAATAAACTAATGGAGATTAGCTACAAACTAAGTAATAACGGATAATTAGATACTCGTCTCCTAATGTTCGTCGCGACCGCGTGACATACAACCACCCGGAGGTAGAGGTGCCGGGATTCTAGCAGACGTATTCCTTTTTGTTGCATTAGATATAAATTGCAAAATGCATATACAGACTAAATTATAGGAAAAAACACAAATTATCTATCTATCTGACGACCGATGTGGCGCAGTAGTAGTGCGACTGCCTTTGACGCAGAAGGTTCCGGGTTCGATTCTCGGTGGGTCACTCACAAAGTTGGTATTTATCACTTTCAGAATTTGTTCCCACTCTGGTTAGGACATTGCGGGCTGAACCACCCGATTCTCCGTAAGTAAGATGGTTCCATGTTTCGGATGGCACGTTAAGCCTTAGATCCCGGTTGCTGTCTATGATCACATAGACGGCGGTCGTTATAGAACCATGTCAGAAGCCTGGTACATGTAGAAGGCGGTTGAAAAATTCTGACGCTAGGGTTCATCGGGTGGTTGGACGACTCGGTGTCCCACACGAAAAGGGAGATCTATTTATCTACGGTGTGTGGCTGTGTTTATGGGCAGTAGGAGATTTCTCTCTCTAGGTAGATTTGTAGTGGATGTTCTTTGTAGCGATATTTTTAAGGATGCAGCAAAGTGAAAGCACCATTTTTTGACAAAGTCATGTAGAAGAATACGCGTTTATCATACTGTTATTGCAGCAGAAACTACCCTAGTCCTCGCATTATACGGGACCTGCTGGAGGTTAGCCCCAAGGCAATCAGTGTGGCCGAATACTGGTCCAATAGAATTTAATTGTTGCCCATCGATTCGATGAAGAAGAGCAGAACAGGAACTCAACTTGTGAAAGCGTGATATCCGAAATCATAGACGAAGGTCGGCAACGACTGGTATCTAAATTTCTACTACTCAAAGTTAAGGTCTTACAAAATCCTGGTCTGCATCCGCCGGCGCTGTAAGCAGAGGGCATGCATTCGCGTTCGGAATTATGGACTTGTATATTATAAAAACAAATGTCCTCATTCAACTTGTCTTGGTTTTAATGGTACTAGCGGCATAAGTCTGTGTCACTATAGTACCATTAATTGTACTAATCGATGGTACTAGTGACCCTGCGGGATTCATCAACGCAGAGCTTAAGCTACTACATCTAGGACAAGAGATTTGGGCAGTAGGTTGAATTTACCACAAACATTCACTAAGAACGGATTTTTAGAATTTCCACCCCTAAGGGGGTAAAAGAGTGTTTTGCATTTGTATGACAGTTCGTGGTCTTTAAGCTGATTTGTCTCAAAATGTCTTAGCAGAGTTACACGCACAATAAAATGCACGAGTAAAACCGCAGGGGGGAAAGCTAGTTTTCACATAACAATATTTTCACCGAAGTCCATACAAACCGGTAGCTAAAGCTTCAGCTCTTGCTGTCAGCTGATGCTGATGCTGTATCCTCCGGAATACCTCTTTATGATTATTCTCTTTCTTAGTAATATCACTGCAAGGAATGAGCTTGAATCGTTACCAGTAACTACTTAAATTTAATTAGCAGGCGCTCGCTAAGAGTTATTGCGGTAAGTGAGTTAGTTCAGTACGGAAGTGGAATCTCTAGTGGCTGATTGCTGGACGAGAGATTCTGTTATTTTCCAGAAAAAAATATTTTTCAATCTCGCTTAATCAAGGTGATTTTTTACCGTGTGCTGTACTTTTATGTACATTATTTTTCGACGAATTAGATATTTTAGGTGGTGCAGTAGCGAATCATCCTTCCTGGTGGCGCCGCTCAGTTCTACTCGTCCCCTACAAAACGTATGGACGTAACTTGATTTTTTGCGAAAATGAGTTATATACACTAAATGATTTAGAAATTTTTAAACTTTTTTTATATCTAATGGATGTATCTCTATGTACCTTAGTTTCCGTTATAAGGTAAGTTGTATCTTATATCACAAAATATTGTCACGTAGGGACGTAAGTTAAATTTACCTCTTTACGTCACAGATTTTTATTTAATTTTTTTTGGGGGTATCTTAAGTTACGTCTAAATATTACAAATCACATTAATAAATTTCCTCGCACGGAATCTCATTATTGCCGCGCTAAAACTTCAAAAAAATATCCTTACGAAGACTTGAGTTTGACAAAAATGTTTTCACTATATTTTAAAACGAATTGACGTAACATAGATTCAAATAGACGTAACTTAAAATTGCATACATTTTTAATTTTGCATAAAGACGTAAGTCGAATATATATACATTTTTTTTAAAAACCTGTTGCGTTTTCCAAATATCATACACATATTCACAATTGAAGCAAGTTTACACCCTTGTATAAAAAAAATGTGGACGTAAGTCTAATCACAAATATGTGACGCAATTTTAAACTTTTGGCCAACCTTCAATCGCTTCTCCTGTAAAATTCAGTTTTTGTAGTTACGTCCATACATTTTGTAGGGGACGCACTTGGGCGTGAAATATCTTATTCCTTTCTGTTGTACTATTTATAATATACATAATCAAACTTTTATATTAGCACTTTATTCACTAATATTAAATTATAAAAAAAACAAGATACTAAGGGGCTTTGATTACAAAAAGTGCATTTTTGAAGTCCCGTGATGACATCTCTATGCTGTGTGCGCAAATAGTGCAACAAAAAAAATTGTATAGAAAAATGAACAGCGCAAAATGGTCTGCAAATATTTCCCGCCGACGGAAAGGAATGTCCATGTATTCTTTCTACACTTAGGCAATTTTCATATTTCTATCCTATTGAAGCCAATTTCATACTTCATATTTTGTGTTGAATATAAAATTTATTTAAATAAAAACAATAAAAATATAAAATAAAAACAATTGTGTTGAATATTCTAAGACGCATATAATTGAGCGCACCCTCTATATCTCTAAAAAGACGTTAAAATATGAACAAAACAGATAAAAACTCAAACTCAGATACAGATGTATGCATAGACTTTTAATATACTAGGATGTATGGAAACGGATATAAATGAGCATGTTTATAATAATAATCGAATAAACTAGTAGGTAATAGTTTTGGACATTCATTTTAGACTACCGTTCTGTATTTTACTGAATTTTATTAAATCATAAGTGTCAAATCACAAAATACTAAAAACAATACATAATTATTTCGAAACTACCCAATAAAATATTGTGAGTAAGTGTTGTAGGAGGCGACGTTTCACGAGAAGATTGTGTGTGAAAGTATTTAGCATTTTAGGCGTTGTTTGACAGGCGCCTCGAGCAACGCTAGTTCTTGTGTTCTTCATGAGTCAAAGTCCATTTTTAGAGCTTATTAGTATGGAAAAATCGAAATTGCCTCGCATCTGAGACACGCATGAACTACGGATTCGTAAAAATGCACAGTAATGTACCTTCGCCAAATGAGGGAGCTAGGAAAATCCTTCGGTGTGTTCCAATCCAACCCTTATTGCAAGGTCACTGTGTATGGCATGGCTTCAACAACGCTAACCCACATAACCATCCTCGTCGCCATTGAAGAATATAGTAATTATTGTAAGAAATAATACAAATGCTTTGTACTGATCATGGCGCCAAATCAAAGAATGAATAATAGACAACGAACACCAAAGAGTTCCTACATTACAGTTACATTATTAGTTATTTTCTTTCCCGTGGGTGTCGTAAGAGGCGACTGAGAGACTCGAGGGTTTTAAGTGTATTGCAATTTTAGGTGACAGGCTGACAACCTGTCACTATAGTGATACACATGTCTTCTGAAACAACCCTGGAAAACAATCCTCAAAAATGTCAGACGTGGCGATAGCGACCGTATTCTTGCGGCCGTTAACGCTCTGCCTACCCCGCAAGGGATAAAGGCGTGATGTATGTATGTATGTTATTAATTATATCGGTGACGACAATAATTTTATTCACAAAAAACACTTTTTAAACTTTTTTAAAAGATATGGTCTCGTCAATGACACAATCGGCCAAAATGAAAAAGCTCAACAAGAACCTACTGCCTGGGGCGGTTCCGATGCGGTTCCGTTTTGTCTACAGCTTTAACACTTTTTTCACAAAACTCAAGTAACAAAGACAAAAATAAAGAAGAAGAAATCGTTGGAGTGTGTTAATGGAGCTGCAAGCTCCGGTTACGGAATGAGCTAATTAATGGGCCCATTCTGGGGAAATAGTTCTCTACAGAATGGATCTAAGTGAGATAATGATAGTTCATACGTCCTAAAAGATAGGTTTAGGTTTATTTTGAAAACTTTTTTCCGATAATGTCGTCCAAGTTTTAAAACCTATTCTCGTACTCAGCATAATTAACTTTGTGAACGACTCAGTGTTCCATACCAAAAGAAGAAGAAGACCATACTTTTAATAACTATGACAGAAGATGCACTTTCAACTTAGAAGAACCAAAGAAAGAAATACCAAGTTTCATGTTTTCGTTTGATGCCGTGTGATGCCGGCTTAGAATAGCATCACCCCATTTCTTCCCGTGGGTGTTGTAAAAGGCAACTAAGGGACTCGAGGGTTTCATGTGTATTACAATTTCAGACGATAGGCTGACAACCTGTCACTACAGTTATGCATGTATCATCGATAAGGGCCCTCAATACTTGTCAGACGTGGCGATAACGACCGTAATTTTACGATTGTTAACGCTCTGCCTACCCCGGAAGGGATAAAGGTGTGATTTGTGTATGTGTATGTATGTATGTTTTCGTTTCATATTTGGCCCATATGCCACTAGAAAGGAGGTCACTAGTATGCTTAGAGAATTAAACCACTAGTATGCCAAATGCCATTGAATGTACCAAAGCAAATGAATTTAGTCATAAATATGAAAACAAAGGCCATTGTAAATACCCATTACTCTCTATTCTTAATTTGTAATTTTTCGTTTAAATACTTAAATACTGAAAATAAAGTTCAAATACGTGGGCATGCTATCAAGAAATTCTAGCGTGTCATTAATAACACATGGTGTGCTGCGAAGCCGATATTAAACTTCAAGGAGTGAAAAATGGTGTTGAATATACCAGAGAGTGAGGACGGGACGAAGCTTCGCTCTTGTTTAGTTTAGTACTTTTCTAGTTTAAGACACACCTCACCGTATAAAGTGCAGTAAACAAGATTTTACTATATTTTTAATGACGATGCTTACGTTCAATTACGACGACTTGTTAGATTGGCAGATACCTAGTGTATAGTGTAAAATATATAAAATATTTGTGCTTTATATATCACACGACCAACACACAGGCATCCAGCACAAACTAAGAGCAACCTAACACAGCATATAAGAACATACGAAAAAGAAAGGCATTTACGAAATCATCTACACCGGATGCCATGGCCATGGAATATACTACTCCACTGGTCATAGCAAATGGCAGGGATGACGTCGTTGCACAGAACAAAAAGGACATTTGCGTCGCTCGCGCTCGCTACGTGCTCGCTGCGGCGCGCGCATGGCATCTCTTGTCGTCTGTAACAAACCCTCAAACAAACCGCATTATCGTCCGGTGTGTTTCGCTCCCACCCTCCTATCTACTTTTTTTTCGAAGGCACATGCTGACCGCTTACACGGCTCGTGTGTTCGACGCCGGGCAACGCAATGAGATTTGAGCTGAAACCGCTGCCACGCGGCATTGCTTCATTGCTTTCGTTTTGCGCTACGCGGATTGCGGGGCTTGACAGCCAAGAAGCCGCGGATTTGCACGTAGCAAGTAGCAAGGCACGTCGCTGATCCTATTCGCTCTGTGGCTGACAAATACTTACTTATCGAGAGCCGAGAGTACCTACCAGTAATCATCAGAACCAGTAGTCCTCCATAGCCACTGTACTCTATCTGTCGTACAGTTGTATTCATAATAGTTTTTCTTTTAGTTCGTAACGTTATAATATCGTTGCCGAAACCGAAATATTTCAATAAGGCATGCAATAAAGGTCAGTGGATAAAAACACATGAATAACACAGACAAGTAAAAGATGTGGTGCACCGCTCTTCGACGCAAATGTCATTTTTACTCTGTGGATAAAAACCTCATTTTGGAAACCCGTAAACCAATGTTTACATGAAAACAAAATACTGCAAAACAAACAAAAAACAAAAACTGGCATAAATGACGTCAATTTGTTTGTAAACAGGCCATTATCGTAACATAAGCAGATGAATAAATATTAATTTGCTTTGAACGTGATCTGTGATTGGTGACGTGTAACATTAATACCTATTTACCTTAACATAACTTAAGTAACTCGTTGTATATTTACAAATGAAGCACAAATCATCAGTGCCTTCGTGGGTTTCATTTCGTTTTCAACGCAAAATAGAGATATCGGGTGGGGTAAGCCACAGTGAGACATCTCGAGTAGGTACGCACACGACGTCCAAGTTGCTTTTTAGGGACGTACTTGACTCCGATGAGCAATGTTCAGTCCGTTCCTGTATTGTGGATGATGTATAAATGTAAAGCAGCATTTCCACCTCACCGCATTATCGTGCGATGTAGATCACAGATAATGGTGTAAAGACGCTGGGGAATACGATCCACCCACTCTTTAGCGGATTAGGCACCTAAATGTTGCCGATTTCGTGATAAAAGTAACAGCTTCGCTGTGCTTTCGTAATTCGAACAGCTACGACTACACACGACATGATTTTGATGGCGATGCGTATCTAAAATCATAGTATCAGAATTTTGATACCTTGATAAATACCAACCCCAAAATTAAGAGAGACAGACTCTTGTCGGTGGAGTAATTTCCATTCTTCCCTCCTCTAGGCCAGTGATTTGACCTTTTGATACAACACGATAATTTTTCCGTTATTTGGGTGAAGTAAGAAACCGTTAAGAGCCTATTACCAAAAAAATCTCAAGGCTAAATGAAGGTGATGGCGCTCATGGTTATGCTAGGTAGAAAGTAAGAGACAGCATGTATGCAGCAGCAGCTATGCTAAGTAAAGCGCCGCGTGAGCTACGTCAAATTACGTTGACGCGAAAATAAAAATCGTATATTTAAATATATAGTGACAAAGTATTCGATTCGCTAAGAAGATGTCTTTTTTGTGAATTCTTTAGGTTTTATATTTCTAACTTCATTTTAATCGAATTTCGATGTTATATTAAAATGCCACGACGAGTATTATCTTTTTTTATTTTTATAGACCTTTCTTTGGATTTTTATTGTTTCAAGGACATTTGTTCTAATCGTGTTTTAGGGTGGAGTGTTCCTTATACATGAATATCAAATATCAAATACTCGTAGTTATTAAGATCTATTTGTTTGAAAAGTTCTAAATTCCGGAGATAGACCCTTAATATCAAAACAATGAATATTGTAAACAACCGTGAAACTTTAAAATTTTGTGGGTGAAGTAAGTTCGTCTACATCGGATTTTTCCTCTCTTTTCTCTACCTTCCCTTCCATAATATTCTTAATAAACTGCTCGTGTTGTAGCAAGTGACCAATCATCTTCTCTCTTCGACTTTCAATGATCTTCAGCGGACAACATTTCTCTGCAACTAGTGACAACACTTCTTCATGTATTCTTCTCTATCCAACCGAAGAGTCTTAAATGGTAGTTAGCTAGTACCTACCTTGTCAGCTTACAATATCAGTGACTGTTGCAGTGGCTCTCGCAATCATCTCACAATTCGCAACCTCGATTCCCGTGGCGGTTCGTAATCACTCGTCGAGGGAGAATTTTTCATTGAAGTGAAAGAAATAGTTCTTTATGGTAGTAGCCAAAAATAGACCAAATTCTGGTCGAGTAATATTGGAAGGACATGACCAAGTCGAGGCCTTCCCAAGCAAATGAGACCAGAAATTGTCATTTTGGCTGGGGCTAGTATAATGATTTTCTTCCATTTGCGAGGAAACATAACAAATCGACATTTAAATGATAAAAATACCCAAGCAGCATGCATTGGAGTTAGCAACGTTCATTGAATAAATGAAGATTATCGGAAAAATCACATTCAGCCAATCTAAAAACCTCATTTCACGGCCGAAAAGTTATATGGAATTTCATCATTGTCGTGTTTGCGTGCATTCCTTTTAATTATTCTTTTTTGAAATAATAACGACATTTGCGAGCAAATGGAAATTATTTTTAACTTTTTGAAGGCTTGATATGTCGGGGGTTCTTTTAAATTTTTACTTTAAGTTTTATTAACTCGTCCTGATAAGCAAAAATCCCGAAACGGCAAGATTATTGTTAATATCTCGCTCATACGACAGTATAATAGAGCAACAAACAATAATGATGCCATTTCATGTACCGGGTTGTCCTTTGTTTTTGATTAAGTTGGTCATTTGGCACTACATCTGCGCTGCCCGCGATGGAGACTTGAATTTCACAAGACGTTATTCACTTCTGTACTCTACTTACAGGTGGGAAGGGAGCATTCGATAAACTAATATTATAGGATGGAACGAATGCGAAAATGCATTCTTTCGTAGGTAAGTACATTTTACACAATGTTTCTTTTTACGTAAATTGCAAATATATATTAATGTGAGACAGCCATGTGCCTTAATAAGACTTTGGATGTGAATTAATCAACATCAGTACATAGTACAAAACAAAGCCCTTTTTTCGCTGTTTTTTTCTCTCCCAGCTCTCTCCCCTCCTCTTAAACAGGCGCAGAATATTGATGATTGTTTGTTTAGACAGTTTCAATCATAAGGTTTTTATGTATACCTAATTCATGCTGGAAACATCTTGTTCTTACGGGAAAACGATGCGGTTGCCATCGATGGGCACCTGGTTGATATATTTATTTTTACAATATTTTTATAACTGGCGCTGAAAGTTTCGGGTTCGATTTTTGGCAGGTCCGTAATAAATATGGTTCCGTGTTTCGGATGAAAGAAAAGCAGCCATAGGTCACGGTTGCTTTCTATACATTGCTGGTTACTTCGACGGAGGTCGTTACATAACCATGTCAGGAAGAAGCTTGCTATTTGTCGAAGGTGGTTGAAAAATCTAAAACTAGGGTTCATTGGCTCGTTGGATGACTAGGTGTCCCAAATGAAAAGAGAGAGAAGAGACGCTATGTCTTTCTCATGATGTTTTTTAAAATTTTGTATGAGGTTTACTTTCATCGTCATTATCATGATGAACATTCGTACTTCGTACTTACAGAACAATAAAAGGCTTAAATGAAATGAAACACTTGGAACGTCTGCGCAAAATGAACTCGATAAGTCGTATGAATCTGAGCGTACGGTCGTTCCCCCACCAAGACTAACGAATAGAAGTGAAATCTAGCTCAGTCAATACAGCTTGTCCTTTACAGTGAAGAAGAAGAAATCAAGCCATTTTGTTTTGTGTTTTGTAGTTATACGAATTTCATCTCAAGTTTCTGCCGAAACGGTCGAGCGTTTTAACTGAACTGTAGAAATTTCGGGGGTTAATGGAGTTCAAACGATTCATTTTAGTAAATTGGCTCTATTTCAGACCTCATACCTTTTTCATAGGTATAATAATTATGCACCTGTCTTGGCAAACTTAACGTGGAAAATATTTTTGTAGGATTAGACTTGCAGAAAGCGAGCAGAAAAGAAGTGTCTCGGTAGTTTAAGAACTCTTTCCAATATTGCTGCTCCAGTTCCGAAGTGAACCCTCGCTCATTCAAAAGACCCTGTATCAGATAATTAAATCTGGTCAAGAAAAGTTAAATTGGAATTTGATTTATGCGACAAATAAAGTTAGGAAGTTTAATCCTTTGGAGGAGCCTGACAAAGTGAGCGATAAAGCATCAATGAAATACACATTGTAAGAAAAAGGAAAGCGGAATTTATTGCATGAAATACGTTTAAAGTTTTTACCCATTAGTACTACGATAACTGTAATGTAAATAAGTAAAAAGTGAGTCGTTGTGTGTTAGCATCTTATAATAATGATTCTTATACATAAACTTGAAACTCGTTACGATACTTACAATTGAACAATCAACGGCAAAATCCAAGTCGAACTCGCGCACGGAGGATTCTGTTCTTTTATGTGTAATTTCAATCACCTTTTATGAGATTCAGTCAGGTGACAGTAGGACATAAATCTCATTGGTACGACGTATGTCGGGCGGAGTACTTATAGCCTACGTCGTTTTATATCGTCTTGTCTATATTTGTGCCAATTTTATTAAAATTGACTCAGTGGTTTAAGCGTTAAAGCGTAGCAGACAGTTCCACATGAGAAGTCCTGCAATCGGGACTCATAAACTATAAAAGAGTCCACTGAGTTGGTAGAGTAAATACTTCTAGTTTGATTAGACTGAAACTAAAACTCAAACTGTAGATTTAAATGTGATTCAGTTCGAGAGGAACTCTAAATTTACTTGGTATTTTTGTTGCACGGCGGAACTGAAGCTGAGCTTCCTAATGATATAAAGCTGCAGGTGGACTCTCACCAAGCTTTGCGCGACGAGTCTCTAGCGAATAGTACATTAGATTAATTAGATAGATCGATTGATCATTAGTCGATCGTCATCTCATCATAAGTAATTAATAATATACATCATAATAAATCAAATGAAAAAATCACTCAATTTATAAGTTACAGCAAATCCATGAAAAATATTAGTTTGGTGTACCTTTACCTATCCTCTAGGTACACTGAAAAAGATTAATTTATTTGTGTGGATATAACGGTCATATTACCATTGATTACAGAGCAAACTGTGCTGGTAGAGGTTAGTTGTCATCCTGCTAGGGGCAAACATATCTGTCTACCCTTTTTCTAATACGTCGACTGCGATCCGTTCGGTTGCTCGTACCACTACTATTGTCGTGTCGTGAGAAATTAGGGAGTGACAATGGTAGTGGTACGAGCAACCGAACGGATCGCAGTCGACGTATCAGAAAGAGGGTAGACAGATATGTTTGCCCCTAGACGGATGACAACATTCGCCAAAACAGTCTACTCGTGACCATAGAGCGTGAACCGCTTCGAAATATCGAGGTACATATAAACAAACATAATTGTGGTGATAGTCCCGTTAATACTATTAATTTCAGTGTCGTGCACAACCGCGAAAAACTAAAATCATAATAAATAACATTATGCGGTATTATGTGTTAGGGAACTTAAAATTTTCTTGTCAGAGTAATAAATTTGTATTGTTTCCTGGAAAATTCAATCTCTTGATCAGCTCGTTGCTGGCCAATTTGCCGTTGGTGGGTATAGAGTATAATAGGTGCATAATGTAGTTGTCAGGAAGACCACCTTGGACTGCACCCATTATCATTACCTGTAAACATTTTATAACAAGTAAAAACCAAAAATAAAATAAAAGCAATGCTTACAATTTGCTTCTTAATTGTGATTTTTAGCACGATTAACAATCTAATTTATAATAATGATCATTATCATTGTGTAGATATAACGAAATCTTTTATGAAAATAGTCTCAATAACTAATTATATACGTAAGTGATGAGAATAATCGTTGCTCTTATTATCAATAACAAGCTAGGAACTCCCATCGACAGCATTTCGCAAGCCGTGCTAAAATTAACTTTTACAGCGTTTTCTTGGTAATTTTACCAGCATTGTAGCAATGTATAATCCAAAAAATGCTGAGTATTTATGGTGTAAAAATATAGGTTGCAAATATTTTAAGGGGTGAAACAGCCCATGAAACTGGACAACTTTTCCCAACAAGAAACATAGGTCGAGATATTTTAAAAAAATTCGACCACCCATACAAATTGACTTAGTCGGTTGGTAATTTTGTATGGGAGGCCCATTTTTTTTTCATATTTCGACCTATGTTCCTTGAGGAAAGTGGTTCCCATTCATGAGCTAATCAACCTACCACATATTACACTGAATCTAGAGGGCGCGTTCTACTCATAATACTGAACAACTTTCGTCTGAAACTGTTTTTCGAAACATATCTAATTATCTACCTAGGTAACAAAAAATTGGCTGGTACATTTTGTGTGTGGGAGAAAGACAATATTTTTTTTCATATTTCGATAAAAGTTTCGGACTAAAATTGTTCAGCTGTATGACTAGAACGAATCCTTAAAATGTGTGTAGTTGAATAACACAGAGCAGAGACGTCATGCGCGCGTAGCAAGTGACGCTTTCCGGGTTCGAATCCAGTTGGGCAACTCGACCGAATTTTACTACTTTTTGACTTTGTTTCTAGTTTGGCTAGGGCAATTGCAGGTTGAACTACCTGATTGTTGACTGGGTTGGGTATCCCACACGACTGAAAAAGAAGAGTATAAAATGTGTTAAATTTAAATACTTACTTCCAGATACGTTTTAGACGGCAGTCTCTCCGGAGGGTAGTAATCCAGGGAGTTTAGCTTACGGGGGCTTTTATTTTGGACGTAAGTTATTGCGTGCAGTTCTAGATGCCCTTCATAATGAACAGTAACTAGTTTCTGGTGGTACCATCCAGCAGGAACACCCTCTTGTCTGAAAATAGTAATTGGATTCAAACGCAGAAAATGTAATCATTATCCATCATCATTTGTCTGCCCGTCTGCCCTTGACGTAGAATAGACGAACATTTATTTCTTAAATTAGGTATTTACCCATTTTTTAGGTCGCATTTCGGGCTTTTAACGAATGGCGAGTATCAATATTTTAACGAATGGAGAGCACCTATCAATACTGTAGTAATATAAATGATGTTTCATTCAGTCCTTACATCCATTACTTAGGTACTCATATATGATGTAGTTTGTCTGATTAATTCTTGGATTATTATTATTTACGTACGTTATTGTCAATTTGTCAAATCAACTAGTACAAATGTCATGACATGGTTCCATGATCATGAATCATAATGATTCATAATAGGTACTAATAACATTCTTACCCTACCTATCTACGTAGTACTCTTCTACAAATCAATATACTACTTATATATTTTTTTATTTATGCCTTTTCTGTCCCACTGCTGGGCAAAGGCCTCCCGCTTCTCTCAGACTTTGCGGTTAATGGCTGTTGGCGACCTGGGTCAAAGTCGTCCATTACATCCCGCCATCTTTATAGTTAAGAGAAAGGGGATATATTTGTCGAGTATCGTGTAGGACGGCCGATTGTCATGCTTTCTGTCTCCCTCGTGAGGCTCTTACAGGCGTTCATGCTTTTCCCCTCACAATTAGGTATCCGCGGCCATTTACAGATCGTTTCTTTATCTGATGTGATTATATGGACCATAACCCATCATACTAGTCCAGTGTAGAGTGGAGGATCCCCAGAGCCTCGTCCGTGGTTCAGTAGCGTGAACCACGCGCAGGAGAGGTTGACTTGGGCTTCAGAAGATGTTGTTTAAAGCCCCTGGTGTATGAAAGATGCGTTCGATAGCTGAAGGCGCTGGTTTCAAGAAAATAATCTTTTGTGGACTGTATTATTTGGTTTAATGGCAGAGAAAAGAATGGGAGACTGTTATGACCTATTGCTCTTTTAGGTTTAGGAAAAGGGAATTCACTTACCACACCGACTGAATATGGCGGATCCTCGAACGGCGTCGCGGCTTGGGTGCCAGCGACGCTTTTATTTTTGCACTTCACAGTTTTATACAGGTTTGGAAAACACTCGCGGCTATTATAGTTTGGATGTTTGCTTAAATTATGCGGTTATTAAATATTTATGTTCAATTTATAAGCTTGCGAAAAATTGAGGCACGCGCACGCAGTAGCGATACACACACAACAGTCTTTTTTTTTTTTTTTTTTTTCACGCAGCCGCGGGAGCGCCACGTTGAAATCCGAACACTTCCGAACGGTGACGATTGCTTCCGAGTCGGTGTATGTGCGAAGGAAAAGGAAAGGATAGAGCAAAAGGCGGCAAAGGGTTACCTTGCTTACAGCCAAACCATTCTCCCCCACCTTGAAAGGGGATGAGTAATCCACTTTCAAAACCAACAGTCCAGAAATATCAAAAAACAGCGCTCCAAGTTAATAGAGAATGTTGGGAAAAGCGTGTTAAATTTTGGGGGGAAAACGTCATCTATGACGTAAATGCGTACCTCGTACAAGGTATAACTACACACAAGCGAGTCAAAACCAAAATTGAGTAGAAACTAGAAAGTTTTTTTTTTTTTTTTTTTTTAAACAGGTTATATACAAAAGTGCAACATTTAGTAGAGTTATTGGTTGGGTAAAGGGCAAAGTTTTACCACTGGGCGCCGATAGACACCAGTTTTAGTTTTTACATCCGCCACTCTCACCACTCCGTCTTTTCCAGGGAAAGTATCAATAATAATGCCTATTGGCCATTGTAGCGGAGGAGCATTGTCAGTTTTTATTAGAACAACTGTCCCCTTTTCAATGGAGTCAGACTTCTTAGTCCATTTTTGTCTGCTCTGTAAACTGTTCAAATATTCTACTCGCCATCTCTTCCAGAATGACTGAACCATAGAGTCAATTAATTGAAAGCGTTGACGCGGGGTTTTGTTATTAGATAAATCCGCTTGAGGAAGCGACTTCAAAGGCGTCAATGTCAAAAAATGAGACGGAGTTAATGGTAAAGGATCTGTCGGATCAGAACTCAACACTGATAGAGGACGAGAATTTAACAGAACCTCTATCTGAGTGAGTACAGTGAGCATTTCCTCATAGGTGAGAAGTTGATCTCCAACTACTTTATTCAAATGAGTTTTCACACACTTGATATTACTTTCCCATATTCCACCGTGATGGGGAGCTGAAGGAGGATTCATCCTCCATTCAACTTGGTTTTCAAGTAATGCAGCTGAGAACTCTGAGTTATATTCAGATGAACGAATCAAATCATATAAAGATTTCAGATGCGATCTGGCACCTACGAAATTTGTGCCACGGTCAGAGTACATACAGCTGACCGGGCCGCGACGCGATAGAAAGCGTGTAAGCGCGTTTAAAAAGGACTGTGTGGACAAATCAGATGAGAGTTCAATATGTACGGCATGAGTAACCAAACATATGAACAGGCATATGTAAGCCTTAATACTGCGCACTCCGCGACGACGATGAGGTATTATTCTGATGGGACCAGCGTAGTCGCAACCAGTTTCTACAAAAGCCTTATTCACTTCACAAACTCTGAATTGTGGTAGATCTCCCATTAAAGGAAAATGCGGAGAAGGTTTATTTTTAAAGCATAAATTGCAGTTATTAACGCGTTTTCTTACTGCATTTCGACCTCCGAAAATCCAATATTTTTGTCGTAGGATCGAAAGCAAAAGACCAGAGCCAGTATGAAGATTCTTCTTATGCTCATAATCTATAATAAGATTAACGACATGGTCGTGTGAAGGGAGTAAAATTGGGTGTTTACTATCATAATCTAATTCTGAGTGAACTAGGCGACCTCCCACGCGCAATAAATTATCCTTTTCGTCTAGAAAGACACTAAGTTTTGCAAAGGAGCGCGGTAAGGTTCCATTATTGCTTATAATTTTCAACTCAGAGGAGAAATGTATTTCCTGTACAGCGCGCAAAACAGCTAGCTCTGCGGTACGAAAGTGAGAAAGTTCTAATTTCCTTGGCAATTTTTTAATAAATCTGTATAAGTAAATGACAATGTGAAGCAGTTTTTTCCAAGAGGAAATACGAAGAGCTAATTCGTATAAAAGCGGCGTAACTGGTCTGCTTTCTTTAGTTAACAATATTTTTACAGTTTTCTGCTCCGGCGGGTTAGTAACAATTTGCGGATTAAAATCTTCTAGCTGCCATTCACTCATAGGCGTATGAACGAAAGCGGGCCCATTGAACCATAATGGATGGTCAACCAACTGAGCGGGTGTCAATCCGCGTGACAAACAATCCGCAGGGTTCTCACTACCTTTGATGTGATAAAAGTTACGCGGGTCGACATTCGCTTGTATTTGCGTGACGCGGTTCGCTACGTAAGTTTGCCAACGTGCTGGTGATGAATGAATCCAAGCTAACGTCACGGTACTATCAGAAAAGGCAAGTATGTTGTGAATTTGACAACGTGACGTATACGTATCTTTGACAGTGCACACCAATTTGGACACAACAAGTGCAGCGCACAATTCCAAGCGCGCGAGCGTGACCTTGGTTTTAGCGGGAGCCACTTTCGACTTGGCGCACACAAGGCTTACCATAGTCTTATTGGTGTAAGGGCAGAACACGTGTAGGTATACAACTCCCCCAAATGCGCGCTCACTTGCGTCGCCAAAGGCTAAGATCGACAGTACGAATTGCGGTTGAAAACCTACGAAACGCGGGATTTTAATTTTTTCCAATAAAGGTAATTCACACACAAAACGCCGCCATAAATCGATCACATGTGAGGGGGGTTCATCATCCCATCCAATTTCGGATTCCCAAAGTGATTTGATGATAAGTTTCGCAAGCAGCGTTACGGGCGCGACAAATCCCATCAAATCCCAAAGGCGCGCGACTGTGGACAGAATGTTACGTTTAGTACAATCACGCTCATCACGCGACACAGTAAAAACAAAATTGTCGGAAGCGGGTGACCATTGCAGACCGAGAATTTTTAGGTTCGCGTCAGATCCGATGTCAACCAGTTCAGTAACGCGGATTTCCTCGGGAATCGCGTTTAAAAACTCGGGAGAATTGCTAGCGAATTTCACAAGTTCAAATCCCCCAGCGGCGAATAGTTGAATCAATTCGGTGGACAGATTTAATGCCTCTTCGTATGTCAAACAGCTGTAGGCAAAATCGTCCATATACAAGGAGTCTTTGTCCAATGCCGAAGCGGCAAGCGGGAAGCGTTGACGTTCGTCGTTTATCAGCTGACGTAACGTGCGCATTGCGAGAAACGGGCTGCTTGACATACCAAAAGTAACGCGATTAAATTCGTAAATTTGAAGTGGTTCATTCGAATCAAACCTATAGAAAAAGCGTTGGTATTTGCGGAAGGCCTCTTGTACTATAATTTGTAGGTACATTTGCCTAATATCAGCACTCATTGCGGTGGGAAACAAGCGAAAATTCAAAATAATGCGAAATAAGTCAGATTGTAGGTTTTTACCTGTATACAACAAATCGTTAAGAGAAACACCCGAATCTGTTTTCATACTAAAATCCAAAACTTGGCGAACTTTAGATGTCAACCTATCTCCGCGAACAACAGCGTGATGAGCGACGAGGTATTGCGAAGCGTAGGGTCCACCAAGGTCATTGACCTTGCCTATGTAGTTCTTGTCCAGATAGTCGCGTAATATCTTGTCGTATTCAAATTTCAGATCGGGGTTAGCGAGCAGTTTTCGTTCTAAAGATAAATACCTACGTTTCGCAATGTGCTCTGACTTTCCTAAACAAGTAGGATCCTTTTTAAATGGAAGCGCGACTGCGTAGCGTCCCGTGGAATCGCGTGTAGTTGTTTGTTCGAAAATGTCCTCGCATTGTTGTTCATCCGCGTCCAATAAAACGTTTTTTGAAGGAATCTCCTCGACTTCAAAAAACCGCGAAACGCAATTTTCAAATGTACACAAGAACGAGCGTGTGACCTCAGGTTCAATGACCTCCGTCGCAGTCGGCGCGTTACCTACAACCAAGTATCCGAACGAGGTTTCGATACCTACTGGCTCGGATCTACTACCACTGAATTTTCTTGATTTCAATATGCGAGCAAAGAAGTCGCTACCTACTATCATGTCAATGGAACCGGGAGCGTGATAAGAATCGTCCGCAAGAGGTAAGTCGTGTAGGTATGACAGTTCAGAAATATCTATGGGCGCACAGGGTAACTCTTCAGTTATACAGTCAACCACAAACGGGTGTACGTCATAGCGTTCATTTTCATCAAAGCGTGAAACTAAGATAACAGACGTGACACCTTTGGTTTCAGTCTCATTACCTCCTAGGCCTGAGACCCTGGCTCCGTGCGAGGGGTAAAGCGGTAAATTCAAACGCGAGCGGCATTCTTCGGTCATGATGTTCCTCATGGAAGCGGAGTCCACTACTATACGTACTGGAATATTAATCTGCGAGTCAGGTCCATAGGCCTGGCATACGGCCGTACCTAGTAAAACCGTGCGGGATAAAGAAAACACTTCTAGCGGTTTGTTAGTCACACATAGCGATATTTGATTGTCCTTGGCGATAGGAACCCCATGCGAATTTCCTCCCCCACCATGGGAGGGCGAGCGAGCGTACGTGCGTGCGGCGGGTGCGGTAGCGGCGGTGGCATGCGAAGTGTTAAGTCTGTGTTGATTAGCGTTATCAGTAAAATGCGGTGCGGTTGTGGCTGCGCGAGCATTCGCAGCAGCGGCGCGGGGGGCTGCCGAGCCCTCATTAGCGTTATTATTATTAGCGGGCGAGTGAGAGTTAGTCATTTCTTTAAAATGTAGAAGGCTGTGATGAAAATTTGCACAGAATCTACACCGGCGCGTGCTCCCACACTGGCGGGATGAATGTAAAGCGGACATACAGTTAATGCAAAGGCGTTTTTCTTTAACATAATTATACCTATCGCGAGGCGATAAGGGCGTAAAAAGCGGGCATGCATAAAGATTGTGCGTAGAACTTTGACAATATGGGCACAAATTTTTATTAGTGTCATCATCAGTAGCGTTTTGTACACTCAAAAACGTCTTAAACGGCTTTGGTTGTTGCGAATTACAAGCGGGGCGAGCGTGCGGTTGCGCGGCTAAAGTAGGTACATTACGAGATGTGCGAGCGGGAGGCGGCGCAGGGTGGCTAGCACTACCTAAATTCGCGCGGCTTAGAATGCGAGATTGTTCTCTCACGAATTGCGTCAAATCGTTTGACTTGGGAAAATCTCCCTCGTCTCTTTTGTACATCTCGAATGCCCGAGCGGTCTCTGGATCTAAACATTTCAAACCCAAGTGCAAAAATATGAACTCATCCAATTCATTTATTTTTAACTGCTTTAAAGCGGCGATAGTTGTCGAATATTTATCGATAAATGCGTCAAGAGCGGCGGGTGTGGCGGTATTCACACTTTTTAACTTTAGCAATTGATCGAGATAAGCGGTTGCGAGTGCGCGAGTGTCCTGATATTTGTTTATCAATGCGTTCCAAAGTGTTAAATAGTTGTCACCAGTAGGCATAATGCCTCTGCACATATTTAGAGCGTTACCTGTCAATTTCCCTACTAAATATTGAATTTTTTCCGTGTTAGTTAAACGTTTGTTTTCATGAATGACTGAACGAAACGATTCATAGAAAAGCGGCCATTTTTGAATGTCACCATCAAAACTGGCGAGTTCCAATCGAGGTAAACTGACATATGACTGACTAGTCTCTGGGCAAATTGGCTTTGACTCGACTTGTGGCGTTTTGGATTGAAAGCGATCGTATTCAAATTTGACCCTATTATACAGGTCATCAAAGGCGAATATGGCTTGAAAATTGAAAACATAGTTGGGCCTAACACGAGACTCTAGATCATTCTTCTTTTGGATGCATGAAATATATTCAGAACGTAGGTAATCAATGGTAACGCACTTTGCTAAGAAACTATCAATAATAGTTTGGTCGGCTGAGGATGTGGGAATAGAATCAAACACAGCTTGCATGCGAGCAAAATAAGCGGAAGATTGCAATTCGTAATACGACAATTTTCGGTCAACTTCAGCCGCCATCTTTTCGGCCTCTGCATGAACTGCGGCGGCTTTTGCTGTCTCATCAACGGGTTTGGACATGTTGTATAGAGAAATATAACCAAAATATAGGCGAAATAACTCGGATTGCTAAGAATCCGGTTCGATTGGACCAAAAAATTATGGTGTATGAAAGATGCGTTCGATAGCTGAAGGCGCTGGTTTCAAGAAAATAATCTTTTGTGGACTGTATTATTTGGTTTAATGGCAGAGAAAAGAATGGGAGACTGTTATGACCTATTGCTCTTTTAGGTTTAGGAAAAGGGAATTCACTTACCACACCGACTGAATATGGCGGATCCTCGAACGGCGTCGCGGCTTGGGTGCCAGCGACGCTTTTATTTTTGCACTTCACAGTTTTATACAGGTTTGGAAAACACTCGCGGCTATTATAGTTTGGATGTTTGCTTAAATTATGCGGTTATTAAATATTTATGTTCAATTTATAAGCTTGCGAAAAATTGAGGCACGCGCACGCAGTAGCGATACACACACAACAGTCTTTTTTTTTTTTTTTTTTTTTCACGCAGCCGCGGGAGCGCCACGTTGAAATCCGAACACTTCCGAACGGTGACGATTGCTTCCGAGTCGGTGTATGTGCGAAGGAAAAGGAAAGGATAGAGCAAAAGGCGGCAAAGGGTTACCTTGCTTACAGCCAAACCAGCCCCTTACACCCCGAGTGCTTACTAATATGCTTAATTACCCTCGAATGTAATATAAAGAGGCGATTATCGTATAAATTGATCCAGCGAATATGTAGCAGTGTTCTCTGTGCATGTTCTTGCTCTGCCCTCGCTCGCCAGACCGCCTGCCAAGCGTGTGAGTGAGTAAGTTTGAGAGAATAGTTTCATGTCCAGTACCGGACTGTTGTCGCTGTGGATTAGGCAGTGGGCTGGGTGATGGCGCTATAATAAAAGCAATTCATCCGGTTATAGGTACTTAACGTAAACTCTGCCTGTGTTGGACTCGGGATGAATTTAGATAAGACCAAGGTCATGTTTGATCAATACGTTATCCCTGAGCCGGTTTCCGTCTACCTACAGACCTTCAAGTTGTCCAGAAGTATGTATACCTTGGGCAAACACTGCAGTTGAAAAGAGACAACTTCGAGGCTGAAATAACCAGAAGAGTGCAGCTGGGCAGCGTTTGAGAATTTGCGTCATATTCTGGGAGTCATCCTTGCCACAATGCCTCAAAACAAAGGTGCTCGATCAGTGCGTCCTACCAGTCATGACGTACGGAGCCGAGACTTGGTACCTGAGTGTAAAACTGGCCCACCGAGTACAAGTCACTCAAAGAGCTACCGAAAGGTCTATGCTGGGGATATCGGTGATAGATAGAGTCCATAATGAGACTATGCGCAAAAAGACCAAAGTAACAGATATTGTACAAAAGTGTAGCAAACTGAAGTGGCAGTAGGCAGTCACATCTGTCCGGTGAAGTAAGCGGGTTCTCGAGTGGAGACCGCGACTCGGTAAGCGAACCGTTGGGACTCCCTCCAACCAGATGGACCAATGACTTAAAGAAAACGGCTGGTAGCGACTGAATGGCGAAAGCGGGGATCGTTCAGTGGCGTACCCTGGGGGAGGCTATGTTCAGCGGTGGACTGCTATAAACTGATGTGATGATGATAGGTACTTACTCGTCTAGCTTGTCCAAGTCGAGGATTCCTACAGACCACAAGACACCCCAGACAGCTGCGCCAGCATCATTGGTGACGGTGGCCACAGCTCCATTCCACCAAGGTATCTCCATAGTAAAATCTAAACGGTGACCCTAAATTATCAGTATAATCATTATAATGGAAATGTAGTTATCATTTTTGCAGTCCTAAATATTCCCCTATTATACAGAGAGTCCGTGTTTAAGGGGTCCAAAGAAGAAATCTATATTCTGGACACACTTCCCTTAGCTACTACCAATTTGGAATATTGTTTTGTAATATTCGAAACAATACTCCGTATAAATCAGTCAACAACACGTATGGGAAGTCCAATCCAATTTTTCGACTTCGATATTATTAGAAAACAATAATCAAATTTGGAAGCTAAGGGTGTCCAGAATCTAGATTTTGGATCATTGTGCCGCTTAAGGAGGGAAACCCTGTAAATTTCGGTTGGTAAGAATAGGGTTTAAGTTTGGTACTGACTACTGAATACTATCTCGTCAATATAAATTCATTTAGATATTATTATAATGAGTTCTTACCTTAAGCAACGCTGGGCCGATAAATATAGCTGAAGGACATTTCTCTCGCATCCGTGTTTGGAGCATATTAGTGCCATACGCAAAATAATGAACCACAGCGACATCTCGCACCGTTTCACTGACAATTCTAGATTTGACATCATCATGTGGCCGACCATTCCCACAGCCAAATAAAATGAACAAACCAACTAAGTAAAGAAACATATTCTTCGCCCGCTAAATAATAAATACCAAATGAAATTTAACACCTCTAGGTACGTCTACGAAATTCGACAAAAATAATGGTTCTCCGACTAATTCAAAGAGTTGTGCTATGCACGGTCATATTGATATTGAATGAAAATACGCCATTCAATAATACAAGCAAAGATTCTAGTATAAATAAGCTATTGTAAGTATAAGAGAATTCACAAAAGGTAGATTACTCTATACTCGTATTTGTTTTAGTAAATATTGCTGAATGCCTACCAAAAATAGGGCTGTCAAAAAGAAATCACGAATATTTGACGTCATCTCACATTGTTTAAGTCTAATTCATTACTTTGGTAAAATACATATTATTTTATTTTTATTAACCTATTTATTTAGTAAATGGGGTGATGCTATTCTAAGCCGGCATCACACGTAACATCAAAATTATATTGACATATTTTCGCTAACACCCTAAACTAGCGAATCAATTATGATGGCATAGTGCTTACCTTTGCTATTGTGAATATATTAGTATAAATAAAGCATTGATAAGTACTATGCCTTCAAATAATATATCGCGCGTGAATTCATCAGTGTACTAACGATACGAAAATCTAATTAATGTGCTCCTCTGCTAGATATTCGGACGGGTGAGTTTACCTTAGTTTAGTTAAACAACGCCTGGTGCAAGCATTGCAAGGCTTAGATTATTGATAGGTCTCGCAAGCGCTTGAGATTCAATGGATTTTATGTCCAGACACATTTTTGAAATATGGAGGAGTTCGTTAAATGTTCCATTATGTCGTAACGCTTTGAAACATCGGACAGGCACACAGGACAACACAACGTAAACATGAGCATTGACTTCTATAGCTCGTATTATAGTTGCATCTGTACAATTATTACTGAGGTTTCTGTGAAAAATATTGCAAAACAAATAACTAAAACGCATTTGTCGTGGTTTAGTCGAAATTGATACCAAACTTAACCTTATTGTAGCTACTTTAGTGACACGAATCCCTTGCTCCCCAAAAAAAAAATATTTTTCAATATTTGCCTGTTACTCTGATTTACGGTACAATAACGCGGTCACAATTCTCAACTTGGAGCGGGCAAGACAGATCGTAAAGATTATTCGATACTTTGGACTTTTGTCATCGTCAATAGTTTGGGTTTCCTGTGTGCTATGTAGTAGATTTCTGTGGATGAAAGACCCATCCTATATGGCAGGCCGATACAGTACGATAGTACTGTAGTCCTTAGCAGTTTACCTACTGAAAAATGAGGTTCAAATAGGTTACTCAAATAGTGGCGTACATTGGTGTTTATATACACACAGCAAAGTAATAAGCTGCACAGGGGTGGTCCAAACGAAACAAAAAAAATATTTTAAGGGGTGAACCAGTCCATGAAACTGAACAACTTTCCCCAAGAAACATAGGTCGAAATATGAAATAAATGTTTGGACTTCCCATACAAAATGTAGCAGCCGAGCCAGTCAACACTGTTTAGGAGGTCCAAAAATTTTGTTCATATTTCGACCTACGTTCCTTGCGGAAAGTTGTTCAGTTCCATGGGCTGATCCTAGCCTCAAAATATTCGCAATTTTTTTTACACCCGGTATACATATTTGTGTTGGGGATTCGCTTTTGACCCTGGGGCCTTCAAGACTACGTCTGGCGGCTTAGTGGGGAGCAAGGGCTCACCCGGAATTAAAATATAAAGAATAACAGAAATCATTCGTCTTAAAGGAAGTAATTTTGTGTTAGAACTTAAAGATAATCAATATTTAACTTGAAAATAATAATTGAATTCGTTTGGAGTACCCCTGTGTAGCTTAAATTCGTAATCCGACTGTAATAGTACTTACTCTACATAATAGAAGGTCGATCACACTGTATTATTACTATGTGATGTGAGCCGCATTGAAATACATTATCACAGGGTTTCATTGTTTTCATGTTCGCATTGTGTTTTAAATTTTAAGCTTAAAGAGCTTTAAATTTCACTGTTACTGAAAATTGTAGGTATGTTTTATTGGGATCCAATTTAAAAAATGATTTTGTTGCTGTGAAACGGCAAAAATTGAGGCGTGAGATTTTTGGTCAATAGCGGTATTTTATAGTCCGAGTAAATGAGGCAATCAATCAACTACTGATTTGATTTGCTGCATTATTAAACTCACGTTAAAACTACTTAAAATGAACGGTCGATGCATTGCCAATGTATAGTTACCTGGTTGACCGAGTCTTGATAAGCCACTTTTTAAGAGAAAACCACGGAGAAAACTGTCAGACACTATTATCTCTTTTTAATTTATAACAATTTCGACTAGTGGTTTATTATATTATCTACACTGGAGAGCAATGAATTAGGGTTAAGTGAAAAATTGCAAATATTTCGAAAACTAAGACTGCTTGCATGATGAAACAAGTTGCGTTAAACAATGTTCCTTGTATGTCAATATTAGAATTTGGATTTGCCACAAAACAATAAAGACTGAAAAATAGAGACATTCGGAGATGGTACTACGAGACGACTGCATTCGTTTATGCTTTTTTTTTCTAAACTCTCAAGTGAGTATGTAAACCATGTTAATAATGTTGAATCTTTCCTATTTAAGCTGTAAGAATGTGAATAAACGACTACGACGCATGGTTTTCTACAAGTGTCGATCTTTTCTTTCAGTAGTCCACCTGGTTCTGCCTGTTCTTGGTCTGCATAGGTAACAACAGCCGGTTTCCCATAACATCCGACAACAGACTGTTGGAAACGGTGTACCGAGTCCTGGTAGTATTAACCTTGCCCCAGCCTATTTCCAGCATTGTGAGTATTCTGGTGCAATATCCAGGTGTAAATGATTGTCTTACAGCTTAAATAGGAAATATTCAACAGTATTAACATGGTTTGCATACTCACTTGAACAACAGATTAGAAATAAAAGCATAAACTAATGCAGTATTCTCTTAGTACCATCACCGAATGTTTTCCTTTTTCAGTATTTTTATTGTTTTATGAAATATCTTACATTAACTAAGAAAATTTGATACCGGCATTTGAGGAGCATCAAATTGTCTATTTAACGCTATTTATTTCATAAAGCTCTCCCTTCTTTCGTGTGGGACACCGAGTCGTCCAATAACCCGCTGAACCCTAGCAGTCTTAGTTTCCGACATATTTGCAATTTTTCACATGACCCTAATTTATTGCTCTGCAGCGGATTATTAGATCATCAAATGTACTTTTAAAAATATCATTCCAGGCAATTTGAGCTGTAGTAAATCTGAAAGTTGCGCACTACGCTACTTAACCCAGATACCATTGCCTTGTTGATCGCCGTGTTAACAATATACAACAGAAACTAATCGTGAGTTTTAGTGAGTTGGGTAAACGGGCTGAAATCAGGCGTGGTCGCAGTGGGCCCTAACTTCTGATTAGGCCGTTTGCTCTCATGCGTCACTTTCCTAGAGAATGCCCCAAACTTGGAATGGTGGCGGTAACAAACAAACAATCAACATTTATTTCTACTGAGTGCTGACCGAACTTTTGTGATGTAAAATAAATTCAGCCAGACCGGAATTAAGTAACAGAAACATGGCAAATGGATGAGAATTACGAATCCACATTCCGGTGCCCACCCATTTTTTTCACTGCTATTTAGGATTTCACTGTTCTTTGTTAGATTATGCTGTAAATAAGAGCCGATCTTTGTGATTCGTAAGTAAATTAAGTTGTTTTATTTAGATTTACAAATATATCAGCAGGTTTTCAAACCAAAATATTCCAATGAAAAATTAATTAGACCTATATATTTTTTTTTAATTTTCTGGTAAAATTCATGACCTAAAAACTATACGTACCTATGTAAGTGAAGAGGAAGCCTAAAAGTTTCATGCGAAAGCCCAAAAATGAATCAAAGCCAAAGCCTGCCGGAGCCCATACCTATCAATTAACAATGCTGTTTGAGCGGTGTCGACGCACCGTCCATTGCCTACTTTTTGTGGGTAGGTATTATATCGTAGTGCCAGCGTTCGGCTCGCACGGGAATCCTCCTATACCTCTTCATAAGTAAAGTAAGTTGTGGTAACTTTACTATAGCTGTAGGTAGTTAGTATTCTTTGCTATTACTAAAATCCCCGTTTATTAAGAAATAATTATCACTCTTTAAGAAATACGTATAGTCATTAAGCACCATGATCTTATGAATTTAGTGGATACTCGACGCCCACTTTTTGGAGTTTAAGGAACCACGTCAACTGAAACATCGAGACTCGCGAGAACAAATAAATAAACGTTGTTTACAAAAACCATTCTAAAATTTGTGTAAATAAAAATAAATTCCTTCAAGTTTTAACTCAAAAACCTTTTTGAAATGTTTGTGTAAGAGGCACTATGTAGGGCTGTATTGTAACACTGTAGACGGTAAGCATTATTATTCTACAGTATTGATTATCTTCACTAAGCAGGTTTACAAGAAGGAAATTAGAATAGAGTTCCCTTATACTCGTACTTGGAAGAGTGATGATACCAGAACACAAAATCTGCAAAATTAACAAGGTTTGGAACTATGAATACCTACCTTGTTTCACACTTGTAGCGGTAACTGACTCTGGCTTGACCGGATGTTGACCGAGCACACCAGGCGACACACGAGTTCCGGGTAATTTCCGGTAGCCACGTCACTTCCAGTACACTCACATTTATAGCCACGGATGCAGAATTTGTAAAGTTGGTGAAACCAGTTAAATAGTGTCAATATGCTAGATATTCAAACTACTCTCAGACTGCCAAGATGCTTACTGACACAGATAGACATATAGAGATATTTTTCGCGTCCGACATACGTGTAACTTTTTTGTTGTAACGACCACATAGCTACACAAAAATTGTTAAGTTGTCGCTGTGACGAAACCCTAAATATATTGATTAGGCACACAACTATGCAGGGTTTAGAAATGACCCTTTGATGCCAGTTTAGAATTGACCGTGTGATGCTGGTTTAGAATAGCATCACCCCATTTGTAAGGGATGGATATAGGGAAGGGTAGCAGCATTTCCTGTAAATACACTGCGCTCGGTAATTCGAGATTGTCAAGCGTGATGAGTATCCCTTGATAAGACCCTATATTTCTAGCTTTCATAATTTCAGTATTTATAAAATGTGAAGATACAAAAAAACATTATTTTAAATAAGAATACTTGTTTTGTAACTACGTATGCAGATAGATTAATATAAAATCCACCTAACTTATTCCAGTTACCTAAAATTTTGACTTAATCTATGGTGCTGGTGTGTGTAGTAGCAAATAACTAAAACGGAACTTAGACCACCCCTGCGAACCGTTACAGGAAATTCATGATCACCGCGCTACCGCTAGGGCTGGCACACACACAAACGGCTAGAAATTGACGCGCCACAATATTGATCACTTCATTTTTTTTTTCATAAGTAATGTAAAATTGAAGTGTTGCTGATGGGATATTGTCGAAAATAAACACACTTTGACCGGTAAAAACAACTACCTACGCTACTGCGTGGTTCAATTTCTGTATGTCGATGGATCTTTATTTTATACTATTATAGCGGCCCGGCGAGCGACTTGTTTTCCCGTGGAAATAAGATGTTTTTCCGGCAAGTGTTATAAAAACCTTTCTCTTGAATCACACGATTTATTAAAAAAAAACCTGCGTCAAAATCCGTTGAGTAGTTGTAAAGATTTAAGCAAACATACATACAGAAATACGCGAAAAGCGACTTTGCTTCATACTATGAAGCTATGCTAATGTCGTTTTTGTGTACAATTAAATGAAAGGTTTCATGCATTATGATATTTCTGAGTCTCTCTAGGTGCTTTGAATAAAATACTTACTTTTTATTTCATAAGGTTTAGATCTGCTTGTGGTTAAGATTGAGTCAGCCCTTACCCCGCCGCCCCTAATACCTCTGTGCTTTGTAATAGGAATGAATGTTAGTTAGGTCCTTTGAATAGATATCCCATTAGTACAACTATTAGTTACCAATTTGAAACAAAGTTGAAAGTATAGTCAAAATTCAAACATACAGTTGCTATGCATCTATTTGTGCATTGTGTTTTATCTCTCTGTTGGTTTATTATTAGGTTCATTTTCATCACATAGATGAAAATATTCACATGTACACGTCTGAGATAGTGCGCCACCTAATTCTAGGTTTGGTTAAAAACTATCGTCTTTCTACAAACTCCGCCAGAATAAGAGTTCCAATTGAAAAAAAAGACTAAAATGAATAGGTATTATAACCTACTAAAATTTCCTTAATTGTTGGAGGCAGGCACGACATCATCTTGATTAGAAAACAGGCTACTATAAATTGATACACTTAATTCCTACGTTCTTATAAAAAACGGTTCATAAATAAATACTACATTGTTGCCATGCTCGGGAAATATTATAGACGATGGACACGTAGAGTTTAATCTTCAAAGAAATATTCGGATCAAGCTAAGAACAATCTTTTTTTAAATAAACATTACTATTAAGTACTTATTCCCTCAGGCTCACAAAATAATACTTATAAAATGAATATAAAATACTTCTTATTAGGTATATTAATCGTAAAATAATAATAAAATTGATTTTATTACACGTTAATAAGCATATTTTCCACCAATTATACATTTTATCTTAATTTGCCTTTAGAAAGGCTTTAAAAACTTAAGGCTGTTAGCCATCATAAAACGTTGAATTCATACAAAACTACGCTCCATCTCTATAAGCTTCATTAAAGTTTCTTTTTTAAACAGTTACCTATGTGGGTTTAGCGTGCAGCTTGCTAATAGTAGTAAATGGTTGAAAATCTCAGACACCAGGGTTGAATCGGTGCCATACATGAAAAAGAAGCGTGTAAGGAATCTTTGAATGGACATCAGCAAAGAATTTCCAAACAAGCTTCCTATTCTGATCGGATATGTGACAGACAATATTAAACTTAGCAGTTTTTTTTTAAGTATTTTTTTCTTCGTTGGCGTACTGATAAATTTCTGAAGGTCGTTGCCGTGTGATGCCGGCTTAGAATAGCATCACCCCACATCCTTCCCGTGCGTGTCGTAAGAGGCGACTAAGGGATTATAGAGTATTGCTGTATTACAATTTTTAGGCGACAGTCTGACAACCTGTCACTATAGTGATACACATGTTTTCTGAAACAACCTTGGAAAACAATCCTCAAAAATGTCAGACGTGGCGATAGTGGCCGTGTTCTTGCGGCCGTTAACGCTCTGCCTACCCCGGAAGGGATAAAGGCGTTATATATGTATGTATGTGTCCGATCACAATTCCCTGTCCAGGAACGCTTCCGTAGAGGTCGCCACTAGGTTCCTTCAATCACTCCTGTCTTCCGCTCGCCGGATAGCTGTTGCAATTGCCATGTCCAGTACAGATCACTCCATCGGTACGGTGCTCGGCCGTGCAATCATTTGCCCTCTATTTTGCCCAAGGATGATCAGTTTGAAATATGAATTACTTTAGCTTGCTTGTTAAAATCTTTATCCTTTATTGTGTATAAACATCTAAACATAATAGCACCCATGGTACTGCGATACGATCAACTGTAGTAGGTATTTTAAACGTATACTTAGACCATAAAATATTTATGGCAGAGAGATGCCTTCAGAACCACGTAAAGCGAAATAACGTAACATTTTAGTGGTTTTCACATCCCTATACGCAAATAACACGCATTTTTACGATTCGAAGACCACGCGCGCTGAATCCATAATGCATCACGCTTATATCCTTATCGGTGCAGGCAGGTCGTAACCTTGTAGAACTTCTTGTGTGTTAATAGTAGGGAATGTAATACCGGGATATCGGGATCCCGCATGTTTTTACGGCACTGATCCCGGTCGATATTTGAGCGGGATCCCGCGCGGGATTTGCACGATTCAAAAGTTGCAATTTTCTTAATGGCATATCTCCAATTTGTCTTTAACGCCTCGTAGACTAAAGTACATACTTACGTAGAAGCCGAATGCGCATTTTCAGTTGTAGAGTTCAAAGGCGTTTAAAGACGGTACAATTAATACGTTAACATTTTTGCGTAGGTTTCATCAAAATATTATGAAATTAATGTTTAATGATGGGGAAATCTTTCCTTTTTTGCGAATTAAAGTGTTTTAGTTACAATCCCAAAATTTTTTTTTCTTGTTTTCATGTTTTAACTGATTTCTTACAAGCATACCTATCACGCCTTTATAGCGGGGTAGCCAGAGCGTCTACATCCGCAAAAAATACTAAAATACTTCTGACAAATATTGAGGGCCCTTTCAGATGATTCGTGTATCACTGTTGTGACAGGTTGTCAGCCTGTCGTTTAAAATTGTAATACACATGAAACCCTCAAATCCCTTAGGCGCCTCTTACGACACCCGACGGTAAGAAATAGAGTGTAGTATTCTAAGCCGGCAACACACGACTTAATAGAAACCGTGTAATAAAAAGTTAAAAGTACAGAATTTGCAGAACGCAGGTGTTACGAAATCTCCCAAGGAATTCCTTCCAGGGAAAAGTCTGCCTCGCAAATGGAAACAAGCGTCATGAATAACTATAGACCAGATGTGCTTACCTAAGAATTGATATAAGCATTAACTTAGAAGCTGGTGGAACTCATTAAAATATCAACTCAAACAAAATACTTCTTTTCACGATACCCATAAAATAATTATATCTAATTTATATATATATATATATATTGGTTTTGTGTTTTAATTTGGTAGGTGTTTCTTGTTCTGTGTATTGACGTATGCCATTCAACCTCTTTTTCTGTGCTCTATTTGCCTGAATTACTTCGGCACACTTTTGACCCAATAAACAAATATGAATGGAACTTACCATAGCACTAACGTCGAATAATACAGTTCCTTGTAGCTATTATGTAGTAGAGACAACTGAAAATTTGGAACTCCTGGATTGACAAACTGACCGATGACGTCAAAAGAGGTGAAAATAGAGTCCAAAAAAAATTATGTAATTTAATGGAAGCCAAGCTTTTCACAATCACTGTCATAAATAATTTTGAACTTGGTGGGTTTTAAAAAAATACAATAACTAATAACGACTCTAATTAACATAAAGTTACTTACTTACCTCTGTTACATCTGCTCTGTTTGGCTGTTATATATAAAACAATATACGGGGTGTAAATGACGGTGTTACGAAAACTTTGCAGGCGTGATCAGACCATGAAACTGAACAACTTTTTTTATGGGGGCTATGCTGGGAAACGAAAAAAGTTTTTCGAGTTCCCATACAAAGTCACTCAGCTGATCGGGAATAGCATAGCCTACATATAAAAAGTTGTTCAGTTTCGTGGTCTGAGCACGCCTGAAAGTTTTTAATACACCGTCCATACACCTTGTATTTTGTTTAGGATTAAGATAAACTTAGCTATAATTTAGATAAACTCTTTGAGATTTATGAACTTGGCCTCCATTTTTTAATTTCAGTTTTTGGTGATACAAAGTCTACTATCCCGAAATACGTAATTGTTAGCGACAAAAAGCATTGGCATATGTCAATTAAGCATGTTGATCAAAGGGACAGGGGCGACCGGTAAATCACTGCAAAGTTTTCAAGGAAAAAGAAGTGGGACGTTTTTGTTAAAAAAGGTTTTTGAGAGTGATCTCGTACACACCATGCGACAATAAGAGAGCTGAAAAGATACATTTAACTATGTTTTTGGAATGGGAGGATTAATTGCTGTAAAATTATTTCTTAGATTCATCATGGTGCACAATATTGGCATACAGTAACTAAACCATTTTATTTCACCACGATTTTATTATTATTACTTTGAATTTTATTTTCATTTCTCTCCATAATATAGAGGTTTTCTCCCACCCCATTATTATTATTATAGTTAGCCTACTAGATCCATTAAACATTTTTAATACCTTGAATTATTCTCACATTTTTTAATTGGCCGAACAATATTATCGATACTATCTTCGTAAGAAACTCCATGGAAATAGCTATATAAGCTCACTGTCACTTGATCTGTACAGTGCCTCAAAATATAATGAACAAGTTGCTTTGTGAATTATAGCGAGGGTTAAAACAAGCAGCCGACACCGGAGGCCTAGACAACTTGCAACACTTAGTTATAAAGTACATAACAAGCATAAATCTAGTGGGAAGCCTTCTTTAAGATTTTAATTTAACTTAAGCCATTCTTCTTAATTTGTTAGTGGAGTTTTGAAGTTATACAGCTGGTCGGTTTGGTTGACAGGCTAAAAGAAACCAGTAAAAACTAAGAGTTAAAACAAGAAGTATACTTTTTATTTAAGTACTTATTAATAATTGCCCTGTGGTCTGTAGAACCATCTATTAGGTACTAACCTGGAATCCAGCTTTGGCTGGACCATCCAGAAGGAAGGAGAAAGAAAACTTTAGGAAAACACGCAGAACAAACTTAATATTTGAAATATCACTCATTTCTTTTCGTGTGGGACACCGAGTCATCCAACGTCCCATGCAAGACCTTTTTACTAGCACTATTGAAAAGAAATGGAAATAAATAACGAGTTTGTTTGCAATGCGGCCGAAACTTACTGAAACTTTTTAAATCTGTTCCAAGTTGAAGTCGATATTACATGCAAAATGCAACACTGTTGGCAACGGGTAAGTTCACGAATTCAAATATGGAAGAATATGGTCCTACGGGGAACTGGGACGAAGTGCTAACAACTATGTTTACCGCACCATTCTTTCAATGGACTGACAGGGCACCAAGCTACAGGCGTCACCTGTTTTTAATGCTAAAACTACCATGATCAATTATGGTAAGCTAAATTTCACACGCTGAAGTGCGCTATAATAAATATAGGGTGTAAGAGACGGTGTAACGAAAACTTTGTAGCCTGCAGCGTCCTAATCAGACTGGACTGGAAACAAATTCACAAAGTGATAAATATCAACTTCGTGAGTGATCCACAAAAAAGGCAGTCCCACTACCACTGCGCCACAAATCGGTCGTCGTTAAAGTGGCAGCGCCCGTTATAAAAATATACCACAAATAAATACAGGATGTAAGACACGGTGTTACGAAAATTTTGCACGTGTGCTCAGACCATAAAACTGAACAACTTTTCTATGGGGCCTATGTTGGTAAACGATATTTTTTCTTTGACCTTCCATACAAAATTCCCGATCAGCTGACTTACTTTGTATAGGAACTGGAAAAAATTTTTTCGTTTCCCAACATAGCCCCCATGAAAAAGTTGTTCAGTTTCATGGTCTGATCACGCCTGCAAAGTTTTCGTTACACCGTCTCTTGCACCCTGTATAGCCGTCTACCAAATATATTTCGATTGTAAACTATGACATGCTCATACTTACCTACGAGAAGACTTAACCATGCAAACCATCCTAAAAAGGCAAACACATAATTTTTAAACAGTTTTATTTCAGTAAGAGATTCTGACAAAGCAAAACATCCAATGAATTCTGTTCAGAAGTCAATAGGTGTTTGGCAAAACGGAAGGAACCAATATTTGATCAGAAATCGGGATGTAAAAAATACATTAAGCACTACAGGATCGTCAAAGTGCCAAGAATTAACAAATAACTTTAATAAATCCTCGCATAGGCAACTAAGTAGACAAAAGTGTACATATCGCTGTATTTTACCAATTGAACCATACACCTGAAACACCGGCAGTGCTCGGCTGTTCTTATTCGAGTCCCAGGCAGGCCACTCGCAAGCTTGTTTAGATAATCTCTATGGCACTTGCGGCTAGAACAATCAAGTTAATGAAAACTTCTAAAGCAATTGCGGCTTGACTCCATAATAGCGTCGTTTTGGAGCTTTAGAGAGAGTTTAAACTGGTTGAATACGATGAAACAACCAGGGCCGTCTTAGCACATTTGCCGCCTGTAGACTATTAAAATTTTGCCGCCCCCTCAACCCATCCCATCCGGCTTCATCTCAGCAGTTTTTTTTTTGGCCTGGCCTGAAGGTATAGTATTAGGTGGTCACCCACACCTATGTCGCAAACAGTCTTACATCCGAACCTGTCGTCTGTTCTCGTCGGACGTCATCAATTGTATGCTGTCGTCAATTAAAAAAAAGAGTGTAATGTTTTTGGGTTTCATGTATGTATGTATATATGTGCGTTTCTTTAAAGGACTGTAACTCGATAATGACTGAACAGATTCGAATGTGAACTGTTTGATAATAACCCTTGTAGCATCCTAAGTGACATAGGCTAAGTTTTGCCTTAGAAAACATGATGAAAATTATCAATTTTTCTTGTATAACAGATAGAAACAACCGAAATGGGTCTCCTTAATAAAACTTTTTCGGACCTTCATGTCACAAAATCTATTGACGATTATGTCATGGATTGAGTTGACGTCTTGTATTACGTCTAAAATGTCCCCTCCGCCACTGCCCGCGCTTTTATTAGGGTTTTGATTTCAGTCAGAAACTATTTATTTTGGCGAATTTTGCCGCCCCCCAAAATCTGCCGCCCTAGGCTTAAGCCTACTCAGCCTAGTGGATAAGCCAGGGCTGGAAACAACCTATTATTGCGCTCTCTCTCTCCCTCTCTATTTTCGTGTGGGACACCGAGTCGTCCAACGACCCAATGAACCCTAGTGTCAGAATTTTTCAACTGCCTTCTACAAGTAGCCGGTTTCTGACATGGTTGTGTAACGTATTACGACGCGCTATACTGTTTAGCATTTTGCACATTTTACTTCAAGTGCACACTTTGCGTCTGCAAAATTTGATTGTTGTGCTCATTTTGCTTTATGTCCTGTACGTGTAGTAAATTGATTATCTTTTTTTAAAAATATAACTTATTTATTTACTGTAATAATATGTTGTGTACAACAAATCGTTAGGTTCACAAGTTTGTTCCCGCGCCGTCTCCCTAATTTGTGTTCGTTTCGTACCTTCATGGAGCATCACCTTACTCTTAAAAACTATCTCAACTACTACATTGTTTGCGTAGGTATATAAGACTACTGCTTGGCTGAGGATTATTACTAAACATTTTCAAACTGTGAGAAGACTTTTCAGTGCAGTTCAGTAGCAGAAATTTTAATATGAAAATTACACTGAAAAGTATTTTTAAAATACTGTTCGCTTGCATTTTGATAACAAATAAAACTACAACTTAAGAAGCAACACAATTTGCAGGAATAAGTATGCAGGTTTCTATTTGAAATCACGAGTGTAAATAAGTTGTTGGAAAAACTTACCGTGAGCTTTGCATCTCCTATCAAAGTTTTCGTTCGCATTCAATAGTACCGCGACAACTCACGAAGAAATATCTACTAGATACTTACAGAACTTGTAAAAGAGATGTTATACGTTCAACAAAAAAAAACAATGTTATCCAGTCTTCTTCTTTTCGTGTGGGATACTGAGTCGTCCAACGACCCGATGAACCCTAGTATCAGAATTTTTCAATCGCCTTCTACAAGTAGCAGGCATCTGACATGGTTGCGTAACGACCGCCGTCTAAGTGATCATAGACAAAACCGGGGCCTACAGCTTAACGTTCCATCCGAAACACGGAACCATCTTACTTACGGACAATCGGGTGGTTCAGCCCGCAATGTCCTAACCAGATTGGGAACAAATTCACAAAGTGATAAATATCAACTTTGTGAGTGACCCACCGAGAATCGAACCCGGAACCATCTGCGTCAAAGGCAGTCGCACTACCATTGCGCCACATCGGTCGTCTAACGGTGTTATCCAGTAAGACAATATTAAGTTTTAAACCATTTATTTTGGACCTACCACCACCATAACATGAAGAATACAGCGAAATCTGATTATAATATGATATGATATTCGAAAGATTTTTTCATTCAGTGTGAGGCAAAGTAAGTTCGTGAATAAAACCTATTATAAATTCTGTGATAGAATCACGATAGAATAGACTTTTGTTCGCTAATTTTAGGCGGAAAAGCAAGTGAAAAGTGATATACCTATGTAGTTAATTCCCTTCCCTTTAACTTTTCCATACACGTTACAGTGCGGTAGATTGCGTCGCTTAGTTTCAATAGTGGCCTCTTCACACTACATAGGTATTAAAATAAATCACACTGTAACCATAAAGTATTTGTATGTAATCAGTCAATCTTATAAGCTTGTAATGATAGCGAAACTGTAACATTCCCAAATACGTCAGGATTAGAAAATAATATATACCTACACAGTGCAATTAAATAGGTACCAAATATTTTAGGTAACTGTGGAAGAACATACGGACAACAAAGTTTTTTTATTACCTCTGAGATACGACACCCTAGGAAGCATGCCAAAGTCGTAAGATGTTGTGTCTCGATTCCTGAATTTATGGTTGGGATTTACGATACTTCCTAATTTAGTATGCGATCAGCCTGATTGCATATTTATGATGAGCGATTTGAGTATTATCATATTGCATACTAATTTGAACGTGAAAATTCTTATGAAAATCTTTTCAAAGCGATAAACGGGTATGCTTTCTTATATCTAGAATTGAATCATATTTTTTTCAAGAGTTCACAGTCTTGTCGGTGCGTGACTCCGCAAGTGACTTGATCTCTTCATACGACACTTCTAATATAAAATTGTATAGCAATCTATATCCCTAATATCCTGTTTCGCCTAAATAAAGTTACCGCAAATCTTGATAATTTCATCTTATGTTGGGTGCGGTAGCTTTCTATGTTTATAGGTATGTAAGTACAATGTATAGTTGCGCCTCGAGTTATTACTTATTTAAGAGATCATCCTTGCTTTTTAATAGGCAACTCAGATTGCTACTGCGTCCTACATATTATGGTGTAGGGTAATGATCCATTACATCACATCACAGACCACAACATAAGCTACTAGGTATTATTTGTTTATTTATGCCACAGTATAGATAACCAATCGCATTTCTGTAATCCTAACACATAATCAGGTACTATTTACCACTAACCTGTTTGTGTTTGTAGACAAATATAATGGAACAGGGTCATATGATAATGAGGATGACTTGCCCACTGTAAATGAAACAGTTGATGTAATATCTTATACGCATACATACACAAATCACGCCTTGATCCCTTGCGGGGTAGGCAGGGCGATAACGATCGTAAAATGACGCTTGTTATCGCCACGCCTGACAAGTATTGAGGGCCCGTTAAGATGATTCGTGTATCACTGAAGTGCAAGGTTTTCAGCCTGTCGCCTAACGTTGTAATACACAATGTAACCCTTAAGTTCCTTAGTCGCCTGTTACGACACCCGCGGGAAAGAACGGGATGATGCTATTCTAAGCCGGCATCACACGGCATCCATATAATATCTCATATGCGTTCATAATATGCGTGTGTGCATTCTATCATCCGAAGGAACCGCCTAAGTAAGCAACCATGAAAGTTCTTCTAAAATACACAAAAACGCAGAATATTTAGCTAGGTAGGAAAATATCCATTTCAACATATACATACATACATATGTCACGCCTTTATCCCTCACGGGGTAGGCTGAGCGTTAACGGCCGTAAGAATACGGCCACTATCGCCACGTCTGACGTTTTTGAGGATTGTTTTCCAAGGTTGTTTCAGAAAACATGTGTATCACTATAGTGACAGGTTGTCAGCCTGTCGCCTAAAAATTGTAATACACCAATACTCTCGAGTCCCTTAGTCGCCTCTTACGACACCCGCGGGAAAGATGTGGGGTGATGCTATTCTAAGCCGGCATCACACATCCATTTCAAGTGCTTCGGAATAGGTCGGTTCAGGTGCTGAGCTACGTGCACAATGCCTATTAAAACTTACGCGTCAAATCTTATTACTCACGCTTTAACTCTAGATTTCGTAGGACTTCTTCTGCAAATGTAATCAAAATCAAAAGTGTGTCAGGGGGTATCGTAAGGTTTTTCTTTGGAAACATGTTAAAAGTCCTAAGGTAATAAACATACTAAAAGTCCTGGACCCTGGGAGAATTTCTGGAGTGGAGGAAGGGAAGAAAGAACCATTTTCACGATTTATACTATCTCTTCGTATGGGACACTGAGTCGTCCAACGGTTTTACAGTGTTATTTCAGAATGAGCATTCTAGAGAGAATATCTCAAGGACTAAGGTCACGACCAAAAAATATCCACAAAATATCTTCTAATTGCTCCAGTTTTGGTCTTGGAGCCGCCCCTGTAGACTCGAACTAGGTTTATTTGTTTGCTCGCTTCGTTGTTGGGGGCTAAGATGATTTTTTTGTGGGTATTGGACGTTAAATTTAAATTTTAATGTGTATTTCATTGGGTAATGTTAATAAATGGCCCTGATGAAACTCAGTAAGCGAAACTAGTTGGGTATTACCTACAAATATAATAAATGGAATGAGTACAAATGGCTATAATTTTCATTCCTATAGTTCCAACAATGTACAATGAGCTTGTACCTACTTATATCACCACATACCGTGCAGTCAGATATTTTATTCGGCCCTAAGGGATTACGGATACATTTATGTTACCTCATTCGTATATCAGTCACTGCAAACAGCCAATTCGCATTATATAAATTTCATTATATTAATAAATAAAACTGTCACGCTCAGCTCACTCAATGTTGTGTGACGAACTGATAAAATAAATCCGATACAATAATTAAAACCAGTTTTATAAAAACCTGAATTTATGCTATACGAAGTAAGCTATTTCATAGGCAGCTTTGCAGCTCAGTGAAGATGGCTGACCAAATACAATGCATCCAGGTCATAAGTTTCAGTACTGTCTCAAACAGTTGCTATCAAAACAGCATATGTAAAACTGCTTACTATCATTGCTAATTTCTAAATTGCGACATTTGTAATAGGAAACGAATAAATTAACATTTTAAATTTTAACCTACTTTATTATGGAGGCACCCATAATTATAAGTCTATGGAAACCTCAGATACTAGCGGATATTCTGAATGTTTTGTCCCAAATTTCATTTCTATTTTCTACTTATCCAATTATTGTGATAGAAAAGGACATTGATCTTTGCGTTGTAAGTCTGAATGGCGCACAGTGTAACACCGTGCCTCCGATACAGTGCAGACATGAGATAACCGTATTTGGTAAGAAAGAGTTTTTATTATCTATCCACTACGGAAATAAATAGGCGCTGTTTCTGCGTATTACGGCAACCTCCGCGTAAAAGTCTTTCGCTCGCATGATCTCAAACTGGCTACAAAAATCTCAGTTTACCGAGCCTTTGTCCTACTTAGTTGGCTATACGGCTCGGGGACGTGGTGCCTTTACCGCAGAAACATAAAGTCACTAGATTACATAATTCCATCTTTTTGATGTTTACGCTGTATCATAAACATCGACTGGACGGACTGCATCAGAAATACTGAAGTTCTTCGATGATCTAAAGTCTGCGGTATAGAAGCGTAGCTGATGCGTCGCCAGCTGCGGTGGTGTGGTCATGTGTTCTGCATGCCCGATGATCGTACAGCTAAGTGCATCTTTAGCGAGCTTCAAGAAGGCAAACGCAAGCATGACGAACAGTTCTTGCGCTACAAAGATGTACATACAAGGCACAAAAAAAATGCAGTATTGATTCCCTAACATGGGCATCAACAGGTGAAAAACGCCCAGAATGAAGACGCCTTGTAAGACAAAAATCGGCGCCTTTGAAAAATTGCACCAAGATGAATTCGACGCTAAAAAAGACAAGTTAAAAGCCAAACCACCAACACGGCTTTATCATACCACTATAGTAGTGCCCTGCTCGCTTGTCAAAAGTGCTCAAGGACCTTTAAACCCAAAATTGTCTACTGCAACCAATGCGAGCGCACCTACGAGACGCCAGCTGCTGAGCCTGTCCAGCAGTCGCTGTAGCCGAAATCGGCTCCGACAGATTATTATTATTATTAATACTACGCTATCAGACTAGTCAATAATTAAAGGCTTAAGTACCTACCTGTAGCAGGTACTCTAACTAGGCCGACCAGGTGGCTTCCAGTTTTGAATTATTTAATATCTAGCATGCTCAATCAATGGAATAATTTTCTAAATGCACCTGCTAACGACTTTCACCGCATTTGTGCATATTTATAATACAGTTTTTATTATTGCAAATAACTAGTCATATACAAAATGGGCCAAGGCCAGATATACGTACTTACCTATACTGATCGGATGCATGCGCATTTCTTTCCGACCACGAAACTGAGCTAATTTCGTAAGAAAAATTTAAACTACTTTGAAATAAAAAAAATGATTCAGGCGAAAGTGTTCCAGTTTTAAAACAACGAAATACATCCCCAAGCACACTTCTTATCAGATAAATCGAGACACTTTCGTTTTTTATGATTTCATAAAACACGAAACTATTTCGAATTTGGTATATTTTATGAAGATTTATATACCTTGTCTTACTGACTATGAGATTTTATCAGACAGTTATTTCAAAATAAACACAGTTTTTTAAATAATGTGATTCGTGCGAAACATAAACTTGCAAAGTGTCCCGGATTTTTTGATGAGAAGCGTATTTGTACATTTTGTGGGCGGCATCCTACGGGGCATCTTCCAACGTAAACTGGAATATAACAAATAATGTATACTTATTGGCCAAAGGGGTCGTTTTCGACCCACTTAAAAAAACACCTTTCCCTCCTTCCCCCTCAAATCTTCACTTGTATGTATTGCAGCCTTTGTAGATAACCTGTAAGCACTAAGCTAACAAACACATCCGAAAAAAAAAACAAAAAAATATTTGGGCAGATATGGGTTAATTAAATGTAACCATATATACCTTACCTGATTACCTAACCTATCGTATTAGGTATTGGTTGGCGCATATAAGCCGTGGCATAAAGGGTCTTGTCAGATAATCAGTGTTTGATACCACCTTGAATATGGTTCGTAGTATTGTATTGTAAGACAATCCAAGGCGATCCTCTGCATTACGTTTCATGTGCGATATCCCTCTCTCATTATCTACTGTTCTCGTTCACTAAAGATAGGTCTTACTATCTACTTGACGACTGATGTGGCGCAGTGGTAGTGCGACTGCCTTTGACGCAGAAGGTCCCGGGTTCGATTATTGGTGGGTCACTCACAAAGTTGATATCTATCACTTTGTGAATTTGTTCCCAGTCTGGTTCGGACATTGCGGGCTGAACCACCCGAAAGTCCGTAAGTAAGATGGTACCGTGTTTCGGATGGCACGTCAAGCCGTAGGTCCCGGTTGCTGTCTATGATCACTTAGATGGCGGTCATTACACAACCATGTCAGAAGCCTGCTACTTGTAGAAGGCGGTTGAAAAATTCTGACACTAGGGTTCATCGGGTCGTTGGGCGACTCGGTGTCCCACACGAAAAGAGGCTATCTACTTATAGACATACTCGTAAATATTTTGTGCAACAGGAATGCAGCAACGGCCATGTGGCAAGGCGCTGTTATTTATTCATTGCGAATGGTCCGCGCGATCTCCACTAGGCTAATAATGGAAATAAAACCTGCAAATGGAGGGTGGAATTTCTCTTGGTCGCGTAACTCGCACGGGAGCTCAATTTCTGAAAGTGTGATATCTGATGCCGTGTGATGCTGGCATAGAATAACATCACCCCAATTCTTCCCGGGGGTTGTAAGAGGCAACTAAGGGACTCGAGGGTTTCATGTGTATTACTACGTATTACGACTTTAGACGACAGGCTGACAACCTGTCACTACAGTGGCCCTCAATACTTGTCAGACGTGGCGATAACGACCGTAATTTTACGATCGTTAACGCTCTTTCTACCCCGCAAGGGATAAAGGCGTGATTTGTGTATGTGTATGTATGTGATTTCTGATATCATGGAAGTTTGCAACTACTGGTCTAACTACTCGTATCATTATTTTCTACTATTTCAAGAGAGCTCCCAACTGAGGCCGAAAATTAATATTTTTCCACATAGTTACGCGCACAATTTTTCGTAGGCGCTTTGGTCAGTCCCGTGTCTATAAAATCCAAATCTTTCTAATTTACTATAGAGACCATCGCTTTCAGTAACCAGCAAGTAAACCTAAACACCTAAGATGGCTCTATCAACGGCTCTGTCATTCTGTAGCCCAAAATCGTCGCGTAGTTATTTACTATGAACCATTTTTGTTCATTTCGATAGAAAAGTAACTTAAAATTTCATACAAAACTATCATCAACATATCCTTAATTTGGAGGAATACGTAAATTATGAGATGAGATGTGCCTCTAATTATAAGTGCATTTGAGGTAATCCTCAATGGTTTCACATATGTATCATCATCTAGAGTAGTGCGTGAACAGGTACTTGGTATATAACTGTACCTAAGATAGCTTATGCACCACGCAATGGCTTTAATTATTCTGTATGTACCATTGTATGACCACAGAGAAAAACTAATATACTAAGTATGACTGACTGACAGGCATTGGCCGCTTACACAGGGCACTTTCAAACTAAAGATGCCTTTATGAATCAAAACCAAGCCATAAATAAGCATAATATCATTCTTGCCGTGAGAGCCGTGTGATGCCGGCTTAGAATAGCATCACCCCACATCCTTCCCGCGGGTGTCGTAAGAGGCGACTAAGGGACACGAGGGTATTGGTGTATTACATTTTTTAGGCTACGACAGGCTGACAACCTGTCACTATGGTGATACACGTGTTTTCTGAGACAATCTTGGAAAGCAATCCTAAAAATGTCAGCCGTGGCGATAGCGACCGTATTCTTTCGGCCGTTAACGCTCTGTCTAACCTGCAAGGGATAAAAGCGTGATGTATGTATGTATGTATCATTCTTAAAAATATTTATAAATAGTTTGGTCACCGACACAATCCACCGAAAGGCCAAAGCAAGGCTGGACAAAGGCAAGGCATTCACAGTCATTCATACGATCCCATTGTATAATTGTCTGACTGGCATTGTAGTGTCATCTTTGGTTCCAACAGGTATAAAAATAGAAAATTTTATATCAGCAAAACATCTTACAAGTACATACTATAGATAACGAATCAGGTTTAAATATTTAAAATAAAATAAAACTTATTTATCAGAACTTTACAACTTTCTATAAAGAACGCATATGTAGAGACAAATAACTGAGCCGAACTACTGATTTTGGGAAGGCGTAGGCGTTTTTATGGGTTCATGAAATGCAGTTTCCCTAGCATTAATACTCGATTAGATTTATTCACTGTGCGAGTTTTTGTATAGTAATTGGTTACCCGATGTATCGGGTATAGGTAATTCTACTGCTACCTGCCTTGTAATAAAATAATGCAGCTTTCTGCATAAAAAGCGCAGAATGGCTCGTAGCACTGTAATTGGCACCATTAAAAAACGTACATTACCTATGCATTCCCTACATAGGACACGCAACGCGACCGCAGGACACGAATGTAATCATGACATGACATTAATACCGTAGTATTAAGTATCGGGTGTGATCTAGAATGTAATAGAACACAGTAATGGGGTCAAGGGGTAACTTTTTGAAACCATGATCAAAAACCAGCCCCGTGAAAATTCTCTCAACGTAACCTAAAATAGCACTGTCACTTTCCCGAATCGCGTCTATGAATATTCAAAACTTAAATTGCAACCGCGATCGTGAGTCTATTTAAATGCATCGACCGATTCTCATTGTCTCTGCAGTCAGCTTGAGATGAATTCTTGAAGCAAGTAGGTACATCAAAAATCGATTTTCGAATCTGATTTCCATAGCGTCTTCAAAATAAAATTCTCATTCTCAACGCTAATATTACCATATACATAATACAACCACTATTAAGAGTAGCTGAGCTGTGAAATGCCTATATTAACCCAGTCAATCCGATCCACTCGCCTAAGAAACAGCGAGAGAAACCTCAGGATGACCAAATGTTGTGGAGTTATATATTAGTAGGTCCAATACACAACTTCCAATAAACCCCTTCGATTGCACGAACGAACGAAGGGTTAATAAAATATTCTAAGTTACGATCATCAACGCTCTGCCTACCCCGCAAGGGATAAAGGCATAATTTGTGTATATGTGTGTGTGATAATAATCACAGGGAACGCTGCTGCCCATTCCCTGCTTTCATCCCTTAGTAGACTCTACACCCACGGCCAGAATTAGAGTGATGCCATATGAAGCCGGCACCACACGGCCTATAAACTGCTTCTTCTTCAAACTTAAGAGTTGGACTGTCGTCGGTGGAGTAATTTCCATTCTTCCCTTCTAAAACGACCGAACGGATTTTGATGCTAGTATATGTACCAAAATGTCAAGAAAATCACCGGCCAGATTATAAGCTAAAAAAATACCCGTAAAATAGGGGTTGGCTCCTACACATAAAATAAGTTTGTAAGTCACGTGAGTTTCATCATCTGCTATGGGGGCATAAAAACAGAGCCTGTCTGAGATACAGGGTAATCCTAGTTCATGTAAAATTCTAATAAGTACTTTTATACTATAATTGAACTTTACGTGGTAAAATTATATGAAGGCATTAAGTATATTAATAAATTATTCTTATTCTTATCATCAATTTTATTAATACTAAAATATGACCATCGTAAGTATATATACCGATTTCCTTTATATAACATTCTATGAGCACGAAAATGATTGCCTGTTTACGTTTATTGCCGCTGTGTGGGTAAGTTTATATCATGTAAAGTAGGCAGCACGCTGAGTTACATAGTTTTGGTATCGACCAACCAAGTATGCTTCGGATGACATTGCGTCGTAGTTCCTAAAGTTATGGCTCTTTAAGGAGTCCTAGTTGGAAAAGCATAAACTATTTTTGGTAATATCATCTGGCGCAAGCCCGCCATAGTTTTTTGATATTTTTTAATGTGACTGATGTCGCAGGTACGTACTGTATCGGCTTCTCAATGTACTTTTATCATAAACGCACGCACACTCCGGCAGCCAGCGCAGTGCCACTTGTAATAAGATTCACTGCCAACTTCGTTAGGTATAGCCATTCAGTTTCAGTGCATTGTTTGAATGAGTACAGTGAAGTTCACTTAAGGATAACCTACAAGTTTTATTATACCTGTAAGTAATTATAGTTGTAATTTTTCAGTGATTTGAAAGAATTTACTTTCATGCTCGTGTAGCAAAAGTATAAGGACTTGTGTGATACGAGTATGAAATAAAATAAGGTACTTAGGTATTTAAATACTTGAAATATACCTGAAAGTTGAAAAGAATGTGTACAAACTGTGACATAGATTTCCTCCACTCACCTTTGTTAAAATTCTTTACTTTTTTGTGTAATTTGACATGTCTGACTGAATTCTATTCGCGCCCGAGAGTCTCTACGGGAGGCATCATTTTCCTACATGAAAGACCGCTAAATCTTTTGTCAGAATGTGCATTCACAGGTTATTATTAAAATATAATCATAACAATATATTATTGTGAGTCCCGAGCTGGATCCTCACCAAGTAGCAATGTGTTTTACTCACGTACATTTACCGGCTGCTCTTATGGTGAAGGAAAAACATCGTGAGGAAACCCACATTCAAATAAAATTTGAATTCAAGAATGTCACCTAACCTAGGATTCGGGCCAGGTTAGCTTTCGGGTTGCAGAGGTCAGATGGCAGTCGCTCTGTGTAAAAACTTGGTTCCACGTTTAAGCGCCTAGGTGAGGCAGCCGACCCCGACAGAGAACGGGATAAGGCAAGGAGAATGAAAATGATTAATACACCTATTACTTATTTGCCCGTTAATATTTACTGTTGTGTAATTATTGGAATTGCAAGGTATTTCAGTACCTAAGTCAGTGTGATATCGTAGAACACGCTAGGGTTTTCGTAATTTGTTCATAAAGTAATGTTCATAGTTTTATTCAAATCGCCTATGGAAAAGTTCGCTCGTACGGCTCAGTGTTGAGTTAAGGTTTTTCTTTCTCGCGCCAAAATCTATATTGAAATTAAGCCCATATTGAAAAAGAGTCCCATTTTGTACCATTGTCAATTAAATCAGATATACCGTCATAGACATACCTACTTTTTATTTTCGATACGCATTCGGTACCCCATACCACTCATACTAATGCGAGTGGCGGGGTGAAATGTTAACTACATATTACGAAATGTTCCAATAGCGATCAAATCAAAAATCACTCTCATGCTGTTTAGTACTACACTAATACCATAATCTGATCTTACAGCAAATCCGATCTGCCCCAGCTATAGGTACCTATCTTAGGTTTGAAATATATCTTAGTTCAGTTTTAAAAGAGTATCATTTTGTTTGTATTTATTTGTTTTGGATTTTTACAATAAATAAAATAAGTGCATTGCTTCGGAGGCAAACTAACAAAGTTTGCCAAAGTTCTAAGTAAAGCGAGTTTTAACCTGTCTAACTTCAAAGATGGGCTTAATATTACTTCGACGGTCACGTTTGTATTTTACTAGCGGTCCGCCCAGCGGCTGCGCCCGCTGCAACTCATTTTTCCCGGGAATTAAATAAAATAAATAAATATATCATGGACAATTCACACAGCGCCATCTAGCCCCAAACTAAGCAAAGCTTGTACTATGGGAACTAGATAGCTGATACTAATAAATACATACTTTTTGTTTGTAAATAAATACATATTATACATAGCAAACACCCAGAATCAACACAAATATTTGAAAATTGACTTAACAAATATTTGTGTCCGGTGGGAATCGAACCCTGCCCACGGCGTAGAAGGCAGGCATACTATCCGCTACGCCATCGGGACAGTCAATTATTATACATTAAAACCTTTCTCTTGAATCATTCTATTTATGACAAAAACCTGCATCAAAGTCCGTTGAGTAGTTTTAAAGGTTTAAGCAAACATACATACATACATACAGACGCGAAAAGCGACTTTGCTTTATGCTATACCTATAGTGATTTAAAACAAAACTCATACTTAGGTACCTACCTCCAGTTCAGTGAAGTTTTCAATCCAATTCAAATACTTTGTTTAAATAACATGAGCCGTACATGTATATAGTAGTACATGAGACGGTGACATCAATACAGTCAAGGGATTATAGCAGTAGATACAGTAGAGACGCAGTTACTTATATTAACTACTTACCATTGTAAAAGTGAGCAGTGTATATTCAAGGGGTTAGGAAGTAGGTGGGTAATAAAGTAATGCTTTCCGCAAGAAATAAAACACAACCTAACTAAATATACATAACCAACCTAAATTATATACATAACCAAGGAAATGTATAAAATAAAGCTTCTTCAATAAATAAAACACAATCTAACCTAACCAAACCTTGTCTAACCTCACCTAACCTTTTCGTTGAGACTAGGTAAGTATCTAACAATCATAATCCCAGTTGTTAGTTAAGGTAGATTAGGTTAGGTTTGGTTCTGTTTTATTACAGAAAGCATTTTTATAGATTTTGTATGCCGTGTGATGCTGGCTTAGAATAGCATCACCCCATTTCTTTCTCGTGGGTGTCGTAAGAGGAGACTAAGGGGCCCGAGGGTTCATGTGTATTGCAATTTTAGGCGACAAGCTGACAACCTGTCACTATAGTGATACACTACTTATCTGAAACAACCCTCAAAAATTTGTCAGGCTTGGTGATAATGACCTTATTTTAAGGTTGTTAAAGCTCTGCCTACCCCGCGAGAGATAAAGGCGTGATTTGTATGTGTGTACAAACAGTATGTCATACTAACTTTTTTGTTAATACAAACGAAACAAGTGGAAAAAATTGACATCACTGTATGTCATACATTTCCTGAATGCCGTGGGAATTGTATACAATTCCTGGGTTCCACACATTTCCTGTAATATTTATATATATTACTTAATCGAAATTTCGGAAACAGTTCCAAAATTCGTATATCGGGAGTTTCGGGGGCGATAAATCGATCTAGTTAGGTTATTTCCCCGAGAATAATTGTAAACAGAAAAAAATATCAAATAAACGTGGTCCGTTCGTAGTAGTCTTGGCATTTACGGACAGATGGCGTAAGACTTGGTCCGTATCAATTATAGTAGTTTTCGCATTTACCGACAGACGGCGTAATACATAATTATAGCTATATCGGATTTGCGCGCACAATAATTACTAACATGCGGATATTAGATAGTGTAAGAAAAAAATACGTTTTGGAGTCGACAAATCCGAGCAAGACTCGGTCAACCAGGAACTTTTTTATTGAGATCATCTCAAGTTTTCAACTGTCACACAGTCGCTGTGGTCATGGTTCCGAGAAGTTGTCTGGTCGTAGCGTCGCAGTGTTAACTGATCGTATATCTTCTTCCAGGAACAAAATGGCACAGAGCAAGTTGTCGGTTTGTTTTAACGAACGTTACGGATGCTTTTTCATCGGTTACTGGAATTTGGTAAGTGAGAAAAGAATTGTTAGGTAGGATTTCAACCAATGGAGGCGCAAATCCAACGCTGAAGTTGTTTTGCATGAGCATAATAAGCCGAAAATAGTTATAGCTTAATAAAACGTCGTTCAAATTAGCGGGAGACAAAACTCCATGCAAATCACGTTCCTCCCTTGGGGAGCGAAGATGCAACTGTCAAAGTTACGTAAAACAAAACGTAAATCTAACAGTATTTTTGTAGACGAAATGAAAGTCATGGCTGAATGGACTTATTGCATTTATTTTTACGATATATATTTTTAAATATACAGCGCGAATTCGTTTTGGATTTTTGACGTCATTCTTTAGGTATATTGAACTGTCCTTCTTTTAGTATTTCTGTTTTTTATGCTTGCAGGTGTAGTATAAAGCATTATGTATCACTCAGACGAAAGTCCGATTGCAAACTCGTGTGAATTGATGCCCTCAGCTGCGCTTCGGGCCTCAAACTACACCCTCCTTAACTATCGGTTACTTTCTCACCACGAGATTAATGTACTATTATCTGCATGACTCTATCAAATCGACCATGTTACTTACTAATTGAAGCAAGTTATTAAATTATTAAAAAGAGAATTAAATAAAGTATCCAATCAGTCAGATTGTCTCGCCCATAGTATGATACTCGTACGTTTTGTGCATTACCATTTGGTAATGCTAATAGTATTTGTTTACGCGCGACATTTCTTCCGAACTGCGTCACAATTCGATTCGAGCTAAGCGTAGGTGCGTTAGTCACACATGGGAAGACGATAAACATCAGCATCACATGCATTTTCTTACATACATACATACATATACATACCAAGCCTTTTCCCCTTGCGGGGTAGGCAGACCGTTAACGGCCGTAAAAATACGGTCGCTATCACCACGTCTGGCAAATATTGAGGGCTCTTTCAGATGATTCGAGTATCACTATAGTGACAGGTTTTCAACCTGTCGCCTAAAGTTGTAATACACATGAAAGCCTCGAGTCCCTTAGTCGCCTCGTACGACACCCGCGGGAAGAAATGGGGTGATGCTACTCTAAGCCGGCATCACACGCATATTCCTTGTTTATAATAATCACGCAGTGGTAATATATAGTGTAGATAATATAGGAAAGGTTACTTTTAATAGAGTACAAATATTTTAGGCGTTATTCATTGTAATAATTTTAACAGGTTCTTACCGGCGAATTCATTTTATTGAGTTATCATACAGTTCATATCTACCCCGGTGAAAGAGCACATCAGGGCAGTCAAAAACAATGAGGCTCATAAATCTGCCATTGCTGAACACACACTACACAACACAAAGGTCTAATTGACAGAACGTTATTACAACCCTAGACTAGTGTGAAGCTATTGAAATTACAAAGTGCAAGAATTCCAACAGGGAGAATGGGTTTAAATTGTCGAGTGTTTGGAATCTTTGATTGAAAAATCTGGAGATTACTTTCGAGTGAGCTCCTATAGTGACGATTGTGTTCTGCAAAAACGAAGAAGAATGAGGGTAGACAGATATGTCTGCCCATAGCTAGCAGCCGCCCGCTGATACTCTTTTCCCGTGATCATGACGCTTGCAACAGCGTAGAAATATCGGGAACTCAATAAAATGAATTCATCGGTAAGTACCTACCCGTTAAAATTATTACTATGAATAGTTTAAACAACTGCGATAGTTTAAAATTTAGTGTTATTTTAGGCGTGTGATCTTCTTATTTTTATCTTCTTATTAAACTGAACAACGAAAGCGTTGGAACATTTTTTAGAAATATGGGAAAAATTTGGTCCTCCCATCCCATACAAAATGTGCCAGCCGACTGAGTTACTTTGAATGGAATAACTTTGTATTTAGTTTTCATATTTTAAAAATTTTTTCCAAACGAAAGTAGTTCAGTTTCATAAGTAGAACATTCTCCTTGCTTCAAATATTTGTACTTAATTAAATGTAATCTTTACAACCTGAAAAATATGTGGTTCAAAAATCACGATTTGCTTTTTTTCACCAATTTACAAGTTTCAGTTGATAGTCCAGGAGCTTAAAGTATTTAGAAAGATGATTTAATGAAAATTTCTGCTGCATTAGACACAGGGCTCCTCAAACTACACTCACGTTAACAACCGGTAACTTTCTTACCGCGTGATTAATGTACTATTATCTATCAGGTAGCGGTTGTGGTGGATATGATGTGCGTCCTCCTCATAGCAGCGATCGTCTCCGATGGGTTTCAATGCGATGTGACCAGAGAGAGCGTGAGTAAATTATTATATTTCAACGTAACAATAGGCTAGTGTACTGGCAGGTCAAATAAGCTACTTTATCAAAACGATCCAAACCGGTATTTTCTATGAAAATAGAAATGTATGACGTCATTTCGTTGCTATTTTAGATGGTGTCAGAACACTTTCTTTTATATTATATATTAATAATGACCGATGTGACGCAGTGGTAGTGCGACTGCCTTTAAGGTTCCAGGTTCGATTCTCGGTTGCTGTCTATAAGTAAATAATAATAACTACCTACTTAGGCGGCGGCCGTTACACAACCATGTCAGAAGCCTGCTACTTGTAGAAGGCGGTTGAAAAATTTTGATACTAGGGCTTATTGTGTCGTTGGACAACTCGTTGCCCCACACAAAAAGAGACTTACTGTTATATATATTTTTCTGTTTGTTAATTCATGCAATGAATATTTTAAAAAATTATAAATGTAGTCCATAGTATATTCGGACAATAGTTTTAAGCGTACAACTTTTATATTTTAGTAATGACCGAATCCACCAGCGAATTACAAACACACACATATATGCATTCAAAATGAAAATATCCTATTATGTATGAGAATGTTATATTTTTATCATAAATCATTGGGTCTGGTTATTGTTATTTCATCATCATCATCGTCACCGGGTGCCATGGAAGGTCGGAGTTTAGCAAGTGAAAAACCCTTAACATAAATTTGTAAAATTCCAGATAGAGCAAATAAACTGGCCATGGATTGAGCCTCTGCTGGTTTTCCTGAACCTGGGCAACCAAGGGTTTTACGCGCTGCCTGTGCTGGACTGGCACAGACCTGACTGGAGTAGCGGCCCTCATCCCCACCAGCGCAAGTGCTACCCCGGCATGCTCCACGTGTACCTGATCGACATACTCATTTTCCTCGTCAATGTAATCTGGATAAAGTTTGTCGTGGCGTTCATATATTCGATCCATAAGGTTAGTATAATAATGTCATGAACTGTTACGAACAAATAGATAATTTTCGATATACCTACCTCAAATTTATGGCATGCCACTCGTAAAAAAACAGAAAGCAGTCAAAAATCTGTATTTTGATATCTCACAAGTTCTTTAGCCTACCTGTAATTCAATCTTGCCTGTCACAATGTGCAATGTCTTCATAGCCGCATAAGAATGTACACTGATCTCTACGGCGCTGGGCTTTTATACATGCTTCGAGCGTTATATGAGCCACATGCGCTGTTATAAATATTGATAAAAATATTGTATTGTAGCTTTTTTTCATCATGTGAAAAAAGTTGCAACCCTGTGGGTAAAAACAAGAACCCTGTGGAAACCACCCTTATCGAGATGACGCCGCGGAAAACTCCGTCGCAGGTGGCGCGACGACCTGGATGCATTTTGTAAGGACTGGCACTCTAGGTGCCCATAGCAGAACTGGATGGAAAGAAAAGAGACCATTGCCCAACAGTAGGACGATATAGGCTAATTACGATAAGATATGGAGATAAATAAACCTATCAACTTCTGCCGTGTGTTGCCGGCTTAGAATAGCATCACCCCACATCCTTCCCGCGGGTGTCGTAAGAGGCGACTAAGGGACTCGAGGGTATTGGTGTATTACAATTTTTAGGCGACAGGCTGACAACCTGTCACTATAGTGATGCACATGTTTTCTGATACTACCTTGGAAAACAATCCTCAAAAATGTCAGACGTGGCGATAGCGACCGTATTCTTACGGCCATTAGCGTTCTGCCTACCCCGCAAGGGATAAAGGCGTGATTTGTGTATGCATGTGTATGTAACTTTTGCCTAAAATTATTTTACAGAAAGATTCAGAAGTGATGATGAACTTCTTCCGCTTGTCGTTGGCGAAGCTGGTCCTGCAGGTCACTTACCTGGCGTACGCGTCCACCACGTTGGTGCTAAACAGTTTCTGGGTCATCCAGATATGCGACATTGGTGAGCTACAGTACCTTATAGAACATCTTCCTTTTAGAATTATTTTCTTTCACCTTTTTGAATAGATTAGATTAGATTTATTTATTTCACATTATCAAATTCATAGTTACAGTGCTAAAACTAAATAAAAATGTCAGAGGATAATGCGATCGTCAAAAATAATATTTTCAGTGTATACTTTTACACTTTGTATCCGTAATTAACCCGATTCATAGTAATGTTATGCGGTAGGTGCATCAAAAGTTGTACTTTGACTATGTAAAATAAAGCGATAATAATAAATAAGTCATATTTTCCTACAGAATATATCATAAACTGTCATACAAGAAGTTAATTATGTGACTTTGAACTATGTGGATAGGTATGAATAATCATTTTTCAACTAAGATTAATATGATAGATAACTAATACAAAAAATAGTAGCAAAACATCAAAGACTACTTACAGTAGACCGCATTGTAGACTGCTTACAGTTTAATCAAAGTTGAACATAGTTAATATAGTTATTGACGAATGCTGGCGACAGAACTTGTATCGTTACCTGAGCGTTGACAGTTTTTGTAGTTTATAACCAAGTTTACAACGATTTTTGCTCATATAACCGCTATGTGATAACCTTAATAAAATAAAATGTCAAAAAGTTGTATCCATTAAAATAAAATAATTTCATAATTTTACAGGCATAGCCGCGGTCATCCTGGTCACAATTAATGGTTACATAAACACACTACGAAAGGAGAAGATGAAGGTTAACAATAAACTTCCTCCTCCATACGTGGAAACATTAATATTAGCGAAGAACCCAGTGGAACACGAGTTGCCGAACTACGACAACTGTCTCAACAACATCGCTGTGGTCTGCGACAGGAACGACGGCCACAAGCCTGCTGCAAGTATGCATGAAGTTTATTTTAAGTAATTTTTTCTAAGGTATACATACAAACTACTTTACACCTAAAATTAAGTTACACTGCCTTATACCTACCTTCTTATCTATTTTTAAACATCTTGCGATACTTTTATGTCCATATGGATAATGGCGTTTGAATATATGTATTTACCTAGTGACAGTGCGTTCTTTTTTAACTACTAAGCCACCCTTCTTCTGTAATGTGAGACATCATAACGACAAATAATTTTGATGAACCTAGTGTATTGTAGATGTCATGTTTTTTTAATGACGATTCCAGAATTCGATTAAAATATTTAAATTACCTAAATAAGGTATATAAAGTACTTACGTCACAAACTATCAGCAGTTACACTAGGTTCATAAAATTGTAGTAAAAAATAGAAAAATGTACATCCTACATCCTACCTTTTTTTTTTTACAATGACTAATACTTGACCATCAAAAATTTACTACTTTGAATAAAAAAATATATATTACAGGGATGTCATAAAATAATCTATTCTTTCTTTCTTTCTTTTTTCGTGTGGGACACTATTAATTAAATCGTTTTTAATTAACGATAATAGATTACTTAAAAAACGATTTTATTTTTCAAATTTCCAAATAAAAATAATCGTTTTTTTATTTCAAATGTAAACTTCCATATGTGTCAATCAAAACACACCACACCTAATTTTCTTCACTAATTTTTAAAATGATCTATTAATTAAATCGTTTTTAATAAACGATAATAGGTAGATTACTTAAAAAACGATTTTATTTTTCAAATTTCCAAATAAAAATAATCGTTTTTTTATTTCAAATGTAAACTTCCATATGTGTCAATCAAAACACACCACTCCTAATTTTCTTCACTAATTTTTTTTTGAGTCAGTTGTTGTTGTTTTTTTTTGCGGTGTGATGCTTATTTTATCTAACCTGGTAATACTTTCCGAAAGGCAACGAACCGTATATTCATCAGACAATAGGTTACAAAAGCTTTTTGTTTTCACAGTCACTGCCAAGTTAATTTTGGGAAAAAAATTGGTTTACAGCTTCATTTTGATTCACTAATGTGCATATAGCTATAATTGCTAAAGTTAATAATTATAGTATATCATGCTATGCGTTTCGACCATTGGTTATAAATGTTCCTAAGAATTTATTAATTTACAAAAGAAAAAACCAATATTTACAAAACATATACATTATCATTAACCTAACTTAACCTAAATCAAAGAGTCCGCGTCGAATGGAACCCGGTTTTGCTATAATGATTTTCAAAAATAATAAACGTATAACCCGATTTGTGTGGACCATTAATTGTAAGGCTAGGACCATTGTTGTATGGTTTTACGAAATTTGATTTGATTGTACAAATATTTGTTTATTTTCTACTATCCACATTAAACATACAAAAAATTTACTTTTTATTTCAAATTAATATTTTTGCAAAAAAAACAGCTATTTATTATTAATCGATGTTTTTATTATTAGAAATATTCAATTATATATAAAAATCAAATTTTTGTTACTTAAGTCACATCCCTAGTATATTATCAACCTACTCTTCCCCATTTAAGGGATCAACATAGCATACGGTTACGAGTATTATTAGTAACTGTGGAACTGCACCTACCTAGGTATATAAAACGAGTATATGGGTAGGTTGATGTTTTGATGATAGTAAAACAGTATTTATAATATTAGGAATAAATTTTAGCAAATCAAAGTAAATGATTCCGCTACCTATCTATTCCACACCAAAGTTTAAACCATTAAATATACTCTTGGACACTAAAATAGCATTCGCAATATTCAGATTCAGTCAGAACTAGAGATGGGTCGAATATTCATGTTGTGTTCGGTATTCGATGTGTTCGGAAGATTTACCGAATATTCGTATTCAGCTGAATGTTCCAAATATTTGGCCGAAAATAAACGTATTGTTTTATACTATATTATTTTATTAAAACGTATTATGCATCGACAAGAAGTGAAGCACTCATTTCTTCGTAAAAGTTTTTAATATGATAAGTAAGAGGGATTGCGAGCTAGTAATGCGCCAGCTTTGGCGAAGACAAGTCCTTTCACACTCCTACTTGTTGTATATGGATATCAATTCCTGCCGTATAATTCGGCCGAACCTAGTATGCCGAACTTTCTTAATAGGTGAAACCTATGTTTGGCCCACTCTAGTCAGAACGTGAATCTGCAACAATATGCAGTTTGCAGCATCAGCGAGGAGCAAATTAACTGCTGCTACTCCATGGTCCGCTCGGAATAAGCACAGTGAGTTCCAGAGATGATGATCATTGCATAAATGAAGCGGCTGGCAGGTTACCAAAATAGTATAGAGTACACTGTGTTTTACACTAGAATAACATATACTTAACCAGTTTAACCTTATTACGCTAGAACATTATCCTGTTCCCATGTAAGTGACTGTGTCTTGAATGGAAAAACAAAGACTTTAACCCTACATTTATGTAACGGAATAAATATAATGATTAAATGAGCTCTTGTTACACTAAATAAGTACGTTTAAACGTAATTTTAAAGGTGCACATGAAATTTAAATTTTATATTTTGTTGATACAACTTTAATGACACCAAAGTAGCATTGGTGTCAAAAGGGCACAAAGCACATATTTTCGACGATCACATAAACATTTATGTCATCTGATAAAGATCGTTTGCTTCTTCTTTATATTTTCGAGTTCCGGTAGTTCTTCAATCACCTACAACAACTCTGACATGTTAGTATATCGACCCCGTCTAAGTAATCTTAGACACACAGGGTATTTTTCTGAAAAGCACTTACTTCTTGCAGCTCTTTTCCATTAGCACTAGGTATCTTAAAACAGAAAAGATATTGGAAAACCGTATAACCACCTCTAAGTGAGTAAATTAGTACATTATTTGCGCGGAAGTAGTGTTACCGCACTGCACCTCGTCGCCGAGGCGCGGAGCGAGCGAGCGGGGAGAGAACGTTTCCCTGTACCGCGACGCGACACTAAAAGCGAGATTTTTACGATTTCCGAGAGGGTCAGGTGTTGTATTCTAGTCTAAATATCTGGGAATTTAAAAAAAAGTAATCCCAGTCCAAACCCAGTGATCAGTGCTGTGACTGTCGCAAATAGAATGATTTTGTAACCTACCTCAAGCTGGATGTCACTGTCTTCGATACTATCGTACATGCCTGTCTCAAAATATGTTCCTTTGCTATGATAACTTATAGATGTTAATGGCGTTGAATTTTCCTAAAAACACCGCAGGTTGTTTTTGAGTAACAAAATAAAAAAGGTTGCACCTTTTATCTTGTTTCCCAGAATAGAGCTTCTCTAAAGAAAACAAGACCAGGAAGGAGAAACTAACTCGTATATCTTTATTTGCGCTTGTACGTGACCACACTTTGCATTTGCTTAAATGGTTTGATTAAATTAGTTTAGTTATTCTAGTAAAGAGGTAACGAAAAACCAATCATGGCGCATAAAAAGAACCATAAAAAAAATTATGGAGTGTTCTTGGAGACCTCAAAGCAACCTCCTCAATTAAGGTCTCAATTGGTGCATTATGCAATTAAAATATTTTCTATCTTTGCAATATGTATGTATGATAATATGGTCAATTAGATCGGAGAGTGCTCGATTACGCGCATTTATTGTTCAATTACCAGCATAGGTATATTCGGGTGGTTTCAGGATTACGCGAGGGTACGTAAGGGTACATTGTTGAAATGCTGTACTATTGCTAACAGTACCCGCTACACACACGTCACATACAATCGCCCGGTACATTGTGTGTTACCTTAACTAATTGTGCGTTGTTTGGGTGTTTCATTCATACTCGTACTTTACTTTTCGTAGCAATTTGACTACTTGTCTGCTACGATTCTGCGTGTGGCCGGCCTACTCTACTCTCAAACACGCAGAGAATAATTTAAACAAATAACATTATTTTATGGTTTTATTAAATAAAACTCAACAGTTACTTCACAATAACATAAATAATTAAAGTTATAATTATATAACGCAAAAATTTTCGCCGTCTGTAGCTAAATGATTTTGTATTAAAATAATAACAAGGAACATAAAACGCTCTTAACTTAATTTCATTAATAAATTGCATAGCTTAAAGTTACTGTTATTTATTAATTTATAAATTAAACAAACAACAGTCATGAAAATAAGCGCTGAGTATTAATTAGTACCTACTCATAATATAAATAACTATCTGGATATTAATAGACCACAGCTAAGGTATTCTGAAATTACCTACAATAATACAAGTAATTAAATAGGTTAATGATAACATAATATTCAATATAAGATAAAGAGTGAAGCAGAAATGCATTTTTCAAAGTAATATCAAACTAAAACTATCAACAAAGTGTTTTGTCTGACTAGGTTAATCAAGTCAAAAGTAGCGATATCACATGGCGTTATTTAAATTTAGAAGAGTGTTTTGGTAGAGAAATTGCACAATCCCTTAAAAATACTAATATGTATAACGCCACAGCTAAATGACATTAATGAAGAAGGACAATCATTATAAATAAATACCTAGACAAAATCTACCAGAGTCTATCTTATCCAAAATTAGCATACGTTCAATCGTTCAATTCGTTACAATTATATTGGTAATATCGAATTATACAACCTTAACTCGCAGCAACGGTAGGCAATCTTTAATAGTTATAAACAATTCTAATATCTCTTTGAATTCCGATGAAGAATTCTAGGATTACGAAGTGTTTAAGAGAATAGCTAAGGTCGCTTTGTTACGTCCGCATCTTGACCAATCGAACTAGCATTTAAAGTTTCATTTTTAAACTGACTGTTAATATTTCCATTCAACATATGAAAGAGATTCGGTTGATACCTACCTTAAAAAAAAAAAATATGGAAAAGATTCTGCACAGATCGTATTCGCTTCAGCGTAAAAATTCGCAATAGCATGCTTCATAATTCTAGGTACACATTTGCTAACTTTGAACGCTTTGGTCAATGGACGACGAAGTGAATTGATTCGACGCCTCACCTATCGTTGCTGCTTACACTAACCTCTATGTTTAATAAATTAAGCCTTAATAAATAGGTTTTATTTGACAATTTTAATCTTCGGTACCGGTGATCCACTGGAGGTACTTGAAGGACCGCGATTGAACGGGGGTCGCGCGCGAGTCCACGCACCAGTTGCGGGCTTGACCGGTCGTCTGCTGATGCTCCCTGGAATGATAAAATTAAATTCACGAATTAAGTTAATATTTCGGTATAACTCAGTAGTAACAGTTGTCATCCAGCGGATAATTAAGACTTACCTTGGTTCGACAGAAGCACGGTTGGCATGGTAAGCCGGTACATTTGGGTTGTGGTAACCTCTGTGAGGAGCCGTTGTGGGATCCAGGGTATGCGCTTGCACAGGTCCATGTTCAGAATCGTAAGGTATCGTCATCGGAGGCTGGTACTTTGTCGGGTTGTATCTGTCTACAGAAACACCTCTTGGGCGTTCAGGAGTGGATATTTCAATGTTGCTATTCTGGTAAGTGCTTAAAGGACGGCTACGGCCCAAAGTATTGGTTTTGGACCACTCGTTTGACTGAACATACTCTGATTCGAAGCTCCTTTCACGATTAGTTTGGGGTCGGATTGTTTGGCTCCAAGATGGCGTCGGTGTGTACGACACACTAGGAACTTTAGCATACTTGGGATCTTCTTCCCAAGGAGGAATCACAGACTTTTGCTCGGAAATATGTTGTGAAGATTGCTGAGAAAATTGCTGCGTATGATTTGTTTGTTGTGTCTGAGTTGTCTGCGATTTTTCGGTAAATTCTCGAAGTTCTTTACGCCATTGATGTTCCACAGCTTCGGAAGGTTCGTTGTTGTCATAGTAATACTGTGGTGATGGATCTGGCTGCGCCTGGTATTTAGCGTCAGCTGGTATGTACGTTGACTCTGGTACAGTGATGTATCGACGTTCGTATTCGCTGTAATACGTTTTGCACCCTGGCCGCTTTGCTGTCTCCGGAACAGCAGCCTTGACGAACGACTGGTTTGGTGCGGGCGGTATGAACGACTTAGGTGCGGGCTTAGAGAATTTGCCTGCTGGTGGAGAAGGTTTCCACCCTGGTTTGGCAGCTGGACTGAAAGTATTAGTTGAAGGGGGTTCTGGCTGATAGAAACTCTGAGTCGGAAGTTGAGGTGCTACATAATTGGGGTCTTGTTCCCACGGCGGCGGTACATAAGATGAAGAATACTGCTGATTAGTATTCTGATAGTTTTCTGAAGATGTTTTGTTTAAGTAAGAATATTGATTAGCAGGTTGAGTATTCACATTAGGCAAAGTGCTGCTTACGTTGGTGTTTGACCAGTTGTTTGGAGCTGGTGTATAGCTAGGGTAGCTATTTTGTTGATATGAGTTTGAAAGGAACTTTGAGCTGTCTTGCAAGCTGTTGTCGGTGTAAATTTCATATGGTTGCTGATAATCATAATGAGGTTGAGCCTGAACTTGATGTTGATGTTGTACTTGGGGCTGTGGCTGCGGTTGAGGAGGAGGCTGATTCCACTGCTGACTGGGAACTGAGGGAGTAGAAGGCGTTATGTTATTATACAGAATATTTTCCTTTTTGCTCTGTTGATACCATTGCTGATTTTTTGTGATTGTGCTTGGTTTAACATTGCTATCGTTGACCACTTCAGATTGTGGTTCCTGCGACCACTGCTTTTGTTGTTCATAATTTTGGTTACTGTACTGTTGCTGTAAACTCGTTTGTTTTTGATAAATATCAGAGGGCATTTGTCTTTCCGTGCTCAACCGATCTAAAAGCAGACTGTGTCGCCGTTCTACTTGTGGTTGTGGCGGTGGTGGTGTGTAAAACGATTGATATGGCCTAGCTGGTTGAGGAGTGGGTGAAACCCTTTCTCTACCAGGCGCAAAGTAAGTGCGTACGGTTGGAACACCTTGCTGAGTGAGTTGTTCATACGTATGATCCAAAGTCTTTGTTGTTCGGTTAACGGTGACAATATTCTCAATTTTATTATATTCTGTTTGTGTACTAAATGCTCCAGATGATTTTTCTGGCAAACCACTTATAATTTCGGTCTTTTCTGTGTGCGATTTGGAAATGGTTTCAGAAAGAGCTCCAATAGGCTTAATTTCGACATCCTCTACTTTCTCAAGAGGTATGGATGGTTCTCGTAATGGTACTTTTGTTTCTGTCTGAGGTACCGCTTGAGTTTTGGACTCATCTGCTGGCTCTGATACCGGCTTCGACAAGGGCTCTTCTTCCTTACCTTCCACTTTTACTTCAACTTTCTCTGATTCAGGCTTAGACGTCACTGATTCTGCCACTGGCGTGGAAGCTGGAGCTTCAGCTGGTACAGAAGCTGGAGTGACAGTCTTTTGAGGCGACTCTTCTTTTTCTGATTCAATTTCTTCTTCAGTGTATTCAGATTCGTCCTCTTCTTCTTCAACGTTTTTCTGTGGTGCAGGTTGTTGCTCAGGTTTCTCTTCAGGCTGAGGTTTTGGTTCTGGTTTATCTTCTAGTTCCTCTGCTTCTTCGTATTCTTCCTCTTCTTCTACTTCTTCCTCTTCTTCGGGTTCAGGCTCAACTTTTTTTGGAGGTTCTGATTTTTCTTCACTTGTTACAACTTTTGCCACTTCTTCTTCTTCTTCCTCCTCTTCGACTTCTTCTTCTGACTCTTGTTTTACTACAACCTTTTGTGTTTCTTTTGCTTCTTGCTTTTCATTTTTTTCTTCTTTTTTCTTAATTATAACAGTGGTTGTTTCAGGTTCATCTTTAACCTCTTCTTCTTCTTCTTCTTCTTGTTCTTCTTCTTCTTCAACTTCTTCTTCTTTTTGGACAACCACGACTTTTTTAGTTGTTGTAGTTTCAGCGCTTTCCTCTTTTTTTATCAATGATTCTTTTACTACAGGGGCAGCTTGAGTAACTGTTTTTTTTATTACAACTGTCGTTGGTTCTTCTTCTTTTAACCCATTTTCTCCTACTTTCTCAACAACAACCTCTCCTTCCTCCTCTTCCTCTTCCTCTTCGATTTCCTCAACATCGTCTTCAGGTTTAGGAATAACCTTGGTTTCAGTTTTTGTAGCTATACTTGTTTTCCCATCAACAGTAGTCTTTGTTGTAGTAGTTTTAATTTCTTCTATACTGCCATCGGGTAAGGTTTTTTTGACAACTTCTACATGAGTTTCAGTCTTTGCCGCAGATTTTTTTGAAGGTACCTTTACTACAGTCATTTCAGCTTCAGTTTCTCCATTTTGATCTCCATTTTGGTTTTTAACTTCACTTTCTACTTTCTTTTCAGCTTTCTTTACTTTTTTTACCACTTTCACCGTCTGAAAATGAAAAGGTAAAAATAAAATATCAAGAAGTTTACATTAACTAATACTATTATCAAATAAAATAAGTGTTTAGTATTTGAAACTCACTTAATCCTAGCATTATAAGTCTCTAATGTTGTACAATAAATACGTGTAACATACAATGTAAACAAACATATAAACGAATATATAATAAGTATACAGTAATTTCAAATCCACCTGGTCATCATTATCAGTTTCATTATGGTCTTCTATATAGATGTTTTCAGTATCAGGTGCAGGAATAGGTGCAATCTCAGTCAATGGCCTCAAAGTTAAGTCGGTTTTTATTGCTTCTAAGTTATCTTTAGCCCTTAAACTTAGATCATAGACATTGCTTAAAGCAGAGTCTTTTTTAGTATCCATCAAGCCATTACTTGCTTGTGAGGCGACTTGAAAAAATTCAGCATCGTAACAAATCTCTGGCAATACTGGAGACGTATGTGCATCACTTCCGTATGTTGTGTTTGATAGGTTTTGCATGATATTAGGTGTTGAGCTAAATTCATACATTGAAGAGGGTCTGTTATTATTATATTCATAGACCGGGAGTTGCCTTTCATTATTAGCGTTACTGTTGTTAACCGGATTATATGCCGGAGAATTAATACTAAGAGTTTCCCGCAACTGGTCCATGCCACTCGGTTTATTATTGTATATATTTTGGGCCGATGGTGGTGGTATCATAGACTTTGGTGGTTCACGGATATTGTTTCGGTTTTTGAGCAAAGATTTCGGGTTCGCCGGCAAGTTGAATGTAGGAAAAACTTGAACCGGAAGGGCATTAAAATTAGGGACGGCTATCGGCGTGGTGGGCGTAGTCGGTGACTGAACCGGCTGTGGCGGCAGGTCTGGCACACCCTGGTTCATGGCGTTCCTCATGAGGCGCTTCGCCATGCGCTCTGATTTGATCTCGGACAGGTCGAGTCCTCCCGGCGTGTACGTGAACGGCTTGCGCTCGCGCCCCATCGCGCCCTGAATTGCCGACGGTGGGTTCATTTTCCTGAAATAAGCCCACGTTAAATGATTTTATCGTTTTACTTTCTCAGACGTTATCGTTATTTTACAAACTTTATGAGGGATATAAAACAAATTTTAGGGAGCGTGCGAAACATTGAACTCGTTTCTGGCATTTTGACAAAGAAGTAAGAAATAGACACGCGATACTAACGAGGATCGATATTAACCTCGAAACTTATTTACTTCCGGTTATATACTAGGCAAACACAGTATATTTTTCTATGTTTACGTATCCAGCAGTCCACTTAGCACTCGGGTACAGCACTTTCAATTCTGTTTTCATGTCACTCGTCGGTTTCGGAGACGGATCACTTATTTTTGTGGAGGAACATGCAGATATTAATCTGGTCGCAGCGGTTAAATATAGCACGGTAGTAAATGAGCCGGCACGTTTCGATCCGGGAGTAAGAGGCGCGCTGCGCCCGCGCCGGCAGCCGCCTACTGCGGCGCGCGCCGCCCGTCGCCCCCGCCCCTGCGCAGCCCGCCGCCGCCCGCCCGTCTCGAAGCAAATATGTATTTTGGTCGCGACCCCAATATTGGCGCCTGGTCTACGATTTGTCTTAGGCGAATCGTCAAAACAACATGGATCGCACTTCCGACAGTTCCAAAATTAGGTAGGTAGGTACATATTATTAACTCATTGCAATAGTGATGTGCTATTGATCCACGCGCCATCGGCGGCATCCGCTCTAACTCTGTTTCTGCCCTCTACCACCATTTTTCGCAATTTAGTGTTACAATCGTTTTATTTAGTTATTTATTATTAAAGACATTCGCAGTAGCTGCATCGCAAAATTTAAAAGTCGCTTAGCAACAAAATGTGTAGGAAAGGTATTTGGAATAAATCTGGTAAGGTAAAAAAGACTACACAATCAACTTATCTTACCTGCCTCCATGTGGTTTAGATAGTGAGCTATATTTTAGTTACAGAGTCGTTTGGTTTTTATTCGATATTTACGATAGTAGGTAATAAGCACGTAATAAGTATATAAGAAGATTTTATAAGTAATTATCATATTTTTTTTACTCAGAATCAACCCGGATTTCTGTTCGAGAAGACAGAAATAATGATAATGAACATGCTAGATAAGACTTTAGTACCTGGTTCACCGAGCCTAGCTTGGGTATATCGGCCCTAAAAACGTATTTTGTTTCTTACACTACCTATGTAATATCCGCATATTCACCTAGTTATTATTTCGCACATAAGCCCGATAAAGCCATAATGCCATAAGTATTATGGATAATGCCACCTGTCGGAAAATGCGAAGACTACTACTACAACGGGCCATGTCTTGGATAACGTGGTTTGACCTTAGTTTAGTATTACTAGTAGAACATAAAAAAATATAAATATATTTACAAAAAATATATACTGTATAAAATAAAATATAATTGTAAAAATAAACGAACAAAAATAAAAATTAAAAAATTAAAAAGATATGTTGAGATTCGGATTTGAACTTTAGCTCCAATGATTTATAGGCAAGCAGTCTAACCAACTGAGCTACGTTCGCTGACAGCTCAGCGACGAAAGAGCGGTTCTTTCTCCACGTTCGGCTTATTTTGCCGTTCAAATTTATCCGATCGATTTATCGCCCCCGAATACCCCTATACACGATTTTTCAAGAATATCGTTGGAGTCGTTTCCGAGATCCCGAAAATATATATACAATTCTTGCTTTTGCAACTTGTCATTATTTCGAAGTTATAAATATATGATATGCGAACTAGAATAGGCACTGATCTATATTATCTACGCACTGGATATGCTGTCCCATACCAATGACAGCTGATTTTGTGTGTAACCTTGAAGCGCCATCTACATTAGTTCCACGTAATCTCGTAATTGCTTTCCTTGACTGCCAGCGCCAGAATGGCGATTTTCAATAAGTCACAAAAATGTGGTGGCAGTATCATGTCCAATGCGTAGATAATGTAGGTCAGAGAGTCACCACATTCATAACAATGGAAAATGTTATTTTACCCTTGATATAATGATGTTCAGAAACGCCACATGAAAAGATGCAACATTGAGCCCACTCTATGGGAGGATCTGGCAGCACAGCGGCCCATGGCGCGGGATGATTAAGAGGCAAGTCCGCGAGTTTGAGGAACAGCGTAAAGCAGACCTCGACGCTAAGCGCGATGAGTTAAAGGCCCTTTCATACGTCGCCATTAACTATAATTATGTAAATCCAACTCACGTGTCCACACTGTGCACGGGAGTTTACTGCTAAAATTGGCGATCAGCGCCGATCTAATTAGGAGTCGAAGTGGTCGCCCTGGCCGAAATCGGTATGAGAGATCGTCATTGTTAACAACTCATCACTATAATATTATTCCACGAAGAACGTCGTAGGTCAATAAGGTGTAAAAATATTAGATGCAAATATTTGAAGGGGTAAATCAGCCCATGAAACTGAACAACTTTCCCCAAGAAACATAGGTCGAAATATGAGAAAAAAATGGGCTGGTTCACCCCTTAAAATATTTGCAGCTAATTTTTCTACACGCTGTTTATAGAAACAAAAAAAATTACCAACTAACGAGGGCATTTTGTATGAGAAGTACAATTTACTTTGGAAAGAGGTAAATTGTACTTCATTGAAAGTTTCATGGCCGCAACAGTTTACTACTGAACATGGGCCTCCTCCTATCGGGGCTATTGCCACACTCACCACGCCTGGCGGGCGGATTGGCGAGCACAGTGCAATTTTAATTCGCAAGGGAACTATGCTGCCCGTACCCACAAGTAGAATAGGGGTAATGATACTATTCTAAGTGATCTTCTTCTTTTCATGTGGGACACCAAGACGTCCAATCACCCAATTAATCCTGGTCATAGAGTTTTAACCACCTATAATTAAATGATGAAACATTTAAAGTAATATTTTTCATATATGCTGCATCTTCCCGATTGTTGGCAAATGTTCGAGACGTTAGCAGCACCAAGGTTACGATCATCATTGGACATTGAATTGAATTTTGAATTGTTATTGTATACCCTTTTATACCCACAAATTCAGATTTTATTAGATCTTCTGACAAGCTGTTGCACATGCTTGGCATAGACAATATCTGGCAGCGTTAGTACAAACCGGACTACAGCACAGACAGGGGACTGTCTGTGCTGTAGTCGGGTTGGAACATTAAATTATGCTACAAAGGCGACTACAACACAGACATCATCGATAAATGATCAATGCCGAGTTAACGATTGTGATTGTTATTATTTTAGCGATTACCTAATGATGTTTTAATGATAAATTGTAGCTTAATGATATTTTAAATGATGAATAACCAATCATAATGAATAATTACTGAAACGATTAATGATAATTTTAATGATTAATCATACGTAAATGCTTAACGAAATTTTAATGAATAATGGCATTTTAATTATTAATGGCTTTGTAATGATTAATGATATTTTAATGATTAATGATATTTTAATGATTAATGATATTTTAATGTATAATGATATTTTAATGATTAATGATATTTTAATGATTAATGATAATTTTAATGATTAATCATACGTAAATGCTTAACGAAATTTTAATGAATAATGGCATTTTAATGATTAATGACATTTTAATGATTAATGGCTTTGTAATGATTAATGATATTTTAATGATTAATGATATTTTGATGGTTAATGATATTTCAATGATTAAGGATATTTTAATGATTAATGATATTTTAATGATTAATGATATTTTAATGATTAATGATATTTTAATGATTACTGATATTTTAATGATTAATGATATTTTAATGATAAATACAAAAGCAACTCAAGCTCAAACATAGGTTTGTTAGACACAACCTATCCTAACCTGGCGTCAACGCCAGGTTAGGTTAGGTTAGGTTAGAACTGCGTCCACAACGCACGAGCCGAGCGAGCGGAGCGAGCGTGCCCCGGCAGGGGCCGGCGATGTGCCAGAACCGACACAGGGCATTTCAAAACTAATGTAATTGCGAAGAGGCTGGTATGAGTGCTCTGTGTTGTAGTCGGGTTTGTACGTCCGAACTCTGTACCAACCAGACTACAACACAGAGTATGGATGTCTGTGTTGTAGTCGGGTTTGTATTTACGCTATCTGGCACAAACAGTGCATTATAATACCAATGCCGTATACAATTCATCTTGAGTAAAATATATATTGACACTTATTCAATAAGGACATATACTCTGGCTAAAAGCTCGTGCAACTCTCTATAGTGCGATCTGAAAAGATTTGATACCGGCAATTCATTCAAATTAAAGTTCACAATACTCCACAGCTGGACATAGAACTCCCCCCCACTGGAAGGGTATGTTAGTTAGTCAAAAAATCTCCTAATAATTTTGTAGACAGAAATATACCCGCTTAGAAAACCAGATGGATTTAAAATTTTATTTATTTCTCTACATAGGTTATAAGTAATTAAGATAAGTTAAATCGTACTCCATTTCTTTTACTTAGAGTAAAAAAAATGTACCTTTCGAAAGTACTAGGTATACCTATTTAGTTATGGACTCACTTTTACTTCAGTCTTAGCAGACTCCATTTTGGTGGCCATTCTGTAAATAAAAAAAAGAAATATTAATACTAAAGAAATAAAGATTCGGTGAAAAAAGAGAGAGAGAGGTATATAGTAAGGAACGCAAGAAAGATATTAATAATTTTACATTACTTGAGTACAACTTATTCAAGTATTTTTTGTTTAATGGTGACGTCTTCTTGCAGTTCGCAGCCCATGCGTAGGTATTGTTATTAACTAGGTTTATTATGTCTAAGTTTTTAAGGTAGGTTAAGTTTGTCTTTATATAGTATCTTACCTAATGAGGAATGTGCAGTGCCAATACAAACCTTTCTTAGGTTTAATGGCACCAAGTATTGTGTAAAATATAGATTTAAGAAATGAAATAAATAAATAATAATAATAATTCATCACAATAAAACTACTTTAACGGATTTAAGTTCTGTATAATATTTACACAAGTTAATATTTACATTAGTCATCCGTGACCACGAGGACTGTAATGAAATTACACTTAGATATCTGATAAATTAAGTAGTTTTATTACTTGTGCAATAATCGAATATCAGGGCTATATTATATTCTCTTACACGTTGTATACCTACCCTAAGGCCACCTTATCTATTCCGAGCAGTACGGTTGGTTAGAGAATCCTTCCTAAAGTGTATTATTTATTTAAAGATCTATTCTACTCAATCCCTTACAAATTATTAATGGACTTTGCGAGTCGTTTGTCCGCAACCGTAATCGAAGCACAGATAGATGGTCCTCCGCAGAGAGCCCGTGTCGGTTCATATTAGAAGCTATCTACGGTTTCTGGACAACTTTGAAATAAATCAATGGATCTGATAAGTAGGTTAGCTATGTCTTATGTTTGGTGCTCCATACAAAGAAAATAATGTGGGATGTTGAATTTAAATCAAATCCTTCTGAAAACTAATAAAAGACGTCAAAAATGGCTGGGATTCCTACATGAGTATTTAATATGTCATAGTTTGCCGTGTGATACCGGCTTAGAATAGCATCACCCCATTTCCTACCCGTGGGTGTCGTAAGAGGCGACTGAGGGAATTGAGGGTTTCAGATGTATTACAACTTTTAGGCGACAGGCTGACAACCTGTCACTATAGTGATACACAAATTATCTCAAACGGCCCTCTATATTTGTCAGACGTGGCGATAGCGATCGTATTTTTACGGCCGTTAACGCTCTGCCTACCCCGTAAGGCATAAAGGCGTGATTTATGTATGTACGAATGTAGTTCAGTATCCGATCTGGCTAGAATTCCTCTATGAATACTGCAAAATATAGCAGCCTGATAGCTGCAATGGTCGATAGTCGGTAATACCATTTAGCTCAAAAACTGGTCATTCAAACTCAAACGGCACTCCGACCAAACCGCGGTGACTGCTGTGATATTACCCAGTAACCAATACCCGGCAGTCAGACAAAACGCAATGCATTCATGGCCCATTCGTATTTTTATGGAGGAAATCTAGACGCTTTTGGTATTTAAACCATTGCAGAACTATAAATATGAACGAAATACTTACATTTATTTACGATGAACAGAAATGGACTTAAGATTATATTAAATAGGTATGCAGTTTCTACGTATGTATTTCAATAATTAGTATAGATACCAGGTTTACAAGATTTTTGATCAATGATGTAGGTATTTTGATTTAAATTGTTCCGGCACGCATTTTTAAAAGGAATAATGGTATGTATGTGTTAAGTACAGATCGCACTATTTCTAAACTTTTGGAGCATTGTCATCACTGCGCCTGTCAGATCCATACTAGAAACGTCATTCCCCATACAAAAACCACTCTCGACGCTCGACCCAGAGCTAACACAGCGTTATTGTAGCACATCGTGCCAGCGCTGAAGTGTAGGAAAGGCCTTATTCGTCATATTATTATTAAGAGTAGTTAAACTAAACAAAACTCTCTTCCGCTTCCGCTGGCACGATGCCCGTTGTCATTGTATTGTGATATGATCATTGACCAATAAGTTAATTTTACGCTAAATCCCTCCGTCGCGTCGGTGAAGTTACGATTCAGGGATATAAATCCAACGGTCGGATGCCGGCACGTACCGGCCTTCACTACTTTCACGGCGAACAAGATATGACGACTATTGCTCGCTTTCATTCTCGCATGGGGTGGGACACCTAGTTGACGAAGCATCCATTCGGGTGTAAAAGTTTTCATGCGGCCCTTTTCTATGTAGGTAATATTTTTAAAATTTAGTTCCCCGCGCTTTCTAATACTTCATAGGACGTACTATACAAGTACTTTACTAATCCTATTTGGCCCTGACCCTTTTAGTCTATTCTGAATAAGTTTATTACATATACTCGTATTGTACGATAGAATGTGCATACATACGATTACTATTGTATAAATTATTCACTTGGTGCACCGTTTTTTCAACAAAGTAGGTTAAGGGAGAACCTGAAAAATCTCTCGTTAGGTACATATGAAATATTCGGAAAAAATAAAAAGCGCTTCGACACTACGAAAAGTATCTCAATTAAATCGACATGGTCTGTGTTGGAAACCACATATGTAGTATTAAAATCGTCCCTACCTGAAAATTAACCGCAGTTAAAATTTTCTAAAAATTATTTGAAGTTAGTCGTGTTTTACACAGATGCTAAGGTTGTTCAGTAGTGTGAAACGTTCACCTTTAAAACCGAAATGCATAGCTATTTCGTACTTCATTACGTTATATTTTTCAGTACTCATTTACCACTCAAAGAACCCGCAATGGAAGTAGATAAAGTTAACACATATGACAAAGCAGTGAAGCGGCGCCGCCTTTTGATTAAGTATAATCTGTGTTTTTGTAGACTGACCAAAAAATAACAAATAAATATAATAATATTATTTTAAAATTAATTTCGGAATTCGTCTTGCTACCCTCGTGTAACATGACAGTGTACATTGTCGCGGCGGCATTCTTTTTCTTTTCGTGTGGGACACTGCAGTCGACTAACGATCCTTGCCTTTTCAATTTATTGGTTTTCTTTTCAAAGACACTATTGAAACAATCTAAAATTCTGGAGCTACGGATATTGAATATCATCATCATTAAATATAAATATTTTTATATAATAGAGTATTTTTCATTCGTATACCAGTTATGCCAGAAATAGCCGTGTAAATTTTATTAATTTAATTTTATCTTATACTCTTACGCGACTTTTCTGAAATGGCCCTAAAATATTTGTCAAAAGTGGCAATAGCGCAAAATCTACCCCGTAATGAATAAAAGCTAGATATACGTAAGTGTGAACTTTATGTGGGTATTTTATTAAGATCCTAGATTTGCCCCTCAGATTAGTTAGCATTTTTATTAACAAGACACAACACGTATTGTAGTAACATTTGCCAAGTCTCCTCGTTTACAACTCGCTCGAAAACTGACAATCTACATTAGTCTCCGATAAAAGGCGAATAGAGCTGATTGCCCGTGCCAAGTCCGCTTGGACGTGGCTCGCTAAATTTGCCGTTTATGTATCAGTGATGTGATTTGATACCCACGTTGCATACATTATGCGTCAGAGCCATAGACATATTTATCTCCTAAACTTATTTCACATTTGCACGAGTTAGATGGGTATAGCCAGCCATATTATATTTTGGGGTTTAAGTTAGGTATAGCACCGTAACTTCTTCATTAAAATAGATATAAAAGTAAACCGCTGCTTTGTTTCTCTTTCTGTCGTGGACACCATTAAGTTATTTTTAACCAAGTAACGGATTATTATTCGATGATTTATGTTTGCATCTCGGATATTTTGATATCGGATATTTTGGAACTCCACTTTAGAGCAATAATGTCTTATTTTATATCAAAGTTTACTTTTATAGCCTTCCCCCATTATCTTCCATTTAAAAATACCATATCTAAGCAAATTTTATAAAAATCGATTTAAAATTTTATTTTATGAAAAGCAGTTCTTTGCGTTTCCTAATAATCTTTTTAAAAGAAGGTAATAGGATCATGCCTATTGTAACATCATCATCACAAATCACACCTTTATCCCTTGCGGGGCAGGCCTATACTAAACGTTAATTATATGAAAACGATTCTTTTTTTTTCGACTTTTCCTAATGAACACAAAGCTCTCATAAAATTTTCATTTCCATTTTTATTTTCTTGTTTTTTTACTGAGTAATTTTGTACCTGGAAAAACTACTTCCCAATGGAAATAATTCATTTCGCAGCAGTTTCAAAATAGTTTTGTATGGCAGCGCAGTAAATTGGTTTAGCTAGAGTTTGGTAACAAATTAAAAGGTCTCGCTGTTGTGTGGTAAATTGTTTACTGTGTATGATTTTGTGAAACAGAGGAAAAATAACAATTAAAATCTTTAAATTTTTCTCAGTCTGAATTATATCAAGCAATCCTCTCATTTTGAGGAGCAACAAATTAGGCGAACAAACACAGACTGGACTATACTGAGTGAAACTACAAATATAGGTAAGTAGTCCCTCTGACATGGTTTCTTTATGAGTACCCACATAAACATACGTAATATGAACAGGACATAAATAGAGTTAGTAATATCGAGTCGTTTGTCAACTCGTCCGGACCAGTTTAGTACCTATCGGACGAGATGACGAAATATTTTTTTACCTATTTCACTATTCAACAATTCAATTCAATTAGTTTTATTTTGCTTTCATGTACAAAAATATTGTCAGGTGATATTAACATTTTGCTACATGAGCTTCGTCAGGGCATTGCAATTAGAACGAGTCGTGTAATATTAGTTTAATAGTATTTAATTCTACATTACTAAATAATATCTATAACTAAATTATAATTAAGTATAGGTATTTAATTAATTTTATTATGTTTTACTTTAATTATTTATGTATACTTTAATTGTATAATATCCTTTTTTGAACGGGAAATTTTTCAATTTATTATTAAAAGATGTTCGTTTTGTGTCAAATCGTCCGATTGCTACTTACGTGAATAATTTTGTACTGTCAGCATGAAAATAACTTAAACTTTTATTAAAATTTATAAGATATCTCTTAAGGATTCCCGAAAATTCCACTAGTCGTACTAATGCAACAAGTAAATACTACTAGTATTCTTTATTCCCAATTAAATTTAGGAACAAAATACTAATAAAATTTCGTTTTTCATAGAAACTTTGCACGCCATAGGTACTAGACCTGGGTGGGATTTACATTTCATTTTTATACTATTTTATCTCGAAAAGTATTAAGTAAGTATTAATTAATAATTATTTTAATTAACTTTTTTTAGTTGACTATACTTATATACGATCGGATGATTTCAATTTCGGCATCTCGTCCGATAGAAACTAAACTGGTCCGGACGAGATGACGTACGACCCGTAATATCTTATGCTACAAGATATCGCAGTAAATGGGTTAATGCTGAAATCCAGTTGGATGGCTGCCTAATGTTCACTTGAAATTGTAATCTTCTTTTGAATATTATGATGTGCATCACCATTTCTCTAATCATATTTAATATTAAATTGTTCACTTCCGCGACCTGGATTCAAACAGTTTGATGACTTGTGTACTTTAGTACAAGTTGCGGATTCGTTTCCCGGTCAGGCAAACATAGGTATTGTTCTGAGTGTTCTTTGATCAGGCAGAAGTCCATCCATGCCAATGCCAACCCACCGGACTAATTTGACTTCCTTTCGGGACCATTAGAAGTTGTATGTTTGATTGATGGACTTTGTTTGATCGTTCTTTTGGGCTTCAATTTATGAAACGTTCGTTTTTCTTTCATGTGGAAATCTGCTACTTATTCTGCTTGTATCACTCGTTCTACTTTACTCATCGATTCCCACATAACCTAATGCACACAGACCCTTGACTATAAAACCCATGATTATAAAAACATCTAATTTGAAATAGTTAAATAGAAATTTAAATACGTGTGGCGTGGCTAGTCGTTACGGATTTCCGTGCACGGAACAGAATAACAACGTTTCAGAAATTAAGCTCTGCTCTCTTTTCCTAAATAGAATCTTTAAACTAATGTCACTATTCGAATCCTCAAAACCACGCAACATTTTTTGTGATGGTTTTTCATTGCCGGGGAAAATTTTTCATTGCAAAAACTCTAAAACACATAACATTAGTATTTCACCTTTTAACGAAACCCTTTATTTATTTTTATCACTTTATAAAGCTTCTAATCCATTATTATTATGCTTCTTGCTGCCTATTATGCAGATCGCATCTTCGCGTAAGTAAATTCCTATCTCGCTATCAATAACTACCAGATAGAGTTTGTGTTCCCAGCGTACATTCTCTGACGTAACCAACCAGCTTCCACCTATAAACGTGGCAGTAAGGTGCACCAAGTAATGGCCACCAACGTTGCCGTTCCCGCTTTCCGGCTGCTTGCGACAAAGAGAATGCTGCAGATAAATTGAGATTTCCATGCTGACGTCGTTTGCATAGCGCTACCAACCCGGCCACTCGTAAACAAACCGGATCGGATTACATATCGACAGCGTTGACACGAATATAGAGGTGAAGAAATATCTAATAAATCTTTCGTGATTGCAACTAATACGGAGCTTTAATCTTACAGCGTGAAGGCTAGGCGGATCGCACACTTGACACAACGGAGGAGCGCAAACATATTGCAGCGGTCTGTCAGATCCATACTAGAAACGTTACTCCCCATATTAAAACCGCACTCGACGGATGACCCTACGATAGCGCTGCGATAACAGCGGTTGAGCGGTTTTAGTATGGGGATTGACATTTCAAGTATGGATCTGATAGACCGCTGCGATATTTTTGCGCTCCGTCGTGCGTAAGTGTGCGATCCGCCGCCGCATTTTATTTGCGCTGTCGTCATGATGAAACATAGACGTCATAGTTATAAAGCTTCCAGCGCGATTGAACTTTTTTTATTTTCTGTGTTTATACACCAAACTAACCTTGGGCGTTACTATTTATTCACTCAAGAACACTGATCATGTTCGAGAAACTTGATGTGGAACCGCTTATAACGCCATTCCCACTAGACGATATTGCTACCAGTGCCAAACAGAACAAAATCGAGAAATTATTATAATTTCTGACTTTCAAACTTGTCAAACTGTCAAACTAAAGGACATGTCAACAAAGAAAAAAAGACCTTAAGTCGTAGGCATTTTGACAACTGTCAAATATGACCTATTCGAGCGGCCTACTTTTAGGTCTTAATTCATGGGTTTTTAATCTAGTCCAAGTCCTACGTCACAACTGATATTCAGGTACAAACTACGCCAATAACAAATCTTTGACACTAGTTCAAGTTAAAATAGGTTTGAATCGATGTTATACTTGCTAACGCCACAACAGTTATACCTACCTATATCATTAATAACGTAATTTGTGTGTGTGTGTGTGTGCGTGTGCGTGTGCGTGTGCGTGTGCGTTTCTATACATACCGTATACCTAAGGTACGCTGCGCTCATTATCACATGCATGTTATACGCGATGTGAATCACAATTAATTTCACCATTAGCAGTGCACTCTCGTTCTGCTGGGCAAACAATAATGATGATCATTTATAACCCTATCTATAACTAACTACTATAGCTGGAATGAAAGATCAAGCGCATTCCTAAAAAAGCCACAGAGAAATATTCAAAATATGTCCAGAATTCCATAGATGCAAAAAACGTTTACTATTCAGATCAGCGTTAAAACATCAAACTTAGTCAATGAAAGTTTTTCATGAATTCTTGTCCCCCGATCCTAAGTCAGATCCCTATCTCAGTGGTTCATCTAGAATTTCTGATATTTTTTTTCTTTAGCTTTGCGTGGTAGGTACTTACTTATTGTAAGTTTTACTTGGAATATTCTGCTAATTACCTTAAGGTCAAAAAGGTAAAATTATACCATAACTCTTTATTGCACAAAATTAACAACTACAGACAACAAGAACTTACTTTACGTTGCCGCTTAGTGCATTTCGACTTTTTGGATATCTCGCACCCGATACTGCCTTTTATTTTCACATAAAACTTTTCATAAGTATACCTTTTTAACATCAATTTCAAATTATTAATTTGTTACCATTTGATGAAACTCGTTATTTAAAAGGTAAAAACAATGTTTGGAAACAAAAAATAACCCATATTTTACTGTAAACTGTTCTTTATTTCGGCTACCTACGTATGTTCTTTACGAGTTATAATCTGAATTTACAGAAACGTCTGCGAAGTGTAATAACCCAGTTTTAAAATAAATTCAGTTGTTAGGTACTTTTAAAATAGCCTATAGATAGACAAGACTATTCACACTGAGGTCGACGACCATGTTATTCCTGAATGTTTGAAAAGCTTCTACTTTGATACTGGACGCAGCCTGGTCGGCCACGTGGCCACATCAACATTTCAACGAGAAGTAGACGCACTGTAAGTTCATTAACACTTGGCAAGGTTTATAGACAGGAATCACCTGGATCGCCTCACGTGTGACGTCGACCACCTGTCCGCCTGGCCCTCTGCCAGTCACCTATGGATTCATTTTACTACGGAATCTCCAGTATGCAACACCAAGGTTTTTCTGATAAGATGTATGAATGGCACATGCACGATGACTGGCATTGTTTCAGATAAGCTACAGCTATCGCAGTGTCATCCCTCGAGTGCGGTTTTAGTATGGGGAGTGACGTTTCTGGTATGTATCTGACAAACCTCTGCGATGTTTTTGCGTTCCGTCGTGTGTCAAATGTGCGATCCGCCTTATTGCAGGAGAAACTGCCGGTGTAGTTATGTTTCCCCCTGCATCTACTGAACTATTGCACTCTACAGTTTAAATGTATTTCGGTGGTTGTTCAAATACGGCTAACTAGGCTTGTAACGTCGTCAAACCCTCCCGTGACTCGGTATCAATCCGGCAAACACGAGTGTTTACTGTCGAGGCACAGGTGAGGAGGTCTCTTCTTACTTGTGCACACTGCACATTCACACGATCCGTGTTTGCTTGTATGCTCACGGTGCGACCAAGTCAGACATCCGAGCAGCACTGAGCTTAATTTAGTTAAAATTACATTGAATTAGATTCGCAATCAAGATCCGTGTGAGAAGCCAGGTGTGTACCGTTGACGAGATTCGTGAACTGATCAAAAATAAACACAATTTGTTTCAGACTGGTGCAGGGTGTTAGGAATTAGCAATCAATTAGGTAACTAATTAACGAGTGATAAAAGGCGGGAATCATTTTAGTGCAAACGTCTCTCAAACGTAAGGACATATTGAATTCCCCATACCACAAAATAAAGCTTGAATTTTATTGTAATATTGATATTATACGGGTATAAGTAGATAAGTACTATCAATGTTGTTATATACAGGTGAACTGTCTCACACACATAAATATGCCATCTCACTACCCTAGAACTGCTGGAAGAGATTTCTTTTGATAAATAAGATGACCTGTTATGTGTTTTACTAATGTTATGTTCACGCATTAATTTGATGCAATATGACCACTAGTAGGTAGGTACTCATATTTAAAACTTGGTTCCACGTCAAATCCCCTAGATTAAGTAGCCGACCCCGACAGACCAGTTAAATAAGAAAATGAATTAACCATGAGATTTGAAAAATATTGGTGATACGGGAATTACGCGGCTCCGCTAAGGCGGATCGCACACTTGACGCATGACGGAGCATAAATATCGCAGCGGTTTGTCAGATCCATACTAGAAATGACAATCTACATACTAAAACCGCTCAACCGCTGTCGACGCAGCGATATCGCAGTGTCGTCCGTCGAGTGGGGTTTTAGCATGGGGAGTGACGTTTCTAGTGATGTTTTAGCGCTCCGTCGTGCGTCAATGTTATACTTCACTACAAAGTATAAAGCAAAGTTGCTTTTCGCGTCTGCATGTATCTTGCATGTATGTATGTTTGCTTAAATCTTTAAAACCACCCAAAGGATCTGGATGAGGTTTTTTAAAAGATAGACTAAGAGGAAGGTTAGGTCTCTTTGTCCACAATTATCTCCCGTTTGGCTGAAGTGGTTTTCAGTAAAGGGTTTGTGAGACAGGGAGAAGGTGGCAACCGATAAATAAATGGAGGTTCGCACTTATACAATTTTTTGAACGGTTCTCTTAAAAAAATATATATTTTTTGTGGTATCTGTCACTGCACAGTATAAATCCCCTTTTCACGTCTGTCCCAATGTATGTATGTATGCTTAAATCTTTAAGAGTACATATCAGATTTTGATGCAGTTTTTTAACCGACTTCGATTATCTCACGTTCGGCTGAACCGATTTCGATGTGGTTTTCAGCAAGCTATTTGTATGTCGTAGGAGAAAGTTTTTAACATATCAATCGACAAAAAAACTGGAGGTTCGCAGTTCGTTGAAGCAGGTTCTCTTTAAAAAAAAGCTAGTTTTTGGATAATTATTCTTCCTCAATATATTTTTAGATCGTTTCAGAACAAAATTTTTAATAATTTGGCTACATATAGAGTACAGTTTCCAATTTACATTATAAATCAATTTGTGAAATATTTCTTTTGACGGCCACTTTCCACTGACTATGAGTAGGTAAAATGATATTATATTGTTACTAGATTTCGTCTTGGTACTTTGTTTGCAACGTTCGTTATATAAACAAGTTTACTAGCAGGATGGATGACGATGTTTGTGTTGTGTGAGCGCCAAAAATAAAAGCCGCCAAAATTATTGTAAATCCAATTAAAATCACTGTCAGTCTATTCTTCAGTGGTATTTAAGTGGTATTACAATAAGCATCTTTATTAAAGTGAGGACAAACAAATATTTATTGCTGATTGTATTTATGTAACACACACGCCTAGAAAGACGCCAAGACTATAGCATAACAAAGTATTTTGTGTACAATTAAAACATAAATGAAAAGTATTATTTTCTTATAGCAGGTTTACCTCTAGGCAACATCCTTGTAACACGTACTCGTAGTATTAGGAATTTATTTGTATTCTGTGTGGAGCTTGCGTGTTCCGTAAGCGAAACTCTAAAATATGCTTCCCTAACGAAGCACGCTTCTTGTTTTAATAACAGCGAAAACATATTTAAACACAAACATTAGATTTTGAAACACGTCTAGTTAAAAGTGGATACTTTCTCCTTAAAGAAGCTTAATTTAAGCAAAAAGAAGAGAATAATGAGCCTCAAAGAGAGAATTTGAGTTGGTGAGTCGGAACTGCGATCGCTTTGGAGGAAAAATGTTTCGCAAGAACATTTAATTTATGACGAACTCAAACTCCAACCAATTTTTTCGTCGAAAGTTAGGTATGTTACGTACCTACTTGTCGCAACTTTATAACTACACTGTGTTTTGATTCCTTTGAGCTATTTTCTGTTATACATCGGGAATGTTTATGCCAAAGCTCATCAGTTTGTTGGAAGATTTATCTGAATGTCACAGTGAGGTCGTCTCTCGAAATAGACCAAAATTCAATATTGCGATACGAAGCGCCGCGATACGAGAACCCACAAAATCACTCCCACGCAGATATCAAGTTTAATATTTCGTAGTTTTCAAAAGTTTTATTTTAAATTACTGTAGGTATTTTATCTTAGTGCCATTGCTAATATTGTTATTCAAGATCGTTGCTAAAAGCTTTACATCGAAAGGAACCAGTGCAGTGGAGTCTCTAAAATAAAGTCAAAAGAAATACAGTGAAGTGAAAAGTAGCATCTACCTAATTAGCGTGTCACCCACCTTTCCACCGTCACCGTCGCAGTCATTAGCATATTTAACTAAAATTACTTTCAGAAAAATGAAAAATATTTCGAGTCCAATTTCCAAGACGACTTGGAATATTTTCTATAAGCGCTAAGTGTTTTGGGCCATGGTCGGCACAGCGGGAATCTCTCAATAGGAAGTTTATTTTAATAATAGTGATAATGACATTGTGTGAGGTGAGAGAGGTGAGCCAGGTGAATAACCAACCTGTGAGCAGTCGGCAGCAGCTGCGCGCGCGCACCACTCGCCTCCAGACCTCCAGACTCGCACTACGCAGTTTTCGAGACGATTCGCAGCTAGCACGAACCGTGTCTATTTTTAATCGTTTATAATTTTATTGTTTGAGCGAAAATCACGAAGAGGACAAGTGCGCGCGCCGGTGGCAGCACTTCTAATGCCAAATCGCAGGTTTCTGGCGCAGGACGCGCACCGGGTCCCGCAGCCAATAGGAACTGCTCTCCGTGATACTCCAGCGCAGCTAAACACGCACACAACTATTTGAAATATCTATTATATTATACTCATTTTAAATCAAATTGAAACAGGCGTCGAACGATAGCGAAAACATGCAGTTTTTGATGCGAATTCAATATGTAATGCCGAAGCGAAAGCCTCTTAGTTAGTTCATTTATATGAATTCAATAATTTGACTAGTTTAGATCTAAAATGTCGTCACTGAAATAGGATTTGCAATTGCGTAGGTAGGTGGTACCTACATAAACAAACATTTAATTTATTTCCAAATTGTAACATTTCTGTTTACATGTTAGTTGGCCGAGCTCGCTCGATATTTTGATTTCTTTGTGAGACCTATAAACCTTTTTATAAAAACTTGTTGGACGGACCCGTTTCAGAAATCCCGAAAAAATAAATATATAGGTATCATACACACTTGCGCGTTTAAAAATATAAGATAATGATTGTTAATATTGTCAGCCTGCTACTTTTAGTAGGCGGTTAAAAATTATGACACCAGGGTTTTATTGAATCGTTGGACAGTTCGGTGTCCCACACGGAGAGAGAAGAAAATGATTGTTACTGTTTCCGGTTGAAACCACAGGATTTAAATACAAAACGTAAATCGGGAGAGAGGCGTGGATTAATACTTTTATCTAGTACATTATAAAGTGCTGTTATAACAAGTACCCGTATAATAGAAAGCGACAAACTCAAGAATCAATTTTAGTAAGTTCATCTCCTTAAATTACATCAACATGTTTTACAGCTGAATAACTGCTGAGTTACGTCGTAACTCGCGGAGGCCGCGGCATGTCGACCTTCTATCTTATAAACATAATTTATAACGCATTTTATTACGCTAAAGCCGCTTTCATGGTATGCTCCACACATTATGCTAAGAATATAATAGCGACAATGTCATTTATAAACACAAAGATATATGTGCTGCAGTCCAACGGTCAACGAAAGAATAGGTAGGATATTAGACGGAGCGCTGCGAACATTTACGTATGGTGAAATTAAAAAAAACTTGGCTTCGCGTCGTTATGTTCTTCTCCGTGCATCAATATTGGCGGATCGCACACTTAAGGTGGATCGCACACTTAACGCACGACGGACCGCTAAAATATCGCAGCGTTCTGTCTGATCAATACTAGAAATGTCAATCCCCATACTAAAACCGCTCAACCGCTGTTGATGCAGCACTATCGCAGCGTCGTCCGTCGAGTGCGGCTTCTAGTATGGATCTGACAGACCACTGCAATATTTTCCGCTCCTTCGTGCGTTAGGCGCATCGCACACTTAACATCGCAGCAGTCTGTCAGATCCATACTAGAAATGTCAATCCCCATACTAAAACCGCTCAACCGCTGTTGACGCATCACATTATGTAAACTGAACTGAAGTATCTTGTTTGTTATTGTTTTTATTGTCGTCATCATCCTGATTTATTTGTTATAAACAAGGAGAAGAAGGTAATTAAATAATCTGAATCTGAAAATCGTGTAATAAAAATTAATAAAACTCTTTATATTTTGTTGTTAATGAAACAACAGTATTTGATATGATTAACACATAGGAAAATAAGCATGCTAAAGTCATGAAAAATCTTCGTAATTATAGGTTCATTTATGTTTACTGTACGGATAACCATGTTACCCCGGCGGATCACACATTTAACGCACGACGGAGCGCTAAAATATCGCAGCGGTCTGTCAGATCCATACTAGAAACGTCACTCCCTATACTAAAACCGCACTCGACGGACGACGTTTCTTTACTGCTTCACGCAAAATTTGCTGAACAATTCTTCGTGTACCTATCTACCAATAATTTCAGTATTAGCATACAACACGGGCTGTAGCAACTCGCTGTATTAGTTAACATTATGTGGCGCGACGACCGATGTGGCGCTGTGGTAGTGCGACTGCCTTTGACACAGAAGGTTCCGGGTTCGATTCTCGGTGGATCACTCACAAAATTGATATTTATCACTTTGTGAATTTGTTTCCAGTCTGGTTAGGACATTGCGGGCTGAACCCCCCGATTATCCGTAAGTAAGATGGTTCCGTGTTTCGGATGGCACGTTAAGCCGTAGGTCCCGGTTGCTGTCTATGGTCACTTAGACGGCGGTCGTTACACAACCATGTCAGAAGCCTGCTACTTGTAGAAGGCGGTTGAAAAATTCTCACACTAGGGTTCATCGGGTCGTTGGACGACTCGGTGTCCCACACGAAAAGAAGAAGAAGAACTTAACATTATGTTTAGCTTATTATAACATTATTGGCTGTGATACAGAAATCGTCTGAAAGGGCGCTCAATATTTTGTCAGACGTGGCGATAGCAACTGTGTTTTTTTTCGGCCGTTACTGCCTACCCCGCGAGCGCTAAAGGCGTGATATATGTGTTTTTTGGTTGGCCAGTTTGTCCAAATAACATGTATGACATCTCTACATCGTAGTCAATGCAGTGTAGCCGTAGCCGTACAATATGATGTTGTTAATTGTTTCGTAGCACTCGGCTACGCCGTAGCAAAACACGAGACAAGGTGGCAATGGGGTGCAGAGGTAACTACTTATCATATCTCCAAGCAGAGTTCAAAGCTTATATGAAATCTGTATTCCAACATTTAAAATAGTATCATAAAATGAATCGCCTAGTAATACGTTTTATTTTTTACTATGATTGAAAGGCTCCTCCTCGGAGTTTCGTAGATAAAAATAAAAATCTCTTGATGCCACACTCTGCGAAGTAATAAATAATATTATACCTACGTTGCTCTCCGACCTGAGGTAAAAATGCTAGATAGATAGATAGGTACTCAGATTTTTAAGAGAACCCATTTGGTTCTCCATACAGTTATAAAGTCCAATCAGTTGTTGATCCCTTGACTGGTTAACTTAAGGTGTAGGATATAGTAAATTAAATACTTACCAATTATGACATCACACTTATATCGTACAACAGTTTTTTATACAGAAGCTATAATCGTAGTATTCTGGCGTCCAAAATATCAGATAGAAAAATATAAGGTCGTTAAAGATATTAACTCGTATAACGTATTTAGGGGTTGAGTGAATTTCATCATAATAACCACCGCGGTAAAAATGGGTTCTAGCAAATATAATAGGAAGTTATGAGACACTTAACGCACAACGCCGCGCTGAAATAACACTGAGTAACGCATGTGTCTGTCAGATCCACGATCCGCTGGTTACGCAGCGGCGCTTATGGAAATGCTACATTTGAGGTAAAGTAGCTTTTTCGGCAGTCAAACCCGAGATATGTCACCGGGAAACACACCTTATCCGAATTCAGAAAAATGACGCTAATTTTTGAAATCGGTTGTCAAATCCCTAGGAGAAAGAATATCTATTCATATTTCAAAATTACGATCTTTTTACCACGGCAGCGACCCAAACCCGATGGATTCGTCTTAGAGAGCGTAGGCATTACTAGGCATGGACTACGCAAGTCCATTCCTGTAAGCTAGTCGTCTAGGCCTGGTTAGGAGAGGAACACAGTTGACGCACGACGAAGCGCAAAAAAATCGCAGCGGTCTGTCAGATCCATACTAGAAATGTCAATCCACATACTAAAACCGCTCAACCGTTGTTGACGCAGCGTTATCGCAGTGTCATCCGTACGGCCGTTAACGCTATGCCTACCCCGCAAGGGATAAAGGCGTGATATATGTATGTATTTATGTATTTTATGCTTGCGCTACGTCGTTTCGTCTCTAGAAGGGAAGCCAATTGATATTTTTAGCGGCAAAGGCACTTCGTTCGTAGGCGCAAAGAAAAATTGCAATTTGCTTTCTGAGCTGCGGCTAACGACAAATAAACTTTCTCTCTATCTATTCTGGTTTATTCTTCACACTTTGATGGTCTTTGGGAAGCGGGCGTTAAGAACGTCAAGCATCAACTTTTGATAGTGTTGCGAAATAGTATTCTAACCTACAAACTCAACTCCACATTGATTTTGAACATGGCCGCTCACTCCGCAAGTGACCCGGAAGATGTGAATCCGTTAACTCCTGGACAGTTCTTAATCGGCCGCCCACTTGACAGTCTACCTACTGCAAATCTAATGGACAGGCCAATAAATGCTTTAAACCGTTATCGTCAAGAGTTTTACACTCTATGTCCATGTCCATCAACTCCAAGAGAGAAAGAAGTGGAGGACTAACAAAGAAAACCTACTGAAAATGGACGCACTGCTTCTTATAAAAGAGGAAAACATTACTCCTATGAAGTGGAAACTCGGAAGAGCCACCCACCCTGATGCTCACGGAATATGCTGGGTGGCGGATGACACGGTCAAACTGCATCATTCCGAGATCCTTCAGCAAGATCTGACCATTACCAGCAGAAGAAGATTTGTTGGCAGCGTGACCTTCCAACGTCGGGGGGCATGTTGGAGCACGGCCTCCTTAGGAGGATCGCACACTTAACGCACGACGGACCGCTAAAATATCGCAGCGTTCTGTCAAGTCCATACTAGAAATGTCCATCCCCATCCTATAACCGCTCAACCACTATTGACGCAGCGCTATCGCAGCGTCGTCTCGGCCGGGAGCGACGTTTCTAGAATGGATCTGACAGACCGCTGCGATATTTTAGCGGTTAAATGCGCCTTAGTGCTTTTTTGTGTTATATTATATTTTATATTTCTACTGCTGGAGTGGCATTTTCTTGTATTGTTTGTCAATAAATCTTGTAAAAGAAAATAGAACGTTTTTTTACAAATTTCATAAAACTTAAAATATTAACTTATATGTAGCTTTTAGTGCCTAAATAAAGGCTCTGAAATAGTATATACTAAAACATCAATAATATTTATTTATGTTGACATTAATATAATTTTTAATAGGTATTACAAAGGTCAATGGAAACTTGTAGTATTTGGACGTGGGCGCGGGAGTGTTGCCAACCGCAGTCGCAAAAATAAAGCATCTGACACCGAAACGTCCACTTAAATATACGAATTTACCGAAAAAGTGTTAAACAAAACACATATTTTCTTGTGTCAGCGGAAAACAGTGGCGATCTATTAGCGTAATCATCAAGGTTGGACTGGCGGACGGGCGGCCTGCGCACGCGCCGGCGCGCCGCATAGATATATTTTTGGCGCCAATTGCGTAAGCATAACGGGCGGAGATTGCTTTGCGAAGATTTCTTCAGAATTCGTTATCAACCAAATGTGTATTAGCATTCCGTGTGATGCCGGCTTAGAATAGCATCACCCCACATCCTTCCCGTGGGTGTCGTAAGTAAGAGGCGACTAAGGGACTCGATAGTATTGGTGTGTTACAATTTTTAGGCGACAGGCTGACAACCTGTCACTATAGTGATACACATGTTTTCTGAAACAACCTAGGAAAACAATCCTCAAAAATGACAGACGTGGCGATAGCGACCGTATTCTTACGGCTGTTAACGCTCTGCCTACCCCGCAAGGGATAAAGGCGTAATATATGTATGTGTATGTATGTGTATTAACAGATAACCACTGCACTGTGGTTGACATGCTTGAGAAGTGGAAAGAAACATTCTCGAGTATAAGACTTATTTTTTCACAATTTCGTCATTCTATTAATTTCAATTTATAGTACTCGTAGCATCAGCAACACATACATAGCAAAGCTGGCCATCCCAAGCTCCGTGGCCACGAAATCGGTGACGGTTTAGTCTGATTAGTTAGCTACAATGAAAAAATGCTAGATCTCTACCCTCTCAAAATGCATAACTCAAATGCTGGAGTTGATCGTTATTTGAAATGTAGTTTTAATTAAAGTGAATATCAATGCACCGGCCAAGTTCTAAGAAAAGTTCGTGCGCACACCGTGCACTATTTTATTTACCCAAACCGTCTCGGACTGCTTTTGACTCCCCGAAACTTTAATACCTAACGACACAAATATAATACAAAATTTAATTACTGTTAAAGGTATCTTTTCAGAGCAAGATCTTGCTCCAAGAACCTATACAAAATATCTACAGATAGTTATTATTATTATCAATAGATCTTCCACAAACGGCTCAGCGTTATACATATATTTATAATCTTGCACTTGCAAATCCTGCTGATAGTCCGTAGAAAAACTCGGCTTAAGGCCGGAGGGTAAGAAAGAAATAAGACAAGAATATAAATCCGGATTCCTCAGTTCAAGAAAGGCATAAAGCATTTCGAAAGTTTCAAATTAGACATTAATGAACGTGACATAAATTCTTACAGCAATATTTTTTATACGTTTTTATTTTCCCTTTAAATACTAAATACCAAGTGTTGTTGACACTATTAATGTAAATGTAATGCATAGTTGAAGAAAGTTGAAATGACCCGATGAATGTTATCTATTGACCGTATTGTTAAAGTCCCGATCACAACAGACGTTTGTTGACGCAAAAGATACAGATATATTTCATCTACAATAATAAGTGTAACAAAGACAGATGCCAACGCAAGTTTTTGCGTTGCTTCTGCATGAACTTCGGCTTGTTGTATGGAAAATTAAAAATTTCCTTGACATGACTTATTATTGACATGAATATGACAGACGCATGCGTGACGGATGCGCTATAAATCGGCAGCCACTGACGTTAAGCAAAGTACAACCTTCCAAAAAGTGAGCGTATAAACAAGTCATCTCCATGCAAAATAACCGAAATATCATTAACATAAAACAGAGTATAAATTAACAAAACTGTTAACATGTGTATTAAGTATTATATAAATTTTTGTATAGTTAAAATAATATAATACCTATCGAATATGTGTAACAGTTTTATTTGCCACAAAATCAAATTCCGTTTCCCTCGCCCAAAGCGTAGGTGTCAAGTTTCATGTTTCAGTCGAAAAAGCCTCTATGCAGCTAATAATCACATTTTAAGAAAGATAAACAGAAATACAAATCGTTTATTTCAAATGAAAAGTTTTCAAGGCAATCAAAATATTAGTGAAAAATAAATAATAATAGCTAGATAATATAGTTGCGTGCGCTTTGTACTCTTAGTTATCCGAACAACATCCGCGTACGAGATCTGACTAAAACCACATCGTTAGTTGTAGAGTCACTCAGAGGAATAACTTACACTTATCTATCAAGCGAAGTGTATTTTATCGCTATCAATCATTTTCAAACTGAAAATATCATGAGCATTTACATATCACAAAACATAATACGTTTGTGCCGTTGGCTATGGGGCCAGGGATTGATGAATTAAAGATTTTTTTAACAGAGAAAATATGTATTTTATTTTAATTGATTCACAGCCATGAGGAGGTCATAGAACACAGAATATAGCAAAACTTACTTGTCAGAAAGGTACACAAGAATACTAATATTTTTAATATTCAAGGACCAGTAAAGTTCCATTTAAATCAAGATATTTAGCATTTCTTATTGCTACATACATTTTTGATCGCTATTGCTAAACAAACAACCATGATATGATACAAATTCTCGAATATAGCACAAGGTTTTTGATCAAATTTGAATGAATGGGTTCAATGAAACACAAAATAAGCAATGTCGTCATATGCAGTCCTAAATTACTATTATATATAAAGAAAGGTGGACCGCTAAAATATCGCAGCGGTCTGTTAGATCCATACTAGAAACATCACTCCCAATACTAAAACCGCACTCGACGGACGACTCCGCGATAGCGCTGCGTGAACAGCGGTTGAGCGGTTTTAATATAGGGATTGACATTTGTAGTATGGATCTGACCGACCGCTGCGATATTGCGGTCCGTCGTCGTTAAGTGTGCGATTCGCCTTAAGAGTCAAACGGGCGGCCGGTCGTAAAACAAAAACTAATTCTATTTCCACATGAGTTTTAGTAGGTACACACAACGTGCGCTATAATCCTCTAACGAATAGCAGCAGCATATGAGCAGGAAGATAATAGCGTTAATGACGGTATTTAATATTGCAACTTAAGCCTTTCTCACACTTCAGCGCAAAAATAACGCTGCGCCAACGTATGCGCCAGTCAGATCCCTACTAGAAACGTCAATCCCCAGGTTTAACTACGACGCTGCGTTAGTGCTGGATCGTGCGTCGAGACAGGTTTTAGTATAGGGATTGACGTTTCTAGTATGGATCTGACAGGCGCTTACTGAATAGTGATAGAGGCCTTAGCTGGTCAATTTGATAAGATAGTTTAGAGCAGCTTTAAATAAAAAAGTGTGGATATTCCTTCTGCTGCGTGTTTCGTATAATCTGAGATATTTCTGCGTCGAACAGCTGCAAACAGCCGTATTCCGATAATCGTATTTTTATAGCGTCGTGCAACCAGCGGCCTTGTATTTTGTGTTTCACAATTGTTAAATTTTTTAGAATAGGGTTGTGAAAACGCTCTCATAGTTATATACATACACATACACAAATCACACCTATATCCCTGGCGGGGTAGGCAGAGCGTTAACGACCGTAAAATTACGGCCGTTATCGCCACGTCTGACAAAATGTTTGAGGGTCGCTACAGACAAGTCGTGTATCACTGTAGTGACAGGATGTCAGTCTGTCGCCTAAATATGTAATACACGAAACCCTCGAGTCCCTTAGTCGCCTCATACGACACCCACAGGAAAGAAATGGGATGATGCCATTCTAAGCCGGCATCACACGGCATCATAGTTATATGACTGAAACTATCGGTAGTTAAGTAATCCTTAGACCTAGTATGTACAAGAATTGTAAGAACACTACTGGCGTCTGTTCATCTCCTGTTCTCGGTCTTCTTCTTTTCTCTAACACGCGAAGGATGTAAATTATTTATTACACGTTTAAAATTAAATATGCATTATTGTCTCCAATCACCTTAGCTTGCTACTTGGGCTAATCCAGCAAAGCCTCATTTTCTTAACATTGACAACAACACACTTACTTACGTACTATTAAATTATTAAAATGAATAAAATGTATTGAGAATACTATATATAATGTCGCGGACGCTAACTGCCATGAGAGTTAGTACCATAGTTTTTACGACAAGTAATTATGTGCCAATTTAGTAGCAGATGAGCAGATCAACCAATCGTTAGTATCGGTGGGTCGCACACTTAACGCACGACGGACCGCTAAAATATCAGCGTTCTGTCAGATCCATACTAGAAATGTCAATCCCCATATTAAAACCGATCAACCGCTGTCGTCGCAGCGCTATCGCAATGTCGTCTGTCGAGTGCGGTTTTAGTAAAGGGAGCGACGTTTCTAGTATGGATCTGACTGACCGCTGCGATATTTTAGCAGTCCGTCGTGCGTTAAGTATGCGATGCGCCTTTCCTAAATGGTGTTGCTGATGAGGCAGCCGTGGCGTTGGACTACGCTCCGGACTACGGAATGACAGAATCCGATTGCGGTTGCGAAGGCATGGAGATGCGGTCGATGTCACTGTATTCCATGCGATTTGTTAATACAAATCCAGATTTTACGACCAAAATTAGGGGGGCCTTAAAATCGGATCACCTCACACTGTTGTGGGGTCCGGAGCCATGTAAGGCTAGCTTTGGACTCACAACCAAGTTACGAGCCGGAGCGCAAGTCCTGGGTTCGAATACTGGTAAAGTCAGGTTAAATTATATATGCATACTTTATCATAAAAATGTGTAAGTGTTCTTGTCCTGAATTCATAGAAATCCATACCCTGAAAGGGATAAAGGCGTGGTTTGTGTGTGTGTGAATTCATAGAATTCAACTTTCATAGACCTTGTTACCAATCTACGAAAAAACAATATTCTTTTCTTCAAGATTCAAATATGGCGAACACAGCTCCGTACTAATACATACATAAATCACGCCTTTATCCAATTTGGGGTAGGCAGGTACTAATACTATGTAGTCCTACTACAAAGTCATTGGTGGCGCTGATGCTACTCGTTAGTAGTTAAGTAAAGAAAAAATATATGAATGAAACTAGTGGACCACAATTTCGCCGCATGGGTTAGAGCCGACCGTGGTGTAACGGTTAACACATCTGACCCGGCTAGTCAGAAGATGTGGGTTCGAGTCCCATCGGTGGCGTGAATTTTTTCCGCTTGATTCGTTTGTGTTAGCTTTCTAACAAAAAGTTAATAATCAATATCTAGTGTTCGATTAAAACACCAAGTATTCGAAATTACTATCTTGTGGATATTTCTACAAAATAGTAAACATTCTTATACCTATAACTTATTTGCAAAATTAGACTTGGATGTCATTTCATGCACGTATGAAATTTAAACTAGAAACCTACGTCAATTTTACTGAAGTGCCTTCTAGGTAGTTGCTAACAGAAAACTTACCTAAGAACCAACCAAACTTGTTGCATACGAAGTAAATATGAACCTATTACTGAAAACCGCATTAAAATTAGGCTAGTGGTTTTGGCGACATTGCCTTGCAAACTTCCCCGTTCCGTCGTCGTGCATAAAAACTCCGCAATTTGGACCCAAAAACACAAGATAATAAGACAAAAATACAAGGTAGGCATTTTGTCGATAAGTAAAATAATTTTTGTGTTTACAGAAACTAAGCGGAGATCTGTCATTTACGTAATTCAGTTATGTATAATTTCAAGGAGTAAATATCTCTTGCAGTGAGTATAATTAAACACTTATCCCAGTTTATTAAAGATTTTATTAAGTACTCATTTTATACTTTTAAAATAAATTTCAAAATAAAACTTGAAGCAAAATATAAAAACCTATTATATAATTAAGTAATTTCAATTATTTTAATATTACTTTTTTATCTAATACTTACATGTTTAGAAAAGATCACACTGACTAGATTGCCACACCCCTTGTCCGCTTTCAATACCATTTACCTCGTAAATAACATAGGTGGGTTACATAACTACTGTATATCTATACCTAACCCATAATATCCCGAAGCCGTTTTCACACAACGCAGCGCTAAAATAACGCAGCGGTCTGTCAGATCCATACTAGAAATGTTAATCTCTATACTAAAACCGACGCAGCTGCATCAAAATAACGCAGTACAAGTTTTAGTATGGGGATTGACTTTTCTAGTATGGATTTGACAGATCGCTGCGTTATCGATGCGTCGTTTTAGCGCTGCTTTGTGCGTCAAGTGTGTAATATTGAATAGTTGAATAACCTATGAGGTCTTCCAGGTCCAGATATATGTGTCTAAATTGATTTTATATACTTACTCATTCAAATTGTTAATTCAAAATATGAAAATGAGTGTGGGTAAATTATAACATCACTTAGAAATCTCCACTAACTGCTAAGCAAGATTTACTCGTAGACACCTACCTAAGTGACCTAACAAATATTTTTTCTTGCGTTTATACCAGCAATTACGTGATTCCCTCTCCAATGTTAGAAACAAGGTAAACAGTCATTGAATAACTATGAATAATTACAAAAAAAGATTTTGTTACGATTTCGTTAATCACAATTCGTTAAGGGAAAGAAATAGCTAATTGATTGTTCATTTGACTTTCATCCAAATATATTTTTTTATCCAATTGTATTTTCTTTTTCTTATATACTACTGATGTCGACATTTTTTTTTTTTGCTTAAAAATCATATAATTATATTGAAAAGCTTACTTTGCTTTTTGAAAAAATATATGTAACTATTACTTATACAGTTAGTATTATTGCTGTACCATGAATAGTATATTAGTCTGTTAATAAGGACATGATTTGTATTTAGAGCACTTATAAATATATAATTAATGGGGTAATTGGACGACTCGGTGTCCCACACGAAAAGAAAGAGATAGAGATACTAATTAACGATATAGCATATAAGATAAGATATAATATATTAGCTAACTACAAGCAGGCATACAATACACATCAATTTAGAAGAATATTGCTGCGTATAATACCTACCGTGACTCAATTGATATGCCCATTTGGAAATATATTTTATTAAATATGCGCAACAAATGGTCACATTGAAATAATATTAAATTATACTATATTTTTTACATTTATCATATATCTTATACTTAAATAATTTATTAATCTATTATAAGATCAATATTAATATACCTATATTAAATGGTTATACTCTTTGGTAAGTTAGCCGTATAGTAATATTAATTACAGAAGAAGAATAAAGTAAAATACTTCCTTTAAATATTTCTGTCTGACAGAAGCTACAATAACAAAATAAAGAAAAATTATACGAGCTCTTCGTCTCTTCGTGATTAAAAATCTATTTTACGACTAAAATAGTTAACAGTTAATGCTAAAAAATAATTATACAAGAATAATACTACATTTCGCAATATTACTGCAATTAGTAGTCTTATTAGAAGCAATTGTTTTTGTATACTTAACCAATATAATACAAACAAAATAATAATTTTTAACAAAATAAAACTTGGTTAAGAGATACTTAATAGTCTAAGCAAAACTCCAAAATTACCTAAGTTTTTATACTTATGAAAAACCAATAGGATATTTTAATATAATTCCAACTTAAGGTAAGTAATAAGAAACCGTATGTTTAAAAAATCACCAAAGCGTTGATATTACTTTTTAAATATGCTTGTATTGGTACATCAACCAGCAGTCCGGCCAGAACCACCCAAAAAGCGAGATATTCTACTGTAAAAGAGGCCAAAACTAACAGATTTCATATGTTGGAAATTATCAGTTACATTACATACACAAAGAGATAAAACCTGTTCTCATAACATACTGAACTAAAAAATGTAAGTGGTATTTGTACATTCTAGTATTGGATAGGAGAATGTATGTTATTAAATGTTATAAATCTGAGTAACCATGTTGGTCTTCCATCCCCTGCATGTGGTCGGTGTCCTGGGTGCCGGTGATGATCTGCAAAACCCTGAAAGCCTTCGACTGCCGCGGCGGACCCTCTTGTGTGAACTTGTGGTAGAAAACTCTGAAAATATACAGTTTCACTCATTACCTTGATGATTTTTAATAAAGGTATTAGAGTTAAAAATAAGCCAAAACTCATGTGGATCGCACACTTAACGCGCGACGGACAGCTAAAATATTCAGCAGCGTTCTGTCAGATTCATACTAGAAATGTCAGTCCCCATACTAAAACCGCTCAATCGCTGTTGACGCAGCGCTATCGCAGTGTCGTCCGTCGAGTGCGGTTTTAGTATAAGAAGTGACGTTTCTAGTATGGATCTGACAGACCGCTGCGATATTTTTACGGTCCGTCGTGCGTTAAGTGTACGATGCGCCTAAGCAATAAGCATATTTATTTCAAAACTTTACGGTTTACTGGTAGTTTTAGTTAGTAAATGTTCTTTCGATGCCTTCACCTACTTTAAATATAATTATATTTATAATAAATATATTTTATTATTATTATGCTCTAAGGCTTATGATGCGTCCCGTAGAGGTATGGGTTTTATCCATCAATTTTATGGATTATGATTTGTCTGAATTGTTAAATTCTGTTTGAATCGACACAGTTCATTGGGTCGTTGGATGACTCGGTGTCCTACACGAAAAGAGAGAAGAGATGAATTATTTCATATTTTCAACTTCTTCCGTCCGATCCAAGCGAGGGAATAACAGCGGAAAAGGGCTATCACAACAGGTAATAATATTAAATAATTTGCCACTATGAAGCTGACATCATGCATTTAAAGTTAAATCTAATATTTTTGTGTTCATCACAACCCTAAGCATTTAAAAATACGAGTAAGAATTGATTAATAAAGAACTTTTTTTAAAAGGGAACGTCTTCAAAGAACGTCTAAATGTGCGAACCTCCGTTTTTTGTCAGTTCATATGCCTAAAACCTTCTCCTAAATCTGACAAATACTATGCTGAAAACAGCATCTGCCGGTACTGCCAAAAGCGATATTATAATCTGTCTGATAAATCTGGTTCCACATTTCTAATATTTTTTTAGCCTTTAGTAAATTTTTCAGCAACATGGTTTTTTATTATTTTATTTTATACTTTTTAGTAGTTAGTTATAACCAATATTTTCTATACTACATGAGTAGGAGCCTGTTTCCTTCTTTAATGTGATAGGAAAATACTACAGTTAACCCATTTATATACATTTCATTTTTGGTGACTCTGGGTTTTTGGTGTATGGACTTAAGTCCAAGTCATTTAACCCGCCAACTAAAAAACAAATTAGTTACACACATACACAAATCACGATATGACAGACCGCTGTGATATTTTAGCGGTCCGTCAAGGTCGTTAAGTGTGCGACCAACCAAACGGTCAAATATTTGTCAGATGTGGTGACAGAACCGTTAACGTTATCCTTACCCCGCAAGAGAAAGGTCGTGATGTATGTGTTTATGCGAAAACATACATTCACGATGTTTTGTTTGTATATGATTGTATTGTATTTTACGATTGCTAGAAATGAAACTTAGTTATTAATGATACAGCTATGGGAACTACCTATACTTAAACACAAGGAATGCATCTGATTGTTCTCGTGGTTACAGGCTGCAAACAATTATTCGAAACATACGCAATATTCACAATGGCAACATTCGCTATGCAAGTTAGATAAGAGTGCGTTAAAATGTTAATTATCAAACAAAACCCAATTCCGACCTAAACGCAACAAGATTGAAAGCCGATAGCTACCAAAAATAATTCGTTTAGTTAAGAACCAAATCAGCATGATACAAGCGATAATGCTAAATTTAAAGCAAGCGTAACAGTTGAGTCATGTATTGACGCATTAAGCGGTGCAGTAATAGAATATGGATTGTTTACTTTGGATCAGTGCAAAAGGCTCCCTTTAGTACCGCCCACCGAAGCTGAAACGAGGATACACAATTTTGAAATTTTGTTTGTGCCATATTGTTATCAAAATACCTTTCTATAGGATTATTTAGTCAAAATATTCTTAGGTCTGGTCCATCACCAATATTCTAATCCAAATTATGTTTTCTTTCTGGTTTGCATTGTTGAAGTCTTTCTGAGTTATGAAAAGAAAACCTATGTACGTGGAAATGGGACAACTTGTGGGTGGCACATCACATACACTTCATTCTCAGAAATATTCACAGTTTCCTGTATGAATACAAAAAAACTGAAAAAAATGCTAGGACATTCAAGGGCAACCTGACAAGTATATTTAGAACACAAAATAACTTTTAAATAGTTAAAAATATGTAAATTCAAAATATTATTGAATTACCTCTTATTTGCCCCGTTACTGCCACCACCTTCAATCTGTATCGGAATTATTCTTTCTTTGGGTCCTTGCTGTTCCTGGCTGTTCTGGAAACTTCTATTCAGCGAAGGGAGCTCATTTTGAAAGGGGCCATCGTCCAATCTGACTAGTTGCGGAGATAGCACCCTCATGATGCGCTGCGTAGGCTGCGAGTACGGAGCCTGCGTGTTTGGCCCTGGCGCCGGTTGCTGCATGTTTATCACTATCCTCAGAGGAGGTGGTTCATTTCCTTGACGGCTGTCAGTATGAATCTGAATCGGAATCACCCTCGAACCAGGTGAACTCATGTCTCCGTCCCGCGGCAGGCTCTTTCGGTTGTCAGACGGCCGTGTCGACCAGGATGGTTGCGCCGGCTGCTGATATTTTGGAGGACTGATCACTTCTCGAGCACCACGTTGCATTTCGTTGCTTTTCTTCACCCATTCTGGTTCTTGGTTAGTGTCCCTTGGGGGCGTATACAACTCTCTCGGTGCACTTTTTCTTTCTAATGGCTTTTGAACCCATTCTGGAGGAGGAGTCTTTGTTTTTTCCTTTTGTGATTTCACCCAAGCTGGCATAGCCTTAGGGCTTTCAGGACAAAAGTATACTGGTTCTTGATTAACATAGACGATTTCTTTTTGTGGTTCCTTGGGCGTATGTTCAGGTTGTGTGTTCTGTTTTCTTGGCGTGACAGGTATGGACATAGTTGACTGGTAGCGAGGTTGCTCCTGCGTTTGGTTACGGTTTACTGTTGGTGGCAGCTGTGAAGATTGATTTTGTTGAACTCTCCATGGTGCATTGTAATTATCTTGAGTTTGGTTATTGTTAGCATCTTGTTGTGCCCACGATGGACTGAACTGTTGTTGTACTTGTTTTTCAATATTTTGGTTTTCCTGTTTCCAGGGGGGAATACTGTTATTCTCTAATTGGTTGTTTGTAACGTTGTTATTTACCCATGGTGGTGTATACTTTGTAGTTTGGTTTATAGGTTGGCTATTATGATAAATAGACTGCAAATTTTCAGGTTCTCGACTTTTATTCATAGTTTGTGATCGCCATGGGTAAGGATCATTAGAATCAGTTAACGGATTTTGTGTTGTAGCAGCTTCTCTAGTATTATTATACTTAACATTATTGTTTTGATTATTGTTCACAAAGTTATCTTGGCCTCTAGGCGCAGTTCTAGGTAAAGTATGGTACACGGGTGCAGAATTTGCTGGAGATGTCTGATTCTGATTATTTGGAGAGTATTGCTGAGCATTCGGTGAAAACTGGTTGCGGTTTATCTGAGGGAACTGAGGTCTGTTCATATTATTTGATGGAGAATCCCTTCTCTCAGGCTGTCTCCAGTTATTATTTTGAGTCGGTGAATAAGAAGAACCATTACTAAGCGGTGACTGTCCAGCGAAAGGTTGAGGGCTTTTATTAAATTGAGAATCTTGTCTTTGTAAAAGTTCCCTAGTGATGGGTGATGATCCATTTACATTAGGAGAAGAAGGGCTTTGATTGGCATACTGAGCCTCAGGTCTGTATATTGGACTTTCAGGTTGGTGGTTTCCATGAGAATAATTCGGTCGCTGAAAGTTCTGACCTTGCGGGGTGTAAGATTGCGGAGGTTGTTGAGAGAATGTTGACGGAGGCATCTTAACCGTCAATGGGCTTGGTACTTTTTCTTGGAATTTTGGTACGGCTCCTATTCGGTTAAGCTCGGCCTGCTCTGCTTCCCAATGGTAAGGACTATTTGTCTTTCGAAGCATTCCAATAGGATTTTCAGGGATCACGATTTCCGGGCGGTCACCCATCGCTTGAATTTTTGGACAATTATTAGATTGAGCTTCTATAAGCAATGGAGGTGGTGGTGGTGGTGCTGGTACTTTAGATTGTGGTGGTGGAGGTGGCGGAGGAGGTCCATGGCCAGCAGGACCGCCTTGCGGGTGGTAAGCGGGGCCACCATACGCTTGCTCTTGTTCTTCCAATGACCGCTGCCTGGCCATTCTTCTAGCCATACTTGGCGTCCGAATTTGCGACAGATCCAGGCCTCCAGGCGTGTATGTGAACGGTTTCTTGTCCTTGGTCATCATAGCGTTTTGTATGCATGCCGGTGGCTCGTAGTTCCCCGTTGGCTGAAACCAAAACGCGAACCAACTTTAATAAATTCTGTTATTTTTATGTTTTTCCATACACACCTATTTTGGTGATTCACAGGATTGGCCTAGTTTAAAAGATCTATTTTAAAGAATGAGGTAATCTTTCAAACAAAAATAAGTTTTTATTTAGGTACGTAGCTATGTAGCTATGTAGTACTACGGACCTCGTAAAATTTTCATTATATTGCGTTTAATTCCCACGCATCACGTGGGAAAAAGGGGATGGCAATGTGTTTGTCATATGTAAAAAAGTAGGTAGCGGTGAGCTTATTTATACTTACATTAACCTGAGTTTTCCCAAAGTTCGGAATCCGGCCCATGTGTCCGGTCACCGGTCCGTACCTGGAACGTGGCCAATATTCATGTTATTTTCACGCAGGGACATTGTATGTACTGGTTTTTGCAAATAGCCCTGAATCTATTAAAAAATAAATATTTAAATTATTAGACTTAAAAAGTTTACACTATTTCAATGGAAAGATGCTGCATTTCCTACCGAATCAGAAATAAAAATTTGAAAGCGTACACTGAGAAAAATAATAAGTTCCCGTTATAGCCGTGTTATATCTTTTTTTCACAAGAAATATAGCTATTAAAACTGTGTAGATAAAAATAATCATCCACTCACCCGTTCTCTCCCATTTTCTCGTGTTTACTTTATTGTTGGTAGCCAATTGTTTGTTTCCAGCAGCAACGCATCAAGGCACCAACTGAAATGAGATCATAGTTACAAACGCTGCGCGGACGCATGTGTAGGTAAGGTGAAGCCAAGGTAACCCAGCTAACTTCCACATAACTACAAATCCGGTTAAATAACATCTTGTAAATGGCTATATTGTTCCATATTAAATGCAAAATTTGTTTAAGGTACTTCATTTGAAGGATTCATACTCGTACTGTATAGCTTAAAACCGCTTCGTAAATAAGCCATTATTTTTCGGAAAGTAAAGGATGAAAATTGGTTATTGTTTGTTATCCTTAGGGGACAAACACATACCTTCGCATACTTTTTGAAGGCATACAATATTTTAGAACATTATTTTGATCTATCTCCTGGATTTTACCCAGCGTTTGCAATGAAAGCTCTAAATATGAATTTATTTCAGATTTGATATTGAACGTTAGAAAACTTTAAACTCTCAGTGGTTCTTTAGTATGTTAATCATGTTTATTTATACATATACGTTTTGATAAACCTTCGTCATGAGTCATGGATCCCTCTACCCCTCAGATTAAAGAACTCTATTTTTTTTAAAAACTCCATCTATATCTATTGGGTATACATATATACAGACACTCTTAAACTATTTCTGCATTAGTCATAGTAAGTATACTGCATTTAGAATGCCATAATTTACATGGCTCTGTATTGGGAATTTTGGCACTCTCCTGATAATAATAGAAGGTGGACCGAAGCCAGGAGTTAAATATAAATTTCTGCGCCATTTCTAGGGCACGATTTCGTAAATGTTTGATAGAATATTACGATGTAAACAATTTCACAGTTACATACATAATAATTATCCAGATATGTAAATTGAAATTTAATATTTATTGATAATGGGGAAAAAAATATGGATTATTGAAAATCCCTTAGGTGTGTTTGTATGGGCGTATTCCTGACTACTCCTTAGTGCTTGATTTGTTTTTTTTTTGCCAAATGGGTTTAAGCCTAAAAATTTTAGTCAGCCGAATATTGAAAATCGTACACTTGACGGACACAAGTGCAAAATTAATAAGTACATTATATTGCATCCACCGTAATAAATATAAGCGTTACAGAGACACATGCCAACGCAAGTTTCTGCGTTCTTCCAACGTCAACGACGTGGGAAATTTGAAATTTCCTTGCAAGTGACAAACGCGTGCGGTACGCATGCACTAAAACGTGTACCTTTGGCTTTAGATGTGGGCCACATTAAGGCCCGTATTTATAAACCGCAATCAACTCTGAGATCGATCTTGAGCGCAACTTTGAGATAATATTAGTATTGACTGACATTTGTCAAAATCGCTCCTCGATCTTAGCTGAGTGCGATTCATAAATACGGACGTAATTCTTTATTGTTTACTGTACCCGCATTGGTTTATAATTTGCTTGAATATTTTTTTTTTATTATAAAATTTCTACTGTAAAACTAATATTGTAAAACAACTTAAATTTAAATCGTAAATAAAGATCGTTTTAAATTTTATGAATTCGTTTGAATTGTATTCTCTAAATTCTGGCAGGGTTGGACTCACCTGCTAGACAACTAACCTCTGCCCAACACTCTGCCTGAGGGAATATATGGAAGGAACAACCGGCCTACAACATATTCTGACTGACTGAATTTGACGGTTAAATTTCTAATACATTAAGGGAGTCGGGTATCAAGTCAACCTTTGATTTTCGCGATAGTATCTCAATTTTAATCTAATCTAATACATTTAAACGAGCAAGAATTGTATATATATATATATAACGGGATCTCGGAAACGGCTCCATCGATTGTCTTGAAAATTCGTATATAGGGGTATTCGGGGGCGATAAATCGATCTAGCTAGTCTTCTTTGTTAAGTGCACCTCATCCTTTTAAAGCGGTAAATAATTATTATTTGATGTCGTAGATTTTATTTTATTATATTTTAAATATTTAACACATGAAGATTTATAAATAATAAAATATGCGTACATAATACTCATGCAAATAAGAATATTTTTATCATGAAGATGTGGCCCGCTCGAAACTGCTGTCTGTCCACTACTGGTCATGTGCCTGCTCTTTGGCGAGGTCTTATTTACCCTTGCGAAAATAAACTGTGTCTCGACCGTTTTGTTCTGTACGACTGTGAGTAGGTTTTATGTCAGTAATAATCGTTTAATTTAAACGATGTCGTGTGTGTCATGTAAACTGTTGGTTAACTAACCGAAACGCACCTGTGAATTATAGCCTAACACCAGGAAGTGATTGGATATAGTGCCTTTGTAGTCTAAGGCGGATCTCACACTTAACGCACGACGTACCGCTAAAATATCGCAGCGTTCTGTCAGATCCATACTAGAAATGTCAATCCCCATACTAAAACCTCTCAACCGCTGTCGCAGCGTCCTCCGTTGAGTGTGGTTTTAGTATGGGGAGTGACGTTTTAGTATGAATCTGACAGAACGCTGCGATATTTTAGCGGTCCGTCGTGCGTTAAGTGTGTGATGCGCCTAGTATCTGATTCTTGGATTCGATTAGTAGACAGTATGGTCATTTCATTCAGAAGGGAGATAAAAAGCTAATGAGTATTATTTAGTATACAAGTAAATGCATCCCAATACCTAAAGATTCCCAAATAAACTCCTTTTAAAAATATATTTTAATAGAGATCTTTGCATGGCGATAAAGTTGACGGAAACCGATATTGACACAGGAGGTGTTTATTTTTTCAGTGTTTACACATAGGAAATAAAAAAAACTTTTTCATACTATCACGGCAGGTAGGTACTTTTAAACACTTAAAAACAGCGGACTTGTGGACTGTTTTAATGGATTTGCAAAGAATAAGTACACTATTGCGAGTTTAATTTAGTCCATGCCACAACGACATTACCTTTGTACATTTTGGATTCATGTTTTAGACAGGTAATCCGGGAACCTCTTTACGCTCCCGTTATTGACATCATCGTGATACAAAGCTTCGTTAATCGAGGCTGCAGTGTACCGGTGACCACACACAGTGAGAAGATAATGCGAATGGCATGACTAGTAAATTATTACAGCATTGTAACTAACGTTCAACTCAATATTCAGTGGTTGAGCTTTGATCAATATGAATGGTGCTTTTAGGGTGTTCAGGAAATATCACGTACAATGCACTAATGAAGAATATATTGAGCGTATGATGAGTTTTTAAGGCTGAAAAGTTTTTCTCCGTTTAATGTCTCATTTTAGAGGCACACACACACACAAATCACGCCTTTATCCAGGGTAGGCAGAGCGTTAGCAATGAATATGATTATCCAACTACAATTTGTTTGTTTTTTGTAATACACTACAGGTAAGGAAAACAGAAGCTGCCATAAAAATAAGAACTAAAAGTCAGCCAGTTACGAGGTGTAGTGTGTGTTACGAGGTATACTTGCGCACGGGTTCCCCAGTAGTTATAAAAATGGCATAAACATCTTAATATTATCGCGTCCGACCAAACCATGCATAAATTAAATCCACCCAAAAGAAACACGTTTTTGTATCCGAGCCCGCCTCCCAAAGGTTACGGTTAACTCTTTAATTGCGGAACCTTGTGCGCAAAACATTACCAGTTCGGGAATGTGTGGTGATTTCGATTTATAATATCTTGGGATTAGTTTCGCATCGGCAGGCACGCACAGGTAGGCAGTGACTAAGCCAACATAATGATCCGTGCCGTGTGTAGCATCGCTAGGCATCCGGACTATGTCGGACGAGGCCGTACTTTTTATTGCAGGTCTGTGTGTTCAGCTTTTTAGTTGTATGCCAACTAAAATCTCGCGCACCGATCCGGCATGACCATGGCTATTTTTTTTTGTCCCGGTTAAATCCATGAGCTCAATTTCTGAAACGATGTGTCTCGATTCTGCATGCGAAAGTGCGCAACGACTGTTCTGACTCCTCGTTTATCACAGTTTCTTCTCTACTCGAATTTGTTATTATCAAGGGAACGTGTGAGCAGCTTAGTAGACTAGGGTAGGTATTCATATGTGTAAAGATTTGTGTAGTAGAACGCGTAATATATGCATTATTATCCAGTGTCAGACTTCGCTTGCAAAAATTCAAAAATGATAAGGCCCCAGATAAAATGCGGAGTTCCTGTATATTTTATTAAATAGCGGCCCGCCCGCTATCTCAGGAGAATGCATGGGTATTACACTGGGGTACTTATTAGTTGTTTTCCCGGCAAGTATCATACAATAAAACTTCCTCTTGATTTCTCAATCTATTAAAAAAACCTGCACCTAAACCCGATGTGTAGTTTTAAAGATCTAAGCACACATACGAGAACATAACTACATACAGACACAGGAACTGACGCGGGAAGCGACTTTGTTTTATACAATGTATTAACAGTGATATTACTGTTATCTAGAAAGTTTACCTTATATCATAATGTAAAAATATGACATTAATTATGTAAAAGTTGCTCAGAGGTAATTTAAAGATCTGTGGTTCCAAAAAGCAGCGCGAGGTTATGTGCAATTTTACTAACATAAGTTGAAATATTCCGTAAAGGAAATTAAGACCTCCCGTAATTCCATACAAAATATCTAAGCTAAATGCATAATCTAAAGTCAATAATATACTTAAATAAAGCTTTTAAGATAATTGGACTAGAATAAAAGGTTTGTTTAACTCGGTCTAATTAATGAAAGCTTTGTGATTGTTTTAACAAATCTACCTTTTTTTGCTTTTGAGAGACTTAGGTACACAAGTAATTTAATATTTTTCCTTGAAACATTCGCAAAGGCACCCTTTAGCTTCGAGTAATGAGAAATCAGTTTTACCTTAAACTAATTAGGATGATTTGTTATTTTAAGAAACGCGTTTACCAGGAGTTCGTTCCTTTTAATTAGGTAATCCATTTAAAAATACTGGAGCTGTACAAAAATCATAAGCATACCTAGGGAATCCAACGTTAATAAACTTACCGTAAGCACGGTCGATAAAATCCAAGGGTCGGAGCACAGCACTATTTTCAAAATTCGATGAGCAAGAATTTAAATTTTGGCGTTTATATAAACACGGTCGGTTGCGCATAGGACGGTTGCGTGTGCGTTTCGTTCGTTCGGTAGGCCTGCCGGGCGCCCGGGCAGTCTGCGCGCGGCTGCGAGCGGGACGCGGGACCTGGGATTGCTAGTGATGGGCATCCGCCTCGATATAATTAGAAGTTCCCAGCTGGACAAGGACATTTGAAAATGATGATGATAATGAAAGACTAGAGTCAATGTAGGGATTCTTGTACTCCTACATAATTCCCCAATCTGCGTACAGTCTACGAACGTAACTCATAAAAATTTGAGTTTTTAGGTTTCATTTTTCTAGTGATCGTTACCAACAAGCCAGATAACAATGAAGATGCACGTTCAGTAAATGTTACTGCACTTAGAAAATTTATCATTATTGCTGAATAATGCAAGTCTAAAAAAACGCATTACATGAGTGATGCGGAGAGATTGTATACAGTAATCTAAATTCAACATAGGCTCAAGGTAGAGACAGTAGAAAGAGATTTTGCATATGTGGTGTCGAAATGTCTACTGTTAGGATATATCAGAAAAGTGAAAAGGCATGGAAATGAAAATTGCGTTCGCCTCACACATTTTAAGCCTTAAAAAGAGCAGGCAGGGAAAACTGTTTTAAACATATCGTCAGTAACAGCACCGCACTAGATTGAATAATAGTTTTATTTCTGCCTTAGCACACGCTCTTCCCCACTCTGTATTAATTCGCACTATTAATAAAAAAAACTTTTCTTCTTACACGTGGTCAATGATTAAGGTGAGAAGTTTGTAATAAATGGTAATATCTAGGTAGATAAGGACTGCAAACCAGTAGCGAAAATGCATAGTTTGCATGCATGCACGGGTTAACTTACCGCGCTTCTAACTTTATAGATTGACGATAATGACCTCTTTTACCAATATTTACATATCAAGTAGGTATGGTAGGTTCCTTCCCAAACTCAAAAAGAAAATTTGCATCTGCCCAGGAAGAACATGGCTGGAAATGCATACAAGAAAACAATTTAGTAGGAATAAATACTTCATGCCTTGCCTGACATTGACACAGAGCCATGTGAGGGCGGGCTTTAAAGTAAAACTAACCTACAAATAAAACATACTACTTCTGCCTGGAATTACGCGTTCTCTCAAAATTATCAGGCGGAAAGCCATGAAACGGCGGTTAGAGTGAAAACATGTAAACAGGGTCGACCTCGTTGCTAAAAATATTATCTAATATTTTGGAATATTCCCCGAGGCTCCATGCGCAACGCAATCTGTGCTCACATTCTATAAGAATTTATGCGAGTTGGTCTTGAACATCTAGCACAATTTATAAAACTTTCTGGTTCTCAATAGTTCAGGATGCGGCGGAGTTCATGTACAAAATCGTCTTGCATAAGTTGTGCCCTCTAAGAATGAATTAAGAATTTCAGTAGGTATGTGAGTTTTCGAGTTGGAATACGATGCCTTTTTGAACATGTCATTTCAGTTTTTAAAATATGTGCTAAGATGAATGGAAAGAATAAAAACCAGTACTTAACTGAATATCTATGTCGACGCTTGCACATTATACGCTTGCTTTGCCGATTTTAAAGATGCCTCAGAAATAATTTGATCCTATCGCATCGGTTTATTATATTCAAAATCAAATGTATCTTTGTCAAATCATGTGTCAAATGTCTTACACGATACTTAATCCGCAAAAATTATTATGCGTTGCATGAGATAGACTAAACTTTGAAATAAGTAGCATTTTAGAGGTAATTCTGAACTACCTACTTTATTATACTGCTGAGTATATCGATTTGCTTGCAAAGTATGGCCAGTATCTGAGTTCTGATGAGTAGCGGACAAAAGCATGACATGTATAATGAGTGACTGAACCAAATTGCAGAGACGGGACGCCCGTGGTGAATCCACTAACAAGTTGGTATTGAAAGCTCCGTATTTCGTAGGCGAAGAGACGTAGAGCTCAACGTCTAATCACTCCTAGCTATCACACTTTCTACTACCCTCGTCGATTTTATTAATCCCTGGCAAGGATGTGTTAGAATTGACAATGTTGTGTGTATGAATGTATTGAAGTACATAGTGTAGAATAAGAGATTTTTGCATGCGCAATTTCATAACGAGAGCTGTTCTTAAAAGTTATCGCAATTTGCCGTTCGAGAGGAAAGGTAGCAATTTCATTTTCATGAAGATTGGTTGTTCAGAACCTTGGCACTAGGGTGGCGCTAGGTACTGGGCTATCGACACACACATACCAAGATCGTTAGACGTTTCTGGTATCCAGGTGCGAAAACAAACGGCTACCAATCGGCTACGGTTGGATACCATACACATGAATAGCCGTATGCCTATGCCTACCCACCTCTAAGCTACCCACTAACGAGCTTGTCAATCTAGAGGAGAACAAAGATTCTTGGCTAAATATGACCAAATTGTATCCATAGTATAACAATAGTTGTACACACACAATAGAGGTTGTCATTTAATTGTTTGCTAGACACAACCAATCTATTTATTTTATCAAAATATGGGTTATAAAATATTATGTAGGGATACACAAAATCTTTAAGTAGGTACCTACCAAGTTACTTAGTTACAAAAAAATATCAATTCAATTCATTCCATAAATATATGCTAAAGGAATCCTGCAATTTTCGCAGTGTTGAAAAACGTAGGAAAGTGGATCTCAGTCGCCTACGGTCGGTTGGAATGGTGCCGAAGATTGTGAGTCGCCGCTTATTTTTAGAACGGTGACCTGCGCGCGCGCCAACGAGATACGGTGCAAGAATCAGAGGAAGCGGGCATTACGTAACAGGAATAAAAAAGGGCTAACCTTCGCTTTAATTTAGAAATTGTAACCTCAGTCGTTGCTACGATGGATGACGTGACCCTGGGCCCTTACTTCTAAAAAAGAAACAATTTTTATTTTCGATGCTACTTCGAAGCGCATTTGTGGTACATACTTCTAATTCCGAATTACCAGAACATGGTATATACTTGTACTTACTTAAATTCCCAAAATGTCTAAGTGTTCGAAATGCCTTCAAATGTGCCTAATGTATTTAGGTAGTAAGAAAACAATTAATTAAAGCAAGTCTAGCTTCGCATCGCTTCGTAAGTACGTAAACAGGTGCAAAGAGTACCTAGATAAACTTTTTGCGGTAATGTTTAGCCAGAACTACAGGGTATTAAAAAATATGCTGCAAATTGTCAAGGGATGAAGAGCTGGTTGCTTATAAAACCGAACAACAACCCAAGATACATAGGTCGAAATATAAATAAAAGTTTTGGACCTCCCAAGCAAAAGATATCAGCTGACCATGTCAATTTATATGGGGGAAAATTATTTTTAAATTTCTTGACCTATGTTCCATGGGGAAAGTTGTTCGGTTTCATAGGCTGATTCACACCTTAAAATATTTGCAGCTATTATTTTTATGTCCTTTATACACGTAGCTATCGTAGGGCAAACAGGGTCAGTTTAGTTGCTCGCGTGCTGTTTTACAGTTTTCCCGATTTATGAACACCACCTTACTTAGCTCTACAAATAGTATAGACAAGCGTTGATGAGATAAAAAAATTCGTTTTCAATTTCATCGCGAGTTTACGAAAGAGTCAAATAGGTTAGGGATATAAAAATATACCAGTTTTGCATTTGTTACTTACTAGCTTAGCGTGCCAAAATGTTTTACGAAATAGCGACCGGTCGTCCGCCACATTTTACATCTTAGCCCATCTTCACACGTCATACGCGAAGACGTAAAGGCTAAATATTGGGATGACTAATATGAGTAATCGCTGGTAGAATCGCTGCTAATAATAGACGATGATAATAAATAAAACGCCTTGGATGCAATTTTTGGATGCGATACCGAGGCAGTGCAGTTCTAATTATTACCAACGATGATGCTTACGAGTAGTTACCTAAATATATAGGTAGGTCGTCTCGCTCTAGGAAGGTAAACCATACCGTGTATCGGCAAAATTGCAAATCCCTTTAGCCATGTTTTGGCAGATTACAAACAATAAGGAACACGGGTAGTAAAGTAATAAGAAAATTAGTTTTCGAGCTCCCATAGCAAATTAGCAGCGAGTTGGCAGCGTATCTGCAAACATTTTCTTTTTCTATTCTAACCTATGTTGCTCCGGGAAAGCTGTTGTTCATTATCTTGAAGGAGATAGTACTAGCGTAGTTAAAGGCCTCATCTATCCGTGTACCTACTAGTAATTTCAAACCTTACTACCGTCACTTATAATTCAACCAATGAAAAAGCATAAAAATAGGTGGTAAACTAAAGTATGGCCGTTCGAATGGGCCATATTTGAGAGCTGTCAAAACCATGTTAATGCTAAGACATAAGGTCTATTTTTCTTTGTTAACCTGTACCTATGTCCGTTAGTATAGGTTTGACAGCTGTCAAATATGTCCTATTCGAACGGCCATACTTTAGGGGGTGCAAGTCATGGACCATCCCATGAGTGTATTTGCCACCTTCGAGCAACACGGTCTTCAGTCTCATTCCGACCCGGACTTTGCCACACTTGCCACGCTTGGAAAGCGTGTTGGCGAGTTTAGTGGATTTTGCAGGAGCCAGGAATGCTTATTCCCTGAGTCGCCTTTATGATGCCCTCGATTGATGCTGCACCGTATGCGGTACTTAAGTACCCACCTATATATGAAAAAGTCCCGATATATATATCTTACAAAAAATAAGACGAACTTTTCAAAATATACTTACCAATCATGCTGAAAAGCAAACCAATAACGGTACCTATGCTCCGACTCAATACATGAAGCGGAATCTACTTGACATGAATTCGCGCTGCATCGCTTCGTATGAATTCATCAGAAAACCAAATTAATGAATGGAAGAGAAACAAGCACTTTCAAGATAGATATACTACCTACTGTACACTCAGCACCACATCCAATTACTATCAAAGAGATCAATAAAGATGTAAAAAATCAACTCCAAAACATATTTTAATGGGTGAACCATTCAGTGATACTGAACAACTTTCACCAAGGAACACAAGGCAGAATACGAAAAAAGTTTGACCGCCGCCCTATAAATCTGTACGAATAGCCTAGTATAGAATAGTTTGTACCTATGCAAAGGTTAAAATTGTTTTCCATATTTCAATCATGTTCCTTGGGGCAAAGTTGTTCAGTTTCATTGACTGGTTCACCTCTTAAAATATATGCAGTTCTTTTTTGACATTCGCTAGTTTCCTGGGCCAAATGGCCGAAATCCTGGATCTGTTTAGTAATATGGTTTTAAATGAGGAGTGGGGATGGGGACAGAACGATATTATGTTTGTTAAGTCAGGCAAAACTTTGATACACACACACACACATATCACGCCTTTATCCCTTACGGGGTAGGCAGAGCGTTAACGGCCGCAAGAATACAGTCGCTATCGCCACGTCTGACATTTTTGAGGATTGTTTTCCAAGGTTGTTTCAGAAAACATATGTATCACTATAGTGACAGGTTGTCAGCCTGTCGCCTAAAAATTGTAATACACTAATACTCTCGAGTCCCTTAGTCGCCTCTTACGACACCCGCGGGAAGGATTTGGGGTGATGCTATTCTATGCCGGCATCACACGGCATAAGCATAAAACTTTGATAAAGGTAAGAAATGTAAGTTATTTGGTTATTTCAATAAGAAAATTATTAGTTTCATTGTATTTTTGAATTATTCAATTGACAAACATTTCCTACCTTTATGAAATTAGTCTTATCCTCGGATTTTGGCTGAATTGCAGGATCTGCTTAGGACGATGGTCGAATGCAGTCTACGATTTTACACCATCCACCGGCTTTAGGCCAATATCCTAGATATCGACCGAATTATTGATTCTGCCATCTAACTGCGACATATCCATTGAGAATTCCAGATTGCAAACGAGAATTATTCGAAATCGTGCTTGCATAAGGCATTGACATCTCTGTACACTCGTTTTATCCAATGTAATTTTATGTTAATTACTAATAATTACACTCAATATTAGAAAGTTACGTATTGCATATATTATCTACCAAAAATGACAAAAATGAAATCAAGTTTTGTGTTTGTAGCAGTTACGACAAGTCGTTTGACTGCGAAGTGCAAGTTGTGTTGTCGCTGTTCGTAAATGTAAAGATCTAACACTATTTTTACCTTCATTTTAAGAGGTAGAATAGAACCTTTTCGTATTTTAGAAGCAAGCAAAATCTCGATCTCTGTTTGAGATCTCGAATGATCGACCAATAATCCAACGAGATTTCGACAATGTCATTCTGTCGATCTCGAAACCTGAGCATTGTATTAATAATAAATAAATAAATAATATGCCTGAGATTTCGAGTCCTCAATCTCGGCTTCAGACATTATTGCATTGCCTACCCTTTGCGTAAGCATTTTTCTGCAAGCCTGAAACCACCCTTATCACAGAGAACCGATGACATTTGCGTAGCTAGGGCCCTGCGCGAGCATGACATCTTAGGTCTGTGACCATTATATATACATACATACTATTACAATGTATTATTACCACCGTTGTTGTTATTAGCTTGCGAAAATTTAAGATTTTTTTTATGGAGCAACTGGTGCATTTTTCTTATTTCATAGATAGCGCCGTCTATAATCACCAATTTAAATAGGTAAATGCCTGCGTGCTGGTATCACACTGTAGCGTTTGGAACAATAAAAATTCAGCTGCCCTGGCGAGACGGCTACGCACAGACCAAAAAAATTTCATTGTCTGCGCGCAGATGACATCTCTGGTCTATGCGGCTACTAATTAAATATTTGGTAGGTTGTTCAAACAACCAGCCCAATCACGCCCTTGGGCGAGACTGGGCTTAGGAGTTGTTCTGGGAAGAACTGATCGGACTGATCAAAATGCGGTGTTGTCATTGGTCGATTAAATTATGGAGGATTTTGATATTGAGTCTGTATTTTGGTGGCAGATTTCTGTAAGTTTTAGTGGATTTTATTGCAAAACAAACCAACCATTTCAAAGCTATTTTCAGGAGCTTTCTAACGGCGGCGGTACTTACTTTTTGGTCCATAAGTATTATAGCGGTTTTTGAAACTATACCCCTCAAATCATTTTGATTGTCAACGTTATTCGAAGGCACTGCCACGGGGCTAAGCTTAAGCTAACCACACAGTAATTTTTACACCGCCACCGGTAAGTGAAACCGAATTCAAGTAAAGATTTAAAAAATGTGTGGCACTCGGCATTAGACATTGTATAATTTATATAATGTAATAATGTTTTTTTAAATATTATGTATGCCAATACGTTAAAATATTAATAAAACTATATATTGTGTAGAGGAATATCCTTTATAATTCATTTCTTACATACTTCACTCTTATACTATGCTATGCACTTAAGGCTACGATAAACCACTGAAACAATACAAACCAGCTCAACTTGTGTCAAGTAAATTAACAAATATCTAAGAAAAGTAGTAAGTATTGCGCGGTGAATTGCCATAATATTCAATATCATATCATAAATACAAGCCCAATAATATAGAGTGAGAAATAAAGGATTATAGTCGGAAAGCCTGGTGTGGAAAATTTTATGACGAATCTTTGTTTCGACTTGTCAGGAGAAAAAAAATAAAACATCACACCTCTCCGTGACTCGGGAGAAAAAGCACAAAGATCCCAATTTATAGCAATCTTATTGAAAACAATGAGTTGTACGAAATTTTCTGTACTGGACAATGAAAACTGATAAAATGTATATTTGTTTATTCCTGACAGTTTTTACCAGATATGGAGTAAATTTTCAGAACAACGAAATTTAAATACCTAGTTAAAAGCTAATTTTCCGTCTATAACTCCTATAAACTTAAGCTCATTATCCAATCGAATAACAGTAATTTCTTAAAATTGCGAAATTCACATTAATAAAAATTGAAAGTTATTTATGCAACTGAGTAAAACCTAGGAAGTATCACTTAGATGCAACAATAACTGGGCAACGCGCTTTGTAAGATTTTCAAGAAACTGACTATTATGTTATCTGCCCACGTATTTTGTATGCCCCAAGCAACCCAAGCTGTATGTATGCGGTAAAAAAATTAAACATCATTTTACAAAACTAAAACGGTGTTAGTTTACTAATGAACAGTATTTAAACACAATAAGGTTGCCACATGATGAGATTTACATTTTGCACTATTGAGTATTAAATTGAAATAAAGTATCAACTTATTCATTTCAGTTGTTCAATAAAAACTTATTATTATATTTTATCTTTGCGTTCATAACAATGTCCAAAATTATAATACTTCTAAAGTTCTATTTGTTATTGATAGCTTCTGAGTATTAAAAATAAAAATAAATAAAATTAGGTGTTTCTTTACACTATAAAGCTAGCTATGTATGTAAAAACTCATCGTTCCCTGAAGCAATATATGCATTTGGCAGTATATATAACTTATTAATAATATTATTTATAGTGAATTAAATGAAACTGTATTTGCTTACATTTTGTACATATACAACCAATCTGTCAACTTTGGATAACTCGAGTATATCAATCACTTCCATACAATAACTGTTTTTACATTAATAATTATACCGCAGAACAACTTGCAAAATTAGCTCACTTCGATAACTGTGGTATGTAGAATTTCACAAATATTTTATTATTCAAAACGTCAACATTATTTAAAACTTACCACATATATAATCTAAAACCCTTTGATTCCTTTTGATCACTAATGAGGTATTTTTGATACACTATTTTGTGAAAGCTTCCTATAAAAGAGAATTTAATGAATATACTTTTATTTCTAAGTATCTTCTCGCGACCACCAGGATATAACATAATTTAGTCCGACTAAGTATTTGCTCCTGACTCCAGGACAACAGCCGACATTGACCACGGTCCATGATTATGCTTTAAAATAGAGCAAACGGGGCTATTGAACATTTATAACGCTAAAGTTACATCTAGAAAACAATACGGAATTATATGGAGACGAGAAACTTATTCGCAGTACGGAGGTTAACCATATGGAGGCACTACACAAACTGCACAATTACTCGGCTGCGCCTACTTAGTAAAACTCAAATTGAATGAAAAGTATATAATATAACAATAACAATTTGATAAGTTGTCAGACCACCAACAGAGTTGAATAGTTGCTTAGGCTAAGTTTTATATAGATATTCATATAAAACTGATACTATACTATAATTTTTGTATTTAGTATTCCTTTATGTTTGCTGTGCTATTAACCTTTTAAGTAGGCCAAACAAAGACAAAACTTTGGAACGGATATATTCAAAGGGGTATACTTATTACTTTGATGTCATGGAAATCCGTGGAAAATGTTAAGCTGTACATCAGATACATAAAATTATTTTCTCATAAAACTAAATTGTTTTTATAATTCTACGTTGTACTATTTACAAACTTGCATCGTCCAATTCTTTACACAGTGATTGGTAACAATATAAAAAATTGTTAAGTGTGAATTTTAGAAATACATATATTGAAATATTTTATATAGCAATAACAAAATAATAAAACTTTCTTTAACTTCTTATGCAGCTTTCTAATTAAAAATAACATGATAAGCATGCTAGCCTGCCTATTCAAAACATATTAACAACAAATTTTTGCAATAGTCATGAAATCATGAAGGACTTTTATACTCTAAGAAAAAACACACAATCGGTAGGAACTTGTGCGAATGGTTCAGTATAATTTAAACCGCTTCGGTTTAGGGCCACTTCGTAAGTCATATTTACTCCCGCCGATTACGCAGTTTTTAGTAAAATATAAACCATGACCTATATATCCACAATAACTCAATTCATTATACCTAATATAAAATCAAAAAACACATTTTAAACTGACAGTAAATATAATCATTCAACACAACGTCGGTCAGTAAAGTAATAAAAATTAAAGCGAAAACTTAAGCCAATAACAAAATCACAAATATCATAAACACGTACCTAAACATTACATTATACTAACGTCTATTTCTTACAAATGTATCATTTATCCTTACTGTAAACAATCGTAGACATAGGTAAAAAAAGTCGTTTTTAGTAATGATTTAAAACTATACCAAAATAAATGAATTCATAAAGTTCTTGCTCCTAATCTACTTGCTTATTTTTCATAAAATAAATTATGGTTGATTTGAATCTACTTCCATTATGTATGACTTAGGTCTGTATTTATAAATCGCACTCTACTCTGACATCGATCTCAAGAGTGATTTTGACAAATGTCAAATTCTAACGACATCTTAAAATCGCACTCAAGGATCAATCTCGAGAGTTGAGTGCGGTTTACAAATCAAAAATAATTAAAAACAAGAATGTTTATTTCCTTTAAAAAATTTAGTATATGTAATGTAAGTTGATGGAGTCTCCTTTTAAGCAAGAAAAATGTCTGTATCAGGAGACTCCGTTCCGCGATAAATATGGGTCTATGATCTTATTAGAATTTTATTTTTATTATACGTTCTTATTTGAGACACAGGCGCAAAATACTTTATATTTTATTCTAGTACACGTATTTTTGAGTACATTAATCATCCTCATCGTTTTGACTCTCTTATTTGATTCGCCAGAAAAATTATAACCAAAATTCATCAATAAAAATTTAGTCGCACAACATCTTTATATTTTATGAATTCGTGATATGAGAATTGATGTTATGGTACATATTCCAAGCCGTTAAATGACTAATATATATGCAGATTTAATAATTTTGGGTTATACTTATTTGTTTTAAGTCTTTACACTTTTTAAAAAGTTTCGTCCCCTCAGTATTCCTTAACAAAAGTCATGTCATAAGTTTAATTTGTAATATTTTTTTTATGAAGAGTCACAATAACGACAAGACTAATATAAACCTACATGTTATTAAATTTATTTCAATACGGCGAGTGCTTGGGGGTCATTTCTCCCACTCGAAAACTGGACCGCGACTAAGTTATCCACTTATGGCCACTCATGAAAATTCATAAGGTTCTCTACCCATAAAATTACTATCTTTTTAACATTCTAATTTTTTTCCATTTTTCGTATTAACATTGTGGCTTTTGGCCTTGGCGACGTAATGTTTTTCATGACTGTTACATTTTGGATTAGACGTGAGGGTCAGTTTTTCAATTGGGCGAAATATCCCCTAGGTCCAACAAACAGCGACATTACTAAAGGCCCTTTCCACTAAACTACAGTATTTGTAATAGCAATCATAGTTAATAACTAAGCTAAAAGTAAAAGTATTATTATAAACGAAAAAAAAGTATTATAACTTTTTATTTGGTGAGAAATGGTTGTCGCTAACGATAACAATTATGAATTTCATACGAAATGTTAACAAGCGAGTCGCGTTTCTTTACATAATGAAAAGTTAACCATTTTCTAAGGTAGAAAATAGTAGACATCGCTTGTAGTTCTAGTTCTTACTTTTAAACGTAACATCCAGATTTCTTCGGTTTTTTTTTGTAACTCTGATTGTAATACTGTCAAAGCTTGATGGAATGGAAGGGGCCTCAGCAAGACATGCGCCCACTAGACTTACTCTACACCGTCCAGGGTGCGCTTACATCCTACATTCCCTAATCAATTTAGTCATCAAATCACAGATCATAACTATTTAGCAAAATTGTATGAAGATTGAATAAAAAGAATGCGTTATGTAAATATTTTAGGAACAAGGTACTTTCAAGGTAAATTGTCACATTTATTTAGAATGAGGGCTGATAATGAGATATTTTGTTATTCATTGTTTGGTGTAAGGCTGTTGAGGAAGCAGTGACCACCGACCACTCATACAATTCTGCTAAACACATCGAGCTAATAAAAGACAGCCTTTCCATAACCGCACCCTGCGCATACCGCACACTAAAACTATCTTAAAATACAATAAAATTCTTATCTAAAACACTAATTTACACTTACTTACAACTAAATCAAAAGCTATCCCATTTGGCTTCTTTCAAGTTGAACCATATTTATGTCTTGTGGTTAATCTAGTCTATAAAATGCCATATTTTGGTATCGCTGTTACTAAAAATCTTTAAATCTTTGTTTATATAAAACAAGTCAAAAAAGCCTAAAACTACAGTCAGTTGAGCAAAAGACATGATAAGAACGCTTTCGTCGATATTACCTTTCATATTATAGCATGTATACTTATATAGCCCTAATATCTTACAAAGTAACTTCATTAAGGATTTGTGAGAAATATTTTACTGAGATCTTATTTTATGTTATCTTAAAATATTGTTTACACGGTTAAATTGCCATGTATTTAGAAATATAATATACTAATATTAATTTCATTTTTAAGGTTACAAACATTGTTTCGTTAACTCTCTCCAGCATCTCATTTTTTTAGATATATTGTGCAAAATACAAATTTGAAGCGATTAACGCAAATAAGTAATCTAGCTACGAGTTATCTGTTATTTAATTGTTTTCACGCTGAATATATATTTGCGGATATCATATCGCCAATTTAACTGTGTAAACATAATCATTAACATAGCGTATCGTATAATAATAAAATATGTTCTTTAGTATGTCATGTCTCAATACTGTTACATTAGTTTAAAACTTAGTGTTACTGTATCTACTTATTTAACAGAAAGAAATACAAGACATAAATTATTAGTTCACCTTTTCATAAATCGCGAGCGATGCATATAATATCATGTGCAGTTTGTTTCGATTTCTTTACTCAAATAACGTCCAAAAACATAAAGCAGAATTCAAAATTCGGAAGACAAAATATAAATTTGGAAGACAATGGCCAAAAGAGAAGAAAAGTGAATAAAAATAATTGAAAAAATAAAGTATAATAAAATAATCTTAATAAATGCTGTATATGGCATCCGTCATTAAAATCACACACACTGATTAGTCTGTTCTTCACGTAAGTAGTGACACCACCAACCACACATTGTCCGGAAACAAACTAGCACATTACCTGTCTCTCGCCGCTTACTTGTCGCCGTTCTAGTCGAGGCATTTCCATAAACCACCTTATATTCGTCCTATAGTTATACATTTGCATCCAGTTAGTCAGTTACATAATAAATACTACACCTTCCAGAACCATTTTTGGTTTCAAACAGTTCTTACCATCTTTGTACCAAGATTATGACTATTATTGACGTTGTACAGTACAAATATCAATGCTAAATACTTATTAGAAAAAAAATATCGAAAAATGTTCACTTTCTCTTATTTAAGTGAATTCAGAATAGTCTGAAATCGTTGTACTTCAATTGAGTCCGATTGCATCCTTTGAGTTTATAAGAATGACATCGATTAAATAATATTTTGATTTGACATAATTAGATTCGAATACAAGCCAAAATTTTAAAAAGTGAGGCCATCCAGAACCCTCTAATTGAACAAAAACAAATATGTGTTTAGTTAGTATTATTAAAAGAGGACTTTAAAAAATGTTGATAAAATAAGTATAATTTACAAAATCGATGCAATAGAAATGTATATAATTCAAGCGACTAGAACGGCAACGGCGGTCGTGTGAGCGCGGGCTGGAGGCCGGCGCCGACGCGTCGCTCGAAGGCCTCAAAAGAAGCCAATCAACTCCTACTCAATGTTGGACCGCGGCCCGTCGATGGGCATGGTGTGCAGCACCTCGTCCAGGAGTTGCAGCGCCCTGGAACCAGCGACACGTTACGTATTTAAGGGTCAAAGGTGTATCTCATTATACGCAACACAAACACAGGTGAGCTACAAGTTTTACAAGGTGTAAAATATGGTTACAGTTGATGGATAGTGAGTCCTATTGCAGTTATCTACTTAAAAGTTTTCGCCTTCGGCAAGTAAAGTCAAGAAAACGGTATTTCAATGCTTTCCACGCTTAAGCCATATGAGCCGGTTTGCTGCATAAGTACACAATTGCCGGTTCTGTTTAATAACCATCGGTTTAGAAACCCTGACACGGCTTCACCAAGGTATTTGGTGGCTCATGCTGCATGCACATCTCAAAGAAATAACTTTGTTATTATGTCTCAAGTTCGCTTTCTTTTATCTAGTTATGAATAAAATGTTTCTAGAAAGCACAGATTATTTTTAACTATTCGCTTGAGAGAAAACGACAAGTAGTCAATTTCACAAAAGCGTCAAAGAATTTCCAGGATCAGATATTTATAACATACTCATTTCATCTTTTAAACCATGAAAAAATTGTAAAAGTTTTCGCACATTTTGCAGTATGTCGCAGAGGCTCTATCCTTTATGGTCGTAGTATTTTTTTCTGCTGTGTGATGCCGGCTTAGAATAGCATCACCCTACATCTTTCCCGCGGGTGTCGTAAGAGGCGACTAAGGGACACGAGGGTATTGATGTATTACAATTTTTAGGCGACGGGCTGACAACCTGTCAATATAATGATACACATGTTTTCTATAACAACCTTGGAAAACAATCCTAAAAATGTCAGCCGTGGCGATAGCGACCGTATTCTTTCGGCCGTTGGCGCTTTGCCTATCCTTATGTATGTATTTTTTTCTGACCATAATAATATGGTCTGTTTCTGATCACTGAGCATATTGGGTTAGAAGGATAGCTATAGCAGCTTAGTAAAGAAAGAAAACTAATTCAGATTCCGAATTTCTTCAGTCACTGTTCAAGTATACGCAATAGCTACATTGTCTTACTAAACAATAAAATCGGCATAGATTATACACGAGGAAAATAAATTCTGAAAAACTTTTGCAAGATTGCATTCGCAGGTGATCATTTTCACAAAGAATTTTGTTTAATAAAGTTCGTAGAATATGCTCAGGAAGATTTTATTAGAAGGAATGTCCTAGCTAGCAAGAAATATAAAATCTTGCTGGTCTGGCATCTTGCATCCATAGCTAATCGAAGCAAAAAGAAATCAAGCCATTTTCTTTTTTTTTCATCTATATAGACGACCTTTGTAAATGTTGTTTGGTGGCCAACCACGTCGGAAGAATTCTCAATGGTTAATGATTGTAGAACAGGTTCAAAATTCTGAAGTGAGTGTATATATTGGCATAATAGAGTGCATCAAGTTCCTGTTCTCATTAATATACATAGTGAATTCACTTAGCACTCACAAAAATAAATCGCATAGCACATGGAATGGCAAAAAAATCACATAGCATTTAAAGTTAAATAAGAAAAAAATCGCACGAAAACGTTGGTAGAATAAATCAATACAAATATGACACAAAAAGTGAGATCTATTTTAAAGTTATAAAGAACAGCAATAGATTGCACGGTAGAAAATACGGTCGCTAGCGCTAGCACAGCGTCAGACAAATATATGAGAGCCGATTATAGAAAATTGTATATCACTGTAGGGACAGGTTGTGAGGTATTACCGGTGAGACTTGTGAGTGAGTTCCTTTCCTTAGTCGCCTTTTGCCGATATCCGCGGGAAATAAATGGGGTAGGGTGACACTATTCTAAGCCAGCATGACACACAATGCATGCAATAACGTTTATGTTTGTAATCAATCTTAAAACATAGCATCATTTATATATAAAAATATGGATATTTTGTTAATAAATATTTCTATCATACTATACTAACTAAATGCATTGTTAAAAATCTGACGCATGTGTTGCTCAAATAATCTGTTGATGCAGTCAGAGTTATGTGCTAGAGGCAAATGCCAACGTCATCGCAGTAGCAATACCAATCTTAACCATGATTTTTATCCAGATAGACTAAATTGACATTTGGTGAGTTGCCACGTTATTGTATTTGAAAATAATAAAAAAATAGTGTTGTGCCCTGAATGATCAAGTTATATGATTCAAAGATTATGATTGAATCTTTTTGAAAATAAATCAGGTTAATTTAAATTTCCATTAATAAATTGGCCTTAAAGACAAACATGCTACTTTGTTTGTAACAAACTAACTTCACATTTATTTCCTGTCTGACCTGACAACAATACGTTTTTGTTGTTATCGTCAGAGGATTAGAATTTATTTACCAGGTTCAACACAGCAGCAAAGTATTATTAAATTATTAGTATTTACGGGATCATCACCACGATTATGTTTGTTTTTCCTCGATATTTTGAAGCGGTTGCACGCTGCATGGTCACGAGTAGACTCTTTTAGCGAAACTATTTACGTGACCGAAAGTCAAGTATTTATTATGCATATTTATTTAAAAATAACTACATAGAGAATTCATCTCACAACAGTTCAATGAATAAAATAAATTAGTCAAATCACAACACTAGACTTATGATGACAACATTTTAAAACAAAAAGTGCATTCTTGGCTGTCAGTTTAGTCTATCTGGATAAAAATCATGGTATAGTGCCAAGTAAGTGGCAAAATGGGGGTACCCATTGATTCGTCGAAGAGTTAGAAGAAGTATTACCTGTGTAGATGGACTTCAACCCAGCAAGGCGTCTCTTTGATGGAGGTGCGCGGATAGTCAGGTCCCCAACCCTTTACGAACGACAGCCGCACGATGCACAGACGCCGCAGGTCGTCCACGCCGATACCGGCGGCCGCGGTCAGACCTACAAAAAGTTTTTTAGTGTTAAATAAGAAACATTCATAAAGTTCATGACCCTGCCAATGTTGTTTTCGTATTCGTATGCTAAATATCGTGATTATAACTAACTACATCATCTCCATTATTTTTTGTTTCAGATGAAGAGGCGCTATGATATAAGGATACATTGAACCACAGCACTGAGTGTAACGAATGGTCTTGTTATATGTAGTAGAACATACACTTGTTGACTTGTGGATGCGCCGGCTGGATGTGCCCAGCCACGGCCGCTGCTTGGGCGGCCGCAGCGGCCTGGGCTGTCGCCGCCTGAGACTGCATCTGACGGTGACACTGGCGGAGATCGAACACCTGCAAACAAATCAGACGTCAGAAAATTATAAGCAACGTACGTCGCTGGACATATTTGTTTAAGGTTGATACAGTATTTTTACGGTCCAAGCCCCAAAACAAAAAAAAAACAATAACAATAATATAGAATATCACCACTGTCAGAATAGTCTGGCCTTCCTTCCGAAACACGGTGTAACGCGTAACCGTTCTACATAATCATCACGTTTAACAAAGTCGTTTACAATTACATCATTAGTGGACAAGTCTTAAAGAGCATGTCTGGCTTTTCAGAAGCATGTCTTTGGTTGTGGTAAAAAAAAACAGCTTGCTTTTGGGTTGCAGAGGTCAGATGGCAGTCGCTCTGTGTAAAAACTTGGTTCCACGCCAAATACCTCAGGTTAGGTAGCCGACCCCGACAGAGAACGGGATAAGGCAAGGAGAATGATGAATGATGAGAAGGTAATTATGTCCTGAGATTTAAATTTTCTACCTTGATGCAGGCGGAGGGGTAAATCTTGTGCACGGCGTCGCCCGGCGCGCGGCCCGCCTCCCGGTCCAGGTAGTAGGACTGCACGAACACCGAGTGGTCGGACAGGCAGCGCAGCCACACGTCGCCCTCGCCGCGCAGGTCCAGCTGCACGCCTTTGCCGATGTGCAATCTGTGGCCAGAACATTCATATCAGAGCTTGAAACCGATTTATATTAAAAGGGTTTTACCTGGTTTACACCACATCGTCTTTTTAAAGATTAGTCTAATCATTAAAGTCGTAAAAACTTGCAGGAAGCAATTTTAATATAGTATTATGGCACTGGCATACCTCGCCCGCTCGCTCTGCTCCGTTCTATGGACGTTGCTCAACGCCCCGAGACAGAACCTGTTACCTCCCGAAGGATCCACGTAGCCGTCGACCTGCAAGACAATACACAATAACTATTATGTCAAAAAACAAGGTTTAACCAAAAACTATCCAATTTTCCAGAATGTCAAGGTTCTCTGAACACCCATGAATCTGAACTACTTTCCGCAAGTATTAAAAACATAGATAGTCTGAAACACGAATTTAGTTGAAAACTCTTCCAGAATCGAAATCGTTGTCTTAGTATACGCAATAAGTGACGTAAAATCTAAAATTTTCTCAGGATTAGTCTATAGATAGAAACCTGTTAAAAATCATGAATGTTATATCTATCTATCTACAAACAAACACAAGCGCCATGGGACATGGGACTATACTTGTATATTGTTTAACGGCCCGCCCAGCGGCTGCGCCCGCCGCAACTCATTTTCCCATGGGAATAAGATGTTTTCCCGGCCATTATTGTACATAAAAACATTTCTCTTGAATATCTATTAACCTGCATCAAATCCGTTATGTACTTTTAAAAATTTAAGCAAACATACATATATCCATACAGACGCGAAAAGCGACTTTGCTGTCTACCTGTCAATGTATGTTGCAAAATTGAAGCAATCCATACCCAATAAATAATCAACCAGGGATGAGAACAGTCAATGCGCTAATTAATACAATCGGAATTCGATCCATTGTTACATTATTAAGTAGATTTGACTAACCGCAGAACGCGATTCCAATTATTTTCCGCAATGCATTTTAAAATAATTTTAGCGATAAATTCACGCTATAATTCGAACTAACCTTAACTATGAGAATGAGGAGAAGTGGTCTCCAAAAAAGAACTGTAAATGGTGTTTAATATGTGGTTCATTATGATATCAAAAGGTAACCAAAATACTTACAGTAACATTGGGTCTACTCGACGGCACCTTGAAGGTCTCCCCGACTTGCGTGTCCAGCTCGAAGTAGGCGACTGAACACCAGTACTCTGGGGCGGGCTGGCTCGACAGCAGACCGCCAGGAGTGCCGTTGTCTGCGCAAACGACACAATTTTATACATGGTGTTACGATAAGGACTAAGATCATTTTAAGTGGTGAACCTACTCATGAAACTTTACAACTTCTCAAAAGAAACATTGGTCGAAATATGATAAAAATTTTGGACCTCCCATACAAAATGTACCAACCGATCGAGTCAAGTTGTATGTGAGGTCCAAAATGTTCTATGTTCCTTGGGGATCATTGTTCAGTTTCATGGGCTGGTTCATCCCTTGAAAAGAACTAAGTAATTTTCTTAACTTCCTGTATAAATCTTCGGAGTTATATATATACAGGGTGTAAGAAACGGCGTAACGAAAACTTTGCAGGCGTGATCAGGCCATAAAACTGAAAAACTTTTTCTATGGGGGCTATGTAGGGAAACGAAAAAAGTTTCCATACAAACTCAGCTGATCGGGAATTTTGTATGGAAGGTTGAAAAATATTTTACATATCTCATGCTCTGAAAGTAGGTCATTACTGACAAAAAACACGACCTGTAAGTTCAACTTACAGGCGAGGTTTTAAAACTAAGCCTGTAAGTAATTTTAAATATGGAACTAGAAAAAGAACCAATAGAATCGCGGCAATTAAAAAGTTAAAATCAATTTCTTCTTATTTTTAATAGGAGTTGCATCCAATTAGTTGTATACGATTTTAAATTTCGAACTGGCCGCTACGAATTGTGTTGCTTGAACTCAGGAATTATATTTTTAATCTGTATTTTTATAACCTCAATAAATGAGTTTGTCGAATTATTACTCAATATTACAATAACAAAAGTAAAAATTACTAATATCCCTACGATCAGAAAAATGTCTACTCTATGTTAGGATACTTTTCTTTCATATTAATTTCATATTTTTCAATCATAGAAAAAAAAGTTTAGTGGTGCAATTTGAATAGCAGACGATACAATCATCATTTATGGATCGTTTTCTTGTATTTATCGCTTTATTTTACTCTTTTTTCATTCGATATGTAAAGCAGTATACGTACCACGGATGTAACATCAATAACAACCTCGGAAAGGTACCGCCCTCGCTCCGCTCGGGCGTTAAAAAACCTCGGTTGTTATTGATAGCTTACATACCTCAGTACGTAATCTACTATTACATATCTCATGCTCTGAAAGTAGGTCATTACTGACAAAAAACACGACCTGTAAGTTCAACTTACAGGCGAGGTTTTAAAACTAAGCCTGTAAGTAATTTTAAATATGGAACTAGAAAAAGAACCAATAGAATCGCGGCAATTAAAAAGTTAATAGTAGATTACGTACTTAGGTATGTAAGTGATCAATAACAACCGAGGTTTTTTAACGCCCGAGCGGAGCGAGGGCGGTACCTTTCCGAGGTTGTTATTGATGTTACATCCGTGGTACGTATACTGCTTTACATATCGAATGAAAAGTGAGTAAACTAAAGCGATTAATACAAGAAAACGATCCATAAACCATGATTGTATTGTCTGGTATTCAAATTGCACCACAAAACTTTTTTTTCTATGATTGAAAAATATTGAATTAATATGAAAGAAAAGTATCCTAACATAAAGTAGCAATTTTTTTGATCGTCGGGATATTAGTACTTGTTACTTTTGTTATTGTAATATTCAGTAATAATTCGACAAACTCATTTATTGAGGTTATAAAAATACAGATTAAAAATATAATTCCTACGTTCAAGCAACACAATTCGTAGCGGCCAGTTCGAAATTTAAAATCGTATACAACTAATTGGATGCAACTCCTATTAAAAATAAGAAGTAATTGATTTTAACTTTTTAATTGTCGCGATTCTATTGGTTCTTTTTCTAGTTCCATATTTAAAATTACTTACAGGCTTAGTTTTAAAACCTCGCCTGTAAGTTGAACTTACAGGTCGTGTTTTTTGTCAGTAATGATCTACTTTCAGAGCATGAGATATGTAAAATCAATTTATTTTTATTTTTAATAGGAGCTGCATCAAAATTTTTAAATTTCGAACTGGCCGCTATGAATTGTGTTGCTTGAACGCAGGAATTATATTTTTAATCTGTATTTTTATAACCTCAACAAATGAGTTTGTCGAATTATTACTCAATATTACAATAACAAAAGTAAAAATTACTAATATCCCTACGATCAGAAAAATGACTACTTTATGTTAGGATACTTTTCTTTCATATTAATTCATTATTTTTCAATCATAGAAAAAAAAGTTTAGTAGTGCAATTTGAATACCAGACGATACAATCATCTTTTATGGATCGTTTTCTTGTATTTATCGCTTTATTTTACTCACTTTTCATTCGATATGTAAAGCAGTATACGTACCACGGATGTAACATCAATAACAACCTCGGAAAGGTACCGCCCTCGCTCCGCTCGGGCGTTAAAAAACCTCGGTTGTTATTGATGGCTTACATGCCTAAGTACGTAATCTACTATTATGTTTACCGACATAGTCCCCATAGAAAAAGTTGTTCAGTTTCATGGTCCGATCACGACTGCAAAGTTTTCGTTACACCGTCTCTTACAACCTGTATCCCAACAAACAAATTAAACTTATAAAATTAAGTCTATAAGATCTATACTCTTATACTTGTCATAAAATAGCATTAATAATGTCAATGTTCCTTATAATAGCACATTATAAGAAGATTTAGTTAATATTACCTTTACTCTTATAATTTGGCTGGTTAAACGTCAATAAATCCAAATTATATGGCTACTATAAGGGCTCGAAATGTGTTCTTCTTATAGAGGCTAACTACATTGCGTTTCAGCCTTATAATATTCAAAGATATATAAAGGCTTTTAATATGATAAATTATTCTTATAAAAGACATGCATAAGGTAATTATGATGCTTGTCAACTTATAGGAGCATTTGATAGGACGTCTATCCAGCAAACAAATTTTGACATTTTATATAATCTTTACAAGGATGAAAGCATTCCATATTCCCTAATACAGCGATTTCAAAAGAACTGTTCTCTTTATGGTTATATTAAAATGGTTTACATAACTAAGATTGCCATTTTGAAAGCATAGCAGGTTGTGTGGATTTATTACGGAGTGGAATTTACATTAAAAAATGGATTCAAATTAAAAATAAATAAATTTAAAAATTAAAAACCCTAAAAATATGTTAAATGGCGATAACACAAAATGGCGATAGAATATAAGCAACAAATGTGGCCATAATAAGGTTTCCACTCTCATTGACCCCTTGTAGACAATGTGCTTATCGTTTTGCTCTCTTAATGGCACTGTATAGAACATGAGTAAATAATTTATTATGTTTTTAGCACTCAAAAAGCATAAATTCGAGGGCGGGTTGACACCACAACACACAGCGTACCACATTTTACCGTGAATTTGAATTCCCAGTTACTTTTCACTATATATGAGCACACAAATCAGAAATATATTAACTACTTAAAATAATTATACTTACCGTTCTCTTTTCAGTTAAATCGTTCATGTACCTACTTTCCACGCCAAAACACTTGTTGCAGAATCATAAACAGACGGCTATAAGGGCCTACGGATTTTTAAGAGCCTTTGATTTGCCACAATGGGTTTAACTCCTTTGTATCGGATTATGATAAAACACATATAAGGGTGGTCGCCCTTATTAACGTTTTTCATATGATTTTTATATGTGTATTGGTTATATAGAAGTTATTTCTTTGCCATTATAAGTTTATCTTCCTTGTCCCTTGCCATAATATAACACGTATAAGGGGAAAAAAGCGATCAATAAGGTAACTATAAGGGGGGTACAAGGATATAACCTTTATAAATTGTGCCCAAACACACCCTTATTAGCGATAATACGGCTTGTATAAGTATATTATTTTTGGCTATATAAGCCACAATAAGAGCAACTTTTGTTTGTTGGGATATCTATCTAATCTAGGCCCATTTATGAATCGCACCAACGCTTAGGTAAAGAACAGTAAATTCCGAAACGCGATGCGATGCGTAGGTACACTTTCGAAACCAAAAGTGTAGAACATTCTAATCAAGAATACAAAAAGAATACATATTGAGCATACGAGGTGAAAGAGTTGTAGATAAAAAAGCACCGCCAGACAGAGGTCAAATGTTCAAAGTACAGAGTATTTATTGTTAAAATGGCACACCGGGTTCTCAGTAATTTTTCTTTTACCAGCAAATATTATGTGCATTTTTTCTTTTCGTTTGGTAACGACCCGATGAACCTCGTCTGGAGTTCACCAGCCGTCTACTACAATAGCAGGCCTCTGACATGGTTGATTAACTTGTTAAGTGATCATTAGTTTAAGTCGGGTCGTTGGACGACTCGATGTCCCACACGATAAGAAGAAGAAGAAGTTTAGACAACAACCACCCCTTGACGACGCCTTATCGTGCCTTCCGAAGCACAGAACAATCTTTTCTCGGACAATTAGGTGGTTCAGCCTGTAATGTCTAACCAAATTAACAAAGTGATATATACCAAGTTTTCACTTTGCAATGGCCGGATCTAGAATCAAACCCCCAACCTTTGCGTCGCAGGCAGTCAGTAAGTACTGGGTCACGTCGGTCATAATAACATTGTTTAGTTACGCGACGTGACGCACCGCCCACCGTACGTACATATACAATTTGTGTCATCGTGTCGTCGTATTTGATGCTAATGTGTAATGAAAGTTTTATGCCTGTGTGTGTGCATATATGTGTGTGTGTGTGTGTGTGTGTGTGTGGATGATGGTAATTTTTTCTAAGAATGAACATGAAATCTCTTGGGAGTATCGAAATCAAGGATATTTCGCGATCGAAACAGTAGTCGTATGTAGGTCAGACCGGGCACAATGTTCTATTAATAGTACGCTGAAGGTAACGGTGGGTGTTTTGATACATCAGTTCTAGCACAGTGCAGCAGCTGTATTAAGTTCGTCATGTAAATTTTCCTCTGATGGCTATCGTTGATCAGTAAATATGTAGTAAATGTAACGATTTATGAGCACGTTACAGAACCATTTCAGAGATCTGCTACTAATAGTAGGCGGTTGGTCTGACGCCAGGGTTTATCGGGTCATTGGATAACTCGGTGTCGCACACTGAACAAAAAAGAGACAACCATTCCTGTAAGTATCTTGGAAATAATGACAGCAGGGATCATGATATCGTTTCTCGGTACCATATACGATCATTGCTTCGACGACTCAGTGTCCTACACGACAAAAAGACAAGAATAAATACATATTTCACACTCTATGTCCGTACACAGTTTCTGAAACATTTATAAAATTGAGATGAAACTTTTCTTTCATCTTGAACTTACGTGAGCAGTTGCCCGATCTCAGGAAGCCTTAACTAAACAGAATTAGAGCGCTTTGTAAAACTTTATCGTTTTATTTTTTCGTTTAAGTCCACAGCGTAACGTCTATAAAAAAATATTTAATTCTTATATTGGCACCTACAGAGCGAGAAATACACATTACTACTGCGAATGAAAATAAATTAATAATTATTCATTACGAAACACGTCGATATGTGGTCATGTTATTACCAATCTGCATATTCAACGATAGAAATGCACGCATAACGTACATTTCATTAAGCAAAGCTTCTGAGAAAACTTCGATGAGCAAGAAACTGTATTTTGTAGTTCCTACTCAAATAAAAATTGATCAGAAAGAGGAGTACAAACAGTGTAGTGAGTAGTGTACTGTACACGTAAAGCGGCTTAAGTGTTTCCTTGGTAGAGTATAAAAGAGAAGGACGCATAAAGCTGCTCAAGTATTTTCCTTGCAAGAGCTTAAAAGTACCCTGCAAGCACCCTTACCTCTACAACTCAAGTACAATTCAATGTCCATTGCGTAGAACGTACGTTATTGCACCAGTACGAATATTATACTACCAGAGCCGGCAATGGGAATGGTGAAATGAATCCCAGTAATTTCTGAATTCATCGATTACATATAAACAAAAAATATTTTCGTCCTTTCGTTAGCAATTTTTCTATAGTGGTTTTAGGAACTGTCATATAATTAAGGGCATTACAATGAATGTGAGTTATTTTTTATCAGATGAGCATTCTAATGCCTAATTATATGCAGTTGCATATATTATCTTATACACTCTACAGATAAATTTCATAAAACAAATAAATCGAATTTTAATCCACACAAAAACTTCAATCGTTTTCATAATGTTGGTCCATAGGACAGGCACATATCTTCAAACCATACAGCCTCTAAGTCACATGTGTTATTTTATTCATTGGCTTATTGCAGGTTGGCACAGGAAATAAAAAGACTAGTTATGTTTCTCCAAAACGAATAATATAAAATACGTTCGTTCCATTTTTTAAATGAGAGACGTAAGTATATATATAACTTTTTTAAAGTGCCAGTTTTGAGTTCGAAAGTAGGTAAATAGACGCTTAATGCTTTTAATACGGATCATTTTACAACTGCTTTTGTATCTGTAATGCTTTTGAATTGTGTATAGATGTACAAAGGAGTGTAAAAATAAATTTCCTCTTAAAAATAGGCAAAGGTGTACAAGTTCAGATTTCAAACATGAACTTCTAAAAATAAAAAAGGTAGCACATATTCCGCCTATCGAACGAATAGCAAATAATATAATAGCCAATAAACCGTACACTACTGAGATCGAGAATTCTCAAATCAAGCGTAAAAGGTCCGACATCATTGATATTGGATAGCAGATTTTTGCAGAGAAATGAATATTTATCATGATATTACGCAATGTGTAGAACGCTCTGCCTAACCCGCAAGGGATCAATCAGGGTGTGATATATGTAGGTATGTATAGCATGTGTAGTAATAAAAAAATCATATTACGTATTATGATGTCAATGTTTGTCGACTCAATAGTTTGGTAACGTAGGTTTCCAGTGCAGAGATTTTAATTAAAATATCCTGGAAACAGTTTTACACGGCTCTGGCGTCGGCAGCCGTTGTTCGCGTACGTTGCGAAATTTTCAATATTGCGTAATTAATATTTCTTATGTACTTGCTTTTAATGAATTTTTCGTATTTCCTGACTAGGGTATACTGCGCTCAAATAATCATGATAGTTTCCCGAATATCAACTTACGAGATGACTTTTGTTAAGAGTTATAAGGGAAGATTGTTAAAAAGTTTCAAACTTCTGATATCATAGAGTAGCCTGTTGTATTTTTTTAGCATGATATTATTAGCCTGTTAGCTTCTATACTACAGTAGTATTGGCTTCAAAGTACTTAGTTTTTTAAAATAGTCTCCAGAGACCTGCAGGTTGTCCGCAAGCAATATCTCTAAGTTTATCGGGCTGTTTGACGACTCACAAAAAGAAGACTACACGAAAAGAAGAGTCAAAAACCACGGTAAAAAGTAGCGTATGTTAGTCAGGGAAAATGTAGCTGTCTAATAGTGTTTTTTTTGTTGGTTAATAATCGTAGTTCTAAGATTATTGATAATAACAAAGGAAGTAACAATTAATTTATATTTTCTTTAATAACAACAGTGTGAATTTGTGACTGTAAAGCGTGATGTGAAAGAAATGTGACGACCTGACCTCAACCACTTGATATTTTTTGATCTGTCGGTCACTTAAATAAATAAATATCCTGAACAATTCACACGAAACCATATCACTTATAGGAAGCACTCAAACTAAACACAAATATTCGAAAATTAACCGAAATATATTAGTACCCTGTAAGGATCGAATCGAACCCACGGTCATGACTCTCAGCGTAGTAAGGGTCAGTCAAAGACAAAGATCCCGCCAGTACGAGTACATCTGAAAATATGTCTACCTAAAAAGTAAATTTGAAAATGGCGTACCTTGCTGCCCACTTGAGTGACCGCCTGTATTATTACTTGGTTGCCCATTTCTGTTTTTGTTTAGGCTGCTCCGACGCACGTTTCGCAAACTCATGTTAGGTTGATCGCAAAGTGTCAAGTCAGAAGACTAGAACACCCTGGTTTGAGTAGCGTTACTTTGGCAGCTTCTGCGCAATTAATATTAATAAACTTAAGTGTGTCACCGCGCGAAACGGTAATTGAAAAAAGTTTTGTAGGTACTAAATAAGCACTAGTTTTATACCTTAATTCGCTTATTCGGTGTTTTTATAAAACGATATGAAAATTTTAAACCACAAAGCTCTCAAATACACCGCGAAAGCAATATTCCACTCGAAACCGCGATTAATACTCCCGTGTTGCAGGCGCAACAGGTAGTTCAGAGCTTCCGGTGTGAATGCCTCCGGGGCGGCGGTGCAAGGAAGTTTGCCTACAATTCACAATGCATCCTGGCAACTTAGCCGCGCATATGCGTGGCGCCAGTAAGCATGCGCAGAGACCTCCACAGCCTGTATGCCGCCACTATTCAAATAGCAATTAATTGCGACTAACTAAATAACACTGACCCAGTAACCAACAAGTGAATAGACACCACCGTATCATGTGTGTAATTGCGAGTTCCAAACTGCAAATTGGAGGCAAAAGAGCATTCAGTTGCACAGTTTGGAACTCGATATTTACAGAGTGTTCGGCTTTTTGTTACGTTATGTATGATGAATTTCCGTTGCATTCCGTTTCAATCCGGTGACCACACCGGCCAGCAGACCTGCTGCAAGAACGCAGGAGTGAGGTGTACCTCCGGTTGCTCCTGATAATATCAGCGTGAAAGCTATACTACTCACTCATTTCAGTAGAGAAGCAAAATAGTCTTAGGGTAGTATCGCCGCCACTGTACAGAGTAAAACACTGACTCCATCTCCAAGACGTCAATGGGCCAAGCAGATAAGATCGGGAGAGTAGGGTGGGGCGCAACCAGGATGTGGAAAGACGGGAAGTCGTATAATAGTGGCATCGAAAGGGGATATTGAGAAAGATAGATACTATACTTGGTGTATAATATATTTTAGAGGAAGTAGGGTTGCATGATTGGTTGACGCCGTGTGATGCCGGCTTAGAATAGCATCACCCCATTACTTCCCGCGGATGTTGTAAAAGGCCACTAAGGGACTCGAGGGTTTCATGTGTATTACAATTTTAGGTGACAGGCTGACAACCTGTCACTACAGTGACGAGTCATCTGAAAGGACCCTCAATACTTGTCAGACGTGGCGATAACGACCGTAATTTTGCGATCGTTAACGCTCTGCCTACCCCGCACGGGATAAAGGCGTGATTTGTGTATGTATGTATGTATGTAGGGTTACATTAGTTTATTAGAATGTCGTGCCATAAGATGCGGTCGACGGCGCTTGTAACTGCAGAATGTAGTGTCGAAAGATGCGGTCGACGGCGCTCGTAAACTGCAAATGTCCGTTGTCGAATACGCGCTTGGCGATTTTTGTGGCCAAACAGAAGCATTGCTGAACCTACACTGCCCATTAGTGCCCATGGGCAGTTAGAACCATACATATAATCACGCCTCTTTCCCGGAGGGGTAGGCAGAGACTACATCCTTCCACTTGCTACGATCCTGACACACCTCTTTCGCTTCCTTAACATTCATCAGTCTTTTCATACATGCTCGTCGGTTTAGGGTACTCTTCACCTGACCTTTGATTTCTAGAAATAACAAATTTTATTGTTTTACGTTGTTAATTTTTTACTCCCTGCACATATATGGCTATGGCCCAAGTTAGTACCTGCTAAGGTTTAGAACAGACCCGGCTTTCGACGGACTGAATTATGGAATGTACATAAGCCGATAAACAGAATAAACACATACACATATAAAACACAAAGACATTTCGTCCCGAGATTTAATTTTGTAAATGATTTCGGGTTTTTCTGTATCAAAATCAGCTCAAGTTTAAAAAGCTGTGAAAGGCAAACACTTTACGTCTAAAATGTTGAAACGTCTCAGTGCCTCAGAGATAAGTATTTCTTGCGGAACTTGAATGAGTAAAGCCCGTAGAGAATTGCATCTTTAGCATTGAGTGACCAAAACAGGGTTGCCATCGGAAGCTGTGCCAGGGTATCCGTGTATGTACGCCAACAATGTGTGGTTCGTTGTCATGAGAATAAACCATAACACAGTCCTATATGCTACAGTTGGAGTAGTAGGTTGTACTCACAGTAGTGGTGGTGGTGAGCGGGCGCGTCGACGGGTACGGGCGGCGCGGCGGGGGGCGGGGCCAGGCTCTGCGTGTACGTCAGCGTGTTGTTGCCAGTCCACGTGCCTACACCACAAATAATTCAACTTTCGCAATATAGAACAAAGAATCGTTTATTTGGTAGCAATAGGTAAGTTATAAGGTTCATAAATACTACTTATTAGATGTGTTCAGCCACGTCACTATATAATTCTAAATAATCATATTTTGATCTGATCAATATTAAAATTACAAATGTCAATCGAACTTTTGATTATCTATACATTACAACCATATTTTAAAAATTCATTTATACTGTAAATACATTTTTGTACCAATTTTCGATTTTTAACGTGCATTGTTGTGAGTCTATCGCGTCGATTTTGAAACTGCAGTGAGTCGAGTGATTAATTAACCAAAACCTGATTTTTGTGAAAATTTTAATAGGTGTTGGAATTTAGGTTGGGTGAGTAGGATTAAAAATGGTTACACTTTCTGCGGAGCTAAAATATTTATGAGTAAACTGATTAGGTGCGTACACACCAGCTGAGCAGCTTCAGGTGCTCACCGCCGCGAGCAGCATGCGGCGCATTGCGCGGTCGGTGTGGGCATGTTTCGCCTGAGCAGCGCATGCTAAAATTCTCATGCCCGGGCGAAAAACGTCCACACCGACCGCGCATTCCGCCGCATGCCGCGCGCGGCGGTGAGCATCTGAGGCTGCTCGGCCGGTGTGTACGCAGCTATTTGCTAATTTATCATCTTTTGTCGCAAATTTCAATGCAAAGTGTGCAATGAAATGAGCTTTACGTTTTATATGTGAGATTCTGAATCTAGTGGCAGTAACTCGATATCCGTAACGACTGTAGGTACCTTGTTGGTGCTGTGTATGCGGGCTGGGTTGTGGCGCCGGGCTGGACGCGGGGAAGCCGTTTTGCTGCGCAGTTCCCTCGCCCGGCTGCGGGGATACGCACACCGTGCCTGTTGTGCAAACAAACGTAGTTATTAGTTAGTTCTCGTGTGGTGGAATAGCATGACCCACTCGAAAAGAGAGAATAACATCACCCAAATTCTACTCGTGGGTGTCGTAAAAACCGACTTATGGATAATCATCAAGAACATCATGGTGTTCCCTGCGAATGTAACATCTTACACTGCGCTCGCCAATCCGAATGCCTAGCGTATAGGGGGAGGCCCATATCCATTAGTGGACTGTTGTTGCTGTTAAGGTAGTTATTATAGAGGTTGTCAGGCACGGCTCTCCGTCCATTTAATTCATTGAAACTTAACATCTTCGTCAATGAAACTGAAACGTATTTTTTTTTACTGGGTTATCGTTTTTTGCTGTATCCTGTCGCTTTACACAGTATTACAGAATATAATATATTCCACGAGGGAAAGTTCTTCACTTTCATAGTCAGCACTGCATGCACCCCATTAGCGTTCAGAAGGCTATATATTACACCCCGTATTTTGCGAGTTTGACGCTATGCGATTTTTACAATTTGCACCCTCGGTTCAAGTTATGTCTGGCGTTTGTATCTAGTTATCTTTTCTATATTTTATACTACACCTTCATAGAATATGCCCTATTAGCATAATGAAACGTAGAGACGAAACGTACGAAAAACAATGTCGCGCGAATTCTCTTTGGATTTTGCATGTCATTCTTAGGTTTAGTGAACTATTTTTTTATTCTTGCAGGTGTAGTATAAAGTACTCGGAAGAAAGCCCGATTGCAAACTCGTGTGTATTGATGCTCACAGCTGCGTTTGGGGCCTCAAACTGCACCCTCGTTAACAATCAATCCTTTCTCACCACGAGGTTTGTTCTTTACCTGTAGAGCCTGGCATAGTCTGCGTAAGTTGGGTCTCTGCTGTGGTCTGTTCTGGTGTGAAGTAGGAGCCGGAGTTGCTGCTGTCTATGAGCGCAGTGGAACCACCCGGCGACATCGACACGGGCATGGCCGCTGAAACATCACTTCTCTTTACAATCTGTGGGCTACTGGCTGAATTGCCATTTAAAAGCTACATCCCTTACGAACGAGCGGCAAGTTGCGAGTGAGTAGTGCGATTTTGGCAGATATTTCTGACATAATATTTACACATTTCTTAGTGATAAAACAAGAAAATTAAAATCCTTTTAATCCATCCCTTTCAATGTAATGTGGTGTAAAGATTTCTGTTATGGTTAATGTGCTATTTCCAGAAAATTTTAACACAAAAATCTTGCGTCCGCGACTCCGTTTGTTCCCATCTACCACCGCCACGCCTGCCCCGGCGGTGGCAGACAGCAATCGGCCACCGCCCTGGGGCTGATAACTAAGTCTGCCACCGCCTACTGGTGGCCGATTCTGCTACAGATTTTTTTTGTTTTTATTAGAATGATTTTGTACATGTATGTCAATAGCATTCAATAGTGTCTAGGATGATATTAAATACTATTGGATCCGGAGGTGGCACTGGTGTTGCCACCGGCTTCTAAGGTTTTGTAAAAAAATACCTTTACTGTGATTAACAAACTGTGATTTTGTACATATATTAAGGTTAAATGAAAAAAAAAAACATACTTTACCAGCCACACTAGATACCTACTTATTTATCATTAATCTACTCATATTCGTGATGAAGATGATGATTAATGTACTAGTAGAAACGGCCTCCTAAGCGGTGGCAGGACTTAGCTATCTGCCCCGTCGGTGGCCGATTGCTATGCCTGCCAACGCCGGGACAGGCGTGGCGGTGGTAGATGGGAATAAACGACTAATAACTGAATAGAATGATTCGTTTTTAATCTATGAAACATGAATTAGTTTATATATATCTCTTCGCCTTCCTTAACAAATCTGTTTAATTACTTTTATTCTTAAGTTTTCAAAGTTGTGATTGCATATTAACATAAGATTTAAGTATTACATGCATCAATACCAACAAGCATGCAAAAAATAAGTAAATAATTTAAACTACAGTGCTAAACATGAGTGCAAAATAAAAAAGAAGCTTACAATGATTTATTCTTTTAGGCAGCCACATTGCTCGCGCATCCATAGTGTCCGGCGGCTCAAGTTTGGGCGCGATCGCTCTCTGCTGAGCCATCGCCATCTGCTGCTGCGTCGGCATCTGCATGCCCTGGCTGATGCTGGGCATCTGCGGTGTGCCCGGAGACATCTGTGTGGGCGCCGAGGCCATGCGGGGCGATGCAAGTTGCGGCACACTTGAACCCATCTGCGGCGTGCCCGGACCCATCTGGGGCGTACCCGGACCCATCTGCGGAGTACCCGGGCCCATCTGCGGAGTACCTGGGCCCATCTGAGGCGTACTCGGGCCCATTTGTGGCGTTCCGGGCATCTGTGGTGTGCCCGGGTTCATCTGGGGCGTCCCGGGCGGCATCTGAGGCGTCCCTGGCGGCATTTGCGGTGTACCCGGCGCCTGCATTTGCTGTGCGGCAGACATTTGCGGCCCACTGGGGTGGCTGGGGTGGCTAGGGTGGCTGGCATGGCTGGGATGGCTGGACATCATTTGCGGCGGCGGCGGCGGGACCATCTGTGGCGGCGCCCCGGGCGGCCTGATGGGCGCCCGGGGCCCGTGCCCCGACGAAAACATGTTTTGAACGCCATCCGGCGCTATCAAAGGCAAGAAATGCAAAATAAAAAATTACCATGCATTGCAAAGGAAAAATAATTTCTGTTTCACTTCACAATCTAATTTGAAAGTCACCAAGATTTTGCGAAAAACAACGCAGAACTCAAAGAATTGTTTTAGATGCTTATCAAGAGGGCATTTTACAACATACAGTCAAATTAGAATGAATAAGTATTTATGTACTTTATAGATAACGTAGATATACAAATAGACTCTAGTTCATTACTCTAGATATCTCTAGACACAAACTCCGGGCAATTATCTGTTATTTTATTTACATTCATACCTATCTAGAAATCAATGTTTGACCAAAAGCACTGCGCTGCATTTCGCTTATCCTGTTGGTAAGCTAGCTCACCCTGTCCCTGGTTGATGATGATGTTAGTAGGCTGGAAGGCCTGGTGGTGGTGCGGGATGGGCGCGTGGTGGTGTCGCGGGCTTGTGGCGTGGTGCTGGATGGTGACCAGCTCGCCAGTGTCCATATCCATGCCGTTGCCGCTCAGGCCGGCCGTATACTCGTCTTTTACTATCCGGCTCGGCCCGGACTGTAGCGTAAGGCCGGATAGATCTGCCGACAAATACAAACCGGTTTTTTTCATTGTGAATGAGCATCACTCAAAAACTCTAAGTTCAGTCTAGTAGCGGTTCGAGCAGCCCAATTCTGAGAAAGTAACATTTTTTTCGACAAGAAGACCTATTTATTTACTAAACAATTTTTTTGTAGACAAGAAGGCCGCTTGTGTTTCTTTTCAACTTAGTTACTTAAAACCCAAATATCTTCGAGTTCTCACAAGTAGGTACCTAATAAACTTTTAGAACTTTATTCGTGTATATTTCGCTTAATACTTTGCTATTTCCGATAATCGTAAATCCGTGTTTGATATTTGAATTCACGTGTAAAAATAATTTATAAGTCCTGTTTAACCTAGTTCCATAACGACACGTAGAGAATAGATATATCATTTTTTTAATCAACTTATTCGGATTACAATTTCATAAATCTTTGATGCCGTATATTTTTTAGGTTTTAGGGACGGGTCAGGAGCTGAATTTTCTTTTTATCTAGCAAGATGTTTACGGCTGGATCTTTCTTCAAATGTCTTCAAACATACTTAGCCGAAAATTTTAATAGGTTAGACCCATGTACAGACATGTATCAGTAATAGCAAAGCAATGACGGTGTAGTTCTTTTTCAAATTAGATTTAGGTTTAATGTTCACGGTTTTATGTTGCACATAAATGTACTAAAAGCTAAAAAATAAACAACTAGTCTCTAAAAATTTTGAAGTGATACATGTGCAATGTTTACGATCTGAATTGCTGATAAGACCTATTTAGCTCACAAAGACAGGTCACGCACGGGTCAAGAAATTCGGTGTTGGATCATCTTTTGTTACCGTTGTGGAACAACAGATACGAGATAAAATGGATTGCAAACAATGTGTGTTTATCGCTACATCGTCTGTACCCATGTACATTGAGTACCGAATACCGAAATTAAAAACCACGCGCAATATACCTGAATTGATCTGCGCGTACCGCGTACTACAGGTGCATACCATCTACGAAGACAGTAAGGCCTAATAACTTTGAACTTCTTCCTTAGGATGGGATGCCGGCTGTACACGTAGTCGCCTGTCTGCTCAGCCCTATACATCAAATTAATTTCACCCTTTTCCCAAAATGTATTTAAAGTATTTTAGTTATTCGATAATAGTTACGAAAAGGAGTCGAATTTTATTTTAGCCAAGGGCCGGCAGCTACCGAGTTCCTAGATAACTCAAATTTAATTATTTTTTTTCGTATTTTCGCTTCATTCTATGTACTACAAACTTACCTATTCCAGGCGATACGACTCGCTCATAGTGGTAAGGGTTGACGCACACCGAGTCGCATTTGAGATCGAACGCGAACTGGCAAAACTTGACATGCTTCAGCTCGTTTTTGTGAAGGTCCGGCCAACGCCAAATGCGAGCGTAGATCACATGAGGGAAACCCTTGCGTCCTGCCACCTGAAAATAACAAATTTTTAGTTTTGTCAGACCACAGATTAAGAAAATCTTATGACAAAAACTCATATTTTCCCGTATAACAAGGTCTCTTCAGTTAGAGGTATAGCATTACCAAAACTAATAGTTTTTGATGTAGTTCATTTATTTTTGTCACTAAAACTGTGGTACTAACTATATGCACTCATAAAATAAGCAAAATCTCATGTGGTATTATATTGTGTAACCAAATTGCCGTGTGATGCCGGCTTAGAATAGCATCACCCCACATCCTTCCCGTGGGTGTCGTAAGAGGCGACTAAGGGACTCGAGATAGTTGGTGTATTAAAATTTTTAGGCGACAGGCTGACAACCTGTTACTATAGTGATACACATGTTTTCTCAAACATCCTTGGAAAACAATTCTCAAAAATGTCAGACGTGGCGATAGCGGCCGTATTCTTACGACTGTTAACGATCTGCCTACCCCGCAAGGGATAAAGGCGTGATATATGTATGTATGTAAATAAGACGACGTGTATATATATTTAAAAAATATTCTACGAATTTGAAACCCCGTCCCAGCTGTTTTTTTATTTTTTATTCAAGTAAGCATGGGATAGCATTTACTTCTCTTGATTTACAAATAATGAGACACGCAGGATTTTTTGTATAGTGACGTAAAGCGAAATTTTGAAAATCACGTTATACCAAATCCGCGTTAAACGGAGTCGCGAGAAACGGGTTATTACTGTAATCAAACTATTCCGAAGATGATTCAGTCTACCACCAGCCTCCATAACATACGACGAGTAAGTTCGACACGCACGAACACTGAGTAATAATTCATCAAAGACAAACAAGGCATAAAAAATCGAATGATAAAACTTTTCGTTCAATCAGATGATTTCGAAGATGATTCAGTCTACCATCAGCCTGCATAGCAATACATACAACTAGACAAAATTTACAGTATTGATACTTGATCAGCTTTGTTTTTAAGGAGACGCAATTGGTGAACGCAATTTAAGGTCCTACAAAGCCCAGTGTCATCAGGGTACATTAGGTAGGTACAGATCATCAATACAAGTCGCTTTTTGCGTTTCTGTCGTAGACATCGCTAACTCCTCTTGAACGTAGGAACTTATTTTGAAAAATATGTATAGTAGAACGTATGTATAGTGTATTCCAGCAGTGAAATGTGGCTAATCAATTTGTAAAATCAATTGGTTCCTATAAACTACTTCATACTGTTTGTTCCACGTGAATTAAAAGTGCATACATTGATAAGCTATAATTACATGATGATAATTTATGGATAAGAAATTCTGAAAATTCAATTAGTCAAATTCTAAAATAGTAAATAAGTTGATTATCCTTGTATCGGCAGTTTGTGAACGCCGTGAAATTCAAAGACACGAGGGGTGGAGCCAGTGTAACTAAACCCATGGACTAGGCGGACCACTCAGACATGATCGCTAGTTCACTTAGTTCTGAAACTACACAACTAATTTCGTAATAAAAATTATCGTCATATAACTTGTAAAAACAGCAGGATGGAAATATGTAAAGAAAGGCTTGTAAGAAAACAACTTGGAGTAACATTCATTTAATGCTTTTAACTAATTGTATTTATAAAAAGTCGCGATTACTTATTATGACTAAAACGTTAAAACAGGGATCTTATACAATACACGATTATGTTTAAATTGTCCAATATTTTGCCTGATTTTAGACAATTAAAACAAAATAGCGTATCCGGGAAAGAACCAGGCTTTAATATTTCAGTCGTTAATTGAAGTAGTCGTCTACTTAGAACTTATATTTTGAGAGATTAGGACGACATATACCCTTGTGTTTTAGACTAAGACTTTGCACTTGCATTGAACTCATTGCAAGCTCCAGGTGGCACACGTTTCGGTAGGTGTGATTGTTAGTTCCACAAACCGGGTCTGATTTTCCACAACTTTTTCTACATGGACCTTTGTGTGCAATTTTCAAGTACGGTTTCTTTATAGCCTCCGCAAGAAAATCGTAGATAGTGGAGTACGTGACCCAGTCTATGCCACAAACGCTCTGTTGTTTCTTTTTTGTTTCTTTCTCACACTTAATAGTAACTAAGATAACACAAAGAAATACGGCAAATAGCACGAAAATCTTCATTATGCGTGTAGTCTTACGTCGCCTTCATGATACGGTTGCCCACAAACTAATAAAGTTTGTTTCATAAATGCATATATGATTGATCAATCAGATTCAAGTAATCGAAAAAAATTGAAAATAATTGGGCATTATAAAATACACGAACAAATTAATAAGATTTTTTAACCGATTTCAAATAATCAGTTTAAATTATGTGACTTCAAGTAAGTTCGAAAAGTTTTACGTCTTTACTACTTTAAAAATCTAAAACCTCTAAAAGACGTGTTTAACGATTTGACTTTAAGGTCTAATGACAACTATTACATAACGGACCCACACACGATACTCCTGATTGCAACAAAGAATACGGAATTACATACAAATCATTAACACCCACCCATTTACCCCATTAGGGGTTGAAAATTAGAAAACCCTGAAAACGTATTCAAGCTACTGCCCAAATGTCATGTTATTAGTTGTAGTTGTTTAGGCTCTGCGTTGTTAAATAAGTGAGTCACTGAATGAATGAGTAAGGACATTTGTTTACAAGATTGAAGCTTACATACCTATAACAAAAACATACCTCATAAATAATAAGGGTATAGTAAATATTTATGTACATAGACAGTAAATATAGACATGGTAAATATTTACTTAGCAAAGTCAAAAGATTCGTTCACAATGTTTGTAAAGTATATCAAATCAATTATTGTTTCGGAGAATACGTTCAATTTCGCTTACACTACCTTGGTAGCTTCCACGGCAAAGCTTAGTGTACAATATAATATATCCTACTAGCTGGATATGCACGATGTTAGCATACAACCTTTTATTCGGATTTCGGAAATCGAGAATATTTTAGAATCGTTTAGCTCTATGAAATATTCAATATTTTTTTTACCATGTTTTTCAATGATACACGTGAATCTTTTTTGCAGAAACTGAAAACTTTTAAATCATGGATTAAGTGCGGCGAGTGCAATCCTTTGGTTTTGGAAATTGTTTCAATCTTCTAGGCCGGATTACCTCCTTATCGTAAAGATATCTCCTTGATTTATAAGGAATAAATGATTATCCAGATCCTGGTTGCTGCCTAGGATACTGCGATTGTTAAACAAACCATATTAAGGACTCATTCAATAATTTAATATATTTAGATTACACACACACACACAATATGGTCATATAAAGAAGATAATTTATAAGGAGTGGACCGAGTTGGCTATGGACCGAAAGAAGTGGAAGCCCGCGGGGGAAACCTTTGCCCAGCAGTGGGATCTTGTAAGCTAGCTATAATAATAATAAATAGAAAATAAAGTATATCAGCTGGCCCTGGGAGCCATACACAGAATTTAACGTTTTAGTATCTAATGAATAACTTCAAGGCAAGGCAATGCCGTTTTATTTTTAACCGACTTCGAAAATAAAGGAGGTTCTCTGTTTGTCCTGTATATATGTTTGTCCGCGATTATATCACGTTTGGATGAACCGATTTAGATGCAGTTTTCAGAAAAGTATTTATCAGACTTAGGAGAAGGTTTTAGGCATATTCACTGACAAAAATGCACTTTTAACGTCCGCCGAAGGCGGTTCTCTTTTTGAAAAAGTTATTATTGTTATGTGTTTCTCCATATCTCAAAGGCACTTGACAGGGTCTGGCACGCAAGCCTTATTAGCAAGCTTCCCGCCTACGGGCTACCTGCTGGACTTTGCAACTGGATAGCTGACTTCTTGAGTGGACGGTCGATACGAGTGGTCCTAGAAGGCCGCTCCTCTGACCAACAGGCCATACATGCCGGAGTCCCTCAAGGTTCTGTACTTTCTGCAAAACAATTTCTGCTGCATATCAATGACATGATATGATACCTTTGGGTACGCAGATGATAGCACACCGTTGTTGCCAGATACATGTCCAGTGCAAAGGCCAGCAAAGAAACTACTCAATCTTGTCGAGAGTTCCATAGTCGATGGGTTGAATTTGACACTCAGGGCAATTTCGGAGTGGGGTGATGTGAACCTTGTGAAGTTCAACCCATCGAAAACACAGGCATGTCTCTTCTCTGCCAAAAGGATTCCTTTTAACCTGACTCTGACTTTCCGAGATATGTCCGTAACGATTTCTGACCATCTTGATCTTCTTGGTATGGCCCTTACAGCAGACCTGAACTTTGGTGGTTATATCGAATCTATGGCCACGACCGCAGTAAAAAAGCTCGGTATTCTGTCAAAGGCAATACTTCACACCGGGATAGCTTCTACAATTATATCGAGCTTAAGTCCGGTCATGCATGGTATTCCATGGTACGGCAGAGCCGTCCCAGAGGTGGCAACAATATTTTGTTCTCTGCCAAATACCAGCTGGCGACCTCAGACTGTTGAAAAATGCGCCAAGAAACTCATCGCTGACATAGACTGGGTGAGACTAGACTGCAAAGCCTTGGACACCGACGCGAAGTTGCGTGCATGTAGGTATTCTATAGGATGCATTTCGAGGAGTGTGCGCAATCACTCTACGACCTGATACCCCCCCCCCCCCCATCCACATTCCATTTCCGGGGCACGTGTCGCCGGCTGGGATTCTATCCTTATGTTGTTGATATACCTTTAGTTCGCACTTTGCTTCAACCTTCATCATACGAACGAGCACTTCGAGCAGCTAAGGAATGGTATGCCCTGCCGGGAATCTGTTTCCGGAACATTACAACTTGGGTCTTTTCAAGGCAAGACTGAATAGGCATTATCTAGGCAAGCATGTTCCATCATCGTCCGCATCGTCACTTAGCATTAGGTGAGATAGAAGACAGTGTGAGCCTATCTTAAGTAAAAAAAAAAGTATGAAACACGCGTGATAAATCTGTGCATTCTATCACTAAACAAAAAATATAATTTACCTGCAACCTGCCATCCAGTGTGCGCTGTATCGTGACGCACTTGCTGGGGTGCGCGCCGTTGGTAGTGATAGCGGTGATCAACGAGTCCAGCTCATCGCGCTTCTCCTTCAGCTTCTTGACAAGCGACTCGATAGCTCGCTTGGAGAACCCCTCGGACTCTCCACCCTGCCGGTGACACATCAGCGAGTGCACGATGCTTAGACACGCGTCGGCTGAGGTAGGCGCCGTGGCGTTCATGGCTGGAAAAATTAATATTGAATATGAATGTAATCAAAATAAATACATAATTCAAACTTTAAAAAACAAACCATACCCCTCTCTCTTGCTGGGCGGAAATAATTACAGTTTAGCATTTGCACAAAAACAATTACCTAGTTTTAAAGCTTTGTCAATGATCACCTTCACCATCTATACAGAGGTAACAGATCTAATACAAATAATACGCAATTTGAAATAGGACTCCTATAAAATCAGAATATTTTATGGTAATATATCACGGAAACCCGAAAAACAACTGTTAATATTCACTAATAATTCAAATTTTGTATTGTGAACGCAAATTCTAGTATCATTTACCGTGCGGACGGGCGGGAATCTCAGTGAAGAATGAGGCTTTTCTCATAGCCAATAGGAACAAATGTTCATGTTGCAGGAAAATATGAGATCAGGGATACAACGAAATCTCGGAACATGGTGAAATGCATTAATTATTCCGTTGTTGTACTAAAAAACCAGTTAACGGCTCTGATTTTTTAATAAGTATAGAATAATTGAATAGGCTTATTTCGTCATATCAGAGATACGACGCTATCGCTAAGGATTCTATAGAATCATTGATTTTATCATTTGTCGGCGACATATACCAGAAGACCTATTCTACACTTGACTTACAATGCCACATATTAGTCTGAGATACTCCCGAACTAAGTCATTAAAATTTCGCAATACGAATAGACTCTGGCGGCTCATGGCTGGTATATTTTGCACGGGAGGCTCAAAAATTTTTTTTGTATTTCAACCTATGTTCCTTGATGTAAATTTTTCAGTTTCATGGACTGGTTCACCGCTTAACATTTTTGCAGAATTGTAAGACAAATACAGTCTAGAGCAACTACCTAATATTATTAACAAAAATCTAGGATACATGTCTTTAATTAGTTACCGACTATTGAAGCAGGTTGGTTGGTGAGAACAGGATAAGGCAAGGAGAATTAATAAATTAAGATTTGAGCAGAAGCTTTGCTTTTTTAGGTTTTCCGATTCGGTTTTATCAGATTCGGTTTCCTGAATCCTATTTTTTCATACATAATGTTCTAGCTACCGCACACACTCGGTACGATTTCCAAACGGAAAATAACCTGGCGTTCGGTTCTGAAAAGTGCATTCGGGGAAGCCCGAACGGACAAAACCTAATAAGTCATTCCGAATGCAGCGCTCCCATACATTTTGTTCCTGTCGCACGGAATTTCCATTCAGAATTGTGCTAAGCGGACGTATGTCGTAAGTTCTTAATTTTGCTCTTTTGAGATGGAAAGGAGTCTCAGATATTCTATTAGTATTTAATGGGGGTCCCAATAGCTTCGTATCGGTTTTTCTTCGTCAAGCGCTAGTAATAAAGCGATTTCTAACAATTCATCGTCGTCCATTTTACGTGCTTCTACGACAGCGCCACTCAGAGTAGTGGCAGCAAAAATTTCTGATTGAAAAAACCGAATGTGTGCGGTAAGCACACGGAATCCCGGATCTGAAAACCTGATCTGAAAATCTGATTCGGTTTCCTGATTCTTATGGCAATTCAAGGCTTTGAAACGAGAGTGCCAATTCCTGTGGCCTACGCAACGAACATACAAAGCTACAATTCTACAGGCAAAAAAGTGGAAACATCGCGACAAAATTAATAATTAAATAGCAACACTAATGAAAATTACAACTAAATCAACAAAATCGTGGCAAAACAAAAGAGGCCATCTTGGATTTTAATTTTATATAGTGAACAAGCGGCCTGCCTCAGCGGCTCCACCCGCTGCAACTCATTTTCCCGTGGGAATAAGGATTTTTCCCGGCAAGTATTATACATAAAAACCTTCCTCTTGGATCACTCTATTAAAAAAACTGCATCAAAATCCGTTGTGTAGTTTTAAAGACTTAAGCAAACATACAGACAGACGCGAAAAGCGACTTTGCTTTATACTATGTAGTGATTATATTCTACTTAACAAACCCTTTCATATGATACCCATGTTGATGGGATTGAAAAAACTAAGTGGTCCGCCATTTTGTAGGCGCGGCCATCTTGGATTCACAATAATATTAATCCACACTAATATTATAAATGCGAAAGTAACTCTGTCTGTCTGTCTGTCTGTTACCTTTTCACGCCTAAACCACCCAACCGATTTTGCTGAAATTTGGTATGTAGATAGTTTGCATTCATGAGAAGGACATAGGCATATTTTTTTTTTGGGAATTCAATCCCTAAAAGGGTTAAAAGGGGTGGCAAAGTTTGTAGGAGAAAAATATTTTTATTGCATATTTTTGCATGAAACTTTGAATTAATGCAAATATTTTTTTTTAGTACAAATGATGAAACACGTATTTCAGGGTTTTTTGAAATTCACCCCCATTGGGGGTTAAAGAGGGTGGCTAAGTTTGTATGGGAAATTTTATTCTATTGAAATATTTTGCGTGACACTGAAATAAATGCTCTGCAATACAAATTATGAGATACATATCTGAGCGTTTTTTGAAAATCAACCCCTATGGGGGCTAACGGGGGTGGCACAATTTGCGTAGGAAAAATATTTAACATTAATGGAAATGGAGTGGGTGCAGGAGATGGAGTGGGAGCAGGAGATGGAGCGAGAGCGGGAGATGGAGCGGCAGTGAAAGTGGGAGTGGTAGCGAGAGATGGAGCGGGAGCAGGAGATAGACCAAGAGCGGCAGATAGACCAGGGGAGAGAGCGGGAGATAGAGCGGAAGCAGTAGTGAAGGCAGGAACGGGAGTGGGTGATGGACCAACAGCGGGAGATGAAACGGAACAGGGAGATGGAGCGGCAGCGAGTGCGGGAGAGCGAACGGAAGAGAGAAGGAGCGGGAGGGGTGGCATTAGTGGGACCAGGAGAGGGAGACGCAGATAGAGCGGGATCGGGAGAGCGAGCGAGGGCAGGAGAAAGCGCGGGAGCAGGAGATGGAGTAGGAGAGGGAGATGGAGCAGGAGAGGGAGTGAGAGATGAAGCGGGGAAGGAAGTTTAACGTGTTCCAATGTTTTCAATATTCATCCCTTAAAAGATGTAAGAAGTAGCATAGATCTTTGTATTTATGTGCAACAAATCACTCGAGACAGTAGGTACCCTAAAAGTACGCGAGCAAAGCCGCGGGTAACAGCTAGTTATACATAATTGTATTGTCACCAGAATCAAACACGTATACCAAATTTCTGATGAATTGGTTGACAGGAACAGGGTGAAATTTGAATTATTAAATGCAACAAAACAAACAGTGTACGGCTAAATAAAACCGTTTAAATAAAGAGTAATACTTCAGCACTTTTGTCTCTGTTAGTGTCACACTTTTACATTCATTAACTACATAACCTGTCCTAAATATGTTTTCCGTTGTTTTAAAAAGTTCAGCAAAAAATATCTTGTATAATTTTGGAAATTTGTCTTTATTGCAAGGTCTGCAAGTGGAGCTTTAAGCATCCATACCTTTGTGGCTTTGATTCTTTAAATTACTTTTCATCCCGTCTATTTAAAACTCTACACTCTAGGAGCACATAAGTGCGCACAAAATATGTTATTATTAACCTCCGGGTAATAATGCTATTTGAATTTGGAACACTAATGTTTGCCCCCAGTAAAACTCAATTTTACGAAGGATGGGATTTTTTTTTCTGTAATACTACCTAGTAGGGATGCATCGATACGCCTTTTTGCCGATACGATACCGATACCGATACTCTTAGAAAAATATCGTCGATACCGATACCAATACATTTATCCAATTTAAGTAAAGCTAAAATAAATGTAAGTAGACATGTTGATTGATTACTTTTATAAAAAAAAGTTACATACTTGAAATGTGAATGTAATGTGAATGTGTAAGCGCAGTAGTTAAGGTTAATTTATAAAATATTGTAATTAAAATAACACTAATCATATTTTTTGTTTAAAAAACATAATATTCTCAAGTTTTGCGGAGAGAGCCGGTTTCGCAAGTCTGTTTGAATGAGACCTGTGGGGAAAATAGTCTCTCAGATGCGACAGAACTCATTTGGAAACTAAAGTACTTCAGCCATTTTTTTCAAGTTTAGGTATAAGACATCATTACGCCAGAAAACAAACAGATCTGAGTCTCTCGATATATTAGGGGACCTAAGGTATCTCTCGACTTCCTCTTTGTCAGAATTGCAAGTGAGAGTGGACAGGGGCTCATCTTCCTCGGCCTCTCGTATAATATTCTCACAAACGCTTCAAAGAGCTGTAATTGGAACAGTATTGTTGTATTGGCCAGAAAAATATCACTGATACCGATATATCGGAAACCTGCCGTATCGACGATATATCGGTATTGGTATCGGATGCATCCCTACTACCTAGTATCTGCTATTTTATTGAGTAATTAACACAGAATTTACTTCATTCCTTCCAAAATTTGAAAATTTGAAATAATGTGTCCAAATAAATTTTTCTTTTGGTGCTATTTATGGCTCGTACGGCTGTTAACGCTCTGCCTACCCCGCAAGGGATAAAGGCGTGATATATGTATGTATGTATTTATGGCAAGCAATTTTCATCAACCAGACAGCCTCTCAATTTTCTTGCAAATACATGAAAGAAGCCTAATAATGGAGTTTTTGTAAATATTTGATGTCTATAACATAATTTATTAGGTTAATGAATCCAACATAGCAGCTTCTATTTGTATGGATGCAAATTATCATTGCTTACTTTTTTTCACATTTTTCATTTCTCTAATTTTCTATTGTAGCGATAGGCTATTTAATTTTTATCCCAAGGTTTATCCTATTCTTCCAAACTCTTCTTCGTTTTGTGGGACACCTTAAAATGATTAGGTACTTATCAGCAGATCCACTAAACTTATTTGTTAATGTAGCTGGTGCTACAGGATTTATTTAACCAACTACCTAAAGTTTTGCCTCCTCCGAATCTTTAAGTGGCTCAGTAACACCTACCTGATTCAGAGCATTTAATTATTGTTTGAGCTTGGCACCTGGGTTTCACTAGATTAGGTTATGTAGGTAATTATACTGGTCCTGCTGATAGCCTTATATTTGGCAACACTTACTTCTCAGTAAACTGAACTCTTTAAAAATTGGCTTTTTTATGGTAAAGCAAGTGTCAAAATATAAATTTTATTTTCAGCACTTGTAGGCAAACACTGAATATTACAGATGTACATAGAAATGAATATTACAGATGTCTTAGAAAAACCTTAATATGATAGCCTTAACTTTTATTCTAAAATTGACTCTACAAGTTAAGTTTCTGCTCTAAGCTTCGATATTCCAAAGCTAATAACCAGAAGCTAAACTACCGGATGTATCATACAAACAGAAACAATGAGTAACGCGATCTCTCCAGGATCCTCACGTCATATAATTCATGGCTTTACGACAATGTGTTTCTTATGTGAAACACCATATTTTACGAATTGTCATAAAATATTTGACTACAATACGGTGCCAATAACATCAAAACGAAACAAACAGAGCATAAATAAAGTAAATTTGTAGAAATTCTACGCGAGATTTCCTATGAGATTTCATTTCAAAAAGTTATTCAATAATACATAAAATGGTTACCTGTTAGTAGTGCCGCAATTACTCCAGATATTTGTAAAAGAATAACATCAAATTCAACTCGTAAAACATAAAGAAATTGTGAAAATTGATCTTTTTATTGCAAGGATATACAAAACAGTCTGCGAATTGTCTCTGTCTACGACATTTTGATTGATGACGCATAGACATTAATTTACTTCTTTTTTTGATATGTCCGATCGAGGCAAAGGCTTTATGCCTATGCTCAAATACTATCAGTAATAAATAAAGTCACACAGTATTTTTTTAACACAAAGCTTTATAAAATTCTACTTATCATTTAGATGAATATATATAGGTCTCGCAACGCTGCTAGACCAATTTTTAATCTAAGACTTATGGTGAAACCGCACTATGACTGAACTGCGCGGTGCGGTGCTGCGCCGGAATGATTTTTTGTACTAATTTTTATGAAGTAAAGTAAGTAAACTGCACAGTGCACTTTAAGTAAACTGCACTGCTCTGCGCGGCGCGACATGACCAAAACGTTTGTACAGCTATAGTGCGTGATAGCACGCTGCAACTGCACTGCCAGCGGAGCGGTCTATGTTTTTTCGATTTATGTTCAAACGGTCAAGATGAATCAAAAAAATAATAGTATATTTTATTTCTATTCACTTTCCTCGATTTTTTTTTAACTAGATTTTAGTATATTTTCTTTGCGCCACAACATACAATAATTCTAATACCGAAAAGGCTGCGCCGCTCCGCGTAGTGCCTCGCCACGCAAAGCAGCGCCGCGCAGTATAGTGCGGTTTTACCTTTATCCATGACTTGTTTTGCCGTGTGGGTGTGATGGTGCGTTCAGACGCTCGCGTTCAAAGCGATATTCAACGAGCACAAACACGGGCAGAAGTATGTAAACAGGCTGTATGTGCATGCGCCTCGCATGCGCTCGTGTTTGTTCTCGCGCTTGCCGCCGATCGGGAACGCTGTCGATTTGACCAAGATCAAAGGCAGAATGAGAATGAGTGTGCTTGTGCTCGTGTGCCTGTTCACACGCGCTTGGTCGTGCTGTGGGATTTCTTAATAGTTTTCTGGAAAATGTTTTAGGGAGCTCATTTGTGAAAACATTCCCTTTACTACTGTTACAGTAGTGCTTCATAAAAAAGCGCTATGTCGGTTTTTCTATTAGCGCGGAAAGCGTTAAAAGCTGCCCCATCGCGGGGTGGTTTAAACAAGTCTGGGGCTTCTCTGAACAAAAAGTTATTTACTGCTTCTATAACATTCTTTGTATGATTAATTATACATAAGTCTTGCATTTTTACTGGTTTTGGCTTTTGGGTCTGATATAACTTTCTGGCGCTAAAATTACTTTTCAATATTTATAAGTGTAATTATTGACTCCTTATGGGTTAAATTCATTATTATCTTTCGATTCATTCAAGCTATTTTAAAGTAACTGCCAAAAACAGGACAAGGATTATGTAGCTAAACGATTACAATAAATATCAACCCCATGATTAAACGTATTTTTTATTTTTATTTTAAAGGTGCAACTTTGTATTCAAATGTGCCCCTCAAAAATTGTTTAAAGCTGCCCCGACCATAACTTTCAGTTTTTTCGTAGAAATTTAATACTTATACATATAAAATTCTTAATGCATTGGTCTAAATAAGCAGATAAATGGTCGTAGAAATATATATAAATGATTATAAACATGTGTGTAATTCCACCAAAACTAAGAATATCTAGCAAAGCCTTCATAAGATTTGAAAGAAATTTACTTCAACCATATCCAAAAATAAAAATGGCTAATATTTTTCGCGTCTTTTGTTGAGTGCATATAGTTGTTGATGATATGGATGCCGACAGTAATTAACATTAAACTAAAGCTGTCTCCATAATTATTGGATGAAATACGTAGACGACGGTATGTCCCTTGTTCATAGCTGCCTCTGTGCAAAGCTGCCCCCCTCTCCCCTAATGCTAAATAATACCTCTTAAGTAATAATATCGAACTAACTATCCGGATATCCGAATAATTATGACCCAATCTCTTCTCTCTTTTCGTGTGGGACATCGAGTCCTCCAACGATGAACCCTAGTGTCAGAATTTTTCAAATGCCTTCTACATGTAGCAGGCTTCTGACATGGTTGTGTAACGACCGCCGTCTAAGTGATATTAGACAGCAACCGGGACTTACGGCTTAACGTGCAATCCGACACGACACGTGCAACACGGAACCATCTTACTTACGAACAATCGGGTGGATCAGCCCGCAATGTCCTAACCAGACTGGGAACAAATACACAAAGTGATAAATATCAACTTTGTGAGTGACTCACCGAGAATCGAACCCAGAACCTTCTGCATCAAAGGCATGCGCACCACCACTGCGCCGCATCGGCCGCGTCATGACCCAATTACCCGGATTAAAAAAGTGGCGGATATCCGGATTGCAAACCCTATGCAGGTGTAACTAGGTAGGTGTTTCAAAGTTAAAAAGTCATGTGTCTGCATTGCATTCCTACTTGCACCGTTGTGCACGACACGACCACGACTAAGGACTTAGACTAGGATCAAGTGCACAATCTACAAAAGTTGACAGCTTGCTAGCAGCTAGGTACAAGTAGGTGGTACAGCCTGATACAGCTAATAGGTAGGTACAAATACTATAGTCCTGCTAGAGACCTACAGTTCAGTAGCTTAAGCCCTATTTTTGGTTTTCTGCATGCGGTAATTTGTTTTGTTACTATAATTTAATAAATAATCAGCGAGTAAGAACTTGTGGTTAGTCAAATTTTTGCGGACTTCCGAGCACGGAATCGAATACGACATTTCAAAAATAGAGCTCCAGTTCCTCTAAGAGTAATTTATTTGTTTATCTCATGAATTTATCGGTTTATCTAGCTCCGTCTCTATGAGTGTCATTATTGGCATATCACGTCATCATTCGTCATCATGCATGAACCAAAACATCGTTGAACATCATCATTTTACAGTTTCATCACGAATTCAACATGAAATAAGGACTCAAAATTTTTAGTGATCAATACGCTATGACAATTTAACATATCATGATCATATTTCATCAATGTCCTATTTAACTAGAGGATCGCGTGAAGACGAAACACAGATTTCCACTTCCACCGATGAAAGCTGGGATAACAACGTTTTTCTTCAAGCAAATTCGAGGACGAAGAATATACATCGCAGTAAAATAATTAACCAATTTCCTAAAACATCGCGTATCAAGTCAATCATTGTTGAAAAGCAAAAAACAACGAAGCGGGGACAGGGACCCAATTCAAAAAAGAACGGAAACCGACATCCTGAAATAGTGTCTGAAGAAATAATAACTAAGAAATACAACACTCTCAGAGATAACGGCGTAAACACATCTAGACTTCGTAAATGTGACACGGATTGTGTAACTCTAGTCCGTTCTAAGGAACAGCACTTGAAATACTGCTCTTGCTCACAGCAGCTCAGTACAGCACTCTCTCCAAGACCCGGATCTTGCAACGAATCACAAAATCGGTACGCACAAACCAACCGCTCTGAGTACGTGGATAAGGGTTCTTCCATATGTGCTGCAACATGTACTTGTGGTACTCAGTATACAGTAATTTTAGATGTGCCTAGAATTATATACAGTTCTCCTGCACAACAACGTAGGGAAGATATGTCCGCAAAAAACGGTTCTATCGCAACAGAATATATAAAATCATTAACTAATTACAAAAATGAAATAAGAAAGGCACTACGTATGGACGACAACCAATCAAACAAAATAAGGGTATACGGAAAAGGACTTAAGAAGATGGAATCTAATACTTTTGATGTATCAAGAGGTTTAACAGCACAGAACTTCATGGGTGCGAGAAAATGGGCCTTGTCTAAATACATAACAAAAGGGCCTGACTTTTAAATACCTAGTAATAAATTAATAAATATAAAAGTTTACGTACTACATTAGCTAACTTTAAAAATGAAATCTCCTAGATTTATATTCATTGTGTTAGGAAATTTAGGTAGGTACACGAGTTCTGTAGGTTTAAACAAAAAATGTGTTAAGCGTGTTTAAATAAACTACAAAAAATATTTTATCTACACTCGTTCAACAGATTCAAATCCTCCAATTGTATAAAGTTGTACTTTAAAAACATACAGCCTATAAAATGTACTTTTATACTGAAAACCGGTAACTTAAGAATACTTTAAAGGAAATTTGAGGATTAAATGAACCGATCAAACGACTTGTCGCGTAATACTATAATCTGTGCTAAAACAAAACTCAAACACTATCCTTACCGCGTAGGGTAGTATATTCCTTGAATATGCCGCGATTTTTCACCACACTGGCCATCCGTCCGTGCTATGTCGTGTCTTTTGTGCTAATTACTCTGTTTTTGTTATTTTATTTGATAAACCAATACTTTACAAGACTTAGCTGGATATATCACGATTTTTTAAAGAGGATCCCGAAAGGGCAACATTATTTAATTCAAGGCCCTACGTTTTTATACCAGCCTGAAGCTTCGTGGCCCTGAGTTTCAACCCGAACCACCGATTGAGGGAACTTCAAAATGCGTTATGCTGACGCAAAACGTTCTTATGGCGTTATCAGTTACCGACCCGCAACGGTTCTCATCTTGCCTGTACTGTGACTAGTGAGAAGCACGGCCACGATTCTGAAGTTCGTCGATCGGTATAAAAAACGTAAAGGCGACATAGACTGCGATGCTATGATACAAGCGGAACGATTATTGCTTAAAGATGTGCAAGGCGAATCGTTCCCTGAAGAGGCGGCCGCGGTAAAAAAAGGTAAACCAGTGTCGTCTAGTAGTAAGCTATTCACGCTTTTACTAATTCTCGATCTGGCGTAGGTAGGTACTCTGCGTCGGCGATCAATACGATGCTACGCAGAACGTCATACAAGAAGTGAAGCAGCTGGTCATCCTTGATGTTCAGCATCCTGACTCACGACTCATTGTGAGGCACTATCATGTAAAGGCAGCTCATAGTAACCAGAAAACTGTCGTCTATGAATGAGCTAAAGCAGATCCCCTCAAAAACATTAATATATAAAAAATTCCAAGTCTCGCTACTGAGCTGTTCAACCGTAAAAAGGTATGAGATCCATTTGAAACCAAGTCGGCTATCGATTTGTTCATTCCCCACTTAAGAGATCTATCTTAATTAATTACGTAATTAGTTAATAAGCATTATTTTATAGTGACCATATCAATATTTTCAATATATTTTTATGTTTACAATAAATTGAATGACTTAGCCATCGCACTAGAACAGAAGGTTAACGTGTAATACATATTAAAATTAATACATTCAGTGCGATTGCCAAGTCATTCAATTTATTGTAAACATTAAAATATATTGAAAATAATTGATATGGTCACTATAAAATAATGCTTATTAACTAATTACGTAATTAATTAAGATATATCTCTTAAGTGGGGAATGAACAAATCGATAGCCGACTTGGTTTCAAATGGATCTCATACCTTTTTACGGTTGAACAGCTCAGTAGCGAGACTTGGAATTTTTTATATATTAATGTTTTTGAGGGGATCTCATTACTTTTTGTAGGTAGTCTTCCTTTTTTTCTTTTGCGGCTCTATTTCTTGAGCCTCAGCCACGGTTTTTCTCATAGCCCAGTCTGTATCTTTATGTGGTTTTCTCGGAATCTTTATAGTAATGATTTTTGTCAAGTCTGGACGGTAAATGCTTCTTAGTCTATTGTATTCACAAATTGCAGATTCTTGCGCTTTAATATTTCCAAAGTCTATGTTTATAAAATGTAAGCCGCCCAGACTTGTTACTCTTGATAGTGCTACATAAGCTTGACCAGATGTAAATACAGCTGAACCTATATCCATCGGCGCATTATTCAGACTGAGGCCTTTACTTTTATGTATAGTTATAGCATAGGCTATACATATTGGAAACTGTTCGCGATGGACATTAAAATAGCGATAGCGTGTTTTAGAAACTAACAGCGACATCTGTGATTATTTTGCTGGACCGAGACAAAGTATTTTAGGAGCGACAGAAAAATATAACTTGGTAAACAGTACATTTCTATGGAATTACAAAGTTATTTATGCTATCGATTTATCTAGAAAACTGCATTGAAATTGCTAGATTTTTAAGTTTTTCCTTGATTTATACACTAAACCCAAATTATATTCCAAATTAGAAGTCTCTATGTCTGCTAGAAGTGCCTTAGAATTTTGATGATCGGTCAGTGAGTGAGTCAGTGACAAAATTAAGAACTTTGACTAGCTATAATTCCTAAACCACTGGTTCAAAGTGAACGAAATTTGAAATATACCGTATCTACAGGGCTTTTGATTGATTCCTGAAGTTTCAAGTCTTTTGTTTTATCCACAAGAAAGTTATAAGGTATTGAAAATGGCCTGAACCGCTTCGAGAAAAGGATGGTACGGCTGTGCCGCTTTCTAGCTCGACTTGGCGGGGGCACTGCCGTGCCCCCAGATGTATCATTAAACGAAGTAGGACCCATTATGTGAAGAACTACAACCTACAACTTACTTGTTTAAATTTGGTTGAGGGCTCGGGCCCCAACCAGTTACGGCTAGTTAAGACAGCCTTCCTCAGGAAGTCGACGGATCTCATCACACCCGCCCGCCCGTCAGCTGTGATTGTCAAACACTTTTGCGGGCCGCGGTAGGTGGCGCTGCAGTCGCCGCATATGGTAGCTCTTGTGGTGGTTGCGTTTGGATGGTAGAGTCTGTCACCGAAAAGTCTGAATAAAATTCACTAACCACATCGTCACTTTTCACTTGATTTGCTGACACCGAATATTGATTTTAGCAATGGCTGCCATGACGGGGATAACAACCAGCCACTATCTCTATTAAAGTTTGGACGTTGGCTTATTTTAAGGGGAATTATATAATGGTCGAATGTCATTTTATGTAAGGGGTCCAATCCTACTGGCACTTTTATTTATAGTTCCTACCCTCTCTGAGGGCTTCCTCTGGGGATTTACAGCTCAGCCTCTTTGTGCGTCTTCCGTACTCCTCAGAGGACTTCCTTAGGTTTCTCTGCACGCGGTACCTCTGAGGTCTCCCTCAAGATTCGAGCGCGCCCTTCGCGATCCTCCGCGGTCTTCCTCCTGTAAGTTCAGCGTGCCCTCGCACGCGTCCTCTCGAGGCCCTCCTCAAGAGTACTACGCGCCCACGCGCGCCTTATCTGAGGACCGACGACTCCAGCCAGGGACCATTCACCGTCTGCCTCGGCACCCGCTCCGCAGCTGGTCCCGCTGTGCAGCCACCGCTGGCCACACAGAATCCTGCACCTGGCTAGGTGCTTTTCGAATGCCTGTCACTCAGGCCATCAGAGCCGAAGGACTATTACCTTAGAAATTGAAATTGAAAAAAATCTTTGCGACTGATGATGTATACTGAACACTAACTTGAGCGAAATGATAATGGGTAAGCGGATTGTTAACTAAACTGACGACAAATATTGATTGATAAAAAAATCTAAAACGAAAGTACAAAAAATGTGTAGTGTTTAATCCATATCAGATACACTCGACTTCAAAAAAATCGCACGTCCGTAAAAATAGGCGTCAAGCACTGGTTATGACGGGTGACAGGAGGAATCCAGGTGGTGTCGGGAAAAGGGTAGCTACCCGCCTGGCCGGGTGTTGTGGCCAGGAGACCGACGGGTCCACCTGGATTGGATTAGAAGTTGTATATATGCGTTGCGCGGTGAACACTTCGATACCGCGTTTCAGGCCCATTGTTCTGTCACGTGGCGCCATCTCTCTGATATGTTGAGAACTTCTGTTGCGTCTTCTATGCTTGTGAACCACCTGAGTGAGCTTCATGTTGTAGCCACCAGAGGTCGCTACATGGTAATCCTTAAGACAAGCAGTTATTCGTAGCAATATCATTTGAGAGCCCTATAAAAACTCTTTAAAAAAATATCCATTTCATATGAATAAAGAAAAAGCTTGACACTTCACGTCACTGTGAATGACAATGGAACTGATTTTCCTCTTCAAATTTTGTTTGTATTGTTTTGTTTTTTGGGTAGAAAAGGGTCGATACAGCTTATTGGGGGATAAATTTGCTACTAACAGTCGAAGAAGACACAGAAGAATATCTTTCATCAGAAAAACGTCCTTGAAGATGGACACTACAGCTGCTGAAGCCGCCCAAGTTATCGCACTACTGCAATCAGGACTACGTCAGTGTGATGTTGGTCGGCAATTGCACTTGAGTCGCTTTTCTGTACGAAGAGTGTACCAGCGGTTCCTGCAGACCGGTGGCTTTGTCCAAAGGTGTGGGTCTGGTAGAAATCGCTGCACTTCTGCGAGAGATGACCGATTCGTCGTATCGAAATCTTTGAGAAATCGGTTCTCTAATGCTGTTGAGTTGCAACAGCAGCTTCAAGGAGTTCGTAGAAGGGCCGTGAGTGTCTCTACAGTTAGAAGAAGACTAAAGGAGAGAAATATTGTGGCTAGAAGACCTGCCACGGGTCCAAAATTAACCGCAGCGCATCGGCGAGCACGCTTGCAATTTGCTCGCGCCCACGTTAATTGGACCCTGGACCAATGGAGAACTGTTCTCTTCTCAGACGAAACGAAAGTGTGCCTTTTCTGCAACGATAGACGCAAAAGAGTATACAGAAGACAATGGGAACGTTTTGCCCAAGCCTGCATCCAAGAAACGGTAGAATACGGGGGCGGTTCCTGCATGTTCTGGGGCGGCATATCTGCCGATGGCAAAACTGAACTTTCTTGCGTCTCTCGGACCGGCGGTGCTCGCGGGCAAGGGTCGATGACTGCTCACCGGTACATCACAGAGATCCTGGAAAAACATATGATGCAATTTCGAGAGATTTATAATAGGTACATGCCGGGCAGACGATTAGCAGCGGGTAGATTTATTTTTAACATACATAACGAGGAACTGATTGTGTGAAATTGACAGAAATTTCTTGAACTGATATGCAAAAACAGAATTTGTCGACCTTTAGTTTAGAAGATAAGCACATTTACTTATTGTGTGCCCATAGTACAGGAGCTGACTTTCAATACACATTACAATGAATTGACGCTTACTCAGCATACATAGTCATGGATTACACATGGGCCGGAGAGAGCCAAACTAATTTTTTAAAATGAATCAAAAATATATGTAACATATTTACACTGATAAAATGAGTTGACTAAATAATACTAATTTTATATAGTTAGAGCAATTTTATTTGAGGCAATGAATAAGTTATAATTTATTTGAAGTTGTAAACTTTTCAAATTTCTGCTTCAGTAAGTACCTACTTATATAACATTAGAAAACAGTGTACGCCATTTATCTTAAAACATTTCATTATACATTTGATTGATATGGACCACATCATATTCATTTATATTTATAGTTCAGCAGAAGGAATTACAATAGAAAAAACATACAGAGTTTTTGAAAGAAACTATAGCAACAGTTTAAACAGACCAGTAAGATAATTCCAGTGTATTTAAGACAACTTGAACTAGACCAATAAACTTACTGGTTATAGTACAGACAATGTAAGTAACTATCATATGAGCAGCACACACAATCAGCCAAGTGCCGAGGAAAATCTTCATACAGATAGGATTTTATACAATAAATACTAAACAGCTGAAGAACAAGAGATGTTGATATCATTATAGTGCCAATGGGCAGTAGCCATATTTATGTACACACAGTCAATATTAATTATGGATGTATTATACAATTATACTATAGTCCCAGTTTAACAGTTAGGCCACTACTGCCTGCTCCACTCTAGTCTAGTTTCAACATCAACCCCTGCTCTGACCAAGCAAAACAACAATTGCCCACAATAATAGTAGAATTTTCAGAAAAGTAATGATGTGTTGGAGGTTCAGTTCAATATCATGCAAAACAAAATATAAAAGCTTGGTTTGTAATAAAAGATGCTTAAAACAATTTATGCTATCTGGTTTAGAATACAATCCAAAACTTCAATTCCATTTGCCATAATCCTGATTCCTGGGAAACACATTCATAAGCTAATTATAGTTACTCCTGTAATTTTCTACTACAGATAAAGAAAAGAGACCAGGAATTTTAGCCCAATGACTGCTAGGGTAACCAATACTTGGTTTTTAACTCTGCTAGGCCTAGGCCTGTGTTCACCAACATATGATTATAGGAGGATCAGTGAATGAGTCCAATAACCAATAATGAAATGATTATTTTTTCTTAGTGTTTACTTAATAACACTTTGAAGTTTCCGGAAACTCGAGTGTTTCTGAATTAATTAAATATAAATAATAAGTAACATCTGCTTCCTTGTTGTCACTATGAAATCAATGTTCCCTTTTTAGGCATAGCATAGGCACAGTCCATTTTTAGCAGTGTGTGAAACTGCCACATTCAAAGACTTAATAATTTATACCTTTATACCCTGACCAGAGAGCAATGCTGCTGCAGGGGGTATAGTAAAAGTTTATGTGCAGTACAAAAGTGCATAAGATTAGACAATTTTTGTTAATAATTTGGTGTTCATTACAGGTTAATACCACCTAGTCAAGGCCATTTGAAGAGAGGTTCTAGTTATTGCACATCATATTTGATGAAATTGACAGATTGTAAACTAATTATGTTGGTGAACACGCCCTTAGTAAGATTAAATAGGTGTGTCATGTGTTTATTTTGAATCTCTTTTCTTTTTCTTAGAAAGTGGTAGAAGTTAAAGGTAGTAAGTCTAAAGTAATACTAACATCAATCATGATAATACCACTTATTTGCTTAAATTATGCGGCTTGACATCAATTAGGTTTAAACTGCATTCACTGAAACAGTCTCAGTTTTAATGTTTTTGCACTAAAAATAAATTATTCACTTATCATCCATCACACTCTATAGAGTACACTATACTCTACATATGTAACCAAATTTCACATATTCTGTTGGGCAGGACTAGCTGGTGGTGGCTGAGCTTCCAAGTTCTTGATAAGTTGTGCGAGCCAATGCTTTGTAGAATTATCTTCTTGCAGACATGCAGTAAATGTTGCATCGCGTAACTGATCTGGGAGACATTGCCTCAGGGCCTCTCTTGCTCGGGGATTGTCAGACAGACGCAAATAGCATCGCACCACATGCTTCAAGAGCCTAGCAGATGGATCTTTGGCCAGGGATAAAACCATTTTTCCCAAAATCATAGCTACATGAGAGAATCTATCGTAAGTTTGACAAATATAGCATAATCCGCTGTCATCCAGCAAAATCTTTTGCAATATAAAAGTTGCCACTGTTTTGGAAAGTTCAGATCCATTCTCCATTATACGAAGACACAGTGGTATAATTTCAGTGGTCAGCAGAAAAGTAATGACCTCTTGTTCATCTGTTTTAACCAGGGCTCCAATAACTCCCAGACTGGTCAGTCGCAAATATTCAAAAGGGCGTGTCTTAGAAACAGTGTGTAGAAATGGATATAAAAATAGAGGCACGTGCGCTTGAAGAAATGCAGACCTTGTTTCAGGATGAGACGCCACGCACTGCATAAGCGCCAATGCGTTGCATACGCGGTTGCTTTGATGGGCAGTTAGAGTTGGCGGTATCATCGCCACGTATATATTTGTTATTTCTTGAAGCAAAGCAGCTATAGTTCCAAAGCTATGCCACAGCATAGGAGCTAGATCAGGTACAACCTCACGTTTCTTGCTAAGCTCCAACAAAGCGTTCTCTCGGGTTTCTGGGTTGCATAGCTCTAGTATCCAAGTATATATTTTCTCCCTGTCGACGACGGCCTGCATATTGGCTGGGCTCGGCTGAGCACTCATCGTAGTATTCATTTATTTATCTTTCTGTAGTCGGATTTGCACAAGAGTAGAGTTGGCACTTGATTCCTATGCTAAAAGTACAACTAAATTCATATTACGCTTAGTGTCAACTAGAATAATATATCGTACAAGGAATTTTTATATTTTGATCAAGCACATGGTATTATCGGCGAACAATTACGAAGCTGAAAGACTTTTTTGCGATGATGAAGACCAATAAGTAAGAGAAGACGAGCGTTGTGTAAACGCCAGCCAAGAACCAACCAAACCATAGACACAACGCTGTACACTTTTTTTTCGGCTTAGAATCTAGTTAAGGTAAAAGCCCACCTAATGCTGCTGCCACGCAGCGCACCGCTGTACGATGATTGTTTGTCAAACCAAGTTTTACGCCGTGCGTGCACTGTACTATGCGGTTAGTTCGCAGTGACCCACGCCCCGACACGCACGCAGACTATTCATGCGATGCGACGCAGACATTGAATTGAACATATTAAGGTTATTTTAAATTATTTATCTACGCACGCCTAGCACGGCCTAATAGTCTTGTTACCATGTATGATAAAAAAAGCTTTACCTAGATAAAATAAACTTAATATGTGATCTGTGGTAGTGTGTAATCAGACTTCGACTTGCCGGCGCGAATCTTTGGGTGGGATTTGGAAACTTTTTGGGTCTGAACTTCGTCTGAACCGAACCTTCGCGGATCCTATCATCGAGCGGAGACATCTCGTAAATTATGATTTCCTAATTATGGAGTTTATGCCGCGTTGCTTAGTGATATTAGGTCTAATAAGCTGAATACCAGCGTTGTAGATGCTCTCTGCCGCACGCTGAGTGAGGTCCATTTTCAACAAACCGTATATTTAATCTAACAATAGCTAAAGTTAAATTTGTTTTTTTGCAATTTGTGACCGAATTTTTTTTTTTTTTTCATTTCTTTCTAGGGCAAGCAAATTGTTAAGCAAAGGATTAACTGTTACTAAAATCGAATCCAAATTAGTCCAAAATCGTAAACGAACATTTTCGTTTTGTTCATTCTGGATCTTTCGTGGTCGAGTGCCGGTAACACTGGGCAATAAATAGAAAAAAAAAAACATACTGGTTGGCAGGGATGTTATACGTACCATAATTATGGTATTCATACCATAATCAGAGCCTCGGTACCATGTACCATATAACTTTCATTATGGTACGCAAAAGTACCATAATTTTGACTATGGGTCGACTTTTGCGATCAGTACAGTTTTTTATTAACAATGATGAAACGAACATACGCACACTTCCACAAATTGACATTAATCCGTCCTTTTCTAGAGCCCATTTGTTGCGAGAAAAGTCGAGCTCGCTTCGCTCGCAATAGTTGTTTTTCCGAGCCTGTTTTACACTTTTTGTTAGCGTCTGTGCTCCTCGCCAGTCTGTAGGGTGAAAAGTCGAGTTCGCTCCGCTTGCAGTACGTTTGTGTTTCTCCCTATTTTACACTCACGGCTAGTGTTCCGGCTCCACATAAGTTTGTAGCCTGAAAAGTGGAGTTCGCTCCGCTCGCAATATGTCTGCGTTCCTCCTTATTTTACACTGACGGCTAGTGTTCCGCATCCCAGTTTGATGCGTGAAAAGTCGAGCTCGCTTTGCTCACGATAAGAGTTTTTGGCCTGTTTTAGGAGAAAACTTGTGCTCTACTCAACCAAATAAATAAATAAATATCCTGGTACAATATATCCTTTGAACAAGCGAACGACACGCGTTTTTCTAAATCCACCCTAGAGGTTGCTAAAGGTAGCTGTAGCGCCCCCCTTGAGATTTTTCTCTACACTTTGCCGATTTAATACTGCCACTGTTAAATACGTGAAACCCAAGCTTATATCTGTTGTCCGTGTCGTTTTATATGAACAAAACAAGAACTTGTGGAAAAATTTCTAGGTGTACCATAATCTTTGCTTCGGTACCATAATTTTGAAAGGTCTATACCATAATTTCGAGGTAGTTTCATAACATCCCTGCTGGTTGGTGTCAAATTTGTGTTTTGTGTGTGTCTTCTACCTGTCTGTATAAGACAGCCAACATTCCTGTAGCCAACATTTCTGATCAGAAGACCACATACAGCAACTAAATAGACTATTGCACAAATCAACATTTACCAATAACAGCAAGTAGCAATTATTGTATCTGTCAGGTAAAAAGAGTTTCCTTGATAAAAAAAAATATAAACTTTTATCATGTTTTTTAATAGACATTAATATAATACATTGGAAATATATGATTTGGCTGTTTTGAGATAAGGACTGATATTTAGTCGATACGATATTTTGTACATTGTACGATCTAGTCTATGTCATACCGACCCAGGTATAGGAAAAATTAATAAACCTATAAATTAAGAAAATTGAGTTTGTTTCTCATACACCTAATCTTTTTCAAAGGAGCAATTCCGCAAGATGGTGGTGTACTCCGCCATATTGCGAAACTGCTCCTTTGAAAAACGCCCATTGAAAACAGTCTAGGATATTCCAACGCTGTTTTTTTTTAATATCGATATCGATATATTTATCATACCAGGGCATACCACATCTCTATTTTTCTGTCATGTTGGTAGCATTGTTACAATATTGTTAGAATGCTTATATTGGCTAGAGATTTTAGCGTGAACTTGAAAAAAAAACGTTATACGTAAGACCCAACTCTTAAAACGCTAGTTTTATTATATTCTCTTTGGTATAAGATTCATAGGATTCTGTTATTTATCAATAAGCAATGCTTTTTTGTTAGAATTAAACTAAATAAAGAGTAATAGATGTTAGATGTAAACTCGTCAATACGATAGTTCAGTGTTTGTGAAGTGTGTCAGACTTGGTAAGTAACATGCAGGGGACAACTTGTAAAATGATTTCCTCTGGTATTTGTAAATTTCTTTGTTGAATATCATCAGCTGATACCAAATCAATAATTTCGAGAATGTTTTTTTTTTTTCTTCGGTTGGCGGGAAAAGAAAACTACGGAAAATTTTCGTTAATTAATTTTTATTATTGTTTTCAAGTTATTAGGCTAAGTATTTGTTTTAATTAGTGTACATATTGTAAATAATTTATCTTTCATCGGGTAGGGTAAGTTTTTGTTACACATCTTAGCCGTTTTGGCGAAAATGGACCCCTCCATAGTGAGGGAGTCCGAAATTCCCATACAACCTCCAGACGAGTCTATGTCTCCAGCTCTGGATCTCTTAGTGGCAGCGGCAAAAAAGGTAGAAAACATTGATGAAAATAGCGGTCGTGGCTTATCAAGTTCATCTATAAAATCTTTTAAAAACAAAAAACACAATAAAAAAGTTAAATATGTATTGCTTGACCCCAATCAATTAAAAGAAAAAAAGAACCTTCCCGTAGACCTTCCCATACAAAAACAGGCTGCTACTGATACTAGCATCCCAATGGACCAAGACCACCCCAAAAATGCTTCCCGGTTGGACCGTGTTTTTGATAAAAATTTACCACAGGACCAGATTCGTGACAAAGATACAAATTTTAAGAAAAGTGTTTTTAGGGAGCTTTATGATTCCAAAGACCCAGGCCCGTACATTGTTCATGTACAGTTTGAAGAAGAAGATGGTAAGAGGGGGCGTACTCTGCATCCTCTTGACTTTTCGTTCTTTTTGTACAAAAACGGAATGAAAAATATTTTAGAAAACGGGGTAAAAAGGATAGGACGCAATCGATTGGCTATTTCGTTTGGGTCTTGGAGAGAAGCAAATCTTTTTGTTTCAGACGAGATTCTTGCTGGTCAAAAAAAGTACCATGCTTCAATTCCAACATTTAGTTTGTGTCGCATGGGAATTGTTAAGGGTGTTCCAGAGAGCTGGACTCAGGAAGAGATAATACAAAATATCAAAGTCCCTGAGGGGTACGGGGAAATTTTACGTTCTCGTCGTATGAATCGTAAAACGGTTTCTGCTTCAGGTGTTGTTGAATGGGTTCCTACACAAACAGTCACTTTGACTTTTGACGGACAACGACTTCCTTCCAGGGTTTACGCGTTCTATTCGGCTCTGTCCGTGCAAAAATACATATTGCCAACAATACAGTGTCATCGCTGTTGCAGATTTGGGCATACACAAGACAAGTGTCGTAGTAAGCCCAGATGCTCAAAATGTGGTGAAGAACATGATGCTGGATCTTGCGTAGTAACAATCTTTTCATGTGTTAACTGCTCAGGAGATCACCAAGCCACTGCAAAAATTTGTCCAGAATTTTTGAGGCAAGCTGACATCAAAAAATACATGTCAGAGAACAATGAATCGTATCTTGAGGCTTCAAAAATTATTCCAAACTCAAAACCATTGTTTTCAGAAATTGTTGGCAGGGCCTCTTCTCCAAATTCTTCTGTTCCTGTGGAGTCCACTGAAAACAGAAAAGTCTGGAATAAGAAAACTGTCACAATTCCACCAAAAATAAAAAAATCAACACCCCAAGGCTATGACCACAAGTCGCACAATGATTTAATTAATTCTTTCAAAGCACCTACCCCAGCAAATGGATGTGGTTTCAGAACGACTGAAATCAATGATAAAGAAATTGACTCTCAGGCATATTCATTACAGGATTTATTATCTCAATTAGTTAATATTGTCCTTAACTCTTCTTTACCGTACAACGTTGCCCTATCACTTATTAACTCTATCTCTGTTGCCATTCTCAATTTAAATCATGGATTGTCTGATCCAGTGGAACCCCAGAAGCATTCGCTCTAAACAATCTGAACTATTTTTTCTAATAAACAAGTATAAACCGTCTATTCTGGCCATTTCTGAGACTTGGTTGGGACCGGGATCTCTGTATAGGGTTCCAGGTTTCAACATTCTCAGGACTGACCGGAGAGATGGATATGGAGGAGCAGCTCTCCTCATAAAGCAAAATTATTTTTTTAAACAAATTAATTTACCTGTTCATAACAATGATCATTTAGATGTAGTTGCTGCTGAAGTAGCAGGTGTCTCTTATGTGTCGGTGTATATATCTGAAAAAGATTTAACAGTTATTCCAACCTTAAAAAATATTGTTGGAGGGTTACAATCTCCTATTGTCATTTTGGGGGATCTAAATGCCCATCATTCTTCGTGGGGTGCACCCCGTGATAACGTTTTTGGAATTCGTATTGCTGATATGTTGGATGATTTAAATCTTGGAGTACTAAATACTGGGTGTCCTACTCGTCGACCTGTACCAGGTCAAGCTCGTAGTTATGTCGATCTTTCCATATGTTCTCCTAGTCAATTGTCAGTTATTACATGGGAAATTTTAAATTTGTCATATGGCAGTGATCACTACCCAATCATTTTGAGGTTTCCAAAATCGAACAAGAGTTGCGTACAAACTTTACCTCCCTTATTAAAATATAAATTACCTGATAAATGTAGTACTTTGTGGGATAGTTATTCTGCGTCGTTGGATAAAGAGTTGAGTGTGATCTCGGCGATTTCTGTTACTAATGTTGTTGGTCATTATGACCATTTAACCTCAAATATCAAGATGACAGCAGATGTCACTTTTGAATCAAAAAATGTTACCAGTAATAAAATTGTTTCTCCGCCATGGTGGGACAAGCAATGCACAGAAGCGGTAAAGAAAAGAAATGACATGGAGTTGCTGGTGCATGATAATGTTGATTTATTCACTTTCAATCAGTTTAGGAATTATGAAGCGGCTACTAAACGTCTTTTGCAGAAAAAGAAGCGTAAGGGATGGAAGAGTTTTTGTGGATCTATCTCGCCGAGCACTCCTCTAACTGAAGTTTGGAGTAGTGTTCGTCGGTATAGAGGTTCCCTGAAGACTCGGTCTGTCTCTTCCTTCTCATTGGATTGGGTTACATCGTTTTTCCGTTCTCTAGCACCTGATTTTGTACCATCTTTACTTCATATGCCTTTTACGTACACATCTTCAAATACAGGCTACTTAAATGGACCATTCAATTTGCAGGAATTAAATTGGGTCTTAAAAAGGGTATCGGATTCTGCGCCGGGGGTTGATGGTATTCCGTATTCTTTCATTGTCAATTCATCTGTTTCTACTAAACTGTTTTTCCTTGATATTGTTAACACAATAGTTGAGACTGGAGTAATTCCTTCATCCTGGAAACATCAACTAATAATCCCATTGTTGAAACCAAATAAAGATCCTCAATTGCCATCTTCATACAGACCGGTTGCGTTGGCTTCCGCGTTAAGCAAGTTGGCAGAACATCTTATTAAAAATAGACTGGAGTGGCACTTAGAACATAATTCTTTATTATCCACTTCTCAATATGGGTTTCGAAAGGGGAAAAGTGTGATAGATAATCATTCAATTTTGACAACGGATGTACAGTTGGCATTCACAAAAAAGGAAATCGTTGCAGCGGCCTTTTTAGATGTTAGCTCTGCGTATGATAATGTGGATTTAATAATATTGAAACAAAAACTATCTGCAATTAATTTCCCTTTGAAGTTCGTTAACTTTCTGTTTAACTTATATATGGGCAGAACGCTCACGATTCGTCTGGCGGGTGTAGAAGAAGGTTTTAGGACAGTGTGGAAAGGTGTTCCTCAAGGCTCTGTTTTGAGCCCTTTACTATATGATGTGTACACTAGGGATTTAGACAGGGCAATCATTGGGAGTAATATATTGCAGTATGCAGATGATCTTCTTATATATTCGAGCAATAAATCTACCGATGAGGCGGTTGCTACTTTGCAATCGGATCTAGATCGTTTACAGCTATGGATGTTCAATCACAATTTATCTTTATCTCCACTTAAATGTTCAGTTATGGTCTTTACACGTAAAAGAACAGTCCCTACAGTTAACGTAAAAATTAATGATATAGCTATTCCTACAGAAAATGAAGTTATGTTTTTGGGGAAAAAATTTGATTCCAAATTAAACGGTGTAGCTCATTGTAACTATATAGTGGGCAAATGTGAAAAACGTATTTCTGTTTTGAGAGCCTTGTCTGGAGTATGGTGGGGAGCCCACCCTTCATCTTTAAGATTAGTTTACAATGCTCTGATTAGAAGTATTCTAGACTACGGTACCTTTTTACTGGCTCCAGCGAATAAAGGGGCTTTAAAGAAGCTCGACTTGGTCCAGTCTAAGAGTCTCCGCTTGGTAATTGGTGCGATGAAATCGTCGCCAATTAATGCAATGCAAGTAGAATGTTGTGATCCTCCGCTATATCTTAGAAGGCAATTCTTATCCGATAATTATATTTTTAAAATTAGCCAACTGACTGATCATCCCCTTATACCTAAAATTCAATTATTAAAAAATTACATAGAGTCCAATAATCGCTATTGGGCCCATAAAGAGGTTCCTCACATACTTAATAGCTACGAAAAAATATCAGAATATCAGAATTCATTAAAAACATTTCATTGTCATCCGTTGTTTCATGTAGATTACGATGTTGTCATATATTCACCTAAAATTTGTTTAGACATTGGGGCTGCCAAGGATTCTATAGTTGCAAACTCTCTTGTGAATCAATTTATCCAATTAAACTTTTCTGATGCCGAGGTGTTTTACACGGATGCATCAAAAACGCTTCAGCCTGTCATGGGCGACGGTGTTGGTGCTGCATTCGTGCATAACAACACGGGTTACTTCAAACTTTTCAAATACCCATCTGTGGTGACAAATTACACTGCTGAGGCTTTGGCTATACTGGAATGTATAAATTATATTATTTTGAAGGGTTACGACAATTCTTTGATTCTGTCTGATTCTTTAAGTTGTCTGAAGTCTGTAGCAAATCCTCTGATTAAAAACGCTGTCTCTCCTCTTACTCTTGAAATTAAGAGTAAGTTGCTAATTTGTGACAATCGAAGTCTAAAGGTTACGTTGGCTTGGATCCCTGGCCACTCAGGAGTGCAAGGTAACGAAATCGCGGATAGGTTGGCCAAATTGGCAATTTCTCAAGGCAATAGCGATAATAATTCGGTTTATGTTCACGATTTACTCCCATCCACTAGAGCTTTTCTGTATCAAAATTGGAATAATAAATGGTTAAACCCTGAAAAAGGTAAATTCTACAAAAACCTTCAGCCTATTATCCAAAGTCGTCCGTGGTTTTCGAAATATATTGTAAATAAAAAAGTTGCGTCTGTCATTTCCCGTATGAGGTTGGGCCATTGTTGCACCCCAGTGCATTTGGCCAAGTTGGGTGTTTGCGACAATGGTGAATGCCAGTGTGGTTTGGGTAATGGCGACATTACCCATATTTTGTTTCTATGTGGTAAATTTAATTCGTTAAGCTTGTATAATATTTTAATTGCGCACAAAGCGCCTCTACCTGTAAATACTTCTTGTATATTAAATTTAACGAATAAGGTGTATATAAAGTGTCTATGTATATACTTAAGCTTTCATGATATATCTATTTAATTTCATTTTCATGCTCATTTGATTTCATCCTCACTGGACGTTGGCAGAAATGTCCCCTGAAAGTAGGGTTGACTATTGCCATACACAAAAAAAAAAAAAAAAAAAAAAAAAATTTCGAGAATACTTATATGCCTATGGGAGTGAAAAATATATATCTCACCAGGCAACAAGAATGATTCATGATATCATGGTCAGAGTATACTACCTACTGAACTAGACAACTTCCTATTTTGATTACAAAGTCAGTAAAGAAGTATTGAAGATTCTAGGGGTTCTCCCACTGGTTGCACTTGCTGCTTATTATTTTTGCTACATTTAAAACCGCATCAAAATCTGTTGTGTCGTTTAGGATGAGTTACAGACCATGACAGACAGGGAAATACAAAAAACAACTTCAGTATACAGGGTGTTAGGAAAGGTACTAACTTCCTTTCTCGGGATAGAGTTTCATGGGTTCATCGTTTGAAAGGATGTTAGTGTTTTTATTAATACCCTGTGTAGTATGTATGCATTGATAATTTACTGGGAGGTTAATATTGAGAGTGTTCAGAACCCAAAACCACTTTTAAGTTGTATCTCAGCTAAATATGATGTTGTTTTAGAAACATGGAGGTGTTCAACTCCCTGACATTAAACGAGACAGCCCTCCAGCAATTACCTGATGACAAGAAGCCACATTTCATATTTGAATGGCTGCGCTTCCTTGACAAAGTACTTGTGGCTGCACATAAGGCAAGTATTCAATAACTGGCTTTTTAAAGCAGTGTAAAGAAAGTAAAATAGAACATTGGCATCAATTGCAGTCAACCTTTGGTAGCTATTTTTGCTATGGCAAATAGGTATGATAAGAGTATTATATTTTAATTTTGGTACAACTATACTAATTTGATACTCTGTTTCTAGAATGACATAAAGAATTGCCAGCAAAAGTTGGTTGCCCAGCTGGTGAACCTTCTGCGTGAGTCACTAGGGGCTCCTGCAAGAAGACTCTTGGCTAGATGTTTGGCTACATTATTCTCAGTTGGAGACACATTCCTACTGTTTGATACTGTCAACAAATGCAATGACATCATAAAAGTGAAGGATGACTCACCATCATATTTGCCCACTAGACTGTAAGTGCTTTGTTATGAATTGTCATTCAGTTGTATTTTCCCGATGTTGTTTGAATCCAGTTGTATTTTCCCAATGTTGTTATGAATCTTCAAGTATGATAAGAATCTCACAGCTAATAATAACTTCCAGTATGATGGAAATATTAGTATTAAAATTTATTTGTAAATATATATGTTGTCATTTAACTTAAATTTAACAAAGCAATAATACTCAACTAGTACAAAAGCCTTTGTAACAAAACTTAACCCTTTTGCATATACAAGTATGATGCACATACAAGTATCTAAAACTATAACTATGCAATGATGCTCAACCACATATAATATTTTTCTTTATTTTTTTAAATGTTGTCTGCTGTTTGTCTATCTACTGAATGATTAAATGTACTGAATAAACCTAAGTATGTATTCCAGGTTCATTATTATCTTCTTTCTTTTGTTAGGGCTGCCATTTGCTGTTTGGGGAGCATGTATGAGAAGCTTGGTAGAATGATGGGCAGGTCCTATGAAGAGACTGTCTCCACTCTGGTTAGGTCACTGAAGAGTGCCGAGTCACAGACGCGGCTTGAAATCATGACTACTTTAGAGAAGGTAAGAGAAAGTATGAAGAAAATTTTTATGTACTCCTGATTTTCAATGTGCATATGTCGCAAATATATATATTTTTTATTTTAAAAAGGAATCTCTTATCTAACGATGTTGCTGTTAAAATCGTAAGATTATTTCTATGTCCATCCTTTGTTTAGTATTGCAAACATGACATGTACTAGTAATAATACTAGTATAAAAAATTGGTTTACCTAACTCTGAACGGAAATATAAATTTCGGCAAGTTAATAGACAGAGTTTCGTGTTTCACTCCATTGCCTTAATTTGCTGTGCGATCTCGCAATAATTACACAAAATTAGATAACAAGCGGAAAAGGAATGTATTCTGAGTTACTGATAGGCTGACTGTATTAATGATGTTTTAGTTACAAGTAGCTGTAGATAAAACAAGTACTAAGCAAAGCTAAACAAAGTACTACTAAGCCATTTTGGCCATATATTCTATATTTTCGTAACTTATTATCAAAAATGAAACTTTACATACCCATCATAGAATTACTTTGTACTAGTGTCATTGACAACGAAACTAAAATATTACATGAAAAAGATATATGAAACATGCCGGCTCAGATGACTTAAGTAACGTCGAAATAGAGTAATGTCGGAGTAGAGGGATGTCGTATAAAATTAGTAATTTCGAAGTAGAGTAAGGTCGGAGTAGCCTTGTCGACGTTTAATGGTCCATTACACCTATTCTACCGGTGGGTATCGTAAAAATCGACTATTATAGGTATTCGTTTCATACTCAGATCTGCGTGGGCATGGGCACGGCAGCGCCAGCCGCCCTCCGCGAGGTGTCGCGGGCGGCCCGTGCGGCATTGCTCTCTGACCGCGCGGGACCCGTGCGTGCCGCAGCGGCGCACGCGCTACGTCACATGCTCCCGCTTATGCGGCTCACCCCTGCTGATCTAGACACCAACGCCGCGGCTTGCCTCCGCGCCGCACATCCTAGTGACTACGCGCTCAGGTAAATGGATGACTAGGGCTGTATATAATCTTTTAGAGCCATAGTACATATGTACATTGGACCCCCTTTTCTACGACACTAGTAGAATTAACCATTTGCTACCACCATGAAATAATGTTGAATACGTTTCCGGTTTCACAGATCCGCGGTAGCTGAGCTCCTCGGCGCTTTAATAGCGGCTACACAAGCCGGAGAGGTTTCGAATCTTACCTCTAAGAACAAAGTTGGCCTCCAAGCAGGTAAATATTGAAAGAGTATAATTATTATAAAAATTTGGAATAATAAAATTAAATGGCTACTTCCTTTCTGTTTGTGTGGGACACCGAGTTGTCCAACGACTCGGTGTAAACACTGCTGTCAGAGTATGAATGACAGCAAAAAAAGGCCACCGCTAGTCTTAATGTGAGTTTACTCTCTATACTCGTTAGTCTTTCTGCTAACTACCCTAATCTTGTTCGCTACAGTTCAACAAAACAAAAAGGATCTACCGAAGAACGTAGTATCTCTAGATGAGGCGTTAAATTTGCTGATGGGAGCCTTTCTGAGAGGCGGCACGTCGTTCCTCAAGGGAGAAATCATCAAGTCCGGGTCTGGCGTCAACAGGGAAGTCAGAGTTTGTGTTACTCATGTAAGTATGCAAGAAGTTATTGAGTATTTTCCCACAAAGTTAGTTGCTATGTTGCTATCGTCAATATTTAATATTTTTAAGAAGACTTGCAGGTTGTCAAATCTGGGATTGGTGTACTTAGTAAGTAACTGGAGGTGACTAAACCGGCTTGCATTTTTTATCTACTGTATTTCAAAATAGAACAAAAATGGGTCTTCTAGCTTATTAGAAAATGACTTATACCTAGACTTCTAGCTTATTAGAAAATGACTTATACCTGCACATAATAGTAATGACAATATACCTTGGCTCATGAAGTACATGCATCTTGCGCGTTTTTCGTAGGCCTACGTGATCTTCGTGCAAAACATGGGCGGCGTGTGGCTGGAGCGCAACGTGACCACATTCCTCACGCACGTGCTGGATCTCGTAGCCAACCCTAAGGCGGCCAGCTCGCACGTAGACGCTGTTTACTCCAGGTATATAATGTGTTTCTAATTATTCTCCTTGCCTTATCCCAATCTCTGTCGGGGTCGGTTACTAACCTAGGGGATTTGACATGGAATTAAGTTTTTACACACAGCGACTGCCATCTGACCTATGCAATCTGAAGGCTAACCTGGCCCGAATCCTAGTTAAAGTCACATGCAAATATAATCTGAAATCAGATTTTATTTGAATGTACGTTTCATCCGGATGTTTTTCCTTCACCGTAATAGCAGTCAGTAAGTGCACGTGAGTAAAAACACTTTGGTACATGGCGAGGATCGAACTCGTGATTGTAAGGCTGGCTGGTGTCCTAACCACTTGGCCACCGACTCTCTTATAAAGTGTTTCTAAGATGTAAAAAGAGTGTAAATAGTTTCAGGGGTGTAACTGCAATGCCTTAAAGGGAAATAGTCCATGAAAGTGAATTTTTCTCAAGGAACATAGATCGATATGAAAATAAAATTTGGCCATTCGTAATTTTTGTATGGGGGAAAGTCTTTCTAGTTATATTACTCGAAACTTGGAAAGTTGATCAGTTTTATGAACTGATTAACCCCTTAAAGTATTTGGAATAAGATATTTTACATACTGTAAAACTAGCTCAAAACATCTGGTGATATTAGTTACCCTTGACACTGTGCAGATTTTTTAAATAACTTTTATATTTTCAGGAAATGCATCAACTACATCCTTCGTAGCACTTTAGGCAAAATGCTGGGAGAGAAAGCTCAAGCCTCGGCCTGTCGCGAGATCATCCAAATAGTCGTCAAGCAGATGAACAGCATCGACTTCAACCCAGAGAACGCTAAAGACTGTAACCAGGTGAACTTCAGTCTGCTGGTTGTTTCAAAACAACTCTTAAAGAACATTGGGACTTTTACTATGGACAAACATTAACAAATAATACGTTATTTTAAAGCCTGAGATGTCTTTTTTTTACAGTATAAGGCATATGCCTGCTTCACAATAATGTTATTGTGAGGCATGGTTATATTAAGAAGTTCAAGAAAAAATATTTAAATTTTACCTGAAAATTAAATTGCTATTAAGTATACTTACCTTGTTCTGTGCCTAATTAAAAAGCAAACCTTTGTTTCCGCTTCCGGTGGTTCGCTACTCAATTAATTAGGCTCAGAACAAGGTACAGGTAACTGAATATTGTATATTTTTCAAAAGTACACTGTTTAAACCATGAACATATAAGCACAATTTTTAATCACATCCTATTAGATATTAAAAAAACTACATATTAAGGAAATTGGTAGCGATATGTGTTTCGTTTATGTCCGCCAAGTGGACCGGTCAGAAAGCTCCCAATGTCTTGTCAGATCTGCGGGCTGATTGTCTAACTTTCATAGGCTGCGCGATCGATTTCAACGCTATCGTCATCTGTTTAATTATTGCAGATGAAGCCGATAGTGACGCTAATTTGACTCATTTCTGACGATGATAACGTTTTTTATAAAGGCGTTATTGTTTGGTGTACCAAAATTTTAAATTGTAGTTTTATGTGTGGGCCTTAATGGTAATTTTTTCATTAATGGCTCAATTTTGACTCGGATATTTTAACTTTCCTCCTACTTTTTCCTTAACAGGAAACTTTGTTCAGCCAGCATCTGCTGGTGTGCGCCCTGACCGAGGCCGGCGAGCTGGCGCTGCAGCTGGGCACGTCTGTGAACAACCTGGTGTCGGACACCTCGCTGAACATGACCGACGCCATCTGCACGGTCAGTATTCCACTGGTCACATGGTCAGGAACGTTGCAATCTGCTGGGGAGCGTCTCGATGATGGTATTTTAGTCGGCCTATTTTGCGATGCTAACATTCTTATCTCATGTAACAAACAATAAGGGAACCGCCCTCAAAGAACGTGTAAAAGTGCGAACATCCATTTTTGTTGGTTAATATGCCTAAAACCTTCTAAGTCTGACATATACTTTGCTTGAATCCGCATCAAAATCGATCCAGCCAAACGTAAGATAATCGCGGACAAACATACATACATACAAACGTACAAGATGTAAACTTTAAAAGCGCAAAATCTGAAAATTGTTTGTAAAGTTTGTTCTGAAACACGAAAATAATCGATTGAACCATATTTTACCATAGGTAATTTTTTTGAAATATATTAAAAAGACATGCAACGCTTATAAATGTGATTGTATTAGGTTTTAGAGCACCCGTGCGTGGCAGCGCGCCTGGCGGCTGCGTGGTGCCTGCGCTGCGTGTGCGTCGCGCTCAACTCGCAGATCGCGCCGCTCGTCGACAAGTGCTGTGACGCGCTCGACGCCACCAGGCCCACGCCGCACCACATCTCCGGTACACGCACATCCTTTATTACATACATACATATATCACGCCTTTATCCCTTGCAGGCAGAGAGCTAACGGCCGTAAAAAACGTAATTTATTTCCCGCGGGTGTCGTAAGAGGCGACTAAGGGACTGGAGGGTTTCATGTGTGTTGCATTTTTTAGGCGACAAGCTGACCTGTCACTATAGTAATGCACGAATCATCTGAAACAGCTCTCAATTTGTCAGACGTGGTGTTGGCGAACGTTTTTTACGGCCGTTAGCGCTCTGCCTACCTTCTTTATTCCTCACCATTATTTATTCTCAGCAATATCTTCATACACAAATGTACAAACTAAAATGATATGGGAATCGCGAACGTCAAAATAGCAAATTGTGTACTGACAGCGTGCCACATTGGCAAAGTGACAGTCACAAAGCGGACCGGTGTAATTGTCACTAGAGCAAAATGTCAATGCTACACTGGGGATTTGTTTTAATGTGTGAAAAGTGATAGCATGGGTAAATTACGTAAAAATTCTACATATCCTAGTTCCGAGCCGCCATTCTGGGCAATGCAATTGTCCCCGCTAGGCATGTAAAATCACGACATATCCTAAATAAGCATTTTCCTTCTCGTAGGCTATTCGGCAGCCCTGGCCGCCATTCTGGGCGCAGTGCGGCTGTCCCCGCTGGGCATTCCCCACGGGCGCGGGAAGATCGCCTTCAACGCCGCGGAGCAACTGCTGAGATCCGCCGGACAGAGCAGCCGGCTCACCGCTGCCAGGACCAACGCCGGCTGGCTCATAGTCGGCGCTATTTGCACACTGGGTGAGTGAAACAGATAGATCTTCTTCTTCTTACGCCAAGTGAAAGTAATGAATGTATTTTTAATCTTATGCAATTTATGTGTCCATCACAGGGGTTCCCGTAGTCCGAGGATTGCTGCCTAGAATGTTGTTGCTGTGGAGAAACAGTTTCCCGAGATCCGCTAAGGAACTGGAGTCGGAGAAAGCGAGAGGAGATGCTTTCACTTGGCAGGTATGCTTAAAAAACAATTTTTATTTAAAATGGGATACATTTGGCTATGGTGTAGCATAGAGAAACTTTGAATGCCCTCTGACCAGAATGACCGATGCTGGTAATGAATAGATAGCGTAAACAGAACATCGTGTCCTTATTGTGCCATATCCTGGGGAGGCCTACGTCCAGGTGTGGACTGCTATAGGCTGATGTCATGATCATATCGCTACATAGTTTAAAGCAAAGTAGGTTTACGCGTCTGTATGTATGTCATATGTATGTAAGTACGCTTCAATCTTTTAAAGTACTCAACGGATTTTGATGCAGTTTTTTTAAAATATGTATAGAGTGATTCAGGAGGAATGTTTTTATGTATAATACTTGCCGGGAAAACAACTTATTGCCACTGGAAAAATAGATCCTACAGCCCAGTTTTTCTACAAATGTACCATAGTAAAACTATTATGTCTTCTCTAATAATCTTTTTATACCTGTAAGTTGCTACTTAATATTGAAATGTATGCTATGTATCGTATCAGGTGACCCTTGAAGGCAGGGCGGGAGCGTTATCTGCACTGCACAGCCTTTTGGTCCACTGCCCGTCCTTGGTGAACAACGAGGACACGGCTAAACGTCTCACCCAGCCCATCGACGGAGCCATTGCTGTACTTACCAAGTAAGATACTCGTATACCGCAGCTTGAGAGTTTTTACACAGGGTGCAAGGGACGGTGTAACGAAAACTTTGCAGGCGTGATCAGATCTTAAAACTGAACAACTTTTTGTATGGGGGCTATGTTGGTAAACGTGAAATTTTTTTCGACTTTGTATGGAAACTCTTAAAAATTTTTCGTTTCGCAACATAGCCCCCATAGAAAAAGTAGTTCAGTTTCATGGTCTGATCACGCCTGCAAAGTTTTCTCTACACCATCTCTTACACCCTGTATGCCATGATTATTGGCAATTTCATATGCATAATGAACCCCACTTTTTAAGTCTGGGTTGAAACATGAAAAGTTGACAGTTTAGTTATAGAATACTATCCATTGATTTAGGGCTGCCTTATTTTTAGGGCTTTCCTTTTTGAATTGCTTGACTAAGTACTTCAGTTTAATTGCAATCAGAAAAGCAAATAAGACCGTCATTCGCGTTGACACGATCAAAATATACTCGGACAAAGCTATAAAGGATATAGGACGAGGTCCTAGCCTACAGGGATTGGACGGACGGTGAGCCAAGTGCACTTTGACGAGTGTTGCAATGATTAAATTAACGGTTAAAATGGCCGTCTAATTCAAGCTTTAATAGTATCAACCCGACTTAGATTATACAGGGTGACAAACAAGGGACAAACCCATGAAACTGAACAACTTTCCTCAAAGAACATAGGTCGAAATATGAAAAAAAAATTGAACCATCCATCATACAAAATTACCGAACGACCAAGTCAATTTGTATTGGAGTTCCTAAAACTTTTCTCATATTTCGACCTAAGTTTCTTCAGGAAAGTTGTCCAGTTTCATGCTGATTTACTCCTATGGCCCAACGCTCCCTTACGCGGTTTGAAAGCCCCGCCATTATTACCCGTCCAAATTAAGAAGGCGCATAGGTAGCTGTAATATGGAAACGTGTCGTCGTGTTTATACGGGTTAACAACGCACGCGCCCGCGCCGCGGTGTGCCGAATCCGCGGCGCGGTTGACCGCAGCCCGCGTCATCTAGCGCAAGCCTTGTGATTTGCCAATTCTGGCCCGCGGGAAACCTCGTGAGCGAACATTGGGCCTCAAATATTTGCGATTAAAATTTTTACACCTTATATTTCCAGCGTGAGCGGCGTAGTGCGCAGCTACGGCGGTGCCCTGAAGGCGCCGTCTGCGCTGCTTCGTTTGCGGCTGTACCAGGCGTGCTGTGCGCTCGGCGCGGCGTACTCCGCTCCCGCCGCGCCGCTGCTGCGCCTGCTGTGCTCCGAGCTGGCAGGCTCGGCCGACCCGGGCTCCGCTAACGTCGCTACCGGTTAGTATATGCTTCTTTAAGCCTGGTTTACACGGTGCGAGCTAGCATGCGAGTATGCCTGCCGAGTAGCTGCATTCCAGTAACTCGCACCGTTTAAACACAACATACGAGTAACTCGCACTTGCGAGTTGGACAGCAGCTTAGAAGGAGTGATGGACGATAAGGCCAGTAGGCCGAGTAACGTCGGTGGGGAGAAAATGGTAGCTACCCGCCTGGTCGGTGGTGGCGGTGTTGTGGCCAGGGGACCGACGGGTCCGCCTGGGTTGGATTGGAAGTTGTATAATATGCACTGCGTGGTGAACGCTATGATGCCTCTTTTCAGGACATATAAGTGGATGTGGAGTGCATGCGGGCCGCCACACTTCCTTATCTTAACAGACATAACAGTCCACTGCTGGAAATACGCTTCCCCTATCGTTGCCATATACATTGGCGGATTGGCGAGCGCAGAGTAAGATATTTAATTCGCAGGGAACGCTGCTGCCTGTTTCCTGGATAGTTATCACATAGTCGCTATTTACAAGTCGCGAAAATTGGGGTGATGCTACTCTAAGCCGCCATCACGTAGCAAGTTAATATATCACCAACCAGCAGTAAATAACAAACGGAGATAGCAAAAATTGGCTTCATTTTATACTTTGTATTGATTCTCAACACCTTAGCCAGTCATTTGCATTTTACATAATGTATGAATTACAGGTCGAGTATTGTAGTTATTTTTGTTGCCGTGTGATGCCGGCATAGAATAGCATCACCCCAATTCTTCCCGCGGGTGGTGTAAGAGGCAACTAAGGGACTCGAGGGTTTCACGCGTATTACCACGTATTACAACTTTAGGCGACAGGCTGATACAGGTTATCACTGCAGTGATACACGAATCATCTGAAGGGGCCCTCAATACTTGTCAGACGTGCCGATAACGATCGTAATTTTACGATCGTTAACGCTCTGCCTACCCCGCAAGGAATAAAGGCGTTATTTCTGCACGTATGTATGTATGTGTTGTAGCTCCTTACTTTATTTTTGTTTGTCAGGTATGCTGCGGCATGCTTTGAACCCGCGCGACACCATTCTGCTGGGAGAGGAGAGTTGGATCTACGACACCGACCACGCTGATATCGAGGAACAGGTACTTTTTTCTCATTTAAAATTATATAATATAAAAAATTGTTTATTACGTCTGTATAGTACATGTTTAAAAAATCACTACTATAGTACTTAAACGTTGGGCTGAGCATTTTCACAACTTGCTCAACGTAGATCGATCAGCTGATCTGCATCATATCAGTTTAATGCCTCAACTCCCGTTAGCCACGGAGCTGGACGAGCCCCTGTCATGCGACGAGGTTGTTACTGCCATCAGACAGCAGCATAATAACCGGGCGGTTGGCATTGACCTTATACCGGGTGAACTACTTAAATATGGTGGTACGGAGTTGCACACGTCGGTATGGAAACTTTTCGTTCGAATGTGCGAGGAGGAGAGGGACCCTGAGGACTTCAAAGTGTCTCGCATTTGTGCCCTCTACAAGAACAAGGGTGACCGTTCTGACTGTAACTCATATCGCGGTATTTCATTGCTGTCAGTCCCTGGAAAAGTCTTTGCCAGAGTTTTACTGAACCGCCTCAAAGATTTGTCGGAAAAAATTCTGCCCGAAACCCAGTTCGGCTTCCGACCTGACCGAGGTACATGTGAAGCTATTTTCTCGGTGCGTCAACTACAAGAAAAAAGTAGAGAACAAGGTCGCCAGTTGTACCTCTGCTTTGTTGATTTAGAGAAAGCATTCGACAGTGTGCCTCGCGAAGCTCTGGATGGTGCTAGGAAAGTTAGGGTGCACAGAAAAGTATGTGCGACTCCTAAGACTCCTGCATGACGACATGCAGTGCTGCGTCTCTGTAGACGGTGAACAGTCTGATTTCTTCCCCGTCACCTGTGGGGTGAAACAAGGGTGTGTTCTAGCGCCCACACTGTTCGCCTTGTACTTTGCAGTTGTAGTCAAAGAAGTCCTAAATACTGTTTCCCAAGGAGTCCGCATCCGTTTCCGCACAGATGGCAGTCTTTTTAACCTGGCTAGACTTAAGGCGCGCACTAAAGTCTCGTATGCATTGATTACTGAGATCATGTATGCTGATGACTTGTGCTTTCTTGCAGAATCCCCAGACGGCCTGCAACAGCTAATGTCCGTTTTTCACCAAGCATGCTGTAAATTCGGCTAGAAGATCAGTGTCAAAAAGACGGAAGTGATGTCCTTAGACTCGCATGGTCGCGAGACACTGGCGATTATGCTTGGTGAGGATATGCTGAAACAGGTTGATAAGTTTCGTTATCTGGGGAACACTATAACATCTAAGTGTAACCTTGATGCTGAGATCAACAGCAGAATCAGTGCTGCAGCTGCAGCATTTGGGAAGTTGTGTTCCAAGGTTTTCTGCTCGCACGACCTAAAGCTAGCCACAAAAATCTCTGTATATATGGCGATTGTGCTGCCAAACCTTCTATACTCCTCCGAGACTTGGTGTGTGTATCGTCACCACATACGCACTCTGGATCGCTTCCACCTAAAATGCCTTCGCACCATCATGAAGATCAGATGGTCCGACCGAGTGCGCAATACCGAAGTTCTGAGACGAGCCAATGTTGGTGGCATTGAGGCCTATCTAATGCGTCGTCAGCTACGATGGTGCGGTCATGTATCCCGGATGTCGGAGGAGAGAGTGGCGAAGCGCATCTTTTATTCTGAGCTAGAGGAGGGCAAGCGAAAGCATGGCGGACAACTCCTCAGATATAAAGATGTTCAGAAACGACACATGAAAAGATGCAACATTGAGCCCACTCAATGGGAGGGTCTGGCAGCACAGCGTCCCGAATGGCGCGGGATGGTTAAGAAGCAAGTCCGCGAGTTTGAGGAACAGCGTAAAGCAGACCTCGACGCTAAGCGCGATGAGCTGAAGGCCCGTCCACCCGTCGCCATTAACTATAATTATGTAAATGGCAAACTCACGTGTCCACTCTGTGCACGGGAGTTTACTGCCAAAATTGGCTACAATAGCCATCTCCGGGCGCATCAGCGCCGATCTGATTAGGAGTCAAAGTGGTCGCCATGCCGAAATCGGTCGGAGAGATCATCATCATAATGAAAGTGTCCCGATTTCTCTGATGTGTACGTTTTATTCCTCGTTTAAGTAAATATATGTTTGTACAGCTGACTTCGCCGCTGAGCGCGAGTGGTTCGAGCGCGCTGGAGCACGACCCGTGCTGCCTGTACCGCAGCGTGGCGGGCGCGCAGCCGCTCGGCGTGGCGGTCATCGACGCCGCGGTGCTGCTGTTCCCGCAGATATTCGCCCGCGCCGCCAACAAGCACAGGTACACAGAGCGCGCGCGTCGAGCACGCTCTTCTTTTCGTGTGGGACACCGAGTCGTTAAACTAGAATCAGAGTTTTTCAAACGTCTTCTACAAGTAGCAGGCTTCTGACATGGTGGTGTAACGACCGCCGTCTAAGTAATCATGGACAGCAACCGCGACCTACGGTGCCATCCGAAATACGGACAATCGCCCGTAATATCGTATTTTGTTTTGCTTTTATTTTTGCTTTGAATTTTGATACTTGTTTATATACATAACAAAAGACTATATATACACTTATGTTTTTGATGTATTTTCTACTTCTTTTTTGTGTGCGACAACGGTCAACGAGTCATCCACCGACCGATATTGTTATGGGTAAACCGTTCCGTTCCGTTATATTGTTATGGGCAAACGGCATGTTTTTCGAACTTATCTGAAACAAACTTTCAAATAAAACTTGTTTGCGCTTGTTAGACTAGCAATGTTTCGATAAAGGAAAATTACTTATCTGCAATAGAATCTTAAAATTTAAACTTAATAGCATACGATGTATTTCTTGATACATTTTTCCAGGCAGCAAATGCTGGAGCACTTCACGGAATGCATCAAGGTGTCTAAAGGGCAGCGTCAGGAAGCTATCCAGATCAACGTGTTCACTGCGCTGCTGCTCGCGCTGCGCACGCTGGCTGAACAGAAGAGCTCCTTGGGACAGGAACCCGTCAAGACTGTGGCTACGGAACTCATCATTGTAAGTCACTTTTTCACTATTTGGTACTTGACAAGGTAATTAATAAAATACAAAAGTTATATTGCGAAAACTATTGTCATAAAATATTTCTAACCCCACTCATCGCTTTTAAAAATTTTGTCTATTAGAATTTCTATACAAGTAAATATAAAAGTTATTGTTTTGACGCTATTCAAAATCACTAACCTCTATAATCTCTATATCCAAAATAGTGACCAGTGACGTCATAATTGTACATTTCCGTACAAAATGTCGTTTTAAACAGTAGTTCATTTTACCTGTCAGTCAAGTGGAGGATTCAAGCTACCGTGTGTAGGTAAAGAAGAGAAGAAGAAGAGAAGAGTACTTTAAGAATAAGAAAAAGAATACATATATTTCAGTGTAACATACGTGATACAAATAGATAATTTGATACAGCCAGTAAATATTACACTAAAAAAGGAGACCACACAGCATCGTGCTGTAGCATATGGTGCTACAGCGCTGGCCTTCCGTGGTACCCTGTTTATGTTGTGAGACAACAAAGAATAAAGATATTTAAGAAAATAACGAAATATATAAAATTACTTTAATTTTGCTATTGTCTGCAAATCCGTGTTATTTTTATTATGTACATATATTTTTGAAATATGTTTGAATGACACATAAAAGGAAGAATTGGCTTTTTTCTATTACAAAAGTGATACATAATTATAGATAAGATTCAGGAATTACATACATACATATATCACGCATTTATCCCTTGCGGGGTAGGCAGAGCGCTAACGGCTGTAAAAAACGGTCGCTAACACCACATATGACAAATTGAGGCCTGTTTCAGATGATTCGTGCATTACTATAGCGACAGGTTGTCAGCCTGTCGCCTAAAAAATACAATACACGTGAAACCCTCCAGTGCCTTAGTCGCCTCTTACGACACCCGCGGGACAGAAATGGGGTGATGCTATTCTAAGCCGGCATCACACGGCATCAGTTAATTAAGTAATTCCAACGTGTTTATCATCGTTCCGTAGGCGGGCTTGGCGTCAAACAGCGTAGCGGTCCGCGCGGCCGCTGCGTCATGCGCCGGGCGGCTCTGCGGATGTATCACCGAAGCCGAGAGTCAAGCATTGAGCGAGCGCGTCATCGGGCTGGCGAGGACGTCCGTCAATCGGCCCATCCGCGCTGCTGCTGCCGCTGCGGTAAGATGTCTTATGTAACTCTTATCAACTGTGTAATGTTTTGTGTTCGGGCCAGGTTAGCCTTCGGGTTGCAGAGGTCAGATGGCAGTCGCTCTAAAATCCATATACAAAAATATTTTTAACAAACTATGTAAAGCACTTACCCAAATAAAGCACTTACACTTAGAGCGTCGGTGGCCAAGTGGTTAGGACACCGGTCTTACAATTGCGAGACCGGTGTTCGATGCCCGCCCTGTGCCAATGTGTTTATACTCACGTACATTTACCTACTGCTCTCAAAGTGAAGGAAAAACATCGTGAAGAAACCCGCATTCAAATAAAATTTGAATTTAGATGATATGCGAATGTGACTAACCTAGGGTTCGGGCCAGGTTAGCTTTTAGGCTGCAGAGGTCAGATGGCAGTCGCTCTGTGCAAAAACTTGGTTCCACGTCAAATCCCGTAGGTTAGGTAGCCGGCCCCGACAGAGAACGGGATAAGGCAAGGAGAATGATGTGTAGTGTTTTGTAGAAAATTGGTAAAGATAGAAGGAACGTAGTCGTTCAGTATCCGATAAATCGGACACAGATATTATTCGTTCCGTAAACGTCCGAATGTGTCCATAGAGCATTCAAGGTCCACATACTGTAGTGGCAGTCCCCGGGGCATTGAGGTGGTATAACCGACAATCTATTGGGGTCTTGTAAACTACTAACTTGTACTGTCCTTATGCATCACTCAAGAACAATCCAAAATTAAAGGTCGCGATTTTTTTGAGACTGTTGCGTTTTTCAGCAATAATTATTACCTTTCTACCTCCTTTTTATCCGGCTTGTTGGTAACGATCACAAGAAAATCGAAACCTTAAAAACTGAATTTGTCATGAGTTGCGATCACCGACTGTACTACTAAGAAAACTATATAAAGTGTTTGTAAACCCGCTATCAGCCAAGCTACTAGTGTTAGAGTTATCTTGTAAAACAAAATTAAACTGCTCACCAAGTTCCAGGTAGCGGCGAAATCGCTGACACACGACTTATCTGTCACTTACTTCCAATTCTAAAGCTTGGCATCTCATTGTACACGCGAAAACGGTGGTGTCACTTTTATGGTAACTTTCTAGACCAAAAATATCAATTTGTTATAATTGTATTTTTCCAACTAGGTCGGGTTCGTACAGCGCGCTAGAGGAGCCGCGTCGAGTGCCGCAGCGCTGCCAATACTGCGCGCGCTCACGCAAGACAGAGGCGCCACTGAAGTGCAGGTGCGTCACACCAAGTGCTCTGAAATAACTGATATAAATAATATAATCTGACCACCCGTAGGCTTATTATGTGCACTGCGACTTAGTCTTCAAAAGGTTGATAACGGTTAGACATGTTTAAAGTCTTCTCGCGCGCGAGATAAGTATACTGCGCACATCATAAACCTACTGGTCATACTTCGTGATGCGCTGAGGACTCGTACATCTAACAATCGTAGCAATCTTTTTCTTTACTAAACCCGTCGTCGTGGAACAATGAACATAAGTTTACCGCAAGTATCTACCACAAGATTGGTTGGTTCTTCTGCATTTTTGCCAATATACACCACTACCACTGGTGCACTGCAACCGTTAGCCGACTACTACTTCTACAGCCACAACAGTCCACTGCTGGACATGGGCCTCCCCCGAATTAGGGGGTATTTCCATACCACGCTTTCCAGGCGGATAGGCGAGCGCAGTGCATGATATTGTAGATATTCACAGAGAACGCTGCGGCACTTTCCGCTTTTCCGTTGATCCCTTTGTTGCCTTTTACGACACCATTAGCCTACCGTAAACATAATAAGAGACGCCTAGTTTCTAGTAGTACTAGTACAAAATATGTAGACCTTACAAAGTGTATATTACCTAAACCAAAACGCATTATTTTACTTCAGGTGTGGTCACTCCACGCCCTGTCAGTATTGGTGGATGCGTCAGGTCCGATGTTCCGAGGGCACGTAGAATCTACCCTCAGTCTAGCATTGAAGTTGCTCTTCAGTTCGCCTCCTTTCCTGGAAGATTTGCTGCGTGGGATTGGCAGACTTCTGTCTGCGCTCATCACAGTCGTCGGGCCAGAACTACAAGGTATGTTTCCTGGAAGCGATTGTAAGTAATAAAGAAAGTGATCGGCGCACTGATTCTGCTGTTGATCTCAGCGTCAAGGTCACACTTAGATGTTATAGTGTTCCCCAGATAACGAAACTTACCAACTTGTTTCAGTATATCCTCACCAAACATAACGGCCAGTGTCTCGCGTTTGGGCCTAGATAACTCTAGCGCTGTGTGAATTTTCCAGGATATTTACTTATTTATTTATTGATGTGCAGCAATGGGCGGCAGCGCAGTGACGCGGTTCGTATGCGCGTGCGCGGCGTTGCTCGAGTGCGGCGCCGGGGCGCGCGCGGAGGCTATCGGCTGCCTGCAACAGCTGCAGATGTTCGCGCCGAGACACATCAACCTGGCAACCCTGGTGCCGCAGCTCTGCGTGAGTATGGCAGCACTCAACTTGCACCCAAACAATCTACCTATTACCTTACATACATACACAAATGCCGTGTGATGCCGGCTTAGAATAGCATCACCCCACATCCTTCCCGTGGGTGTCGTAAGAGGCGACTAAGGGACTCGGGAGTATTGGTGTATTACAATTTTTAGGCGACAAGCTGACAACCTGTCACTATAGTGAGTGATACACATGTTTTCTGAAACAACCTTAGAAAACAATACTCAAAAATGTCAGACTTGGCGATAGCGACCGTATTCTTACGGCCGTTAACGCTCTGCCTACCCCGCAAGGGATAAAGACGTATGTATGTATATGCATACACAAATCACGCCCCAATCATTTGCGGGGTAGGCAAAGCGTTAACGATCGAATAATTACGGTCGTTATCGCCACGTCTGACAAGTATAGAGGGAGGGCCCTTTCAGATGATTCGTGTATCTCTATAGTGACAGATTGCCAGCCTGTCGCCTAAAGTTGTAGTTGTATTATTACCGCAGCGTTCTTAATTATTATACCAAATAATGCGGCATGTGTATAGTGTAAAGCGTGAGAAATATGGCTGCCCGCATGCGTTGGTTGCTTTTACGTTCCTTTTATGAAAAATAGGAATGCACATGAAAATCACATTCAGTCGTCAAATTTGAAACACATCGAGGAGCTTTTTTTTATTTCGCACAAGATATCAAAATCTATTATTGTTATATTATAATGACGCCATTTCCAAGGGTTAATTAGAGAAAACGGTATTTTAAGTTATACAGGGTGTGCAACACAACTTATTAAACTGAACAACTTTCCCCAATGAACGTAGGTCGCAATATGAAAAAGTTTTGACCTCCCATACAAAATTACCGGCCGACCAAGTCAATTTGCATGGGAGGTACAAAAAAATCTCATATTTCGACCTATATTTCTTGGGCAAAGTTGTTCAGTTTCATGGGCTGACTCACCCCATAAAATATTTGCAGCTAATATTTTTTACACCTTAGATTCTTTTGCTCATTGGTTGTACAATGTACAGGAACATGGGGTCTCATTCCTTACTGAAGGAAATTAGTCCAGAAATAAATCAATAGATGGCGATACGGGTAGCGAATGTAACTTAAGAGACTGGAATAAAAGCTGTACTACTTTAGTTGTATTATTTATTATCTGTGACAGTAAACAGTACTTGAGTGCATCGATTGTTGTTGTAGCGCGACCTGTCGAGCCCGGAGCTAGCTGTGCGTCGCGCGGCGCTGTGTTGCCTGCGCCAGCTGTCGCAGAAGGAAGCCGCTGAGGTCTGCCGCTACGCCATGCTGGCCAAAGACCATGTGCCAGCCAAACCTTATTGTGGTAAGTGCTTTATAATATAAAGACGATAAATGATGATATTATCATCATTCTCCTTGCCTTTCTCTGTGGGCTACCTAACCTAGTGGATTTGACTTGGAACCAAGTTTTTACATAGCGACTGCCATCTGGCCTCTGCAACCTAAAAGCTAACCTGGCCCGCACCCTAGGTTAAGTCTCATTCACATATCATCTGAATTCAAATTTTATTTGAATGTGGGTTTTATCACGATGTTTTTCCTTCACCGTAAAAGCAGTCGGTAAATGTACGTGAGTATAAACGCATTGGCACAGGGCGGGGATCGAACACGGGTCTCACGATTGTAAGACTGGTGTCCTAACCACTTGGCCACCGACGCTCTAAGTGTAAGTGTTTTATTTGGGTGAGTGCTTTACATAGTTTGCTAAAAATATTTTTGTATTTGGATTTTGGTGTTAATTGTAGCCGTGCGATTGAAGAAAGGATTTTTAAATGGCGGCCGTTTGTCATGCTTTTCTCTCTCCCACTGAGGCTCTTACATATACCAGGCGTTCATGCTTTCTCCCTCTCACTTAGGTAATCGCCGCCACTTATAGATCCTTCATTTAATCGCACGGCTTCTACCAGAAAGCATGTGCGTTCAGGGGTGGTTAAAACGCGTTGTTAGGCGTCAAAAAAGCAGTAGTATTCAAGTAATATATGCTACATTGAGGATCTAAAAAGTTAGCAAGATCCAAAATGCATGCAGAGTCAATTTGTAAGGGAGATCCAAATGTTTTTTAATATTTCGACCCATGTGGTTTAGTTTCATGGTAGTGGTTCACTCCTTGAAATGAAGTTATTTTATTACACTTTATATTTAAGAGATTAGCTACTTTATCAGATCCTTTTGTAGGTAAATTTAATGGGATTTTTTTAATCTGTTCGTTTAGTTCCTAGTAGGCGGCGTTGGCTGCGAGTGGAAAGTGATTTCCCATAAGAGTCACTGAACTTGACAGATAATACCTCAATCTACAAAAATGTCAACAGCCAGACCAGTGTTGATCATTCAATTTAATTTACGATCTATGCTCTTGTCGGTGGAGCAATTTCCATTAATTTATATGTCCTGCTAATGTTTTGACCTTTTGATACGACACGACGTTCCATTTTTCTTTTATCTGTGTGAAGTACTTATGTGCGTTTTGGTCTTCCTCTTCTATGAATTCTAAATTATATTCTTTATGAATTTGTCGTGTAATAATAAGTGGCCAACCATCTTCCATCTCCAGTTCTCGATGTTTTTCTGCAGACAAAGTTTCTCCGCAACTTGTTATCAGCCCAAAAAATCCTCGTTACTACAAAAGGAGAATGCCCATACATGGGCTAACCATGTGCGTAACAAAACAAGTGAATTCAATATATAATATCGCTAATTTCAATGAAAAATAACAACGTTAATTGTTGCACAAAACCGGAAAATTAATAAAAATAAAATTAAAAATCTACCTTTACATATTTTAACAAAAAGAAAATACTGAGGCGTAAACCTTTTCTACACTGCTTTATCAAATCAAATCAAATCAAATTATTTATTCAAAGTAGTAAATTTTACATTTCGCTTTTTGATGGTCAAATATTAACAATTTTAACAATAACAATTTTGCCGTGTGATTCCGGCTTAGAATAGCATAACCCCACATCCTTCATCTTGTGAATAAAATATCTTTATCTTTATCTTTCCCGCGGGTGTCGTAAGAGGCGACTAAGGGACTCGAGAGTATTGGTGTATTACAATTTTTAGGCGACAGGCTGACAACCTGTCACTATAGTGATACACATGTTTTCCAAAACAACCTTGTAAAGCAATCCTCAAAAATGTCAGACGTGGCGATAGCGACCGTATTCTTACGGCCGTTAACGCTCTGCCTACCCCGCAAGGGATAAAGGCGTGATATATGTATATGTATGTATGTACAATTTTATGAACCTAGTGTAAACGCGGCTCAAAACCCGATTTCCGAAAGTAACGTATTTAGAACTAAATACACTAAAGAGCGCCAAACATCAGCACTTTCGTCTCTTTCGATGCCCAACTTTGACACTCAATAACTCCAGAACTTGTATGTTGGTTGCATAAAAATTCCCTATGCTAAAATGATAAGCAATATTTAATCTCTATTATTATATAACTTTGGCTTTGATGCGATTCCTGCAAGTGTGCAGAATCCAAACAAAAGTTGTCATGATCCTTTTGCTTGTTACCCAGGCGTAGTGATCACGGAGACGGGCCTGCCGGGCGCGCTGTTCGCTTACTTGGATACGGAGCGGGACGAGACCGCGCTATCGTACGCGCGCGACACACTGGCCTGCTGTCTGCTTGCCGCCGCGTCTGCGCATTCGCTGCGGGACTGGCTCGCGCTGGCCAAGCGCGTGCTCACCATCAGGCTCGGTAACCACATTTTGACTTATTAGATATAGAATCTACTGTAGAGTATCTTTCTCAAGCGCATTTATAGATCATTTTGGCAACTAAAATAAATTTATCATTTTTAGAATGATTTGTTTTCTTTTACTAGACAAAAATGCTTACCCAATTCGCAAATGGTCTAGTTCCCAATCTGTCCAAATCGCAAACCGTCCAGTTCGCAAATGGTCCTGGTTAGCAAATGTATGCGGGACGATTAACTATAACGATGACGGAAGACAATTGAATGGTGGTGTCCCCACTTTACACCGCCTTCGATTGTGCTGGAACATCTGCGAACTAGACTGTTTGCGATCTCGTATTTAAGGACACGCTGCTGAACCATTCGAATTGGACACAATGCGTATAAACGGACGAGATCAATGACTGTTTAACAGGTTTGTCACCTAATCAATACATCACATAATGATATAAAGCAATATCGCTTCCCGCGTCTGTCCCTATGTCTGTATTAATGTATGCATTTGTTGCCCTGCAGAAGACAGCAACAATTCGGACACAGATTTCGACGTGGAAGGGGACGACGATCAAGCAGAGTTCCACGCCGAATCCGAACAGTCTACACATCCCGTCGTTCAGTCCAGGTGGCCTACCAGGGTACGTATTTTTGGGTTCAAATCTGCGCGTTTATTGAATGATATTATATTAAAAACTAAATTAGATATTAAAAACAAAACTGTGCCAGTGTTCGAGATAGTCATCGATCGGTATGTTAGAATAAAGGCAAGTTGAAATATAAAAAATATAGTGTATTAATTTCTTTTATTCAGTATAGCGAAAAAACACTAATTACGTAAACCTTTAACTGAGTACATATTTTTTTAAAGATAGCTTTCTTCTATTTTGTTTTCTAGATATTGGTTTTGTGTTTGCAGGTATTCGCCATGGAGTGTATTCAGAAAATAATGAGCGCTTGCGAAGCCACAGGCGATCCCGCGCATTTCGATCTCGTCAAGGCGAAGGAGAAGCAGGAAAAGGATCCTAATGGTAAGCAATATAAACAGCCTGATCGAAAAATAAACTCGTAATTATGTAGTTTAATATGAAAATACTAAGTATAGACGTGGTACACGCTCCGTGCTCGAATCAATCCATGGGGTAAAATGATGTAGCTTTTTGAGTTTTTGTTTGTCTGCCATAAACACTGCTAACTTCTCCACGTGACGGATTTTGCTAATATTGCTTGACTGATTTTGCTTGTAAGACATTACCTCTATTTGTATTGGAAGTCATAGTCTATTGTAAGTTATTGCTCACTTAATAGAAATTATTATGTTCTTTTATGGACCTCTGAATCCTTCTGTCAAGTATATTGTATACATGCCTGCGTGTGTCTTGAATTATAAAATAAATAAATTCCTTCCAGCGGACTACCTATCTATCCACCTGTCGGAGCTAGTCCGCATGGCGTTCGTGGGCGCGACGGGCGAGTCGGACGCGCAGCGGCTGTGCGGGCTGCGCACCCTGCAGATGATCATCCAGCAGTTCGCGCGCGCGCCCGAGCCCGACTTCCCCGGGCACCTGCTGCTTGAGCAGTACCAGGCGCAGGTTCGAGACGAGTTCTTCCTCTTCTTTAGTGTCGATGACTCAAATATGTTTCAACCAAAAGTTTGCCACGGCTACGGCGCTGTCAGTGGCTTCATATAAGTCTGACAAGATGCAGGTGGTAGGGCCCTGACTGCAAGACATCAAATGTGTCAATATCTGCTAGGCACCGCAGTCGACCCCACTGGACCGATCACAACCACACCCGATCAGGCCACCCATTCCAACCAATACAACTAACCTGGTACCATAGCCTAAACTAAACTAACCACTCATACCCACCCAACCAACCAAACCAATCGGGCCAACCAAACCATCTAGATACTTCCATACGATCACTTCCTTTTTTATTTTTACGAAATATTCATGCTATTTCGAATCTCAACAAAAGCCACGCTTGCTCATGGCGCAGTTTTTCTATGCCGGTGTCTGTCACAAATGACCTTACTGATGAATTGACTGATTAATTCTACTAAGTCTGTTTCCGAATTCTCATGAAAGCCGTTGGATGCAGGTGGGCGCGGCGGTAAGGCCGGCTTTCTCTAATGACACGGCGTCTCACGTGACGGCGGCGGCTTGCGACGTCTGCTCGGCTTGGATCGCTCGCGGGGTGGCCCGAGACATCACTGACTTGAGGAGGTAATAACAGAGATAAGGTTAACCTGCATTCTTTCTTTTTAGTATTTAGTCAATTCTATGACTTCAATGAGTGCATCTTCATCATCAAAAGTCGTATTGCATCAATTTCTATTTCTGAAATTCTCCTCCAGGCACCTCGATACAACGCAATTTTGAGCGCACTATATCCCACGCAATTTACGATTATAGTACTAATGTAATAATTAATTTTGTTTTAGGGTTCATCAACTACTTGTCTCAAGTTTGGACAAGTTAAACATGAAGGGCAACACAACCCAGATATACAACGAGAGCATGGCTACTCTTGAGAAACTATCCATTTTGAAGGCGTGGGCTGAAGTAAGTAGCTATTTATCACTTCTGATAAGTATTTTTAAAATATTTTCACCGCGTCTTTATTAAATATTATTAATACTATATACCACTAAAATCCAAAGCAGTACATCACTACACTCGCAACGTCGAGAATTATAAAAATCCTTTGGTCCCTATTGCTGAAAGCTTGCCGCGTTACCAAGGTCAGTTTGGCCAGAGAAAGGAATATGTCGCCAAGTAGGGTTTCTCGGCTGGTTTTGAAAAAGAGTGACGAAGAAAATTACTACGAATCTCGTATTGATAACGTTGTTGTTTGTTGCTTAGGTGTACATAGTAGCAATGGTGAGCAACAGTAGCGCTCCGGGCAGCTACGTGAAGCAGCTGGACAGCAAGCCGTTCAACAATCGCGCGGAGCTCGCTAGGTGGCGCAACGAGCTTCTCCAGAACAACAACCAGCTGGACAACGCGGAAACCTTCAAAGACGAAGAGGACGAAGAGTATGGGGAGTTCGAATCCAAAGGCGAAAGCCTGTTGAAGCTGGTCGAGCCAGAGCTAGAAAGTTTGGGCGAAAACTGGATTGCGGCGTTGAAGGACCACGCGCTGTTGAGTCTGCCTCTAGGTTAGTATCAAACTCGTGGCAATAAATTCTTCTTTACTATCAAATAGCGGCTCCAAAGTTCAAAATCACTATTTCAAAGTTAACACAGACACTTGCTGCGGAATCGGATTCTAAAAAGATTATCAAGTGATTATAATTCATGATCATGACAATATTTTGTTGCCTAGCGATAATTGCTAACTGTGTAACTAAACTATACGGTCCCAACAACGCAACAAGACTTCATAAAACTGACCATTTCTGTCCAGAATTTGCCTCTCAACTGCCGCACGGCGGAGGCGCGTTCTACTCTGCAGAGACGGCCGACGCATCTCGCGCGCACTATGCCGACGCTTGGCCCTCGCTGCTGTACGCCGCGTGCCTGCGTTTCAACGCCAACATTCAAGTGCCCCTCGACTCAGGTATGCATTACCACAGTAATCAAACACTACTGGTATTACAGGCAATAATTGCCTCACAGCGAAGGCGTGTTCTACTCTGCAGAGACGGCAGAAGCTTCTCGCATGCACTACGCCGATGCTGGGCCCTCGCTGCTGTATATCCTCGTACATTCAAAGAAACGATCCCAAATTGGCAAAATTATTGTTTGTCTCTCTATCAAAATACAAGACATATGAGCGGGATGTTAACAACAAAAGCAAAAAAGAGTAGAAATTAAATAAAATGGAACTAAAATTTTTGTATGAAAAATTTTGACAGATTACGAAGAAAGTGGCGCCCTCATTTTTTGTCTACTCTTTTTTGCTGGACTGTACCTCTCGACTCAATCGATTTTTTTAACGACATTGTTTTTCTTGTCGTGTATCACTCGTGAAGTTGTTGCGAAACAATGTTCCGAGTTATCCCAATTAATTAGTCTCGTCGCGCCTTTAGATTGGTTAATTAATTTATCTTATGTAAACAGCCCGTCTTTTTTCAGCCAAAACTGACGCCGTTGACAATAATAGAGCAGCAAAAACTGAAAATGGGAACTGTGATTTCTTCGAACCCATTGACGAGCGCTTCCATCTACTATTTGGTGAGAAATCTATCTTATTTTCTGATTATAATAAATGACTTTGTACCATAACAGTATAGTTTTGATATGACTTATGCGAGTGTGTTAATTTGTACTCAATTTAATGTATAATGAGTATTGCATGTATGTGAAGTATCTCGACAATCTCAACAGTATTTTCAATAACGACACTGTGTTTCAGGTATTTGTATGGAAGCGCTGTGTGCGCAACGCGACATGAGCGTAGAGAATACGGTTTTCGTGCTACTGTCGCTGGTGACGTTGCTAGATGCTCCAGAAAACAGGGCTAGATTGCTCAAGGACAGGTATTTTTTTTTTCATTTTTTGATGAGAAATGATGTATGCGTATGTACGGTAAATTAGTATTTTTTCATATCTGCTAGCTATAGCTGTTGAAGCTCAATTAATAGGAGTGCCGGCGCTATTCGTCGGCGTGTGCACACAGTCACATATCAAACAGACTCAGTTCGTTAGATGTGAACATAATGCGTGAAAGTTTTAACTTATATGTGTATCTATTGATGTGCGACGCCGGCTTAGAATAGCATCACCGCATTTCTTTGCCGCGGGTGTCGTAAGAGGCGACTAAGGGACTCATGGTGATTACAACTTTAGGCGACAGGCTGACAACTTGTCACTACAGTGATACACAAATCATCTAAAAGGGGCTCTCAATATTTGTCAAACGTGGCGATAGCGACCGCACGACTGCTGTATGTATATGTATCTTGGTTCCTATTTCAGGACACTAGCCATAGAGCTATGTCAGATAATCCATCGCACCGGACTGACTCAAGAGAGTATTGAAGCGCTGCTCCTCGCGGCGGACGTTCTCAAGCTGGTCATCGTCGGCGTCCGGGAGCAACTGCACGCCAACATGCAGGTCAAAATCAAAGGTACGATGTCCAGGGGATCCTTTCATCTCTCTCTTCGTCTCGAACACTGAGTCGACCCGATGAACCCTATAGTATCCACTACAAGTAGCAGGCTTCTGACATGGTTGTATAACTACCGCTGTCTAAGTAATCATAGACAGCAACCGGGACCTACGGCTTAACGTACCATCGTAAACACGGAACCATCTTTCTTACGGACAATCGGGTGGTGCAGCCTGCAATGTCTTAATCAGACTGGGAACAACCCTATATATCAACTTTGTGAGTGACCCACCGAGAATCAAACCCGAAACCTTCTGCGTCACAGACAGTTGCACTACCACGACGTACATCGGTAGTCATTGTTTCATGAACATGTTGATTGTAACAGTCTGACATGTTGTAACTGCAGCAGTCGACACAGACGTTCACATATGGGAAAAAAGGATGAAAATATGACATTTACCAGGCCTGACATCAGTTGCAGTGACTTGAAATCGCAAATGGTGAAAGGCTCTTCAATATGTCAGCATTATAGAAGTTGGTGAAGAATTGATAAAACAAACAAACAGTTCCTACTTGACTTCCATACAATTTTTCATATTATGAGCAAACATGAGATGATTGAATATCTATGTCCTATCCTTTATATCCTATAAAATCTTAAATAAATATATTTTTCAAACAGAATTGGCTCCAAACGAGGCATCTGACGGCGTAGTCATCCCGCAATCAGTGCTCGAAGTGGTCCACACGCTGGGCGAGGGCGGCCCCACTGGCGACCTTCCGCCGGGCAAGTCCCTGGTCTTCGCCTGTTTAGAAGTCTGCCTGTGTCTGCTAGTGCGAAGACTGCCGGCCCTGAGCCCTTTGAAGCAGGAAGGCAAAGTGGGCGTCATTGGCACGCCTAAGGGACTTGGCGTCCATGGTGACACGCTGCTCGTGAAGAGTTTAGCAGCCATGTCTGAGTTGCCGTCGCTGACTAGTCCCCAAGGTTAGTTTTCTTTGGTGGTTTGATTGGTTTTACAAAATGACTTGAAAAAACAATATATTAAATTGTTTAAATATTTGCTGACACTACTCTTTAGTCTCTTACGAGTAGGTACATATTTCAACCATTGCTATTCCAGGTGCCTTATCTCTTCTGCCAACAATATTATTCCTCGCCACGGAGGTGTTGAAAGAGTGTAAAGGGGATGCAATATTAGCCGAGGCAGGGATCCTGCTGTTACAGCGCGTAGCCGAATGCAAGACGGCGCGAGTTCACGAGCACACGCGCGCCCAACACGCCCAGTTGCTGCAAAGCGCGCTGGGGAAGTTAGTCGAGAGGGTCAAGAGTGGTGAGTGTCAAAACTAGTTACGTAATTCTTAAGATTTGTGCTTATTGGCTTTCGATTGTATGCAATGTGCTCGCTTTTCACTTCAGTATATGGTTGATCGAGCATTGCTCGGCTTTTACCGCCGTGCAGAGTGATTTTTGGAAAATAAATCCCCCTATATACGAAGCTTCATGAAAATCGTTGAAGCCTTTTCCGGGATCCCAATTATACACTTCTCATCAAAAATCCGGGACACCTTGCAAGTTTATGTCCCGTACAAATCACATTATTTAAAAAGTGTGTTTATTTTGGAATATAACGATGATATCGTGTTATAGTGAGTAAAATGATGTTTTTAAATCATGATGAATGTAACAAATTTTATAGTTTTCGTGTTCTATCAAATAATAAAAACGAAAGTGTCGCGATTTCTCTGTTGAGAAGTGTATATACAATTCTTTCTCGATTAAAGGTATTAAATTAGATGCATGCACAACGCTATACAAATCAAAAGCGTATACAAAATGTTTTCGTCGGATTAGTGAGATGATTGTTCTGCAGATGAACCGGACCAGCGCATAGACCCAGTAGTTGGCGCTCGCGGGATGGCAGTGGTGCTGAACCGCGCCACACCCGCCGCCCCGCTGCACTATCCCTGCATCAATCACTTCCGACAGTGCCTCGAGACTAAAGACAACGAGGTGAGTTTATACCAAGGCCTGGCCAATAATAAATTCTTCAGTTTTTTTCTAAAAACTTGTAGTGCGAACAATGCTACTTGCCAAGTTTATAGTTCTGATTACTCAGATTAAAGCGCCAACCGATTGGCGAAGGTTGGGCCGATTCAAATGCTTTGGAGGGCAACTTTTTGGCGATAAGGACGATGAGAAAGACGTATATTCAGACTGTTAGTTCTTCGATTCATTCCCCTGACGAGCACTGCAGTTCTTTACTCAGATGTTACTCCTCTGTAGGTGTTCGCGTCTTGCTGCTCAGTGCTGCGCAGCGTGTGGTCGTCTGCCGCTTCGCCAGAGTGTGTGTCGTGGTGGGCTCGCGCGCTGGCAGGCCGCGTGGTGGGGCGAGCGGCCGCCGCGCAGAGACCTGTCGACATGGCGCACACCAAGGCGGCTATAGCTGCCTTGACGGCTCTCGACGAGCTGGTCTGTGCTGCGCCTGAACATGCCCGTAAGTGAATGCTTACTATTTTGTAGAAATGTCCACAAGTAATCAAGTAACGAAAAATGTATGAACGAAACAATCTAGGATAGAACAAACCGTGGTGTAGTGGTTAACACGGCTGACACGACATTTCTGAAGACGTGGGTTCAATTCCCATCGGCGGCTTGAATTTTTTTCACTTGTTTCGTTTGTATTAACATTCTAACAAAAAGTTAATGCCCGTAACTTTCCTACATCCATAATTGTGTAAGGACTGCATAGTGCATTTCGCGTTCTGAAGAAAGATTAGAAGTAGTACACTAGAGTACCCTATACCATCATCATCACTGGCCCCGTACCTCTGTGACAGACGATTTCACCAGTGTCTGAGGCAAGAGTTTTCGTGGCTGCCCTGAGCACTTAGATAAATGAAATGCCACGTGGTGATTCGGTATATTGCATACGATTTTGATGTGTTGCACTGTAAATTTCGATAATAACATATATTTAAGTAATTGATTGTGATTTTTCTGTCACGCTGCACCATAGGAAACGGTTACAATCCTGCTCTGAGAGCTAAAAGTAAGTATCGCATGAACCCTAAAGGCAGTCTTGTAAAAACAAAGCATCACTACATAGTATAAAGTAAAGAGACATTTCGCTTCAGTATGTATGTATGTTTGCTTAAATCTTTAAAAGTACACAACGGATTTTGGACGTACAACGTACACAGGAAAATGAGTTGCAGCGGGCGCAGCTGCTGGGCGGGCCGGTGGTTTTCATATGTTTTAGAGGAAAACGCCTAATCTCGCTATATTTCGGCTAAGCTGAAATCTCGGCGAGATTGCATTCCCTAATACAACAGTGTCCAACAAGAGTGTGTTTATGTGTCAGGTATCCAGCTGCTGCGTATGCTGGTGCCGATCGTGATCTCGTACCTGCGCGAGAGCGGCGAGCTGGCGGGCGCGCCGGCGCACGTGCGCGCGCTGCACGACTTCGCGCTGCAGTGGCTCACCAGGGTCGGGCCCAAGCATCCACAGGTATGCATAAATAGGAAATTGAAATTTACAAGAGATGAGATCGTTGAGAAGCATGATTGGTGTTAAATTGAGTGAAAGAATACGATATAGTGTGATAGGAGAACGTTGTGGCGTAAAAGAAGACCGAATTAAGAAGGGAATGCGGTTTGGTCCCGTTGAGAGAAAGAGTCAAAGGAGATTAACGAAGGAATAAACAGGGTGTAAGAGACGGTGTAACTAAAACTTTGCAGACGTGATCAGACCATGAAACTAAACAACTAAATTTGCACAGGTATGCAATTTGAAGCTTAGTTCATTACACATAATTTGTATGGCAGTTCTAATTATTTTTCACATTTTGACCTATATTCCTTGGGGAAAGTTGTTCAGTTTCATGGGCAGATTCGCCACTTAAAATATTTGCAACTAATACGTCCCCGATAAAAGTGGGGCAAGGTTTGGCAGGGCGGGACAAGGTGTAGTATTGTAAGACCCTCCCTCTACCACAACTTACCCCACCAGGGTCCTAAGTCCGCTAAATGAAAATCGATTCAGTTGGTTGTCGATTGGATCTCAGTTGGATGATTTTAGTAGTTTCGTAGTCTGTTAACAGTTTGAAGTATAGAAAATCACAATGGCAATTGAAAGACAGTTGAGTTTCAATGGCGGTACAATGTCAAAAAAATTGCAGACTTGTGGCCCTGCTTTACCTGCCCCGCCAGTCAAACCTTGCCGCGCTTTAAGGTTGCGTCTCTACTGAAGCGGGGCTGCGCTAAGCTGAGCTGAGCGGGGAATGAATTGACCAATCAGGGTGCATCTCCACTGAAGAGGGGCGGGGATTCGGGTATTTAGCCCGCAAAATGTAGACTCACCCTTATCGGGGGGAAAAGGTCACCGGGGGTACGGGAAGTGCGTCCGTTACATTTTTAATTTGACGTTGACCTTTTTTTATACAGGAATTCAAAACGATGATGTCGCAGTCGTCCGAGCTCCGCAACAAGCTGGAGAACGCGTTGAAAGCGAGCCAGGCGAGCACGCGCTCCACCCGCGTGCAGCGACCCGTATTCGACGCGCGCCCCGCTCGCCCCACCATACAGCTCAAGACTGACTTCAGCGACTTCAGATAAACTGTGACGACAAGCCTCATTGGGTCTTTCCTAGACTCGATAAGCCACGAAATCAAGAAGGTGAATAATTCAACTACACCTAAACCTAAATGTATTGGATGACCTTGTATATTTCATCCGCTGGGTTAGTTTCCGGTTAGTGCAGATATAGGGTTATTTTTTAGTCAGTACACAAACTTTGCAGAGCGTTTCTATTCATCATTCTGAACAACTTTTACTAAGAGGCACCCTCGAAATTGCAAATATTATTGGATGATCCATAGAAAAATTCATACCTAATCGACAAAAATGTATGGAACACCCATATTTTTTTTGCGATTCGCAAGTGGCCATAGTACAAGTTTTTGAGAAACATGAGTAGAAACACCCTACTAAGTATGTGTACTAACTAAAAATAACTCTGTATTTGAAGTTTGAATATTTGAATCACGTGTTTTAAAATCTAGCTGTAGGTTATTGTATGTCTAAAATAAAGGCATTTACATATATTACAGTATAATGCAGTAGAAGTATATTATAGTAAAAGGGTCTGAATAAGACAATAAATAATAATGAGGCTATTGAAATTAATATGTATTATTGCTTTAAAATATTGAATATGCCAATCTATCTTCCCATCTACCTTTTCCATTTACAATACTTTTTTTATAATTAACTGACAAGTAGATAAGTAACATAATGTTTAAAATATATACTTATAGCGCAAAGTTTTCTGTCAACATGTAATCATTCACGCGTTTGGGCAAGATTTTGTATCAAAATAAGTTTCCATGTAATCTAAATCAATATCAATGATCAAATGGTGTTCATAATTTTCTTATTAGGTTTGGACGAAATTTTTTAGTAAGTACTGAATGCCAACACCTTTTTCCGTCTCACCAATGCGAATGACCGCCATTTGTTAGTTCGAGAAAAAGCTAGAAATCGATGTAGGAATTGCCGATTTTTCTTTCTTTCTCTAAGGAAAGGCAGATCGATACCGATAGAAGTGGCCTACCTATCCCTCCACGTTCTGATTTTAATATTCCGTTTTATTTTATTACTGTCGCAGTGCGATTTTGATAACAACCAGATTAATCAGTGCCTTTATGCTGCTAGAATTTAACTAAAATAGCAATTTACTCCAATATCCAAGTACTGTTATAGCCCTAGTGTAGTGAAATAGACAACAACAAAATTGTGAATAAGTAGGTAAATTATTTGCGTTTATCTTTGACATTGTACCTAATTGTTGCAAATATAGGAATATAAATAATGAAGTTTATTGGCGTACGCTTCAAGTATAGGCATTTATATCAGCATATAGATCAATATTTATACACATACATAGAAACATTGTCTACCTCTTTAGATTCAAAATATTCAATGTAAAAGTGCACTTTTATTATTGCCTTTAATAATGTTGTTGCTGGGCATATCATGTTGATAGACTTACACTTATGGTAGAATTATTGTGTAATGATACCCTTCTACACATGTGATGCTTCCCAACAGCGCCCATGTATAATTTTATAAATTTACTTATTGAAAAAAAAGTACGTTTATTGTACGTTTATGTACTGCAGTTTTAAAAATATGTACTATAAAACTATCCCTAATTGGGCGCTGTTAACAAGTATGCTTTCCAACAGCGCCCCTTCGGATTAACACATAAGTATACAAGAAATAAACGATATAAAACTATGTAAAAATTGTACAAGAAATGTACGCATGTAAACTGTATTGATTTTAAATTTACAATCAAGCATTTGTGTCAATCCGAAGGGGCGCTGTTGGAAAGCATACTTGCTAACAGCGCCCAATCAAGGATAGTTTTTTCATATAAATAGTACATATTTTTAAAACTGTAGTACGTAATCGTACAATAAACGAACATTTTTTTCAATAAATCTATAATATAAAAATGAATCGCAAAATGTGTTGGTAAGCGCATAACTCAACAACGCCTCGACCAATTTGGCCAAATCTTTTTTTAAAATGTTCGTTGACGTTCAAGGATGGTTTTTACGGCGAGAAAAATTAGAATTATTGCTGGAAAAACACTAAAAATAGCCCTTTTCTTTTTCCCATACAAATGATTTGTAACTAAAACGTAGTCAATTTGAGCTTTATTGCTATGGGATAAAGTTCATATTAAATTACAAGCACTCACTGTTATCTAAGCAATGTAGGTGTGTTCCTAACGTCAAAGATCATATCTATCAAAACAATGTGCGTGTGTGCGTTGGGGCACAGAATACATAGTTGGAGGAGTTTAATGTCGCGTTCCGAAACTCGCGTTTCTTTTGTATTAGTTTCGGCACGCGAGATAAAATGCATCAGTTTCCACGTCATTACATCAGTCAAACAAAAATCGCGTTACCAACAGTGTTTTATTATTTTTAATATCCAAATTTTAAATAAATGTTTTATTTAATTATTTTTTATTCACAACGCCCTATCACCAGGGTGACGGTTCTGTTCAAGATAAAAAAAACTAAAACTGCCACATTACAAATCTTTTTGACAGGACGAAGTCTGTCGGGTCAGCTAGTAAATTTATAATATTAGACATGGGCGCTGTTGGGAAGCATCACTCTTCTCCACCGCGTATGTATATTACCCACTGACATTTGTCACTTATAGACTAATGAAATGACAGTCGAAAGGGTTTGTTCGAATTGGTTTATTTCTTGTCACAATATTTTTGTATAGTCTACATGTCTGATACAACACATGGGTCATTTGAAGAATATTGATGATATTGCATAGAACTGGAACTCGATAATATTATACGATACTTAATACTAACACACAAAGGTTATATTGCTAAAGGTAATATTGGTTATATTAATAATATATATTAAAATGGAATAATACATGTGTATTTATTTGTAATGCTAAGGCTGGTTTCAGAGCGACGCGTCTCGGCAGCGCTGCCCAGCCGCGCGCGCCTCGCATTACACTAGATTGTATGTAGCCTTTCATAGTGACGCGTCTTGGGCCGCGTCTCGGCCGCGCCGCGGTCGGATCTCCTTCGATTGCCAGTAATGTCGACTTGCAATCTTTTAAGACGTCGTTGTTGCACTCTTTTCCATATAACGTATATAGCTTAATATAGTGATTACGTTTGCTGGCATAATGATTCTCTGCACTCGACCGTACACCACAACGAAGCGCGCGCGTCTGAATGTCGTTTCACAGCGAACGCGCTGCCCAGGCGCGCGCCCGAGCCGCGCGCGCCTGGGCAGCGCTGCTGAGACGCGCCGCTCTGAAACCAGCCTAACAAATTATTCACTTAACAGAATATGCTTGTACACACAACGAATTTTGCACTACAATTAAAAGCCATTTTAGCGTAAACGCTTTTGTAGCTATTCCTGTTACTCCCTCGAAATAGTAAAGGAAAGAAAAGAGAGGAAACTTGGTATTTGCCTTCCTAAACATGAACTAGCTGAAACTAGATGCTGCTTTAAAATAGGTGCTACTTATTGTAGAAGAAATATTAATAATAAAATACACGTCAATAGCTGCGTCTCCACTGGGCGAGCAACGTCGCGCGCGGCATGCGCGCTATGCTCGGGTGAAGCAAATTCGGACATATTTGGACGTAATTTTGACATTAACAGATTTTTCTGATTTTTTGACTGCTCAGTCAGTTGACAGTTGAAACAAAATGTAACACGATAATGCATGACCCAGCATTACCTCCTATGTTCGTGGCGAGAAATAAATTTTTAGGAAGGTATACCAGCCTTTACCGACGCCCTTCATTCCAGTTTTTTTTTGTACGAAAGGTCTGAATACGTAAATATTTAGCTAAAAGTCAGTCTAGATTTATCTATTTAAAACCGTATTTAAGCTAGAAACGTACGTAGTGACGCTCATCACAATAGTATCGACAATATCATAATTTTTTTACGGAGGTGCCTTTGAGCCGCTATTTTGCCGATGCCGGTTTGCTTGGTATGCGCGCACTCTCCCGAGCATGAGCATGCATTGCCTCGGACGAAACTCGTCCACACCGATTGCGAAGAGGTGAGCACTTGATGCTACTCGGCCTGTGTAGACGCAGCTTATGAACTATAAGACGTGTGTCCTGTAATACTAATTTATCTCATACAAATTTATTTCATCTATTCTATTTTTTACTAACCACAAAATGTAACTACTGGGTATAATTCGGAACTATGATAATGATAGTGATCACTAAAATTGTGTTCATGCATGTACATACTACAAAAAACTGTCTTTGTTGATTTGGGTATTTATTGGGAAATTTAAAGCAAATACGAAAGCTACCACTTACCACTAATTAAGGGAGCCCACGCTCGGGGCGCCTTTACACTTAGAACTTCACGAACTATTTGCTCGCACACATGTCATGAAAACAAGGTTCGCTAAGAATGAGGTTGCCACTACTACTTACTACACTAAGTACTTGCGATACTACGTTCGACGATAAAAATAACCGAATAAGTTGAATAGCTGCAGTAGGAACACGTTCCATTCAAGCTACGTAACTAGTGACACTCGTAGAATACGAAAATAGACTCGAATGATCCTCCTGTAAGCCTCAAAATATCAAGAGCCTTACCACAAAAAAGTTTGACTCGAGTTTAACGCGTGTCTAGCGTTTTTTTGTATGGAGTTTTATTTTAAACACGCGTTGGACTCGTGTCTAACTTTTTTGTAGTAAGGCCCTAAAAGTTTACCATATAATATGTACTTATGTAGTTAAATAAATTGTTTGGCACTCATTTTCAAATCCCTTTATATCAAAAGCGTGGCTCTCACCAGCAGTCGCACAAAAAAACAGAATTTGTCGGTACATCGAAGGTACTAATGAAAACAATGTGGGTTGCTGGGAGAGAGTCTACTCTGCAGCACTTAATTAATTCACTTCAAATATTCAATGTCTATTATTTTTAATTTATAATTATTTATACAATATAATCATTATATCGTAATGTAGATAGTTTTTAACAAATCATGAAAGTATAACAAAGTAGTAGATACGCACCAAGGAATGTAACCTATCAATGGCAAACGAGGGCGGTAACTTTCCGAGGTTGCAATTGATGTTACATCCGCGGTGCGTATACTGCTTTACATATCGAATGAAAAGTGATTAAAATAAAGCGATAAATACAAGAAAAAGATCAATAAATGTTGATTGTATCGTCTGGTACACAAATTGCATCACTAAACTTTTTTTTAAAGTTAAAATATTGAATTAATATGAAAAATAAAAATTCTAATGAAGTAAGACAGACATTTTTGTAATCTTAAGATTAATAGTAGTTTTAACTTTTGTTATCGTAATGTATTAATTCGACAAACTCATTTATTGAGGTTATAAAAATACAAATTATAAATATAAATACTTTTTCACGTTTTATTTTTCATCCGATGTCCGTATTCAAGCGACACAATTTCATACTGGCCAGTTCGAAACTTTAAATAAAATAATATATTAAGTAGTGATGGCCCGAACATAGGTTTCACCGAAAACGAATGTTCGGCCGAATATTCGGTAAAATGATTGCCGAACCGAATATTCGGCCGAATTTGGTGTCCATATAAAAACAATGAAAAGCCTCGAAAAGTTCGCGGAATCACACATGACCTCTCGCTACTTCACAAAATTTTCATATAAGAAATATTGACGACATATTTAAAAACTGCTTCACTCCTTGTTTTGACATAATCATGTGCAACGAATATTCGGTAATATCGACGAATACCGAATATCGGTTGGCCAATACCGAATATTCGACCCAACGCTAATATTAAGCATGTTTTTATATATACTTATATAAACTTTCCTCTTGAATCACTCTATCTTTAAAAAAAAACACATCAAGATCCGTAGGGAAATGACTTTGCCTTATACTATCATATAGTTATTAGCGGAAAAAATTACAAACGATGGTGCGCATTCCAATAGCGATGCTATACGACTACTGATCGCTACACCATAACGCTACACCCAGACCCTTAAGTTTTATCACTTGAAGTGTTGATCGTGTTGTGTGCTGAACATTAAATAAATAAATTGAAATAAAAGCTTTCTTACTCGTGTTCGAGCAAGTTCTATAACTTACAGAAATACCATCTTCGAATTTATTCGGTCTAAAGGAGGTCCAAGTATTTTTTATATGTGGGTACATTTTTCTTGTGGAAAGTTATTTAGTTTTGGGGCTGGACCGTTCAATTTTCTTAAATATTGCACATAATCATGTTTTAATTTCCAACTTCATTACCAACATTTGTTAAACATTAAAAAAATATAAGATTTAAACGGGTGTTTACTCGTAAGACATAACGTCGTCAGTTGGCTCAGTTTTCAAATGGTCAAGCTGTTCAGACGTAGCATTGTCGGTAGGCTCTGTTTCCATGGGATCGTCCTCAGGCTCTGTCTTAACATTTGAGGCCTCGTCAAGGTCAACCTCTTCTTTGGTGGTATAGGCAGTAGGTTCTATCTTTATTGGCTTTGGGAACTCTACGACGGCAGGTCCTGCAGCCTTAGGACTTGGGAACTCTTCGAGCTGAGGCTCTAATTTTCGCTTTTTCGGTTCGTGTTCATGCTCAGCTACTTTTTCTGAAACAACAAGTTATTCATTCGTTTACTCAGGTTCATTTAACTATAATCGCTTTGGTATAAGCATGGTATCACACCGTGTGTAAAGATGTAACTTACTTCTTCTGAAGATAGGTGGCAGGACCCCCCGAGTGATGAATCCGGTGTGTCCGGGCGTACTAGTCGGCCAAGCTCCCACCACGAACTGCTTCTCGCCTTCTGGCTTCTGTGCTACAGGGTCGCTGGAACCCTGGAATAGACAAGACAAGTAATAATTAAGCAATAAATTTTATTAGTGCAGTTCAAATTCCGAAAAAAGTCGTCTATATAAGTAGATGTTGAGTTTCGTGTGACATCCGGCTATATACTCATGTTTGGTATCGTTGGATTCGTCGTGATGCCCTGCAGGATCCGGAGTCTTCAATAAATCGGAGAAAGGGGAGAGAATGGGGCTTAAAGATGGCGGAATATTTTTTTGTACTGAAACTATCGTCTGGAGTATCAACTGAAAATTTGTGTAATCGACCTAAGAAAATTACTTAAGGCGTACCTTAAATATTCTAATGCGATATATTGTTGAAATCGTCTCGCAAAGCTTTTTCATTTGATACCCCACATGATGGTATAAAACTTTCGCCATCTTTAATTCCCCCTCCCACCCCCTTCACAACACGATTTCTTGACGACTCCGGCTTTCTGACTCAGGGTATCACAACAAATCCAACGACACCAAAAGCCGGATGTAACACGAAAATTGTTCCTCAGTACTGGCGCGAACCACACTATATCAACTTTAAATTTTTCCTTTCCCAACATAGCCCCCATAGAAAAAGTTGTTTAGTTTCATGGTTTGATCACGCTTGCAAAGTTTTCGTTACACCGTCTCTTACACCCCGTATATAGGCCAGGATGGTAGTTTGGTAGTTTTCTATTTAGTTAGATTCATCTGCAAATGACGTACCTAGTGACGTCAGTCTATCATCACCTGCTAACTGCTAAACGTGTAAGATCAACAGACATGAATTACGCCGATACGCTATTACGCACCTGCTGGCCTGATACGTGCTTGATGGGACGGTATGGTCGCGTTCAGAATTCATAGCTACTACAGCTTTGACCTAGGTATCAAAACAACTTTACCCCTGGTAAAGGTGCTTTAGTTATTTTCAACTTACTGAAAACTTAAGCAGGTGCTACTCGTGAACTTAGTAATAAGTTGTCTGCTATTTTTATCCTTTATTTAGTCGTTAGGTACAATACTGTGCAAGCCTACTAAATTTTGCAATCACCTTCTCCTAGGTGTTCCCAATTGTTTACCAAAGGGTCAAAACGTGCCTATAGTCGCTTTGCTGTCTGTGTGTCCATGCGTTTGTTACGGCTGTATCATATACCTAAACCGTGATAGAGTGCAATTTTTAGAGATGCCGTTGTCCTATTTCTACTATAAAACAATTACCTACTGAAAATTGAAATACAATAAAAGTTAAGAGCCGTCTTTGAAAACGTGTTCTTTTTTGCTTTATTTTATCTAATAGCGGTTCAGAGGTATCTCATAAACCATTATAGTAAAATATATATATTCAAGAACTTGTGTTTTATGTTATTCTTTAAATTTTATCATAATGGCACGGAACTCTTCGGGCGCGAATCTGACTCCCACTTGGACTGGTATATTTGTAATCAAAGTTTCTAAGAGCATCAGTTACTGAGACTTCTACAATTTATATCATTGGTCGATCCACCTCGATGGAGATGTAACTAGTAATAGGTTTCCCTCTACTTTGCCAAATCTTTTCGGGGTAGTCTGGTTCTCTTTAGACTACCGTCTTCGATATTTGAGGATCCTTCGGTATTGATTTCCGAGAATATCTTTTTTCTCTGGGCCGTGGCATATGTCGCCAGCAGTATATTTCGAAAACATCTGTTTTTTTCTTTCAGTAGCACGTATTCGCTACTACAAAGTTTGCATTATAGCCTTATAGTTCCTGATGTTTCCGTCAGGCATGTTGTGGTTAGTTCTTTTTAAATCCAGGTTGAAGTCTAGATATAGTTGAAGTTGAATCTGGCCTATGTATTCTTCTATTCTATCTGGCAAACATTTCCGTGGGTAAGCTTACCGCGCGGGGGTCAGGCACGGGGCATAATTATCGATGTCACGCCACGACGTGTCTCGTCCCTGTCGACAGCGGATAGTCTATTTAGCTGTGGGAACATTCACGGCACCCAAAACACCTGTTTCAAATTGCTATTGCCACATAAACAATACCATTCAGTTTACACGTGATCACTTTGGATCCGAATTTACTATCAAAGCTCTGCTCTGTCTTGGCTATAACTAAGTTCTAAAATATATCTGTTAGCTGCTGAATGGTCACATTGGTCACTCTCTATTTGATCGAGTCACTGGATAAGACTAGTTTTCTTAGTAATTTAGGGACCTATATGGGGTCGTGCTTAATTTCATGGGATTTTGCTTAGCACCTAATTTTAGTATTACCTACCTATTATCTGTAAAAGTTACATCACCTACAATTATTAACGGATTGAAATCCAGTGACTGTTAACATGGTTATTGTAACATTAGCGAAATATCGGTTACTCAAACGTGACAAAAAACTCAGTAAATACGAGTATGATGTTTGTTAGTTTTTGGATTTTGTTTAACTTTATGGAATAGTATTTTTTATTTTATTTTTTACTAAGGATAGGCCCGCATTTGTCTACTATCTCACCTGCTGGTAAGTGACGATGCAGATGATGATGGAACATGTTTGCCTAAGTAATGCGTATGCCTTTGACTTCAAATCAATGGTAAGTTTTGTAAAAAATGATTTTCTAAAGTAACTATATCTTTTGTGACATGATACTAACGGGTGTTCCTTAACCTAGTGATGTCCCTCAAGTTCTCTAATGCAGTAGGTATAACCATTGATATTTAGCCGTCTGGCTATGCCGCGCAGGGCCTGCTGATGTGATTTCTATGGTAGTGCGGCAGTGATCATCTAGTGGTCGTTCGGACTATTGGTATATAAATAAGTGCACTATTGAACGGTAAAAATAAATCCAGAGATTTTCCAAAATCCTGATTACATCATACACTTGCCTACGAATAAAAAGAGCTATTCTAGAAACATCTGAGGAAGAAAATATTTTGTAATACAAATCTAGGTATTGTTCTAAACTATATTTTCGTAATGATAATGACAGACGTCGGCGGTGGCGCCATGCGGTGTCTAATAACAGGCCAGGAGCGCGCCGCAGATGTCCCCTCTCATTCTGTGGAATTACTAAACGCAGCACTCTGCTGTCTGCGCCCGGCCTATCTAGGCCAGCGTACAACAGTGATTCGGCATTGTCAGAAGTGATCACAGAGCATTTGTCGCGGAAGTCCTACCTAGCTAGTAGTATACACTATGTGTATATAGGTATACTACTAGCTAGGTAGGACTTCCGCGACTTCCCAACGATTTATTGAAAAAGACAGTGTAGGTATGTGACAGCGTACATGAAGATAAGGCAGAGACATGAGCTGGTTTGGTTCTGAATGGAGAACCAAATCAGATATTTGACTATTGTATAAAAGCTTGCGGCTTCAATAGTTATCATTATCATTATCAGATAAGCCAGAACTAATTTGCCTTTTTAAAGTAGGTAGTACGTACCCACACCCAGGTACTCAAAAATGTTAAACCGCTAGATGTGACCAACATATTCATAGTGTAATTGTAAGTATTTGAATTACTCGGAACCTTGACAGAGTTGCGGTGAAGATTACACTAATTTAGATCCCGACCTGCGCCGGCGCAGCTTAAGCTAACCGCAGCCTCAACTGAACCGAAGACCTTGGCCTGCTAGTCGACAACATCCCATAACCCCTATAACACTGTCTTGTTATACGACATCGTATCAAGGTTAAAATTATACGCATCGCGTATTATTTTTGCTAATAGGCGGTATCAATAAAATCTCCCGCAAAGGATATGAAAAATTGCTCACATAAGACAAATTTGCGAGCATAACAATAATTGCCTTACATTAACAGAGATATCAAGCCATTAACCGCTTTAAAACAACATAATATCGAAGGCAGATCGCAATATGCGCACGCACCGCAATTACGTAACATAAATTCAAACTTGGAACGCGCGTGATCGATGGGACTATTGGGTTCGGAAACCCAACAAAACCATGTCCAGTTGTTATAGATTTGATTTATGACTACAATTTCATAAAGTACCTAAATCGTTCCGTTAATTTTAGATGAGGCATTTAAGACATCATTGCGGTTGCCTAACAATCCACTACTATATTATGAGTTTGCTACTCTGAAACGTCGGGATGATTACGTTTACCTATACCTATGACTGTACATAAAACAGATAACACGCTAATAACAATAAAACAGGTAATATGCCTTCTAATACTACCGATTATGAGAACATAAAACCCAGATTAAAACGTAAAACCTTCATGCTGTCAACACAGAATTTAACCTCTCCACTGGATGACATGAACAAAAAGAACATAAAACAAAAAAAAGAATAACGAGCAAAGAGGCGCATTAAGAATTGAGATAAGAGAGATGGACGAGCACTCAGCGGCGCGCGGCCAACTTTATTATTTATTGACACTTAAAATAATTACCTGTTGGCCCGTGCCGAAATGTGGCGTGGATCGTGGACATCGGGAGTCGAAGACACTGACCTAAAATTACCCGTGGACTGGTTGTTGCTACATTATTGGTGGCACGCATTGAAAATCGCCATTTTGGCGCTGGCAGTCAAGGAAAGCAAATACGAAAGTATCCGAAACTAAATAATTTAATTCCGAATTCGCCACTGTGGCGCTGGCAGTTAAGGAAAGCAAATACGGGAGTACTCGGTACTCTCGTAGGTGGCACTTCAATTAGGGCCGCAAAACTAGCTGTCATTTGTACTGTACGGGACAAACTATCTAGTGCGTAGATAACTTCATATCAATGGTCGAAGACATGAACATAACTAGAGCGTAGTAAAAAAATAAATGTCTCTAGGTACATGAGTGTGTAGAAGGATGTTTTTTTGTTTATAGTTGTTGGCTACTGGATATTAGCAGCTTTTTGTCGCCAGTTTTTGTTCTAGCGTCATTAAGTACATTAGTAAATAAATATATGGGTTTTAAATATCACTTTGTTCGCCCATTACATGATAAGCCGTACGAAAGAAGCAGAAAGTAGAATAGCACATTGTATGTAGCTTGCAAATTAAGTACGTTCATTATCCTTTTCTTGAAGTATTTCAAACAAACACTTCGTATCTTAATACACACTTCTGAGAAAATGGCGACGCTATGCAAATAAACTGGTCAGAAAGCGAAAAAAGGTGGCGATAAAATGAGCGAGCTGCCAAAACGGTCGAGAGGAAATACAGGGTTATCAGCGAGGCATGTACCCTGTCGCCATAAACGTCGTCGAATGATAAACACAGCGGCGAGGATTTAGACGTCCGACGTCGGACCCGGCACCGGGCGCGGATCAATAAGAAATAAATAAAAAGTTTCAAAGATACGGTAAAAAGCGTTGGTAGCAGCCAAAACACATGTTTCTGATACGCCGCACGCACGCCACAGGTGGTTCCTATATTCAACTATAATCACATAAGTAATAACTTACATACATATATCACGCCTTTATCCCTTACGGGGTAGGCAGAGCGTTAACGGCCGTAAAAATACGTATCAAATATAGAGGGCCGTTTGAGATTATTTGTGTATCACTATAGAGACAGGTTGTCAGCCTAAAAGTTGTAATACAGCTGAAACCGTCAAGTCCCTCAGTCGCCTCTTACGACACCCTTGGGTAGAAAATGTGGCGATGCTATTCTAAGCCGGCATCACACGGCAGAATAAGTAATAAAAAAGAAAAAATCACAGGTGCACCGTGTGTACCCGCGGGGTGATTGTAGTTGCAATACTTACACTACTACTGAGTAATTAAAAAGTTTGTTTAAGACAGACACCTACTACAGGTTACTGTAGTAGGTGTCTAAACTGTTTATTTTATTGAAGAAAATTAATACCGAATGTACCGTTTTTGAAATTGTGATAGGATGTATTTATATACTTATGACATGTAGATAAAACATATTATGCAACGATTAAGGTCCCTGTCGTAAATCAGCGACGCCATTACGCGGCCATCTGTCAATAACGAGAGCGCATGAATCACGCGCAAGCGCAGATATGTCGTAATGAGCCTGTACTTGATCGCTTGATGCGTACCAGAATGAATAAGCCACTCGACTATGTATCACTAATAATCACTATCAATGCCTTGTCATTTGGAACTTGGTGAAGGCAAATAGTTGTTTATTAACTACAAAAATACTTTCTTGCAAGTTGTCGGTCTTACGATACAAAAGCAGGTATGCCATTCCTCGAAAAAGTTTGCGTCTTATCACCTTTGAAACCAGTTCAGATCTAAACCAAGGATAGGCCTAAACCAAAGAATATTCTAAAACTACTCTAAAATAGCTCTTGCTTGGTTCTAAAATAGTGGTTCAGTTCAAGCAGGAGGAAGCAAGATGGAGATGACGGTGGTTTGGGTGATAGAAATGGCAACGCGTGTAAATAGCACAACCGATGATTTCCTATAAAACGTAGATTCAATTGAAGGTTTTTACAAATGGAATGAAGAAAGAGTAGAGATTTTATTTCGAATGTCAACGGGGTGTAAGAGACGTTGTAACAAAAAATTTTTTCGAGTTCCCATGCAAATTCTCTCACCTGATCGGGAATTTTATATGGAATATCGAAAAAAAAATCACGTTTACCAACATAGCCCCCATAGAAAAAGTTGTTCAGTTTCATGGTCTGAGCACGTCTGTAAAGTTTTCATTACACTTTCCCTTACACACTGTATTAAACTATACTATAGCTATATGGTATTTAAGCTTCCGGTCGCAAAATGTGTAGATACATTAATTGCAACTACCCCTCTATAAAATTACCCGATCTTGCGAATTTCGCAAGGGTTGGCGTCAGAAAAATATTAATTATTTAAATCTTTTACAGTAAACTGTAAAATCTACTAGGAAAACTAATTTGGGAATATGTTACCAGTTTAGTTACACTTTTTTAGCATGTTTTTTCGTTATTTATTTACAGGTAGAATGGTAGTTCTGTCGCACCGTATACGCGAGAAGCATTTGAAGTACACATGTGTGCTTTCACGAGCGCACGGTAGGCGGTCTTAATGACTTACGAGTGAAAAGATTAAATAAAGTAAAAAATAATTTTCGGTATCTTGTATACCTGACCTGTAACCTAACCTAACCTAAGATACCGTCTAATAGTTTATTCTGAAAAGCTAAATAAGTTCCTAAGTTTAAGAACCTAAATAGGTCCTACAGATAACAAGACTTAAATAGTTTTTGATTTAGATGCCACCTCGCATATATTTATAGATGTAGCTGTTGTTGTTCACTACCACTTACTTCAATGTTTACTATGTTGTGTAGTTTACTACGGAACCCAAGTTATTCAGCCTGATTCTCCCTCATGTTTTTGCATCACTTAAATGTGGCCGCACGACTCAACTGCCGAATGTGCTCATTGGTACAAATAATAATTTAGGATATTACGGCATTTATAACTTATGTGACTTCTTAATGCTGTGATAACGTTACAGATGACAGTTTGTTGAAGGATAAAACTTTAAAATAATTTAAGTCTTATCTTAAGCTGTATCGTTTAAATATTATAGGACAAAAATGTATTTTACAACTTTTTGACACGTTATTTTTTACATTTAAACGTACGTCATGTTTCAATCGTGCATGAAATATCCTTAACTTTGATGTTAACGTGTAAGGTTAAGTGCATTTGATTAATTCGGATTTTGGATAAATGAACGTGTATTCAATCTGTTTACGTATTTGACCATTTTTTAAATCAAGGTACGATTAGTAAGTGATGACAAATTAAGTTAGTTTTTGTCATTGTAACGTTTATTACCCGGCGGAGATAGGCAGGATATACAACTTCATTGTTACATTAATCAAAACGTAGAATGGATCAATATGTAAAGCTAAGCGTTGCATTAGTATGAGCCTTGATCTAAGCCCCTGATCAGATAGCGCAAATTACTCAAACAATATACTTGACATTGACTGCATGACTTTCATTCATAGGCTTAAATACGAACATTAAACGAGACTTCATTGAGTGCAAGTGTGGACGAATGGACCCCCCGCGAATCGATAATACGATTATGTGGCGCAATCAATCGATTATCATTCGTACCTATCGACTGAATAATCCTGTGCTGCGCCTGCGCTTTCACCGGGTGTGAATGTCACATCTCAGTGACATTATTAAATCGGGATTATTAATTTCATGAAGTGTTTGTTTCATTAAAAAATCCTTTTTGTTCCGGTCATTTACTCTTTAAAATATATCCCTTCTGAGAGTCACATTGATCGCGATTATGCAATCAATCATGATAATGTAAGCGCTATAAACTGGAGTAACTTCCAACATGGTAAAAGAGTAGGAAGCGTTTATATCTGTAGATGACACAGTATATGAAAGTTCATCTTTCGTAAGTCGTCTCATATAAGATGTCTGATGTGGAGCGTGAAATGGTGTTAAAGTTTAAGTTTAATTCTTGATATTATATTGCGACATTTGAGACAGACACTTACGGTTGCTTGCGGTAAGATATTAAATACTATACTGTCAAAAGCCGGAAAGGCCGATAAAATTATTATTATTATGAAAGTTTAAGCTTCAATCAAACGATGTTACCGTAGCGCGTCGAATGCCGCGAAAATGCTTGCACGTAGCGTTTTCTCAGGAAGATATTATGAATGAGCTCGGGTCGAGTCACGAGCTGGTATTGTGACGATTTTTTGTCGGGTCGTGACGCTTGCCTTCCGTGTCGGAGGTCGGCTGCGGCGGAGTGTCCACTGCTGCCGGCATCACCGCGTTATTTTAACTCTTATTTCTAAAATACGCCAAATATTACAAGATGAATTTGACACATTAGTCCTTAAAATTGACAAATTTTCGGTTAGATATAGTCAACTAAAACAGATTATGCTAATATTTACCTTAATGTGGCTAAGATTAAATCAACAGGCATTAGCAGACATGTTGTCTTTAAAATTGTTCCGACACAGATTCGTGTTCAAGGCGTCGACAGTAAATTTGTTACAGACCTGGCTAACATTGTATCGCATTATGTCGATACCAATGGATAGCCACCACCGCGGTCAGACGGGAGCTGTGTCGTGACCTGACGCGGTCCATCAGTCACGAGATGTCCATCTTTTCCTGACTCCCGAATCACAGTTACCCTTTATTCCGAATTTGAAACAGTGGTACAAAAACTCCCTTTGAACAAAAATTTCAGCCGGATCACTCATTGTTGCGTTAACCGTGCAATCACGAATCGAGGAATCAATGCATTTGTGATTTGTCATTATAGCAGGGCTAGATATAACTAACTAGCCCATTCTGCAGTTATAGTGGACACACACAAAATTTAAGGGTCGATGCACATGAATATTGATTGTCATAATTAAACGACACTGGCGCGACATAACCCGAGTTCAAATATTGCTTACTTTATTTCTGCAGTCACATCTCATCACATAAGTAGTCGTAGCAAAGAAAATCAACTAGATAATTTGATTATAGTCAGTATAGATTATTTGTAGGAAATCTCAAGAATTACTCGTTCAAAAACAACCCAGCCCTGTCCCGGATATAAGTATTCAAGGCATAAGAATTTCTTTGATCATATTTGCTTATAATTCAACCCTAGATAAGGCTTCGATTTCGATCTTGAGGCAATCGATGTCTCAACTGCGGGTCATTAATCTGCCGCTGGGAGACAAAGGCCGCCAAATTGTGGCCAAATGAACTCATTATCCGGTTGTGCAATAGACATTTTTCAATCAACTGCCAGTTTAAGGCCGAGCTCATATTGGGCGTTGCCCTAAAGGTATTGTTGTCATGTAATAATCACTTAACTTTTAAGATCATCTTACCTAATTAGAAACCTATAGAGGTAGGTACTTATGATGCCTCTGTACCTATTATTAAGGCCAAGCAAAGGCAAAGCAAATATCCCACCAACAAAGCAAAATACGTTTTCAAGTATTAACTTGAAAACTCAGTTTTTTTTTCAACTCTTATATATTTTTGACACTACATATTTAGTTTTTCATAGGTTAAGAAGAAGAATAGGTATGTCCTGAAGATATTTTGTGTTACGAGTTCGTTGTTTCTAGCTACAGAAGGATTAAATTAAACCCAAATAAGTCAGGCTTTAGTTTTCGGGTTCAAATCTTGATTTGTGTTTTGGAATGAACGGTTTTTGATTGAGAGTACCAAAGTAAATAACTTGCATCTACGAGATTGTTGACAACATTTCCGAAATGTTTAATATTCAATAGCAGATGTAACTGACACAGATAAATAGCTGTTTATATTAGAAACCTGAGTATTTACGTTACACTCAGCCGAGAACCTTCAAATCGGGACCTTTGACATCAAACTCACTCCACGCCATTGATTTAATAAGCTGGCTGTCTAGTCATTCACCAGGATTAATATGTTTTTGTAATAAAGGTAAAGTTAATAAAAGCCACAGAACCTTAAACGGCGATTGTCTCGTTGAACTTGTGTGTAAGTAATAGTGTATAAGTGCAATTGGTTTGCATAATAAATAAAATGGTGGTACGAGTATAACATCGCAGCTGCGTACAGTACCTAAACTCACGTTCAGGACGATAGCTGTCATAAGGAAAGGACGTACCTAGTTCAATTACAGATGCATACATCAGCTTGCAAATCTCAAGAGGTCATTCCGACATTTAAGTACAAGTAGGTTACTTTTATGTAAGTAGGATTTGTCGCGATCGATCTCTTTCTACTCATAGGCCGTTTTATAAAATACAATATTTTAAGTATTCAAACTTGAATTCGACTCGTTCTCGAAACCGAGCCCACGTATGCGTAAGCGCAGACAGTGGGCGCGCGATTTGTCCACAAACTAACAATAAGATTAGTCGTGAATAAGTTCTTGGAAGAATAATACACAAAGGAAAGTGCATCGCGACTACTTATACCTAAATTAAAGGACATACACATGTCACTCCTTTATCCCTTGCGGGGTAAGCAGAGCGTTGACGGCCGCAAAAATACGGTCACTATGGCCACGTCTGACAATATTGAGGGCTGTTGAGATAATTTGTTTAACACTATAGTAACAAATTGTGAGCCTCTCGCCTAAAAGTTGTAATACATAAGTAAATTAATGAAGTTAAGCATTTTTTAGGTAGGCCTTTACCTAGGGCTAAAAATTAAACTTGCAGTACTCAGCGGTTTTTGTTGATGAGAGCTAGGGTTTAGTTCGGACCTAGTTTTCAATATTCCTAGTTTAAATAAGTACATAGACATATATTTTGGGAACCAACGTGAAGTAGTAAAAAAATGCATAATCCAGCTTGTTAGGCCTGTGTTACTCATGGTAAGTAATACGGGCCACTGGTGTAAATATACCTCCTACACAAATGCCACTGTCTTACTCGCTCAAGTGTGCATATTCAGAGCCGAATTGCAGCAGGGGACAATGGGTACAAAGCGGTTACTAGATCGGGGTCAAGACAGGTCACGACCCGACGTAGCTAGTCTTGGGCTAAGTTTGGGGTCAAGCTGCCGTCTTTTACAGGCAGAATTTTACTATTCAATGTTTCATTTAAATACTTACTAGCGTTTCCAAGTGCAATTTCATTTATTGCTTGATTGATAGTTCTATCATGGGAATAAAATAAGTATGTACCCGTCGATACCTAGAAGTTGTTGTGTTATAATTCTAAATTTATAACTTTAAATGTTTTTTTTTACTAGGATTGATTTTCTGAACACACACATATTATTCCTTTGGTTCGTATGCAAATAATTAATAGCATACCTATATCCAATATCAATGGCAGGATAAGCAGAGCGTTAAAAACAGACTGACGAACTCCACGTTTAAAAAACATTTGAGTGTTGTTCAGAACAATGAGTAACATCACTAACATCATCATAGTCAGTCAGTCACATGTTACCCTCGAATCCCTTGTCGATAAAGAATCCAAATAAAGTACCCTAAATGTAAGTAAAAGGGTTTCTTTTAGGTTAGATAGGTAATTCAGACTTTTAATCCGTGCTGCGATCTAGACTATGTATTGAATTTCAATCTCACTTGTATTTAAAAAATCTGACCCTGTTACTTTTCATTTGAAAATTTCTTATACCTAATAGGTACGCCATATATTAAGTTTGCTAACGCAATATTTCTGAGTGACTAACAAGATCAGATGACGCCTTACAGCACAAGAACAATTAGATTGATATCGATCGGAGTACAACCAGATATTACCAACTGACATTAGCTCCTTACTCCATCAGGCGGGTGAAACAAAGGTCCGCCAATACTTCAACTCAGCGGCCGCTTTCATATCGTGATCCAAGGATATTAATAGTTTAAACGTAATTTCTATCCGGTCGGACCCACGACGAATGCTATTGTTTGGTGGCCGGACACATTATCAATCACAATTACCAATGTAGTGCTTAATCATATGCATTCAATTAATTAATTTTAATTCAATCAAGGTGAATATTATGATCATAGCGACGCGGAATGTCACTGAGCCCGCTTCCGACATTTTGTGATCCTAATATGAACACACGATGTGTAAAGTTTTTAGCACGACTTGTGAGATGGAATTTGGCCGTAGGTATAAGGACATGAGTGGAGCGCAAAGGTTAAACGCGAAATGTCTAATCTAAAAAAGGGACAGTGTCCTCAATAATAGGTGGTCCTGGTCCACTTTGGTATTATAAGGGTGCATGGGCGCCGGGCGAGCCTGCGGTGCCTGCAGCGACGGACGAGCTGAGTTATGTCCCGTCAGCCAGCCCTCAGCAGCGCCTCTCTAAGTGAAATAAATTTTAATAACGGCCGAACAACGTACCTAATTGGTATAATTCCTCTATTCCATTAAAATGTGATGTCTGCATTTCCTTCGGCTTTCCTTTGTGGACAGAGATGTTTTGCGAGACTAATTGCACGTAATTGTTTACTTGATATCTTTATACAACGACACTTAAATGAGCCCAAATTATAAAAAGGACAGCAAGTAATTTAAATAATGCAAGCTAGGAAAGCTACAGGCGAAACTAGTTTGGCAATAAACTTGGAAGAAAACAATTGGATCGCTATGAGTCAACGGAGCGTAGCAGCCGTAGCGCTGCCTGAGGCTTTGAACGATTGAAAAATGTTTTACGAAACGATCTTATTCTATTATATTAAACGTAAGTTGAGTTGAATTTATAAGACCATGCAGAAATAAGGCGCTAAGCATAAATTCGTGTTACAATGTAGGTGCAAGTGTGAACGAGTGACAGCTAACAAAACGTAAGAAAATGTCACAGCCGCGAAATAAATCGAGCGGGAAAATAAAGCATTTCGCCGTGTCCCCGTTTCTCGGCGGCGCGGCGGCGGCGGGGCGGCCTCGACGTCGATGCGGTGTTCGGCTCAGGTACCATCTTGATAGGGTTTCTCGCTCGTGGGAACACTCCTCTGCGGACCACTAATTTATTGCCTAGTGCTTCGCTACATGCGACTGACGACTCTATCCCGCGCCACGCCGCTGCCTCGTAAATTCACATCGCAAATGAGAGCAAGCCAAAATGTAGTGCACGAGCGCAGCGCTCTTATGTTCTCCGCGCAGTGCGCAGGCGCAGCGACAACGTCAAACCATGCGACACAGCCAAGCTGCCACGGAAATAGGTTAGGTACTACTGAGGTACTTCTTATTCGCGTGACTAAGTTTATGTGAAAGATTCACATCTGACTACCGAGTGTTCTACTAAATTGTATGCGATTTATACCGTGGAATTAAATCAAAGCATTTCGAGTGAGGCGAACCGTTCCAGTTGCTCATAAAGAGTAATGATGCATCTTCGAAAGTGAGTGGCGTTCACGGCGTCTGCGTCTGCATCCTCGTGATGTCCTGAATATCGTCCTATATCCATAATGGCGTAACAAGAGCGACGGCTCATGTTATATTTCATTCACACGGTGTTCCGTAAATCATATTACTAAATTAAGTGTAACCGTTCGCTAACCGGTGGCATAAATAAATACGAGCGTGCCAAATGATGCACGATCTACATTAAACGTTTATCACATTCACAACGGAATGCTTACGGTATGCACTTCTAATGCTGGCAAATTTTGATATGAGACTGATTGAGGTAAAATACTCATTGCGCATTTAAATAACCAATGAAAAGTTATTTCTGGAATAAGCACTACGAGTAATAAAATGAATAAGAACCATGTTCGCAAACATCATTGTTTTCTCTTTGGGCAAAGTACCATTTACTTCAGGTATCAATATAGCGTAGATATGTGTACAAGCCTTCCTGTTCTGTTCAATTTCAAAGCATGGATTGAATTCGATAACCACTTACTTGCTCCACAATTTCAGTAAGTAATTGAGCTACTTAAGTGTTACTGTGGTTATATGTAAAGAGCGGTTCCCGTTTAGTGCCGGGTTAAAATAACATCCACCCAGGGCCGTCTTAACACATTTGCCGCCTATAGGCTATCCAAATTTTGCTGCCCCCTCAACCCATCCCATCCGGCTTCACCTCAGCCGTTTTTTTTACCTGGCCCGAAGGTATAGTATTAGGTGGTCCCACATCCGAACCTGTTGTCGGTTCTCGTCGGATGTCGTCAATTGTATGCGGTTGTCGTCGTTTGTCATCGAACCGATGACTTGACGACAAGCTCGAATACATAAAAATGTCGCAGACTGTTTTCGATTTCTTGCACTATATCCGTTTCTATGGCGTTAGGATAGGTTTGTTCTAATGAAAGTGCTTTTTCTGTGAGAGTGTGTATGTCTAACTCTTCTATTTTGGTAATAAATGCAAATTTACGGCTCCTGTCTTTTTTTAAATTCGGTTACTAGCCTATCTACGAGGACGAGAAACGTATTTACGCGGAATGCGTCACTCGCAGTCATTATATTTTGCTCTTCTGGTGTTTCGTCAAATTTTCTTTTGCTTTTCGGCTGTGTTTTTCCCATGTCTTTATCGTATTGTTTGCATACGCTTAAGTCTATTGCTTTATATTCAAAATATTTGAAATTCTCGTTGGGATACAAAAAACTGACGCAGTAAATTATATTGATCAGCAACGGTTACCAAATCTACGGTGGAAGAGTGAATTTGAACATTTACTTGATTTATTCTTTGCAAAAAAACATTTCACACTACAACCATTACCGCCGTTTCCAGTTTTTTTTTAATTAGAAAGTATTCCCGACGCTTCGTTTCGAGTAACAGGTTTTTCAGTAGAGTCGTCCTTAATTGATTCTAAAGTTTCAAGAACTTTGTGCCAAGAATCTCTCAAACTTTTACACGCGTCCTCCCTAGCTGACCAATGTGTCAGATTCACTCTTTTCAGGGTATTGCTTTTCCCGATTGTACTCGTTAATTTTTGCCAGCGATGTGTCGAGCTTGCAGAAAACCTAAATTTCCTGTAGTAGCATGAAAAATCGACAAGCCTCTGTACACGATTCAGCAGCAGCACATGCCGCTAAATTTAGAGAATGTGCAGAACAAGGCACGTAATCGGCAAAAGGGGCTTCGTTTTTAATCTTTGCCTGTAAGCCGCTATATACACCAGACATGTTCGCCGCGTTATCATAGGAGCGTCCACGACTGTCTTCAATATTTATTTCTAGCGTTTTGAGTTCCGTAATAACGGCAGAAAACATGTCTTTAGCCTTATGCCCGACTGACGGAATCAAATTTAGAAATCTTTCACACGGTTCGCCTGTATTTAAAACATATCTAACGACAAGAGTAAGGTGATCCACGTGTGCTAGATCTGGTGTTGAATCAATGATGATCAGGGAGGGAAAAATATTAATTTAGCGATTATTTTCTATTAACTCCATTTTATATTAACTATAATTATTTTTTTTGACCAATTTTGCCGCCCCCCAAAATCTGCCGCCCTAGGCTTAAGCCTACTTAGCCTAGTGGATAAGCCAAGGCTGCATCCACCATTACATTTCTACCTTTTGTGTGTGTCCTAAAATTTACAAAATCTTTCGAGGAATGGGCATCGGCATTCCCTGCCTGCATCATATGACGTTTCACTAATCCTTCTGGCGAGTGCGGTGAGAATGGTTCTGTCCCCATATCCAGCAGTGATTTTTGCGACTCTTCGAATGAAGTTAATAAAAATAAATATAGTGCAGTTAAAAAGTCTAGTGTCGACTAGTGCTAACATAGAATACTTGTCTGGAACAAAGCAGACTATAGCAATGTGTAGATACAAGGACCACTTGAGGGCCACATTATTTCAGGTTGATTTGGCCATGTTCGCCTTGTCATTGATATAAGAGTTCGCACCACAAGACCTAATGTTGTAGACGCTTGCCTCGCGAAAGCGGGTTGGTTTCGAAATATGTACAATATACTAAACTATGAAGATGCTTTTAAACCAATTTGGTTGCAGTTGTGTGGCTGTATTACTGAACAGTTCTCGATTATCTTATAATTTTATTTATGACTAGCTAGTGCCCGCGACGTTGTTCGCGCGTTGTAAATTAATTTTGCACCTAGTTATATAAGGTGTAAATATATTAGCTGCAAATATTTTAAAGGGTGAATCAGCCTTTGAAACTGAACAACTTTTCCAAATACCATTTTACAATACCAATTTCTATATCTCTTACAGTTATAAGACATATGTTGGTCAAAATACCCACTTCTCTCGAAGGATAAAGCAATTTTCCCGCAAAAAAAGTAACCTACATGTTAAGTTGGCTTATTGCCTATACACCATAAAAAGTATCATCAAAACAAGTATGTAATTCTAATGCGCGTTACGAGTACCTACACAAGTTCGGACAGAGCGAGGCGCGAGGTATTGCGTCCGCGCGTGTCGAGCTAGTAGAGAGGAAGAGGAAGGGAACATGGCCGACTGCCTATATCATATGGTTTCCGGTTGGGACCATGTTCACTCCCGTATCTTAGTAACAATGTTGACGGCGGTGCCCATAAAAGTGCAGTGGTGACAGCCAATGCAACGCATGTGTTCAAATCCATCATTTCAATCCCTTTATTTTTAAAGTGGTGACTGCGCAAGAATGTTTGGAATACCGAGTTAAGACGGATGTTGTGGGTTTCTATTAAATCTGACAAGCACATTACTTGTTAGAAATTTCTATTAAATCGGGCAGGCTCTATTAAGGTATCTGATTGAGAGGAGCAGATTCAATATATCTTTCTAGGCGTTAATAGCATCGAACTATCGACTCCCCTATTATTTTGTCAAGGTCCGGATTTATAGATCTCAATGGTAACGGTAAAGTCATGTCGGATTTGGTCCTGGACACTTTGTGCTTCGCAAGATTCTGTTGAGTAGGTACATAGCCCTTGCGCTCTAGGGCCTTGTAGGGCCTTCCGACGCACACGTCAGCACTTTAACTCTCACGTAAGTGAGTGTCACTTTGCTCGGTGGTGGTATTATTTTCTTTAGTCGGAGTATTCGATAAGAGACCATTCGCTAGTCGACACAGTTCTAAAGGGCGTCGACGACGATGGTGTTCATACAACGGTTGATGCTATCGGACTTCAAACTGCTGGGATAAAGCAAAAGGTTGCTGATAAAGAGCTAGTGAACAGTCAAGTTAGATGACATATTTTATTTTGAGTGACTGCGTAAAGGCTGCTGTAATTTAACTTATGTGAAATAATGTTCTATACAACAACCGCAAGTGCACTACGTATTACTTAATGTTACATTGTATGGTTCACAAAGAACGCGTCTATCGATTGGCAATGTTGCCTAAGCTTTTACTTTTATCTATTGAAACCGTTCCATTGAAATCTAAATTCTAATCAAACATGAAGGCTGAATCCATACCGGCCGTAAGTCGTAAGTATAGCACACATAGCCGTAACGAGCGATTTCACGGCAAGCGCATCCTTTCGCCACGGCTGTCGGCTCTCGATCATGCCGCCATCTTGCCTGCGCATGCGACAGATTTGTTGCGACACACGTGCAGCAATATAGAATATAGTGTTACACTGCCCTCAATATCTTTGTTCTTTCATTTGCATTGTCTATGTATGTTCATAAATATAATTGGAACCTCGCTGTAATCCAAAAGATAACAATCCTTATAAACAGCGATGACAGACCATCCACTACATGTTATTCTAGCTCAGAACTAAACAGGCTGTAAATAACAAAGATTCATCTCTGTAAAATTGTTTTCTAAGTCAAACATTGTTCACTTTCCTGTCAGTCTGTAGTGACTGTACTCATTCCGTAAAATGTTAACACAAGCAAGTACAGCGGAGGACGAAATTGGTAGTCGCATTTGTTTTTGTCGAAGTGTGTAGTTAGTACCTAGTTAGAGTACAGGCAAGGCGTCGAATGACACTTGTACGACAAGCTGTACACCCTTGTGCGCCCGCGCTTTCGCGCCGAGCGAGCCCGTGCGCGCGCGCCGTACCCGCAACAAGCCCTGACACTGTTTGGACACGCGACAGCCACAATGACTTCGGTCGCGTCGCGATCGCTCGATAAGATGCTATCGACCGACGCACGCGCCGACCGACCCGGTTTAGACCGGACCGTGAAATTAAACCGATTTATAGCTCTGCTTAATAGCTTTCTGGATTAATTGTATGGAAATTGGTGTTTAGCAATATTACAACAAGGTACCTATGTGTCGTTTGATTAAGTCGCGCGGCAGGGATTGTATTTACTGGAATTACATTGTTGGTTACGAAAAGCAGGACATAATCGACTAGGCGTGCACTATGTAAAAGGACCTATGATAGTGAGGAGTTATGGGTTTTGGCTAAGATCAAGATAATATTGACGAATGTTGCTGAAATCCAATTTATACTTGTAACTACCTATTATAATTAAACTCAATACATGCAAAACAATCAACTAGATAGATGGAAAGGAGGAAAATGCTTTTTACTATCGCCGTTCGACGCTGATAATACTGTTAATATTTATACCACATTTTTAATATTTTTCGAGTGCAGTACGTCGTTTTTGGTTCCCATTTCCACCAACTACGCATGGTTTGCCAAAAGTGTTTTCATTGCAGGAGAGGGCGCTAGGTTGATTTGTCCTACCAAACAAAACGAACCTTGCCCCCCGAAAAAATTACCGTTTTTCCTGGATAATAGATTATATTGGATCATCAACATACAGCAAAAATGTTCTAGATTGTTGATTTACGTGAAAAAATATTTTGTTTTTGATTTTATATGTACGTAGTCGGTCCCAAAGTTCTGTCACTGGCATATTATTTTTGAATTTAGAACACGGATTTGGAAAAGTTTTATTGCATTCCGTTTTTGAATGTTTAACAATTATTTTAAAACAATAAATAATCATTTGGCGCGATTTTTCACGATGGAGTGGACTTTGAAAGAAAACCGAATAGCAGTTTTGGCGTTGCGTCGCTGTGGGCACTCGCCGAGTACCATTTTCAAGTTGCTCAAAAAATTTAAAATAACGCTTAGGTTTGGGTATCGTACTATAACTAGGTACACTGAAGTCTCTAGTGTTGAGGACAAGAAAAGAACTGGCCGGCCTCGCTCCGCCAGAACACCAGCAGTGATCAAAGCGATCAAGGAGCGCATACGAAGAAATCCTGTCCGAAAACAGAAACTTATGGCTTTGCAGATGAAGGTTAGTAGAAAAACAGTCAAAAAGGTTTTAAACGAAGACCTTAAGCTGCGAGCATACAAAAAAAAGAGTGGGCACTTACTTAATGCCCGTTAAAAAGAAATTAGACTCAAAAGATCTCGGGTGTTGTTAAAACGGTACGCGAAAAACCGGCACCGCGATATACTTTTTACAGACGAAAAAATTTTTGATATAGAAGAAAAGTATAATAAACAAAACGATAGAGTGTACGCTACCAGCTCTGAAGAAGCAGGAAACAAAGTTCCGCGGGTGCAACATGGGCATCATCCCTCTTCAGTCATGGTCTGGTTAGGAGTCTCCTACTATGGGCCAACTGAGGTTCATTTTTGCGAAAAGGGGGTCAAAACCAGCGCAAAAGTGTGCCAAGAGACGGTTTTGGATCGGTACGTCAAAGACCTGCCCAACACACTATTTTCAGGACATCACTTTGTATTCCAGCAGGATTCTGCGCCCGCTCACAAAGCCAGGACCACTCAAGCCTGGTTTGAACGTCAAAACATTGAGTTTATAAGACACGAAGATTGACCTTCCTCCAGTCCGGACCTTAATCCTCTGGACTATAAAATTTGGCAGGTCTTAGAGAGCAAGGTCTGTGCTAAGCCCCATAAAAATTTGGAGAGTCTGAAGTCAGCCATAGTTAAAGCAGTCGCTGAAATCGACATGGATATGGTGCGTGCTGCGATAGACGACTGGCCGCCGCGGTTGAAGGCCGTTGTTAAAAGCAAGGAAGGTCATTTCGAATAGTTTTATGTTATTTTGATTCTTCGATGATTGTATTTTTAATTGATATATAAATTTTAAAAAACGGATTGGTACTTTTTATTTTATCAGTATTTTCATATATGACAGAACTTTGGGACCGACTACGTATAATTTATTGTTTGATATTTTGAAGATTTTTTGCATATTTCATGCATTTTACGTGCATATTTCATGCATTTTACGTGCATATTTTAGGTATAATCCGGTCCCAAATAATGACTATTAAAAATAGTGTTTAAAGTAGTATTTTTTATATTTCCAAATTAAACGAGAAAACCAGTTCTGTATAAATGATTTCGTTTTATCGCTACTATCTTGACTGTCATTGCCAGTCCAGCTATTGTAAAGTTCCCAGGAACTGACGTTGGAATCTCCGACAGTCGATTCTTCCGTTATCGGTGAACAAATCAAAGTACTATTGATTTTGAGACTTTGAACTTCAAATGGTGGTTAGTTTAGCCGATAGAATAATTTAGGAATCTTTGGTGGTGATCGATAAAAATGAACAACTTTACGTACCTGCTTATAACTGTAACCATCCGGAACCAAAACTATGTATCATCATTGCGTACGGAAAATGTGTTATTCACACAAGGCACTTTAGCAGACAGATTGGCGAGCGCATAATACATTTTCTTAAACGGAGAATAAGGTCGCAACAGTTAAAAGTGGTGGCATAATTTTCATGTAGTGTGGTCAGCCTGGCCAGCCCCGAGGCAGTGCCTTTATTTTTTTATCCCCCCTGTTACGCGTTTATACTAGGATCATAAAATTGTTGTAGAAAAGAGAAAATTGTGTCATACAATTTTTTCATTTTTATAATGACTATTTGTGAAATTAATCATTATTTGTGAATTATTGATAATTAAAATAATAAAAAGTAAAATGTTTATTTTCCAATTTGTATCTTTGAGTCTCCACAAGTTTTATAGTTTATCACATGTCGAAATTAATTTCGATAATTAGGTACTTAGTCGGGCAGGTATAACATAACCATGTAGGTACAATGTGTATTTTAACAAACAACTTTATGTAGCTAATTTTACTGTGTTACATTTGTACACTTCCTACTTTCGGTCCAAATTGGACAGAAGGTGCAGAGCAGCATTGGCTTTCCCCTCATGTTGGCGACATATTATCCGTAGTACAATAAACGTATCTCTGTAAGTCGATCAGTCATATCTGTAAGTAATGTGGGAATGTGGCGAGAGGCTTTGTTCCAACGCAGCTGCGTCGGCGCACAAATAAATCATTTTCATAACTAAAAAGGCAGATCTAAATTAGGAGAGACGCTCATTTAGATTGCTACGAAATGTGTAGGAGTATCTCAAACAGATGTTTTAAGGTGTTTGATCTATCAAATCTAAAGTTATCGTCAACTAAATTGTAAGTAAGTATAAATATGCATGAATCGGTACACGAAATATACAAAAAATAAATCTGTTAAAAAAAGAACAAAACTGTTGACATTATTCACAGTGTCGTCGTTCGCGAATATGGTGTTCGACACGATATAAAAATAAGTAATGCATAGTGTTCTGAAGTAAATAGAAATAATAATGAATGTCGGGGAGTAAAAACCGAGATACTAAGAAACTTCCATCCGGCGCGGTGGAGATGTACCTACGTAAGTATATACCAACTTATAAATGTAACACATAAAACAGCGAGTTACAAGATAATTATATATTTACGTATTCTCGGCGCCTCTGACCGCCAGCGCCATCTTGAACGCTAATTAAATTATAGACCAACCCATGGCAAATAAAAACCTGTTACTAGCGTATTTATGTGGATGCTAGAATATCATACTTGTACATAACAGCATGATCTATGTATTAAGGAAATGATATTGTTTTTTGATAACAATGAGTTGTACTTAATATAACTGAACAAATCCTACCATTCCTACATAGTTTTGAATAATACGATAATGATTTAATTGAAGCCGTGTGATGCTGGCTTAGAATAGCATCACCCCATTTCAACCTGTCGGTGTCGTAAAAGGCGTCTAAAGGGTAAATCTATGGAACGAGCAGCAGCGTTCTTTGTGAATATCTACAATATGTTTCACTGCGCTCGCTAATCCGCCAGCCAACCGTGGTGAGTATGGCAATATTGCCCTATTTGGGGGAGGCCCATGTCCAGCAGAGTACTGTTGTGGCTTTAGAAGTAGAAGTAGTAGATTTAATTTACTCCAAAACATAAGCATTAGCGAGTAATATCATCAAAGTTATAACAGTAATCAACTTAAGACACTTGACAGGGTAAGAGAACCAAACTATTTATATATCCTTCCATTCCATATTTTAGTCAGTTGTGTAGGTAGTTTATAGTAAGTTGTACCAACACACGACTAAACTACATTCCCTATAGGTATTGAACTAAACACTTAGTCGATAACATCGTTTTCACTTGTGGTCGTAAGTCATCCTGCTTCTTAGTTTCACATTTTGCAATAACTGTTAACACTGCCATTTAATATTCATAAACTATAGTAAGTAGTGTTCGTACTAGTATCTTCCTCTTCTCAGCGGCGATGTATTCTCATTCTCACATATTTTACTGGTGTTGCAAAGTCCACGATAGAGATACCAATAGAGATTTAAGCTGTATGCTCATTAATTAATAAAGACTGGGATAAGATATCTATATGTAGGTATGTTGTTTCTGGAAATAGCTACGCTACTAAGCTACCTTACTAGAGTTTATTAAAGACTTATAAGATTGCTATCTAAGTCACGTCATAATATTTTTAGATTTAGCACAATTATACCTAAGTTATCACAAATTAAATAATGTCAAAGTACTTAGTTTTATTGTGATAAGTCAAAATAATCATGTTCATAATCCATTAGCAACAAAACAAGGAGATGAAATTACGAATTGAATAGGTCTCTCCCAATATGGGCGGTGGAGTTGCGTCTGCGCAGGTCTCGGGTTCAGGCCCCGGCTTAGCAAATCATACCCATGAGGCTAATAGTGCTGTCATACTTAAGGGAAACCTACCTTGTAACGCTGTAGTGTATGGCGTCTCTATATCCAGTCTTGCCTACATTAGTCCAGTATACCTTTACGTAACGGAAACAACTTAAAGTTCTTGAAATATGCAGCAAAATTACTTTTTCAAGTGAATAAGCATGTACATAAGCATTTAATCAACTATTTATGGCAAAAAAAAAATGATTGTGTATGTTTATGGCAAAGAATACTAGCTACAGCTACTTGCTTAATGAGAAACCAAAATAGCTTAAAGACAGTAAACCAGCAAAAATGGTTTAAAACCCTCGTAAGAGACTAAACTTGTGTAAAAGAGATAGGTATATTGATTATATCGTTATCGAACATTATTAGAGTTTCTAATCTGGATTTACCTAAGTTCGCTTTTAGTGAAGGATAATAAAAAGCCAGTTTTTCCCACGGATGCAGTATGCTTTGTTATAGGCATGCTCCGTTTATAGAAGTAGAACAACTTTATCGATAAACCATATTTTAAATCGACGGAATATTATGGCTAATAAATAAACGGTCTATAAAACAAATCTGATTATAATTAGTTTACTATATAGAACGGAAAGAAGGTAGAACGAATAAGATAATAGGTTTGTAGTTTTAACTAAGATTTAGAGTATTTCTTGTGTGTGCTGCATAATTCACAAAAATTGAAAAAAAAAAGTATATTTAGATTTATTTCAATGCAACTATGTACTTGTAATGTCTTTTATAATCACATCTGCATGTTTGAATTTTGAATCTGTAACAGACACTAACCCTGGTGAAGGGTGGTGCATAAAAATGATGTCGATAATGATTGTCGTCTTCCCTATTGGCAATGCTACCGCCTGGAAACGTGACCGTCCGCGACAAACGGCCCCGCGCGTCCGACACAACCCGATATGTCGCCGATAGCCCTCTCTACCCCACCATCATGCCCATCTTAACTGGGAAAACTAGCAAAGGAAGTAAAACCAACGATATTTTCGGATGTGCTACTCTCTGTTTACTACTATACTAGCCGGCGTACAGTTTCGCACATTTATCTTCCGCAATTACCGCACAAGTAGAACTTTTTACCACGCTTCATTTCCATCAACCTATCGATATATCTTTAATCCGGACGTATTCCCATTTAATTCGAGACACGCGCACCAATCACAATGATGGGAGGTTTAGTACCCCATCCACTTCAAGTTGGTACAACTTGGACCTCAATCTACGTCAGTCTCGCATCGGGAGATGTATGAGCGCATTCACGCACTGCAGCGCTTCGCAAATCCGCGTCCGCCCAATTATCCAGCGCATCAACTCTGTGCCCATTCATATCCGCACGTCCATTCATAGTTGTTTGACGTGTGGACAGCCGTACCATTTCAACGGACTTCTACGGATTCCTATACGCAATACGTTTGTACCTATTTCATGCAAATGTAATAAATTAGACTTTAGTTGCTTCGGTACCGAATTTCAGTGACGAAGACGAAGTTGTGAACCGACTCTGAGCAAATATTTAGTTTAGCTGCGAATAAATAATCAAAAATATAAATACAGTTCACAAATACCTGTACGGTCCCAATTTCCAAAGCTCTCAATGGGTAATGAGCAGCAAATACCAACAGCCCTAGAGGTTTCTAACTGATTTATTGCTATTGAATTACCACGTAATCAATTACTTTAAATGCAAGTCGTTAGGTCTCTTACAATTTCGTAATATAACTAGAAATAAGTGATTGTGTGTTAAGAAATTTATTGTTTCAGACCTTGGGCAGCATAAAATTCACACCCTGCTTGTGGCTGGTGGAAATTTACAGGGTGATAACGTGTCTTGGAGACAAACATACGACATGCAACAAAGCGTAGATATTTGCGTTATAACATGATTGTGGGTACTTGTATGCGTGTATGGCTCTCTGGTATTCTGTCAATTATCGGCTTGTTAGCCTCTGATCGATTCCCGTCGTCTGTCGAGCGCCGCCGTAAGTCAGCCAAGTTAATGTGTCGGGTCACTGCTCCACTGTTTACTTATTAAGGCCAATTTGCTATTTGCCTAAAGACCTAGTCCGGTAGGTACTAACAGGAACTTCGCCTTATTCTGAGAGCAAGATTCACCCTGACATTATTCTAAGTTCAAAGTTGTACGTATTTTGGTTGGAATGGCGAAACCAGAACTAATTGAGATTTGTTATGGTTTAAAACTTTAAACGCTGTAAATACAAAGTTAAACAGAGTGTACCAACAGCCAATAGTAACAAAATATGGCACAATGTAATCAATAAATTTACCTTATCTTAAAGTAACGAGAAGTCTCTATATTGCTACATCTCCAGTCAATGTTCACGCGGTGTAAGCCTTTTGCTCATAAGCCATGCGCATGAGTAGCTCGCTGTAAAGATCTCACCTTATGCTTGAGGAAGGAGAGGTCTCGGATGGGCAGCGGCTTCTTGCTGACCTTCAGCTCGTATTGCAGCACCTCCTCGTGGTTGATGTTGATAAACCCGGCTTTGGCCAGCTCAATAGCCGTGCGTTGGACTTGCTCGATGCACGGAGAAAATGAACAGAATCGCCCACCTGGAACAAACATGCTGCTAGAAATACCTATGCTATGATCTGGCTGTGATATAACTAAATTTACATTCAATAATTGAATTAGAGTAGTGCATATCTTTTCAATTCAATTCATTTATCCAGCCAACTTAATAATAACAGTTACAACCAAACGCCATCGGTCTTCTTCTTCTTTTCGTGTGGGACACCGAGTCGTCCAACAACCCGATGAACCCTAGTGTCAGAATTTTTCAACCGCCTACTACATGTAGCAGGCTTCTGACATGGTTTTGTAACGATCGCCGTCTAAGTGATCGTAGACAGCAACCGGGACCTACGGCTTAACGTGCCATCCGAAACACGAAACCATCTTACTTACGGACAATCAGGTGGTTCAGCCCGCAATGTCCTAACCAGACTGGGAACAAATTCACAAAGTGATAAATATCAACTTTGTGAGTGACCCACCGAGAATCGAACCCGGAACCTTCTGCGTCAAAGGCAGTCGCACTATCACTGCGCCACATCGGTCGCCATCGGTGAAATTAATTAATCTAATAGTTAAACATCGGGTCGTTGGATGACTCGGTGTCCCACACGAAAAGAGAGAGATTAAAACAAATCTTTATAATATCCTTAAACAAATATTACAATAAAAAAATATGCCACTTTAAACGTTTTAAAATACTTTCAATATTACTAGGTATATCCATAACATGTCAATCAATCCCTAAAATCTTTTGAAGCTCTCATTTACCATTTATCAGATCCAGTTCATAAAGTTCTAAAAAGTACAGTTACACTATCGGACATCGAGTGTAGTGTCAAAATCGTATAACAATGGCGCAGACACGGGCCTGCAATCCGAAAAGGGTTTCTCACCTGGAGCCGACACGGCCAGAACAATGTACGAGGGTGAGGCTCGCGGAGGAGGATCGACCTCAGTCTCGCTATTACACAAACAAAACTTCGACGTCTCATGTCTCGTCTTACTACTTCATAAAGCGCGAGCGCACGTACCCGATCCAGACATAACAAAATGACGACAGATGTTTTCATTCCCATGTGATAGATAGGAGATGCCCGAACAGCCCGTATAGATAACGTTACCTTTGTTACTGCGATACCGTTTAGAAATTTTACAAGTCAAAAATGACCGGGAAACGACATATCGTCTTTTATGTGGGCCGCCGCGTTTTATCTGTCAAATCTTATCGACCAATAAGGACAGCGGACGTCACTCACTCTGCCAATCTGAGTGGTCCAAAGCGCGGGCGCATCACTGCGGGGGGCGAATTTTAAAACGTTCCATTTAAATGTGTATCGCGTGCTTGGATGATATAATAGCCCCTGGACTAGTGTATTAGCATAATGCGGCTGGGCGAGAGGGTAATGAAGCCATTTTAGACGATAATCTCAGTATGAGTACAGCCATATAGGTGGCGAAATATGTAATACGGTATCTTAATGCATCGCCAGTCACGTCGTGGGATTGGCGTCGATCAGCACAGCTCAGCGCCAGCAACAAGGTTCGTAAATACACTTATCTCTTAGCTTTAACTGTTTAATTAACTGATGACGATTTGATAATAACCCAGTCAATCTAAGCCACACGCCTAAAAATAGCGGGTGAAACCTCAGGATGACCAAATATTGTGGGGTTGTATAGTAGTAGGTCCTATACACAACAGCCAATAATCCTCTGCGATTGCACGGAACGCTGGCAGTAGAAGGGTCAATTAAAGGTCCCTCTTTCTAGTTTCTCGATTGTAACTCGTAAATGGTGCATCGTAGCATGAATATGTGTTAGAAGGAATTGAAACTCATGAAATTTCTCATAACTTTAAACTTTACACAATAACCAAAAAATGCATGGAAGTTATGACCTTTTTCCTATAATAACTGAACTATAAGTAGGCAAGACAGGGCTTAAGACTATTATAGCTGAACGTATTGGTTATTTATTCAAAATGGCGTGGCTATTACATAGCAATTAAAATATCGTGCGTTAATATGATCCAAAGATGCACGACTTTGTTAAATATAATAATGGCCCAGCTAGTTGTGTGTTGACCTACCTACCACATTAAACTGCTAAACCGTGTATGAGAATGGCGTCACTACATGGTAGGTACTTGATACACGCGCGGTCGTAGTAAACGTCAGAGACCCCTAAAAACACGACACTACAGGGTGTCTCGCTTTAAGTGGTCCTATGAAAAAATCTAGATTTTGGACACCCTTAGCCACCAACTTTTTTAAAAATAGCTCCTTTTTTTAATTTTTTTTTTAAATATTCGAAATAAAACATTTGGACACTCCATACAAAATGCTCTAATATCAGTCATCATTGTTAGTGTAGAAGGTCTAAATAATTTTTTCTTCCAATTTTAAAAAGACAATATACCGTATTGGTAGCTAAGGGCGTACAGGATCTAGATTTTTTCTTTGGACCACTTAAAGAGGGACATCCTATACATATAATACTAAAATCCATTTGTCATCCTGAGGTTTACGAATTTCGCGATAGCGAATGACCCTTTTCCCTAGTAGGTCTAAAAATCAGGCAAGTGCAAATACCTAGTATAATAATTCACATGTGTGTTAGAGCTACCTCAAATATTAATAAAAACAATATATAGTATATAACGACACCAATACATTTTGGATAAATACTAATGTGTAAAATTACAGTTCATCATATACAGCCTCCGAAACAGTAAATCAAGCAAAAAGACACGTATGACGCTTTCGTAACGTTCGTTCGTTATGGGGCTTTCCTCATCTTCATATTATAATCCAATGGTTTTTAGCAGCAATAGAAATACGGAATTATTGACAAAATCAGCTCTCTAACTATAACTGTTAATGAGAAAATGCATGGTGACAAACACACAGACAGACATATAGCAAAGTCACAGTAATAGGGCTCCGTTCTGAGCCTTTGGATACGGAACCCTAAAAATGTAGGTAGGAAATACTTTCATAGACTAGACTAGATAACAGAGTAAATTATTACTTACAGTGCGACCGCACATAGGTAAGTCAGTTCACAAATCAGGAATAATTATCACGGTTGATCATACATACGTACATACGTAGGTAACCAGGCGAGTGTTATCGCTTAAACTAGTTTGAGTATCAACATAATTACATTTCAATCGGACAATCAGGAGAACAATACCGTGTTGCTGTGCGTAGCTCTGGGTACCTACACATGTGATTTCACTGCGTTATCTTTGCTAATACATCAATGGCTGTCCAGTATTGTTAGTGACGCGTTGAGGAGCTATTGTGATATGTTGCGTTGCAGGCTTGAGACGGGGTGATGTCGAAATCGATGCTAGTATCGTGTCGGTAGATGTAGCAAAGCTATGTTGTTATTATAATATTACAAGAAATTATCCTAAACTATGTCAAGCTTTTTGTTACGATATTTTAGATAAATACAATTCAATTTAAAATAGTGTGATATGGGTAATGACCGTGTGAACGTCAATTTCAATAAGTAGGTAACTTCAAATGCTGCTGATGTTATTCGGACATCCACATTATCCTTCGCTATATGAACTTTTTATGATCATTTTCATATGAGAACGTTAAATTATATTGATACGAAGAGAACGTTAAATTATATTCTTATACTGAGATCAAGTTCGACAACAAATCGCTTTTTCGCATTACAGGCTTATCGAAAGCTTCGATAAAGTGCCACATAGATGGCAGCCATCACTAGGTATTGTGAGCGAATGGGGTACCTACTTACAGAATAAAGCCTTTGTTACGTAACCACGGATAAATCGTAACAAAATCTACCATCAGGATTAGACCGTGTCGATACCCTCTCTGAGCTCTGAGAAGTACTTACAACTAGTTATATTACATATCTATCTATCTTATAACATTTAGGTGGGTACAGAATGTATAGATAATAAAGGGACTTACCAAGTTAGAATTTATTCTAACATTTTTAGCACTGCTTATGAAAGAATTAACTAACTTAGTTATTCGCATGCAGTTGCATGCGTTTAAAGCATGTTATAAAAACAGCCAAGCGCTAGTTAAATAACATATGAACGGTTTCGTACCAGAGTAGCATAAAAATAGCATACAAATCAAGTCCGTTATAGGGAACTTTGAGTATAAAATAAAGTATGTCTTGGCGTAGAGTCAGTCGTGCAAAAAGTGGATGCTACTGAAAAATATTAAGAAGAGGAAATTGTGTTCTTAATAATCTGTAGTTACTCAAAACTATACTAAAATTATGTTTTAACATTATGTCAAGCGGTTGATCAGTTTCAATACGTCAACCAATTTCGTTGCGCATGTTCAGTGCCGTCGGTAATCTGTCAATTAGCCGGCATTCAGCATTCCTGCCCAGGCCCGAGGATGACTAACGGCCATTGTAGCCCCGACATATTTCGGTACTTACGCGCCAACGAGCTTGAGCGCCACGCGTCTTACCTACTCGCTCTAAGCCGAATAATACAGAGAGTGCAGAGTGACAATAGACCAGCAGTCTAGCAATACTACCAGTGTATCTTTTAAATGAATATTTCCTTCATGACAATGTACGAAGTTAAGGTTACGTAGAAGTACGAGCGCCGATGGAGAGGTCATATCACGTCATTTTGTATATGTATGAGATTTTGCATTGACCCGGCTATTATATAAATACCTATGTGTGAGGTTTATCTGCACTGGAGACATTGTTTGCTGAAATTCTATTAATTGCTGGTTAATTATAATTAAATTATCGCAGCAGCAAGAAAGCAAACGCGAAAAGATACCTAATAAACACGCATATTAAAATTGTAGGGCTTCGTGTTCTCTGGATTGACGTGCGGTGTACCTACAGGTAAACGTGGATGTAGCAATTATTTTTGTCTAGTTTCCGCAACAATGAGGCTGTGTGAGCATAGGTGGTGCGGGTGGCGCGGGGCTCGTCGCCGGGGTGGCCGCGCCGCTCGCCGCGCGCCCGCTTGCGCCTGCGCCGGCCCGCCCCAGCCCGCGGCGTGCGCGCGCCCAAGACCTCTCAACCGCACACCGACTATTATGAACATACCACCTACTATAAACGAATGTGGTAATTTAATGTAAACAATCCTGAGAAACGGTTCGAATTGTCTTGTCATTTGTGTTTGCAGCATTTGAGGGTTTAATTCAAATAAATTTATGATACTCACATCTGAAATAAGAAAATCATGTATGATTAAGAAATTTTATAAAAATGAACATGGTACGGTATCGAAAATGCAAGCTAAAAACGCAATGTAAAATCAGTGAAATTGATAATAATTACAAGAGCTTCGCAATAAACAACCGGGCCGAATAATGGCAAGGGAGATGAGAGAACCAATACCAGGAATTATTCTGATGTAGGATAAAGGATTCCAAGTAAGATGCGTTCAATTAATTTAAAAAAACATTCGTTAATTTTATTAATGCGGTCGAGCCTAAATCTACGATCGCCACGTAGATGTGATCGCAAGCGCCTTCTGATTTTCGAAATTAGCAAATGAGTAAAAAACAAACTGTTGGTAACCGCCAACAGAGCGGACAAGATAAAGAAATATACGGAGAGGTGCTGCGTCCGAGTCGCAAGATAACACCATTAACGCCGGGGAGGCTGCGCAGGCGCTACAAAACAATAGAGCGGGACAAAACATGCGACACCCGTCTGAAAAGACTTCAGTAGAAAGGGGTCCACTGTAGAGCCAACTTTATTTACTCAAGCATACAGTACGTAGGGAACTATAGTCGATGCCAGTTTAAACGTAATGAATCTGGAGGCATTGTTATAAGAGGCACAGGAACAAATGAGACGGCGCATGATGGTAACGATAGCGAAATGAGTGAAGTAAGTTTTTCTCAGCCACCCAGCCAGCAACATAATTAATGATCCTCGTGTATAGCAGACCAATTTATAAATTGGCTTTATTTCATTTAAAAGCACGGGACACGCGTGATATAGGCTCGATAGCAGGACACCACGCAACTTTTCTCGAATTAGCAATGTTTCGGATGTTAAAATACTAGGTATTTGTAAAAGAATTTATAATTAACTAGCTGTCCGCTCGCGGTTTCACTCCCAGAACACAGATGAAAAAGATGGAGTTTGCAATTTTTAACCACCAATCTACCCCTTTAATGGTTACAAATAAAATAAAAAATATAAAGTTAGAACTCTCTTTTTCCCTCGTTTCGGGGTTTTGAAAAAAAAAATGCTAAAACACGTGTTAAATAATTTTTGTTTTCCTACTTAGTCACTAATTTTGATATAAATCGGCTGAAACTTCCATACAAACGTTAACCCTTTTAACTTTCTTAGGAGTATAAATTCTAAAAATCCGTTCTTTGTGTATATTTACGTGGTAAAATTAACTTATTGTCCAAATTTCAATTAGACTCTGCGTTGATTAATCAGTGAGTCAGTGAATGAGGACATTAGTTTTTATAAGCATAGATTAACAACCCAAGAGCCGGTTTAATCATAGCCTTTTCCGGTGGATATGAGATAGTTACCCTTGGTTAAAGCAAGGCATACTAACTAAAACCTCTGACATTAAGGAATAACGGAGACGAGAGTACCAAAGATTATCTGATGGAAAAATAAAATACTTAAATAATATATACCGAGCAAATACAAATGTCGTAGTGATAGTACTATTCTTTACCTTAAAGTAAAAAAATACGTCCATAGGCAAAATTTAGATTTACCCAAAACCGCAATTTAAAATTTGAATTATAACAAAAACATATATAATTAAATATGCTCAAAACATTTAAAGAGAAGGCAGAACTTGACCATTTTTTGTTTTCATAGAAGACTGATTTTGTAGGGATTTTTAGGTAGACGTACTCTCCAAATTTTGGGCTTATTGTTGAGCAACTTGTCAGTGCGTTTGTAAGTGAGTATTAATTTCACAGCTTTCTAGAATTAACAAAACTGGCTTACCTTCTGACTCACTAGTCGTTCCGGTCCATGGAATTCCATTTTAGTTTTTATTAGGAACCTCTACAAACCATACTTATGAACTAACCTTTGCAACTGCATCAAGAAAGTCAAAACCCTGGCTGACATTCAACGTGCAAGGCGTCATTAACGTAAATCTGCACTAATATTTCTTCCCATAAATCCAAATTCCTTTCTGAGCAATAAATAAAACAATATACAATCTCGACTGTAACTGTGAGAGAGCATTATTTGTTTCGCATATAATAATGGCATATTTAGTGGGCGATATCAGTTAATACGAAGAGGTTGGCATAAATTGGCGATGGCGCAATCTAACATCGCGCAGCCTCTCGCCCCGCCCCCCGCTAGTAACTCACTGCTATCTGCCCCGAATATTGTTAATCAGTGTATCATTAGCTCGAGCCCTGCACACACTACATGCATCACAACATTATATTTTTGTATTCATTTGATATTAGATTATTAAAGTGATAGTCATTCATTACTTTGCGATGTTGTCAGTTCGTTATATTAAAGTAAACGTAGAGTAAACGGGATTCAAAAGGGTGGCATACGTACCTAACAGAGAATCTATGCATAAAACCGAGTTACTCTCTACCTTACCTATATTTACGTCAGGTCACGAACTCAAGACCTAATCCACCAATAATGCTACCGACTATAATTTAAACCGACTGTATTGTACAAGCATTTTAATTAAAGTATTTATCAAATAAACTAAACACATATCTAAAGAAATTCAATGTAGAGGCTCGTAAAAACTCTCTAGATTTTTTAAACAATACATGTACCATTTAGGATCCTATACTAACATGTACAAAATCGTCCTGTGTAGGCCAGCTTAAAGACGTCCTAACACCGAGCAGATGGTGGTGCGCGGCCGCGATAGCTCCATAGCGCACCGCGGTCCGATATAGATAAAGCTAACGGGGAGGTACTGCAATAAATCCAAAAAACGAACCAAACTCCATAACTCCGTCCCTTTTACGCTCGTGAAAAAACTAACCCTATACCCGTGTCTCTCTCATTTCGTATAATGCTCGTGCTGTGTTTTGGTTGTGTAAAAATATTTTCTATTACCCTCAAATTATGTCTAATAATTATTTGAACGTATATTTTAGATAAAATAAACAGGTTGGCCTTTGCTAATACATGTATGGGGACGAAAATTGATCTGCGGGTCAGGGTCGGGACAGCTTAGGTATGAGCCACCATAACATGTACATTTGCTCAATCTCCTCATCTACAAAAACGAACTCGACGATCAGGGTGAGACCTTGTTGGCTTGTTTTTCTTTTAGTCAATGATAGTCATTTCAGATTCATTACAATGGGAACTTTTTTATATTTGTCCGTATTTTACACTAAAGAAATTTTACCATCTGATATAGTAATTTGATTAATTTTGTATTAAGGCGAAAATAAATAGATATGACCAAGTGTCTCTACGCTCCTCATTAAAGGAAAATACTCCAAACTCAGGGTCATACATATTAAGAAGTTGAAAACAAGGATATTTAAATATAGTTCAACCAAGACCAATCCACAGTGAGCGCGCTACAGAGCAATAAAGTATTTTACAAGTGATACAAGAATGTAAGGCAATCGGCGAGCCAGATCTCTCGTTGCTTTTAACTTTATAAATACTGCGCCATTTATTCGCGAAATCAGCTGGGTCTCATCAAGGTTCGGGAGTTCGCCCTACGTTCGCCTGTTGTAACAACTAGCTACGAGATTTGGTACATTATTGTTGTTTATTTTAATAGTTGGTTATTTTAGTTTCTGAAAGGTTTGAATAATTAAAGATTAAGAATAATAAAACAAGAAAAAGAAAACTTCTATATAGATAAATTGGTATATACATAAAGAGTAGCTGGAATTATACATTGGACCTTATGTCATAGAATTTGCTCCAAGGTCACAAAGTCACGGGGATCATGCTATATTTTACTACAGACTATAGCATGAGGTTTGGTTATGGATATAATATATATAAAATGGAACACGTCGGCGACCACAGACCAGAGATGTCGTGCGCAAGCGAGCGACACAAATGTCATTCATTTTTGCTTTGAGTCGGCGACCAAATTACATCTATTTGTTATGAATGACCAAAGGTGAAAAATTTACAGAAAGTTATGGCTTATCGGCAAGGGTGGGGTTTGGTTGGGGGGTCTATTCACCGATTTCTTCCTCAAGGGTTTCATGCGTATTTTAAGTGATAGGCTGACCTGTCACTCTAGTGATACACGAATTGTCTGAAACGGCCCACAACATTCAGACATGGCCGTAGTGGCCGTAAACGCTCTTCTTACCCCGCAAGGGATAAAGGCGTGATGGATGTATGTATATATATTTACAGTCAGCAAAGGAATAAGGTGTACAGGGGTCCTCCAAACGAATCGAAATATTATTATATTATATATATTGTCCCAAACGAAAATGTAAAAATTACCAAAATCTTTTACTAGAAAATTAAAATATTTCAATTCGTTTGGAGTACCCCTGCTACCCTATCTCCGTTGCCCACTGTACATTATGTACTAATACATAATTACTGAAGAAAACTAGCAGAGTGGCTCTCAGCCTGCAGTGGTTGGGTATCGTACATGACACGCCGCGGCTACACAGAGACAGTACAGATTACACGCTACAGCGACGCGGGCTGGTCGCGCGACGGGGACATGTTGCCTGCCCTTAGGCCTCGGTCTCGAATGTAGCGGGCAGCGGAGCGGCAGCGGAAAAAGTTCGCTTACATTTAAATGGACCGTTTCTCGGAAACAGCGACGCGGGAGCGGGCAACGAGCGGTGCACTCCCTAGAAAAAAAGGCCTCCCTACCCGCAAGATCTATACCGGGGTCTCATACGCACTTCAACTAGACGCGGGCTGACTGTACACCCTGTACACGCCGTATAACGCTCAGTACTAAATATTTACGCGTTGCGAAGGTTAATTAAAATAAATGATTCTAGGTAATTCTGTTCAAGTTTATTATTGTCTATAATAATTTAAAAAAGAGTAAGCTATTCATTTCTCAATGTTGTTTTCATATGAAAACAAAACAATGTTGTTTTTAAATAAACATAATTACTGAGTTTCGTGTAAATATAAAGAATACAAGATGCGCAACTCTAAAGTTCAATTTTTAAAAGATGGTTAGTATTTCCGTTTTAGTCGTACAAAAGACATCAACGCGCGGTAAGTACTGCGTTGAGTCACCCTGTCGTGTAAGCACGTCGATACTGTGGTGTGTTGTATCCGTTATAGCAATCGTGAACAATTAGGTTGTTGGGGGGTAGTTTGTTTACAAGTCAAATTATTCTCGTTTGCCATATTAGTCACAGCGTCACAGCCTCACAGGACGATTTACGGCGATTTACCTAAGTAGGTATAAAGCCAAACTACTTTGGTTATTCACCGGTAAGGTCCTGTTAATCATTTAGGGACATACGAATGCTCCCCGCCATCGCAACGCTTAAGGCAATAAAACTCATTCACACGCTCCTCAAACTAATGGGCACCTTATTAAAAACCGGCCGGTGACTTTTCAAACAGCCCACAACTCCAGATATAGATTCGAGGTCCGATGTATTTGGTAAAATAGGAAGCAGGTATGTACCTGCGCTGTGTTGGTGATATTTGAAACATAGAAAAGGGATTTAGCCAATACAAAGCACCATCGCAGAAGCGGCCGTAAGCTTACCTAGCTAACGAATAGTCGATGGATTAAAGATGAGAATAAAAATAATTAAATATGAGAGTAAAAAGTTTAGAATCCAAATCCTTATCTATAAGTTTAACAATTTAAAGTATTAGGCTCTCAGAACACATATGCTGCCCAATCACTTAAAAATTCATAATTCGAAATTCCGTTGACCGAAAATAAAGTACAGACACTAAAACTTACGTACAGAAAGTCATTAAAAAAACAAATCGGTCACTGCAGTTAGTTACAGATAGCAAAACTACCAAAGTGCTAAAAGTTGCCACTTTGTGTGATTATATGCAAATTTCTACACTGAACCATATTCTGCTAATACAACATTCTGCAAATAACAAATCGGTCACTGCAGTTACAATAGCAAAACTAGCAAAAGAGCTAAAAGTTGCCACCTTTTGTGATTTTATGCAACTTTCTACACTGAACTATATTCTACTTATACAACATTCTGCAAATAACAAATTTGTCACTGCAGTTACAATAGCAAAACTAGCAAAAGTGTTAAAAGTTGCCACCTTTTGTGATTTTATGCAACTTTCTACACTGAACTATATTCTACTAATACAACATTCTGCAAATAACAAATTTGTCACTGCAGTTACAATAGCAAAACTAGCAAAAGTGTTAAAAGTTGCCACTTTTTGTGATTTTATGCAACTTTCTACACTGAACCATATTCTACTAATACAACATTCTGCAAATAACAAATGGGTCACTGCATTTACAGATAGAAAAACTAGCAAAGGTGCTAAAATCTGCCCTTTTTTCCGATACGTGCAACTTTATACACTGAACCCTTTTTGTACCAATATAACATTCTGCAAATAGTTTCAGTATACATACTTTAATCGCGACCAACAGATTTTCTAAGCGTTGGAGGTCCAGCCTAACCTAACCTAACGTAGGGAGCCGCGTGTTACTCGTAACATACATGAACAAGTGCATGCAAAACATAGGTAGATAAATACTAAATACTAGAGTCATAGATTAATATTGTCAGTTGCATTTAAGCGACAACAGGTGATTTAGTTTCTGTCAGCAATATTAAAATTAATTCGTGTTCCAGTTTATGGCTATTTCTAATGTAACATTTCAGCAAAGTTTGATTTATTTTGAACAAGTGCACATGTATAATTGATTACTGATAGAGCTAATTGGTTTAGGTGAATAACTCAGGTATTCGCCTTTATTAAGTATCAAGTCTGGAACGGGGGAGGGGGTATTAAGGGGAGGTCTCCTGTTAGTTATCTTTTTCTAACGTAAGTAAGTATGTGTTGTAAGAGGTTTTGTACAGAATCAGAATTAAAAATCTATCTAGTAATAAATATATAATCAAGATATCGTAGTGATTGACATGGCAAAACTTCCAGGAGAAAGAAACTTCACCTAGACAACAGAGGTCAACATTCGCACTTTCGCCTATTATCCCTTGGGCGCAAGACAAAAAATAGGTGGGTCCTGGCCAGTTCACCTGTCGGAGGTCGGCGCGTGGGAACGGGTCCCTAATTACCCTGGCCCCAGATAACGAGTCTAATTCGCGGGCTGCGTGCGCGGCGCCCCGCCACCGCCGCCCTCCCCCGCCACCCCCGGCCCGCCACACCGCTCTCACGCACGCATTGTCTTCGGTAATTGCCGATCCTGTTCAATTTGTTGAATTTGTTGCCTCTCCGCACACTGATTCCTTTAAGTGGCCACTTTCAATTGCTAAATAAATCGCATGCGTGCTTAAGTTTAGTTCCCGTCGCGGCTCGCGTTCGCACTGATCGCACCGCAAACATTGTAACGTTTGATTCATTAGCAGTTTACAGTTAATTTAATTGCTTAGAAATTAGTGAAATTAACATCAGTAGACTAACTAGTGATTTTTATGACTAAGTAAATGTAATAGATTTGGTCAGATATATTTACTGCATTGGTAACTAATTATAATAGAACGATCCATATTTGTGCAGAAAGCTCAAAAGCTCACGAGGTTACATGCGCAGGCGCAGGGCGTTACGCCCCGGGCCCCGGGCGCGGGCGGCTGATGAAGACATCACGCGTCGCGCCAATTGATTAGTCGCGCGACGGCCGGCGAACAGCGCTCACGTGTTATTATGCGACGTTAGACACGCGTCCCGGTTAAAGCAACATCGGGCTACACACACTGCATGCTAATTCGATAACATACAAATATTAACACTTCTCCATTTTCATTAAAATAACATTATCGAACAAATCCCATAATTTCTCACGGGATCGCTAATTAGGCGTTGATCGTTTATTAGTGTCTTCCGTTTACATAAACGTTTAATATACTTGATCGTACTCATCTAAGCGGATAACGTTTATGTTTTTATTAAACTGAACAATCAATTACCCGCGATATCGAAATCAGACGCTAAGCACACAGCTGAGTGAGAGCGGATGCAAACTCATTTAGTTCTCATGGTAACAGTTCAATAGAGAATTATAGCACGAATTAGTAAGTGTAATCGATGGTCGCACGCATTCGGAACGCGCGATAGCAAATAGGAATTCCGTCAATCGCGACTAGCGGGACTCTCTGGCTATACAATTAACCGTTTAAGGGATGTTATCCATCGTGTACACGTTCTCGTAATTAAGTTGCTAACAAGATTGTAAAATCTAAAAGGTTGGCTTGCGTGCCGTTTATTTCATTAGAAGCAAAACTAGTGAGTGAGTAACAAACAATAACCAAGATGGCTGTGGGTTTACAGTGCTATAAATAAATGCCAATGTTTACGAGTAATCGAATTAAGATATCGTAAAGCGATCGTACTCAAGTTACAGTTTCCTTCAAAGGTCAAATAATACAACCCTTTGATGTAATTTAAATAAAGAAGATGCGTCGCTCGTTTCAACTACAGGCCATTTTCCTCAGGTAATAGCGTCGGTTAACAGTCGTGGCACTAGCTAAGTCTAAGTTCCCATACAAATCTATAATAATTTGTACGGAGACCTCATAGCGTGCCTTAGTCCATTTGCCATGGCATGGCGGATATGGCGCTAGGCGTCCACCGCCTCGGGTCTTAAGCTGGATTGTTTTAAAACATTTATGAACCATATTAATTGTTACCTTAATAGTATGATTTCATTTCAGGAATTATCATGTCAACAAACATACTATAATTCCAGAATAAAAATCTTTTTTTTTTCATACTTCGACCTATTTACAATACTCTTTGAGGAAAGTTGTATTTATCAGTTGTATTGGGGATAAAGGAACGGTAACGGCTCCAACGATTTTCATTTGTGTGGAGGTGTTTCAGTGGCGATAAATCGATGTAGCTTGTTTACATTTATTTAAATCGCTCTGCAGAATAAAAAAAAATACAAAACACGGTCAAGCAGGTACCGTACCTAAAATAGATCTCAAAAGGTAAAATATAAATGTAGAGCTATAAAATATTTTACTTTGGGGTAGGTCTGGGTATTAAATGCAAAAAAGAAACCTTAAAGGCGGTCTCATCAAAAAGTTTAAAAGACAAAACAAATTGTATGACCATTGTAGTACATAATTCAAAATGAGCAATAATTAATTACATACGTGGTCTCAATATTAATAGGAATTATATGGCCGCGCGGCTGACAATCAGTAAAGATGTTATTTATCGTTTGCACCCACTGCACTCGCTTTTTCGCTAGCATTCGATCGATGAGCATTTTTAATGAGGCCGCTGATTTACTTAATTACAGTCAATTGAAAATCCAGCGAAAGGTTTGGCAATATTTTAGCTTTAAAAACCTATATTTCATGCAGTGTTTAGCAGTAAAATTCCCATACAAACGCTGACTTTATAACACGCAGCAGCAGTATAATAAACAAGCTGCAATAGGTATAAATTACAAGTGGCCGACAGCCGCATTACCGACGACGTCTGCGCATATTGAAACTAAATCATTTCAACGTGACCAGAGTTAGATCGCTAAATACAAATAACTACACTAATGAAGTTTGATTAAAAACTGATTTATTATTTTTAACAGCCGTGTTTGCGGGTCTATACAGGGGATCCCAAAACTACATCTGAAGTATACATTGTACTTAGTTACAAATGAAAATTATACGTAAACTCTTCATGATTGTTATTGTAGGTATCTCAGTTAGTATCTGTACTGCCCACGCGAATAACAAAATGCTTATTAATTTCTATTTAGGTAAAATCTGAGCTAATTTAATTAAGCTAACCTTTATCTGTCTCTACCTTAAATTAGAAGTGGCAAGATCTATCCCTGCAGAACATCTGCAACAGTCTTCGTAATTAGTTATTTTAGTCACCAATTAAAACATTTACTGGATATAAAAAGAAATGAAATGTTTTACTAACTTAATCATACCCATATTATTAATTTTGGATTGTCTAGGACACCCTGTAGGCAGTTAGGTAAAATGAAAATTATAATTTTGTTCAGACTATTAGTAACATTTACTTATTGTTAGCCGCAGTAGATTTAATGGACTGAAGCGCAAACATTTCTTATTATATTGCCCACAATGTACCATTCCTTGTTTGATCTTATGATACTCTGGCAGAAGTGGGAATTGGTGGTTAGTGCTAGGCAGTTAAAAAAATCTCATTGGATTTAATCAGGTGTTCGTCCACTCGGAGCGAAAAACTAGCAGGTAAACTGTATGTTCATTCAAATACATTATAGTAAAGAATTACCCTCCACAGAAAAAAATAAGGTTAGTAAGTGTTAAAAAATAGAAAACAATTCGGCTATCGAATCGTTATGATAAGGTGATTGGTATAATTTACATAATAAAAAAAAACAATAGGTTTCGGCAGAACAAATCTTTTTTGACTCATATCCAATTGTGTTTACATATCATTTGCAGACAAGCCAACTAAGATATGAAACATGGCAATGAAGGTTAAACTTGCCGACTTCTAAGCTGCCTTACAAAATAAATACAGAAAATATGATAACATTTGCTGGCTTATTCAGGTGTCATGAACACGGAGAATCGGTGACGCGCGTTTATGTGGAATTGGTTTAGAGTGGGTTTAGCACCCGCGCCTACAAAGGATCCTTAGGAAAAATTACTTACAGCAGATTTGCTTGATGATATGACAAGTGAAATAGAGTATTAAGTTAAGAGACTGAGTGACCTAAAAGCGACTCTTACAAGTAATTTTATCCAAGTTAAAATGCAGGGAAACCTGCCGAAATTGATAATTATTTTTTCAGTATATGCGCTAGTATGTTATTGTTTACAATACATGAATATCTTTCTTTTTAATTACCTCTTAAAAATATAAGCATAACAAGTTTATAACACAAATTAAATCGGCAGGATTCCACACTTTTCGCATGCGTGCAATTTTCCGTTTGTTCTTGTCTTAACCAATGTAACAAAATATTTTCTGTGGATGTTAGCGCTGCGTGTGCGATGCCCCTTTGGTATCGCGGACTCTACTGCAAGTAGCTTGCGCTGATTGGGATGTTTAACGTTATCTTCTCTTTTTAGAAAAAAACGCCGCGTTACCGCTGCGTTCGGGTGATTTCGTGTGCATAGGCTGTTGGTGACGTGTGGCGCGGTATGCAAGCCGCAGGGCGCGGCGGGCGGCGAGTCAAGGCGAGGGGTCACCGAGAGAAAGGCGGCAGGCCTAATGTCTGTATTAATTTTGTACCTTAGTTAAACTCCCTTTGTAACTCATTCGGTTGTAGCCAGTAGTAGCTACAACATTACAGTTGTAATGGATATCAAATATACTCGACATGTACCTAATAAGAGCTCGAACCTCGAGCTCGATTTTACTTGTGAAATGAATTTTACTGCTGATATTTTTTATGATTCGATATTTTATGTTAATACCGGCGTCCTGGCCTACCTGAATTTTCTCTACCGGTGAGGTAAAATTGCACAACGAATTAACAATTTAGGAGTCACGCACGACACACTTATCTAATGAAATGGAAATGATATAAAGATAGTGACGAAACTATGCTGGGTAAAGGGCAAATATTGGATCTAGCTAGGTGTTCAGGAGAGATAGTTTAGGAGGAAAAATAAGAATTAAGTCGGTAGGTGCTCAGCAAAAATGTACCTACTAAGTGTGACAAGAAATCGATACATTCCATATAGATATAATACAGGCCCTCGACCCTCACCCTCGGCGTTGCAGAGACAGGTACTTATATCCACTAGAGACAAGAATATGATATGACCGACAAACAAAAAAGACAAAGATCGGTTCGCAAAGCTTATTCATTCACTGTCAGTTGCCAGCTGGAAAATGCCATATTTCTACGGAAGCATAGTTCTGTTTCCGTAGAAATATGGCATTTTCCTTCGGTGAAAAGTAGCCTGCAGGTACCACCTATATAGATAGGTGTTACCTAAGATATTTAAACAAAGCATAGACTTGGTTCCTATTCTACATAGCCTGCATATTTTTTATTAATATAGTAACTACTGATGTGTATAACCCAATGCTTTCTATTTTGAGACCATATAATATTAGATACATAAATTGAAATATCTATTTCGTAAGTTTCCGTATATGCCTGATCAAGTGATTTGACCAGCTTGCCTACGCACGATTTTATCCAGCCGCGCAGACGGAGACCGCCGCGTGCGCGCCCGGACAGCTCAGCTATTGACATTGTGCTTTGATCTACATTCGGGACCAGTTTCAGTCTGGACCGGGGTCGCTAGCTGAGTTGCGCGTGAACTTGCAAATCTAAGTACGTAGTCTAGCTGTAGAGTAAATTAATAATTAGATTTATTTTAATAACAATAAATGGCGACGAAAATTAAGTGAAAATCTCGCTAGCAAGACCTTTAATAATCAATTTTTAAAGATAAGTAGAATACTGCTTCGGAAGTGATGAAGTATCAGCAGCGCTGAGTTTTAAGTTGCTTTGACTAGGTAAAAATACATGGCTCTACCCATGGCTCGTTTCTGGTGGACTGTTCTGGCTGCATTTTATGCAGTGGGTCCGCCATCAACCTACTACACGGGTTTAGGAGAGCTAACAAAAAACACAGAAATTAGAGTCAAACATCAGATATGTGCAAACTTTTTAATAACGGAAATCACAAAAAATTATAAAGAGCAACTGAAGTGATTACTTCGACAAATAAGGTTACTAAACACTTCACCTATAACAAATCGTGGTTGCTCTGTAGGTATATAGGTCTTCAACATACTCGGTAGGTACAGAAAAGACCCCCAACTACGAGTCTTATTATGAAATAGGGACCAAGAACAAACATAATGCGTAGAGGGCACGCATGGGTTGTTATTCATTTTCACTAGAGAGCTTTTTGCTGTTATATTATACGAGGCATTCTCTATATTCGTGTGGGACACCAAGTCATCCAATAACCCGATGAACCGTTATAAATGTAGCTAACCTAAAATCGAATTAACACAGCGGGAACCACGTCGCGGGCACCAGCTAGTCCATAAGACTCGATTAAAATCTGTATACATTTCGTAAGCTCTTAACTAAGCTAAACATAACGAATAATAGTAAAATGATATCTCAATCATAACATAGGAATTCGATCCAATTACATGGAATGTGAATGCCCTGAGATGCTGTAAATTCAGTTGGCGTACTAAACTATTGACCTACTAACAGGAACGAAAGGTTTACACGCAATACAGTCCGACCGCATCGCAACTGCAAAATTATATGGGTAATAAAACTATAAAATATAATTACTATTACCACGCCTTGACACACAAAAAGTAAATCCCAATTTTTGAAATTATTTGTTACTGTTTATTTAGTTGTATCCTGAAAATTCAGAGAGTAAGGGACAGTTCTGCGAATACTGATAGCGTTCATGCAGACTATGAAACTGAATAACATTATTCTAGGACCTCCAATACAAAAACACGATCAACTGATTGCGTTTTTTTTTATTGTGCTTTAAGCACTAAATGTGTACATGAGCGGACTTCATGGCAATGGCATTATCTACCAGTCTACCTTAAAGAAACCGTCTGAGACGAGAAGGAGTCACCAACAGAACTAGTTAGGTGTAATTTGGGCGCCACTAAGAATTTTCCATAGAAATCCGTATTAAAATACTCTCCTATTGAAAGTTGTTCAGTTTCATGGCATGAATTCAGTTACTGTTCAGAGGGTTATCCCTTGCACCCTGTATAGTGGATAGTAACTGGAAGACTGAAATTTCCTTTAGTTTTAAGGACGGTTAGTCGGTAGCGGTCGTTTGCGTAGATTCAACATTTGCATATGCAATACTGAAAACAATACAACTACGAGAACAGTAAATGCCGTTATGGTTGCAATTCAAATAATGGACAAGATAAAATTATAAAGGGCATGTAAATGACAATCTTAGTTGAGACTTAGCTTTGTTATGCAGAGTAGGTAAGTTTTAAATGATCCACTATAAATGCAAGTCTCGTAAATGGCTCAACTTGGATTATTGTTTTTCAAACTATTTCTAGGTAAATCGAATGTTTTGAAAGTTAGGTAAGGATCCTATCAATATGATCTACTCTTAAAATTCATTTACGTACTAAATTCAATAGTGGAGAATATGCTGTTTTTTTCAATTATTTATACTGTCTAAGCCAAATATTGCAATCTTTGGAGATATTATTCATATTATTGTGGGACTGTAACGGCTCACTAAGTATACTTAGACATTGATAACTTACTAATAACTTACTAAAGCATTAATATTAAATCATAAATTAACTGATCGTGCTTTTTAAGATATTTTGAAATATTGATTAACTGCAACTGCTGATTTTAATCTAATATGAATTAGTCAGCAACGCTTACGATTAAAATGAATGGTAAAATCTTGGAGAACTGGAACTGATAAGCATTCCAAGAAATCGATCGCATTATATTTTATTCATTAAGCAGTCGGCCGCGTAGATAAATTAACTTACCTCAGCTCAATCTACACTAAGTATTTGATATATACTAGCTAAGCTAATTACTTTTCGTAACGTTAATTAGATTAGCACAGATTTGCACGAGATTAAATATTTATTAGTTACACTGCGATCTGTTGCATTTTGTAAATTAATTATAATCAGTCAGTAGTTAGTGATACAAACTACTACGAATGAAAATAAAATGTAGGTAGCTAGTACGTCTTTTAACTTGCATATCAAAACTATTATAACAAATTAGGGAGTTGGCGCAATCTTCTACGATACAGTCAGGAGCTCGATACAATGAATGAAAGTTATGGAAATATACCTACACAAAAGTAACTTGAAATTAGAATCGGTAATGTAAGTTTATTTGAATCTGTCCCTATGCAAATAATAGTTATTCCCCTAGTTTACTTGCAATATAACCTACAACGTTGACATTGTCAGTAGGCCCCTGGCACACTGGCCTGTAGGTATTCAATGGAGTTGATATTAATAGGAATGCTATTTACTTCGGGCGGGCGGCCGGTTATAATTCAGTTAACTAACTAAACAAAACACTGGATTAGTCACATGGTCCATTGTCCATAGCTGTCGTTTTCCAAGCTTTATCTTAATTGACTGCTATATGATTTACCGGCGCAACGATTTGCAAACTTATTACTTAGTACGCTATAAAACGTATCTATTTCATGGTTGTACAAACGGTTAGGTAGAAATGAAAGCTTACATTGTTATGAGGCCACCTGCGAAATCGCAAAAAAAAATGGATGTTTCATAGAAAGTTCTTACCTACTCGGCAAAAATGTACGGAGGCGATTTCGCAGATGGCCCCATAGTAAAAATTGTTCAGAATCATGATTACACCCTACAAAGTTTGTATACATACCTACATAATGACTAAAAATAATACTGTTTTACAAAATTAACATCTAATAATTTCGTTTTGCAAACACATCACGGAAAGGAAAGAGAGGTGCGAAAGGAAAACAACTTACAAAAACTAAATTCCACATTCGTCAGGAAAAAACAGTCGAATTTTTCGTCTGACGAAAACGGAATCTGACTTAAGTGTCCGAGCACTTAGGTCAGATTTCGTTTTCGTCAGACGAACTTTCTATGAAACATCCTTTTTTTTTGCGATTGCGCAGGTGGTCTCATAACCCTATAAAGTTTGTGTACTGGCTAAAAATAACCCTGTATATAGTTTAATACACAATACTACCTACAAAAAATAAATTTGGTGGTATTTTACGAAATAATTTAATCATAAAAAAAATAGACAATACAATTTGCTGAGCCTCCCAAGACAATCATATAAATTTTTTTTCTTTTCAAATAGCTTTTTACTAGCTCGCTTCGGCTTTTCACCATTAATTTATTTTTATTTGACCTGTACTGTACATCATTAGTTAGCAAATAATTATTCTGTAATCTTTTCGGTAACTCTACTTCGTAGCTACTCGCTGTAATAGGGTCCTGTTTTAATTCTTCAGGCAGGGAACCTTAAAAACGGCTGTGCGGTTCGGTTAACTTATAGGCGAGTTATTTTTACTGGTTTTAAAACCTGATAAGGCTATGGAAAACTTTAGATGGCGTCAGTTGTCCCTTGTTAATGGCAATCAATAATTCAATCTCTTGCCAATAAGGTCATGGTGTAACCTAAACCTTTAGAGCCTATTAGTAAATATACACGTTCACTTCTAACTACCATTAATCAAGTGGGTAGTGTTAACGCTAATCAAATTAAATGCTTCGTTAAGATGCGAGATAGAGAGTAATCGTGTTTTGTGTACTGCACGCTGTTTTGAGCAGAGTGAAACGCGATCCGCATCCACTCCGTACATACATATTTGGAACCAGTGCTCCAGTCTACCACGAGTTGTCTAACCACTCGTAGTCTACAACACCAAACCATTCACAATACACTTGTCATGAATGTATTCGTATGAAGAACGCGTGATACGAGTAGTCAGGCGCTATAGAAAACAGATTTTTACCTATTCAAAAATATGCCTTCTATTTTCAACGGAGTAAGACACGGAATGCGCGCTGACGTATCAGCCGGTTGCGTTGGCGGTCACGCAAGAATGTTTGGTGATAGCTTGTTTGGGGCGGATATTAAACAGAAAAAAAAACCGACCTGAATATTCGGCACGTAAGGTAAGATATACCCATATAAAATAGGTACGAGTCATTTCTTCTATAACTTATTTAACAAACTGTTAAATTGATGCAAATAGTACAACTTCTTCATATTTGCATAGCTATAGGTAGTATTCTTTGATATTAGTATTATAATAAACTGTTTTCCCTGTAATATTTACCGAAGTATAAATGAAAGCATTGCGTTTTTAATTTATCTTGCATTCGACAAATGTACCAGTAAATCTGCCTACTAAATTCGGACCATTTTTTGTACTCGAAGCGAGTACAGCCCTATTTAAATACTACGATACTTGAGGTAAAGAATGATCGCTGTAAAAACTAAACATCGACGTAACGAATGCGATCTTTGTTTATAGTAATGTAAACGTTTCAGGAAGCATTGGAATTACTGAAATGACCTTCATATTTTTTTCACTATAAACTAAATGCTAAGTACGAGAAATCACAAAAGATTTGATTTTTTGAAAGATTTGATTTTGTCATACAAAATATCCAAATTCTTGTTACGAATGAGGATTATAAGTTGCGGATATATTCATTGTTATTCAGCTACTTACTTCATGAAGTATATCAGAGTTTTCACGAGAGCTTTCTAAGTTTGTTGTCTATTCGTGCATGGCCAGGGCGCTTTGCGGCACAAAGGGCACCATTTTTCACATAAAGATAACGTCCTAGCCCAGACAGCTGAGCTAAGTGACTGTCTATTTAGACCTTCGTTCCCTCTGCAGATAGACCACCACGGGAGAGGTTTTTGTTACTCTGATATGTCACGTTTCGCGCTAGGATATTAGTACGCGTCCCAAACTGTGAGATAGTTCACAAATTATAACAGCACTGTTTAAAAGTCTTGCGTTTAATTTGTAATGCCTAGTACAGAAGTGTACGTACAACATTCGGTATCACACACGATACGATAAACGTTATAACAAAAGTAACGAAGCTGGTTTTGATGATAATGATGTCAAGGTAAATTATAAAAAAATAATCTAATAATCGTGTACCTATAGGTGTTAGTACTTTTTTATGGTTTTCAGTCTTGTCCTATTCAGGTTTTAGGTAGGTATTATTTTAAATAACTCATATACATATTTCACTCTAGGACCTCGGTTATTATATGAGTAAAAGAGTTTGATTAGTATAAAGAATTGAAGTCAAATACCGAGTATGACCCTCAATGGTACAGTACAGGACATACAAAGAGAATACTTAAGTTCACGCATTTCTTGTACATTTGTAACCTCTATTGTTGGCTTCACGGACATCATAAGCGGCCAACCAACCATTTATTAATAAGGCGTATTTGGACATGGACTGACGTGTGATAAATATGGCTATAGAATTTTCAAACCGAACTAATATGTAACACTATCCAATCCAGCTACAATGCATCAATAAATAGTTGATTGAGGATTGACGAACTGTTTTATTTTTATGCACCAAAACATTGCCGTCGAAGGAAAAAAGCAGTAATTTAACAATACGTTAATTAATTATCGAACCTATACAGTTAAAATAATTGCCATCGGCCTGAGCCAGACCCGGAATATTTTATTTTATTTATTTTAGGGCATCTTACAGCTATATTAACAAAAAATGGGCTTGTAAACAATAGCATAGTACTAAGCTATTAACAAGGTTCCGCCTATAAAATTAAGTATTAATAGCGCATTCACATTTATCTACCAAATTTACGAAAATGTATTTGTTAACACGCTTTTATTTATTTTATTTTCCATTAAATATTTATTTTATACGTTTATACGTTTAATATATACTTCTTGGTAGACATCATATGAATGAAAATGATGCTATCTATCAGTTTCAGTTTGACACTACTATACAGGGTGTTAGAAAAAGTACTGACTTCCTTTCAAGGGATGACCCAGCCCATGAAACTGAACAACTTTCCGCAAGGAGCATAGGTCGACATAAGAAAAAAAAAATTTGACCCCGCATACAACCTGACTCAGTTGGCTGGTACATTTTGAATGGAAGGCCCAAAATTTTATTTCATATTTTGACCTATGTTCGTTGGGGAAAGTTGTTAAGTTTTAGGGAATGGTTCACCCCTTGAAAGGAAGTTAGTACTTTTCCTTACACCCTGTATAAAGTTTTGAAAAAGGTTACTTCGAAGTCTCCCTAAGGTTCTATCAGAATAAAAAAAACATTGTGAAAAAAGACAATCACCAGACGATTTTAAAAAACAGGATCATTGCGAGATACCTATATGCGAGCACAATACTTTTATTTTTACTTATTATTCTGGCAGGCAGATTTTTTGTTGTTAAAAGTACACACGGCTTGAAATCAAATCCACTATAATGTGAACTTACAGCTACCTGTGCCCCATGCAATTAAACTACACGCTACAAGTCTACAGGTGAAATTCGATGTACACTGCTTAGCCAATGGGACATTATAAAACCAGGATATTTGACCCGCTACGCAATGTACATCGAATTTCATCTGTAGACTTGTAGCCTGTAGTTTCGAAAAACAGGTCACTGCACATTTAAAAGTATAGTATTAATAATGGTTTCCAAATTGCTATAAAATGCACAAAACATCTAACGACGGAAGGGTATCATCCATTTAAATAAAAAGTATAACTGTTAGCGATCAAATACCTAATAAAAAGTATGACGATTTCCTAAAATACGCCGCTAGATATTTCTCGTCATAGGTACGAGTATAATCTATACTATCTACATGGTTATGTATATACTTAACTTAAATGCACTTATGTTCATCACAATCTCACGCCGCTCTGCCGAACAGGATACGATTAAACTATATACCCACCTACTCTTTAAGTTGCGAATATTAATACCAAGGACAATATTAAGTATACAGTCACTATAACAACAGGTATCGTTATAAGTACGAGTGCACAGAACAGCTTATATTTACTACATCTTCAATACTAAATATATAATTTGTTACACAACACACATTACGTCAACCGCATATTACGCTGATTTGCCTGCATATATTTGAATGCGTAGCGAATAATCTTTGCTATGTATAGACATAGATAGAGTACGCAACGGAAAAATATGTCTGCAACGCTAGCTGTTTATAAATACTTGTTATAGCATTCAGGGGATTCAACAACGCATCTTTCAAAATTATAAGTCTTCCTACAAGTTCAGTGTCGGTTAAAGGTTCAGTTAAACGTGGGTACAGTAAAACGTTCATATAAGAACTCACATGGCCCAAAATAGAGCCTTTTTGTCTATTTTTCGGGGCTGTGTTAAACTATGAAAGCATAATTAACTAGAGTTTGGCTTGTCTTTGTATGTGTTGAGTAATACGGAATGAAGAGCAAAATGAACCTTAGAGCGTTCATAACAGGGTTAACAAATATCCGATATTTATGATATTAAAATATCCGGAATATATGAAATAAATTGGATGTATATCCATTTTTTGATATTTATCAGATATATATCAATCAGTCTGAGTTTTTTTAAATTACGGTATTAATTTTGTATTCAAATGTGTTCGATTTTACTATACTAATATTTCTAATGCCGCACCCAAAAATAAAATTAAATTATTAGTTCATGTAAATAAATACCAAAAGACGAGTAAGAAAGCAACAGACACACATCATGCCTTACGGGGTAGGTAGAGCATCGATGTCCGAAAAATATTAATGTCTTTGTCGCCACATCTCATGGAAGGGTTTTAACCTTTTGCACGCCAGAGTTTTTTTACGTCGGCACACCCCCGACGCCAAGCATAGAAAAATGTGAAGATGGTAAAAACTTATCGGCAAGCAGCCCGGTGTCTTAAACAAGACAGAATTTAAGTTATAAAAATAGGTAAATTTGGACTACTTTAGTCGTCAGTGGCGTCGTATGTACGCGAGCGTTTAGCAACTATAGTGGTCATTGGCGTTCAAAAGGTTAAAGCGAGTATTTTTTTTAGTTAATTGTATTATTAAGGTACAGTATTTCTTTCCAAAACATGGTGATATATATGCAAAGAATAAATATCATAATATAACGTAATATGCATCCATGGAGTAAATATCGTGATAAAATCATTAATTGGTTCATAAGCAAACTATAGAGTGCCTGTTTCGCTGCGCACCTTTGGGCCCGAGCAAACAATCGTAAACAAAAGTTCAGCGATTTTCTTCTTCTTCTTCTAGTCTTCTGCCTAGTAAGGCGCACTTTATAATTTGTATAGATTGCTTACAAGTACATATCTACTGTAAGAATTTAACACTGGATCGGAATGCCAACAATGGGCCTAAGAGCTTTCAAGGATAACTTACGGTTGTTATTGTGAGGTTTGTCGCCGCATGCCATGATCAGTAAGCGATGCGTATCTTACGTTCATAGTACGTATCTACCAATTAGGAAAATGAATGTAGGGGTGACGGTTATATAATACAAATTGAAGGTGTCAGAGGATATTATAAATTTAATCACAATAAAAAAAAACAAATTATTCGCGACAGCAATGAGTTAAAGGCGCCAGCAAATAATGTATGTGAGTAGAAAAGGAACTAGATGACTGGAATCGAATAATAAAAACACACCACAGTCTACATTAAAAACTTCACCAACACAGCTTAGAAAATAACTTGGTTTCATCGATCCACATTCAGCAAATAGATCAGAGAATGAGCAGTACCATTCAGTGTAAATTACTTATGCACCAAAGTTAATATTCGTTGTCTATACATACACACTGCGCTACACTCACCAATCTGCAATACAGAGATATACAAGGTGCGAAGAAATGTACCTACTACGTTAATTTAAAAAATGAATCATTTCAGGTAATGTATTAAAATTCACTAGCAATTCCACTTCCAATACACAACGACACGAACGGCTAACAAGTTGCATCAATATTGTTTTTTTTCGTGTCGATCGTCTTTGGCGTTATTATATTCTTTCAAATTATAAACTATCAGCTTTTAAAAAAGCCGTTTAGCAATTTTCACGGCATACTTACTTAACATTCCGAAAAAAAGTAAAGCCGCCACAACTCTATAACATACATACATAAATCACGCCTTTGTCCCTTACAGGGTAGGCAGAGCGTTAACGATCGTAAAATTACGGTCTTTATCGCCACGTCTGACAAGTATTGAGGGCCCTTTTAGATGATTCATGTATCACTGCAGTGACAGGTTGTCAGCCTGTCGCCTAAAATTGTAACACACGTGAAACCCTCGAGTCCCATAGTTGCCTCTTACAACACCCGCGGGAAGAAAAGGGGTGATGCTATTCTAAGCCGGCATTACACGACAACTCTATAAGCTTAGATTAAAAATTGTTTAGCTGCGACCGTAGCGAGACCTATCCTGACATATCCACCTGCCTCATAAACTGATTTATTCCACGCATACGTGTTTGTGAATTGAATTAATAAACGACATCCCTATTAAATTAAATACTAGAGCTTAACCTCTTTCGAATCGACAGAAATCGATTAATAGTTTCTGAATGCGTTATCTGGTTCGGCACAGCTTGTTAAATGAATAGAATCGAATAACTTACAAGTGGATCTGAATAATCGACACCGGGTACAACCAGATTGCTATCTGTTCACTGGATTTATAAGGATCTTTAACGTTTCCTGCTAACTCGAAGATAGCTTATCTAGATCCACAAGCGAGCATTATAAATGTTATTAGTCTGAATGAAGCAGGCACAGAATAAATAGTCATTAATAGAAATTTCAGTTTGTTATTATGTTTATTCGCCTACGACTAGCGAATCAACCAGCTGCATTTCATGCTAAAACATTGATCATGCTTCATGCTATTTTGTATAGGTGAAATGAAAAAACAAACAGCATGTTGTAAAAAAAAATCACAGTTTTCTCACAGTGTCTAGGTATTTTAATAAGTATAAAGACTTTGAACATGTTTCTCAATATAAACCTAATTGGTTCATACACCCCGGAAGGCTCTATACTCACTTATAAGCGCTTCGCCCAATGACATGTAGTAATCTAAGATCCCGCCATACAATAACCGACACCGAACTGCCAAAATAAAAATAGGCAAAAAATATATTGCGTATGGGTGACCCAAAAAAAATGTCCAGAACTAGATTGAATAAAATAAAAAAAGTTTTTTACGTAACGTTTAAAAAAATTGCTGAAAATATTTTAAGAGGTGAATCAGCACACAACTTTTCTCAATGAACGTAGCTAGAAACATGAAAAAAAAAGAATTGCTACCTTCGTACAAATTGATTGTACATTTTGTATGGGAGGTCCAAAACTTTTATTCATATTTCGACCTATGTTCCTTGGGGAAAGTGGTTCAGTTTCATGGGCTGTTTCACCACTTAAAATATTAAAAGTTTCCCCAAAAATACCGATACTAAGTCTTTATGGTGCATATTTATGATATATTTTAACATAACACCATTCAGGTTGCTTATAAACTAGTAAATATAAAATACCAGCTGTCCGCCCGCGGTTTTACCTGCGCATTTTTTTGTGTATGGAACACAGAGTCACTTTTAGTTGCTTTAATTTTTGAATCTAACTTTAACTGATCACATTTGGACACACGATCTTCATACTAACTTCTTTTCATACAAACGTTACCCCTTTATGGTTTGAAAATAAAAAACCCCTTCTTTTTCTTAGCGTGTCGAGGCGAATCAAAGTTTATCTGACCCCTGAAACACGTCTTTAACGACATTAGCGTTTCAAATTAGCGGGAGACAAAAATTCATAGGTAAAATCACGTTAATTTCTAAGGAAGACAAGATGCATTTGTCAAAACTTACGTAAAATGGAACATGAATCTAATATTTTTGCAGGCAATATGGAAGACTTGGCTGAATGGACTTATTGCTTTTGCTTTGTACAATAATATATTTTAAAAAACTATATTGCGCGAATTTGCTTTGAATATTTCATGACATTTTTTAGGCTTATTGAACTGTTCTTCTATTATTATTCTTGTTTTATTTTTATTTTTGCAGGTGTAGTATAAAGCACAATGTATCACTCGGAAGAAAGTCAATGATCAATGTACTATTTATTACACCTTACGTAAAAAAACTACTTTATTATTTATTCATACTCTGGACTGAAACTTTTTAGACAACCCATACACAATAAATTATTTGTTTTTCTTTTTGGCATATTTTATTTGATAAAAAATATCTCTTGTCCAGTATAGAGCTCGGTGAAGGTCGTTGTATGACGGGATCTTCTACTATCGTATATACTATCAATATTAGTAGATCAACAACATATTTTTTTTTTATTTGAATAGAATTAGTCGGTATATATGAAACTAATAGGTACTATGGACAAAACATTGGATGACTCGGTGTCCCACACAAAAAGAGAGATTCACTAAATGCGGCAGTCTTCTACGGCAGAGAAATAAGAGTATGTATCCAAAAACAGCAGATAGCAGGTAGCATTGATAAGGTAACCCATATGTCCCGGGTTCGATTCCTGGCTGACGCTTGACATTTTTACAATTTCTTATTTTAATTTTATGGGGTAAGTATCCTAAACATTCTAGGATCATGTAGGTAGGTAAACGTTTATATTCAAACTAGCGGCCCGTCTAGCGGCTACGCCTGGCAAGTATTACGCACATAAACCTTCCTTTTGAATCATTATATTCATAAAAAAATACTCAGCATTAAAATCCGTTGTATAGCTTTAAAGATTCAAGCATGCATACATACATACAGACATGAAAAGCAATACTATGTAGTGACTAATTGATAGGCACGATTAGGATAAAAAGAAATTCAAAAACGTAAACAATAACTTACTAACTGAATATCAGGCAGGAGTTGTAATTTGGAACATAAATATTATACTTCATTTGCTCAGATACTGTCATGACACTGCCAGCGTAACTTGACCTTCGTGCTCGATACCCGCATGTACGGGGGCGACGCTGATCGCTACATCATCTGACCGAATGAGCAAGACATGGTGGAAAAGCATTTACTAGCTTTTATATTGAATATTAGTCAATATGTTTTGAATAAATATGTTAACAAAAATCAATTAAAAATTAACATTTGAAGTTGAACCTGTATTCCTGAATCAATTTATCTGCATACCTACTCACTCACAAATGTAAAGAGAACAAAATATGTATCTATCTTCTATTAAAATTTTGATACATTGAATAGATATTATAACCTAGCCAGTTTTGATGTAGCTAGCAGCCTAATACAGGTAAAAATATAGGAAAAGTAAGAAACTTACCATAAATGCTTATTGCTTTGACAGCATCTGGTATGCATTCCCAAGGGCGCGGCAGATCAAGGAATATTGCATCTGCTTTACCATTCAACTCCTCACCAAACCCTTCTTCCACTACATCTCGTCGTTGACACTAAAAAAAAGCACACAAATAACATTTTTGAAATTAGTAAACCTATTTAAAACATTGAGCAGTGTCCACCAGTAAACTATTGTGGCTGTTGTAATAATAAATTTAATGATCTACTTACTGTAACATACTGACTTAGTCCGTGAGCCTTAAATTCATCATTAGCCACTTTTGCTCGGTGCTCGTGAAAATCATATGAGTAGAGGTGGCCATAAGGTCGAATCCTTTTTACAATTGCATGACTCAGAGATCCACTTCCGGTGCCTAAAGAAAATTTTAATAAATTTGTAATAAATAGATAATGTATGTATTAGTCCGCATCAAAAGGCTCTTTTCACTACATGTAAAGTACATACATACATATATCACGCCTTTATCTCAGCATTAACCGCCGAAACAATACAGTCGCTATCGCTACGTTAAGTAGGTGCAAATAAACAACCAATTGTGATAAGTAAATAAAGCCCATTCAGCCATTACTAAAGCTCAATTAAAACCTGTACAGTATCCTGATTGGTACAAAATGGGAAGCGTACTGCATATTTAGTGTTCTCATCTTTTTTGTGAAGCATTACTTTTCATTTGAGTACAAAAAAAAGTAGAATGTTCACAGTTACCTGCTTCAATCACTATACAGTTTGGAACTAGATCCATTTCAAACAAAATCATACTGATATCAGGAGTGTAAATGATTTGTGTCCGATGTGGTAGGGTCAACGACCACAGCTCTGGAGTTGGCTGCAGGACATGTCCCCATCCTGATGACAACTGCACCTGTATTTATTGGTTCAATGTTAAAATACAATTTTAGATAAAGCATAATTTTTGGTCTAGTAGGTAAATTTTGACCAAAACTCAGATAGAGTCAGTAGTTCTTTTGTTTTGGCCTGGACACATTAGGTATCTAATTGCACTAGACACCATGACGAACTAGATACCTAGGCCACTAAACACAGCACAACCTCTGAACCTTACAGCTTTTTATATTTAATTCGGCATGCATGTTGCGCATAGGTACATATATATAAATTGGCTTCACCTCAAACCACAGATCTATGGGCATTGGTAAAGATCATAGTTATGTCCTTCATGAGTTGGAGTAGAAATTTAACTTACCCGAGATCCAAATGAAGCCCCAATCAAACTTCTAACTTTCAAAGCGCCGAATGGTGATTGGTAAACATTCTCAACAAGTTCACCTTTCTTATTTTTCTTCAAGGGAAGCACTTCTAAAGCGTAGAGATGGTGGCTTATATACAGCATCACAGTATCGCCTTCATTTATTTTCTCTTGATAATGGTGAAAACTCATTTTGAGAAACGTGAGATGGCCCCAACACAACGATTATGGAAAATCCAATATGAAGGGTCATGTCAAGAAGCACTGCGTGCGCACCGGCGCGGCCACAACATGTGCGCGAGGCTATCAAACGAAGTAGGTACCTACTATAGACTTTATTGCCTTGCGATAGGTACTGTTTTGGGCTTTGGCTATATTTTTTTTATAAAGGACGCTTCGATGCGTTTTGATGATGCAAGACACTTTTTCCAGCGTAGCCGTAAGTTTGTAATCAAAAGTTCGCTCTTATGTCAATTTTGTGCTACAACAATAATGTAAAATATATGTTTTTTTTGTTAAAACTTACATTTTACTTCCTATTTCAGCCTATTGCAGTCCACTGCTGGACGTAGGCCATTTTACTTATAATAATATAAAAAATTTAACATAATATTTTTATTCTCTGTACCAAAAACTGAACTTGCATTATTAAAACTTATAAAAACATGTTTTTGACTCTTTCGATAAGTGAAACTTAGGGTGAAACTCGATTCCCATTGGTCGAAATGACGCAATTTGATTCGAAATAGCCAATAAGCGTTCCGTTAGTAAATGGCAAACTTGACGTGTGGTCACGTCTGTCTGTCTTGTCATGTCAGTGTCAGCTATCTCGCTGCTCATTTACCGTTTCCTAAAAGCTTGAATTTTGTGATAAAATTGAATCAGATAGAGTGAATATGTACATTCCCACAAAGTTTTATGAAAATTTGTTAAAATGATCAAGATATCTTCATTATCATAGCAGTCTCTGGCGATTCCTTGGAAGAAATAAATAGGTCATCCATCATGGTGAACATGGATGCGTCGAAAATCACTAGCAAAACCAGCTCGCTAAAAGCTCTAATCCTCAAGGCTTGGCGAGAACGTTGGACAGACATACAATGGGGAATCAACATCAAGACAATACTCCCTCGAGGCGTCAGCGGGGATCTATACAACCTCGCCGACTGCATACTCCAGCAGGCTATGGTCGGCTGCGGAGCGAACCAGCTGGTAATATCCTATCTCAAACATTCGCTAGCGTCGCACTTAGTATCTTACGCCGCGGTCCTACAAAGAATTTCGAAATTTGATGCATTTCATAAACCACACTGCATCAACAGTCTTTTGGAGTTTTTAGAAAGCTTCCTTGATAGCATCACATGTCGTGGAAAGTTGGAAGAAGAAGTTCTAACTCTTGCTGTGTCTGCTATAATTTTATGGCTTTTGCAAGTGTACCACTATGCCTTGAGCAAGTACCCATCTACAAACCCAATCCAATGTCAAGAGCTTATTGAAAAATCATCATCTCTATTGAACTCCATCGTGAACTCAGATTTCTTGATTGCTATGTTTTATTTAGCAAAACAAAACAACCCAGAAGAGTATGAAGAAGTAACAAAGAAATGTCAAGAAATATCAGCTTTTATGATGATGAATACTCAGTTCAAAGCACCAGTAACTATACATGAAACATTGCAAAAAATTAGCAATATGGATGTAGATAAAATAGCGCCACTGAATGGCAAGACTGAGTCTGTGACCCACCTCTTACAGGCCATGATAGTCATAAATGTGCTTGCGGACCCTGGTGCTGATATGCAGCAGCTTTCCTCCCAGCTGTTGATGGTTCAGAGAATTAAAGGGTACTCACTTTCAAGACTATACTGTGAACTAATCAGAGCATGTTTCATTTCTCTGAATGACTCAAGTAAAGATGCTTCCAAGCAAGCACTATGGGCAGCATTTACTTTCCTCAAAATTCCACAAGTTATCCACTACCTTCATAGTTTATGTGGAACTACTAGCAAAGAAGGAGAGTTCTCAGAGGAAGTCATTGATGCTTTAGAACAACTGCTACAGTCAACTCCCTTGCTTGATATTGTTGACACCAAGAACTCGTGTAATAGTGTTGTTTCACTACTTGAACCTTTAGTAAAACTGAATGTAGTGTTAGAGAGTCATCTTTCTTATTTTAGCCAAAAAAGAGAAAACAAAGATCTTAAGCTTCAAAAACTAGAGCCCACTGGGTTGCCTGGCTCAGTGCCTGCATTTATTACCCGCGCTGAACCAACCTTAGCAGGAATTCTTAAAACTATGGGAGGTGATTTTCAGAAAACTCAAGAATCTTTGTATGTAATGCTCTGTCAAATAGTTGGCGGGACTACACTTGATACAATACTTGCAGTAGCAACTGTTGAAGGAAAATTAAAATTATTTGTGTCAAGACTCATTAAGTTCAATGAGTTTGCTCTAAAAGCTGCAAATGAAAAGGGTGCACCGCAATCAAAGATTTACATATTTGATATTTCATTTTTAATATTATGTGCTATTGTGCAAGACTATGGTTCTGATGCCGTACTTGAGGAAAATGGAGAATCATTTTTTGAGCAGTGGGTCAGAGAATGCATGCCCCATAAGGGAGTTCATAAGCCACCAGAACAGATTATTCAGAAGTGTGACTCACAGATAGTGGACATATTTATTCATCATCTTAGTGCTCCAGATTTTGATTTCAAAAACACTAACCTAATAACACCAGAACTCTGTATGAATGTGAGTGGTACAGTCAAGGAAGTATTATTTGCTTGGGAACAAGGCTCAATTACTGCTACTGATGTGAAGAGGATGTTAGAGTCTTTGAGACAAAAGATGGCATCTCTAGCTGTTTGTGCTTCAGTATGGCTTTGTTCATATATCAATGTTGTTCATCAGGATGCCTTCTTGAAGCCTATAAATATGGTACAGCAATTTGTAACCCTCAGTGAAACTGAATTGACACAGGCTGACAACTTTAAAGAGCGTGCAGCACTAATGTGCCAAATAATTAAAAAAATGCAGTATGACATACATCCACCATCAGCACCAAAATCAAATACCTTGAGTTATTCACACAATATAGTGTCTCGTCAGCCAATTTTAGAACAGCTGCAATCTGTTTGGGAGGACATCAAATCAAGAGGCTACCTACACATTGATGCAACACTTGTTGTAGAGAGTCTTCTTAATACAGCAGGCCCAATATGGTTTGTTAATAACTTGGTTAAAGAAACACTAAAGTACAGATATCAAGAAGACTTGGATAGATCTGTTGATGTAGTACTGGCAATGTTTCATTTGGATATTGAGAATTGTACTGAAGCTCTATTACTTAATGTCTTACCTCAGTACTTGTATAATGCAAAACTATGTGAAGAATTAGTTGAGCCTCAATCAGCCGTTCTGGCGAAACTTTCAGTATACAGCATTTATGCCGCCCTTGAACACAGTAATATAACTAAAGGACAAAACTCCAGGAAGCGCCGTCATGAAGACTCTGATGAAGGAGATGGTTCCAGCAGCAAAGTGAGAAGGTTGAATGATAACTCAACTGAAAGTACCAGCAGTACTAGCTTCCCTCCAAGCCAAAGTTCACCTGCTGGTATTACACTAAATGATCCATTACAGACTACTTTGGAGACATTGTATACTTCTTTTTCTCAGTTAGCAGGGAAAAATGGCGATGTCACGCCTCAAACGCATTTCATACTTCAATTCTTGGTGTACCTCGTACAGTGTGGAGGCGAGAGGTCACAGTTGGTTCTGCAGAAAATGCCAAGTGAACTAGTTCCAACTTTGATTAAAGCTTTACCTGATTGTTTCAATATTAACTTGGTTCTGAGATTGTATGACTTATCCAACCCATATGGAAGAAAAGATACTGCCAGAGATCTTTGCCTTTTAAGGAATATGAGATTGAGACCAGACTAAAAGTGTTCAATACATATATATATATATAAGAATAAGTAGTAAGTAAGAGACAGACATTTGTATCCTGTAGTAGTGTACCTTTATGAACTTTAATAAATCATATTGATTAGAACAATTCTTTTTATAAGGACAAAATGCGAGATGTTTTGATCAGTTACCTAAACAGTTTTGGTCAATTACTTACAAATCCATACAGTTTGATTTACTAGTTTAATAATTACTAGTGCATCACTGAACTTGGCATACAACTCCTTTAATAATATTTGATATATAATAAAATAGAAGTACTTTATTGCACAAAAGAATGAACAAATATAAAATACTAATATAAATGTTAAATTTGCAGCATTACTGCTCTGGTAAAAATATTTTCTATCTAAGCAATAGCAAGGTGTAAGCATAGTAATAATTCGGAATACTAAATTACACCTGTTATTTTGCGCTGTACCATACCTTTTCTTCCTTATTTTAGTATAGGCAGAGATAATTTACACAAAATTAACCTACACATTAGGAGTTATGCCGTGTGATGCCGGCTTAGAATATCATCACCGCATATCCTTCCCGCGGGTGTCGTAAGAGGCGACTAAGGGACTCGAGAGTATTAGTGTATTACAATTTTTAGGCGACCGGCTGACAACCTGTCACTATAGTGATACACATGTTTTCTGTAACAACCTTGGAATTCAATCCTCTAAAATGTCAGACGTGGCGATAGCGACCGTATTCTTGCGGCCGTTAACGCTCTGCCTACCCCGTAAGGGATAAAGGCGTGATATGTGTGTGTGTACGTGTATACATTAGGAGTACCTAGTAGTAATGAGTAGGTATGCCAATTTAAAATTTATGTGAAATGGTGATTATACATGGTGTCCCATAACTCAACCTAAAGCCGGGTGACACAGGACTGATTGTAACCATCACGAGAAAAGTATTTAAAAAAACCAAAAATCTAATTAAATAAAAAAAATAAAGTATGTTATTTAGGGTTAAGTACAGTAAGGTTTCAATAAACAAAAATAATAATAAGTACCTAACCACAAAAAAATTAAAAATGGTTACAGTTTAGCCAAACTAAGTTTTTCTTAAATGCCCATAATTTTCAAACTGGGGATAGTTTTTTTTCTCATTGTTGGTTACAATCAATCCTGTCACCCCGTTTTGGCTTGAAATTAAGTTCTGGGACACCTGTATGTGGCATTGAAATAGAAAGAATAAATCGTGACGCTACCAATATTTACGGCAGGGGCATCCAGTTTTTTTTGTATTAAAATAAAACAGCCAATCAAATCATAATATTTTTACTTTTATATTTCAAACAACAAAGTACTCATAAATTATAACTATTAAAAGTAGTTCTCATATGTGAACAATTCTGTTTTACATATTATATAGTAATTCTGTACAGTTAATTTCCTACAAACTAATCTAATTGTCTACTAGGTTTCAATACAATGGACGGACATGAGATGCACAAAATTATTTTTGTACTTACTTATCAATCAATTCTATCATACTCCAAGTCATACTCGTACATTAGGTAGGTACCTCGTGCATAATGCATCTTTTCAATTTGTTTAAATTTATTGCACTTCAATATGTTTTTAAATCCGATTCAAACAAAGTAATATTTTTTATATTTACAAAAATAACTGTCAGTACTTTATGTAATCTAATATTTACATTAATGTTATAAATTTGAGCTACTTGTTCTTTTTTTCATTTGTTTGTTCTCGCTCGATTGATGAACTCCGAGAAAAACTTGCCTAGCTTACTTAACACGGAATAGGTATTATGAAAAGTACAAATATCACTTTCGCTTCTAGAATACCTACTTACCTTTTTCCTTTTTTTTAACAAGTAGCGGGTGAAGCTGGGTGTGCTGCCTGCTAGTTTTTTTAAACAACATACATTTCATCAATAAAATTGATATTTCACTACCTATGTTTTTACAAGTAGCCTAAATTACAGAAAAACCTAGTTTTTATATTTTTATAGTTCTTATCAACACAAAGATCACAGGAGAGTTCCAGAGCTTTCTATAATTTATTATAGGGTAACAAAAATATTGAACTATTTTTCTAAAAATACTATGATCAATTCTTAATCTTAAACTACTGTTATAATGCAGGCTTTTTGGCATCCGGTGAATCTGGATGTGGGCGATCTATAACAAACAAAAACTTATTTATAGAAGTAATACATAATTAGGTAAAGTCATTTTTTATATTTAACTTGGCACCATTCAGAAGATACCAAGTGGTAAACAGCAGAACCTTGCAAATTTTATTTTGATGTTCTGCGAGGGAGTTCGCTTTTGCAGTTACATGCGAAGAAATAATATGAATTCGCTAATGCAGATCTTACCTTATATCTAAACATTCGCGGAGCAAGAGCAAGAAAATCCTCGCTAGCAGTTCGAGTTACCTAAGGGTCATTATTAATACTGGTTAGACATCCTTGAATGGGTAACACGAGCTGCTTTCGATAGGTTAACAAAACTTACCGATTTGCCTTCTAAGTATGTCCCCTTCTCTATTGGCGTTGTACGCTGGCGGTGGATTACTGACCCTCATTTGCAAACTTAATCTATTAGGATTACAGGTGGCGGAAAGCTCTGTCGTCGCGACGGAGCTCTCGGAACTATTTGCGAAGGTTGTCCTTTGGCTCCTATTCCATGTTTGCTGATAGGAACTTTCTGTAGTTACTGTGTTACATCTACTGTTAGTGTGAGGAACATATTGCTCTGGTGACCAGTCGAACACAAATGTATGACTATAGTTATGAGTGTACGCCGAAGGGGTCCCTGACGGCGTGGGTGGCGTTGTTGTTACGTAAGGGCTCAGGTCTTGGTGGCACACGTCAGGAACTTTCTGTAATGCTGATTCGGACCATGTAGGACTAGGATTCCACTGATCAACCATCTCTGTCTCAGTAATATTAAAGTTTTTAGAGCCCGGTCGTCTACTAGCTATGGTCCCGGCAGAAACTGCTACTAGTGTGTCTCCTCCAGAAGTAACCGCAGACGGTGTGCCACGAGGAGATAAATTCGTAGTTGGAGTATTTGGTTTCTCGTCAGAATTTTTCCCTTTTCGTTTTGCATTAGGCTGTATCCTTGTATCTTCTATTCGTATATTGTGATATCTGTAACAGAGTTCTGCAGTTAAACATGTGGCAAATCGATCATAGGAATGCGATGCGAAAGTTGAGTTTAATGATGATGTCTTTCATAATGTTTTCATAGAAATCTGACAGTGCTTAATTAGCGTTAAGTGGTACCTGTTCTCCTGCAAGGACACGGAGTAATCTACGGGTCCGTTCTCAGGCCTCTCGTAAGCGTAGTGCATCGGTGTGAGGTGCGGGGGCACGTGCGGGATGTGCGCCTGGAGACCAGGGTTCGGCATCATCGCCACCTGGTTCCCGTTCACGCAGACTGGAGGTGTCGGCGTGTACTGCATGGTCGGAGGGTATACTTGGATGTCCGGTGGTGGTGGCCCGTACATCCTGGTCGCTGCCTCGTATGCCAGCCCGTAGTGGAGCTTGGATTGCACTGCGTAGTAGTGGTACAGCCATGGATTCGCTTTCATTACCGCCGCTTCTTGCTCACTGTTGACCACACAATATTAATCTATGTAAGTTCCATTTTTAACTTAGCTAAGCAGTTGCCAAATGTATGTATACAGGGTGCTAGGAAAAGTACTGAGTTCCTTTCAAGGGATGATCCACCCCATGAAACTGAACAACTTTCCCTAAGGAACATAGAAATAAATAGAAATAGAAGTATGGAAAAAAATTTGGGCCTCCCATACAAAATTTACCGGCCCACCAAGACAGGTTGTAGGTATGCAAAATCCATTTTTTTCCCTATGTTTCGACCGATGTTCCTTGGGGAAAGTTGTTCAGTTTCATGGGGTGGTTCATCCCTTGAAAGGAACTCCGTACTTTTCCTAACAACCTGTATATTAGGTAAATAAATATTGCTACTCATAAATGTAAATAGGTAAACAGTTGCTAAGTATAAGAAGAAAGCAGTTCGCCGATCACAGTGTGGCGTCGCTACATGTTTTGCCCATTAGTACGCACCGCAACTAGGACCCACTAAAGTTTAATGTTTATATTAAGTAAAATCCCTTGCGCAACATACGAGGAGGTAATGTAGATGCAATTCTATAGTTTTAAGTTATACCTATGATGTTTGGATATAAAAAGGTGAATATTCTGTGCCTTTCTCAATGTTTTAAATGTCTACAATTTAGCCCTCGTACCTAATTAAATGCCGAAGCAAACGTCTACGAAACTAGTCGGATAGTACAATTCTAATCCGATCCTTATGAAATTTTAAACAGAGATCAGTAAGATACCGAGAACGAACATCTAGGCTACTTTTTGTCACTACTCTAGGGTCTGAAGTACCAGGAGCCCACCTGAACTATACGAGATAGGTAGGTACAAATATGGCGCCAAAGCAAAAGTTGTTCTGCTTGTTGGGCCGCTTCTGCTGTTAAGAAGACATTGAAGGTTTATCACCTACCTGATGTAGACCACCAGGAGCACCACCAGGAGCCTACCTAAACTATACCACATACTATACGAGATACCGATAATATTGCGCCAAAGCAAAAGTTGTTCTGCTTTATGGATCGCTTAAGTTGATAAGTAATCATTGTGGGTTTGGAGTAGGTACCAGATGCAGACCACCAGGAGTTCACCTAAACTATACGAGATACAGATATGGTACCGAAACAAAATTTGTTCACCGTGATAGGCCGCTTCTGCTGACAAGCGGACATCGAAGGTCTGGTCTGTCAGGTGTAGACCTCCAGGAACACCACCTGTACTCAGTCTTCGGATTGAGAAAGTGGTTGCAACAACAGCTAGTTAAAACTTTGTGGTTATTTTTTACTCCCAGTGCATGTACATTTTAGAACGCTGGTGTGGAAATAAGTTCTTTTATCCTATCAAGATATTAAGTCAGCGAAAAGAAGTCACGGGTAACAGATAGTTTAAACATAAAAGTAATCAATAATTGCACGCTATAGAGTAGTAGCTATTTATAAATTTAACAAATAGGCTTGAATCTGACTGGACCACTGTATTGATTTGTAATTATAGTGTAGAACCCACAATCAGTCACTGTTAGAGGGCGGTGCGGCTTGTGTACCAAATCTAAGTTATTTCTATACACCTGGGTGAGAGGATATTCCAGTTGACCTAACCTAACTAAACAATTAATAACTGAAACACGAGTTTGATCTTCCTGTTTCCACAATTATTGAAAAATTTAGCATCAAAGATCACGGGATCTCTAACTCCCAAATTCCCCTTATAGGATAAAAAAAAAACCTGAAACACGCCTTCAGTAATTTTATTTTAGGAGACTAATAATAAATTTTGAAAAAAAAATCATTTAAGAAACGCGATCCTCCATACAAACTTTGAACCCTCTTATTACCACTTTAGGGGTTGCATTTCATAATTTTTGAAATGTGTATTCATTTATATTTACTTTTCAATCTATTCACGAATTTTGGGACAAATTGGCTTAAAGACCACTTTCATACAACCGTTAAACACCTTTTTATCCCCTTACGGATCGAAGTTCTTAAAATAAGTTCTTAGTGGATGATTATGTGGTAAGATGAAGCCAATGCACAAATTTCATGTTTCTAGCTATAGTGGTTTAGGCTCTGCGTTGATGAATCAGTGAGTCAGTCAGTGAATGAATGAGGGGGGTGAGGACATTTGTTTTTATACGTATAGATATGTTGGGCTTATAAATCCGCTCTGCTCTCAAGCTCGGCTGCATTGTTCGCGGGATTGCGTCATTTGTCACGTTTCTGCGCTGATGCTCTTGCGCAAACTACTCAAGTTACTTCGTGCTTTCCACTGGCAAATAGGTACTGGTTGCCTTTAATAATGAGCCTAGCTTACGCGAATAACCCAATTTTGTGACACATTTCTCACTTGCTTTGTTACTAAAACACGGCACCCTGCCTTAGGTACTGCATATTGGTTTTGCAACCTACACCTACCTAGAATAGAATAACAAACTCAAAGTCAGAACCAACAGCATGTGTGGTTGCTCCATCCATTTTCGTAGTCGATGTTGTGGCGCTTAATAGACAACATGTCGTCGTTCGCTTACCTGTGTCTTGTAACCACCGCCCGTGGAATAAATAAATACCTTTAAAGTACCAACCTTAAAACAACAACAACACAAATCACGCCTTTATCCCTTGCGGGGTAGATACCTTATATAAATACTACCTTAAAGATACCTATTTATGGACACCACTGGACTCTCGACGCTAGTCCAAAAACGTAGCTGCGCTAGCGCTGCGTTAACGCTGGGTCGTGCGCCGAGAGAGCGGTTTGAGTATGGGGATTGACGTTTCTAGTATGGATATAAGTAAAGAGTTTAATGTTTTTCAGATAGACGTACACTATGTAGAAATTACTTATCTGTTTATCTGTTTAGATATAGAAGCAATAATGTGGAAATCATATACCTACCTATCTAGATAAGTAGTTAGATATCGCAAATATAGAGCTACGTAATAATAACTTACTTAGACTACACTACCTTATAAGCAATCGTTTATAACTGGCTAGCAGAAGATATAGACGCAAGTTGGTGTATAAATCTCAGTTAATGTCTTAGGGTCAAGTTCATTAATGCAGATCGCGTGTAGTCATCAGTAGGCTGTGTCCTTACGCCCTTTGCGGTTTGGTTCTCGGCCGATATCTGCTCTTTGCTAATGCGAATGCTGCGATTTGTCGCCGTCCTCCACTTATCTAAGCTTTGATGTACACTCACACGCAAACACGTACTTTCTGCAAGTTTGAAAATATGGTTTGGTCAAGGCGTAGTAAACTCTAGAGCATCGCTGTCTGTATAGGTACTCGGCGTAATTTTCTACGGCCGACCGGGAGAAAAATAGCAAGAAAACATTGCACTTCAAGTTTATATTATAGCGACTGGCCAAAATGTTCCACGTGTTGGCTTTGAATCCACGTCCTCGAGCAACTATCTAGTCTGACGGTCTCATTCACTGCTAGCTGTCAGTTCAGGGCATACATCCAGCAACAATGCTGATATGCAATACGAGCAGAAGATACTAACTAGAGGTATGGTAGTAATTTAATAAGTACAAATGCATTTTCTCTTCACCGGTACTTCGCAAGTCCAAGACTGAGTCCAACTATGTGACATTTCCTCGCATCCACTATCTAAAGGTTGGCTAAAAGCTCATTCGACGCGCGCCCTCGTATAAAGGTTACACGGTACAAATTTAATACTGGCTGTTGTCTGGTGTTGCTGCAGAGGTAAACATTATTGCCGTTTGTTGTCCTACTCATCTTCATTGTGTGTGTGTTATCAATACTAGCTGAACTCAAGATTCCCATGCGACTTAGGTACCACAATGTGCTTAAGAAGAGGCTTCAAATTCTTTGGCCACATTGCCCGCAAGAAAGGGGACAATCTCAAATAGCTTTTACCGGGCAAAGTAGATGGCAGAAGTCCGACTCTTGGACTGATTAGATCCGGACCACATTGGGCACTACAGTTTGTGAAACCATCCATACCGCCGAAGATAAAGCAATTTGACGTCACTTAACCCACCAGAAAATTATTTTAGTAGTTTATCCTCAGCATTGAGAATAAACGACTCAAGGAGGTGTGCTGCATGTAGGAGTAGTCGTTTTGGTGTATTAGTGGTGGATAGATATGGATATTATAGATAGAATGTATCCGATTGTAAAATTTTAATAGAATACTTGGATCAGATTTTCGTTTTATATTACATATTTATCCTGTTACTCCAGCATTCTGATATTATTTTCGATACCTACATAATAGGTAAAAGCAATGCACCTGTGCAATGCAATTCAATCTCTATCTGCCTCAAGACCGCGGAATAAGTTGGGTTAGGAGGTGGATGATATTCCTAGGTTGGTATCATCGTAGGTAGATAGTATAGACGATGCACGTTGATAGTACGTATACAAACTCGTTCTATAAAGTTTTACATCCGTGTTGATGATTTACAGGATTATGTACCTACTAAGAAACTCGAGAAATTAGTCAGGTTTTGTATATTTTCCTGGTAAGTATAAAATATTATTGGGAGTAAAGTCCGGCGAGCGGCCCCATCGATCAAGCACGCCGCTTGTTAAACACCGTTTCTCACATCACAACAATAGCCCTCTGCAGGCATATTTCAAACCATCCCGATAGCAACATCGGCCAGCCGATCGGCTCGCGAGCTGCGCTCTGACTCAATAAATCACCCCTATACAATATTTATTCGCCGCAAACCATCACTATGGGTTCGCGATGCCATTTAGCTGTTGCGAACGCGCCGCTTCAGACAGGGATAGGCCTAGAAACCGCGGCTGTACAAGCACTCACTTCTCGCGGCAAGTCGGTCCCGCGCGCACTGCCCGGCCGCCCGGTGGTAAGGGTTATGTTTACGCGAGAGGCGTACGTCGTACGACGTCATCTAGTATTGATATCTCAATAGGGAAGTCTGTAAGTGACCGCGTTAAGTTATGGGAGCAATTTTTCAAAGTCGACTGCAATGTGAGGGCTGGTACCATTATCGGTTGGTTTAATAGCGCAGCTTTAAAGCCAATTAGTTGCAGGCACAATTGCTTTAGAATGTAGCATTACGAAAACTATTTTATAATAAGATTTAAGATGTTTTAAAACATAGTATGTACCTACTATTTAAAATATGATTTAAAATCATTCCCCTTTCATGAATTTAGTGAACTAAATAAAAAACTGGTCTGAAATCAAAGTTACACGCAAAACGCTCGTGACAGCGTTTAAATTAGTTTCCATACGATTTGACGTTGTCAAACGACTTACTTGATTACTTCTCAAATGGCTAACTTGGGTCCAGTTAAATTTTCGCTCAACTCGACCCTGGAACAAAGTCTAGACTAGTGCCATAACACAAAAAAAAAAATTCGCTTAGGTATGAGACATTATCTACGCTACCACAATCTATCTTCATACCAATTTACATATCACTAGGTGTGAAACTAACAAAGTTATTATGAAAGGCGGACCGACGACGGTCAGTCAGACCAGACAGAGTTGACGAAGTTATAAGCGTTTGCAGTAGGTAGACTACGTAACACTAAAAATTACAGAACCTTCGCAAGACGAGTGCCTAAAACGTTCTATTTATAATCATCTCCATCGGTATAATAAGTTAATTTATGTTTAGGGTTGGGTAGTAATTAGTTTTCTTGTCACATGTTTTGTGGAAAATTAGATGGATTTATACTCGTGCCTACTGGCAGTGGGAAATCTAACAATTTTGGACAAGAAAAGAAGAAGAGTCAAAATCAAATTTATTTGCTAGTGTACGTACTGTATCATGGTCAAGTGAGCGTATTTTGCCAATTAAGCCAAAATGTTTTCACGCTTTAGATGTGATAATAAAACCAATAGTATTTATGTTATGCCGGCGTGTGATGCCGGCTTAGAATAGCATCACCCCACATCCTTCCCGTGGGTGTCGTAAGAGGCGACTAAGGGACTCGAGAGTATTGGTGTATTACAATTTTTAGGCGACAGGCTGACAACCTGTCACTATAGTGATACACATGTTTTCCGAAACAACCTTAGAAAACAATACTCAAAAATGTCAGACGTGGCGATAGCGACCGTATTCTTACGGCTGTTAACGCTCTGCCTACCCCGCAAGGGATAAAGGCGTGATATATGTATGTATGTATGTAGTATTTATGTTATAATTAACTTACATACCTAGGTACATAAATACCTAGGTAGGTAGGTGTACCCATCAATGAAATAGTAAGCAATAACAAAACATGAAACTTAAGTGAATAATATATTACATACATACATAATCACGCCTTTATCCCTAACGGGGTAGGCAGAGCGTTAACGGGTGTAAAAATAAGGTCACTATCGCCACGTCTGACAAGTAAAGAGGGCCGTTTGAGATAAATTGTGGATCACTTTAGCCGAAAAATGTTGTAATACATCTGAAACCCTCAAGTCCCTCAGTCGTCTCTTACGACACCCACGGGTAAGAAATGGGGTGATGCTATTCTAAGCCGGCATCACACGGCATAATATCCTAATCTATCTAACCTAACCTAACCTAACTTGTTATACGTATTATAATCCAGTTTAACACATTAATACGAGTAGGAACTAGTAGTAGCAACCACATACGACGACTTGTGTGGGCCATATTTATATAAATTTTTGCCGTCTTGATTATTTTTCCATATGAAATTAATTTAACAAAAGGTAGAATAAACTCATTGATAGGTTAAAATAATATGTCATATTTTTATATTTAGCTGCATTACAATCTCAAAGTCGTAAAGTACCTATATCCTAAATGGTCAAATTAGAAATGATACTAGAAAAGCCATTATGGATGGTCCACAGATTGTACAAGTCACTTACAAGGCAATTTTATAGATTTATAAGCATCGAGTCTCGCATGTGACCTGCGCATTCGCTCCACGTCGTATAAAACTCTACATTTGACGTTTGTTCATATAATAATCGCTCTGTGCACCATGATGAAGTGATTTATCCCTTGAACGCCGGCCGATTGGCGGTTGTTTCGATATATTAATGGGTAATAAGAGATTCTTGGGGCAAGGACGATTAAGTTGAATGTTTGTGAGTGGTATAATTTAGTGCTCGTAAGTCTGGATAGGTTACTATTAGTGGCATTAGAAGCAACAGAGTGAGACTTCGCGAAGCCGTAAATGCTCGCTGGAAAACTGTTTGTTTTGTAGGTATTTTGCAATTTATCTTTATGCGCTTGAAAAGCACTTATCATATCTGTATCTAGCTTTACTAGAGTTTCAGATCATTATTCTTTTTAAGTGTTAATGTGACATAGGTTAATTGGGTCTTTGCACGACTCAGTGTCCCACACGAAAAAAGAGAGAGGGTGCACCCGTATATGTTAATGTTACAGTTACACTAGGTACCGGCCTACACTTTGCAAAAACCTCTGGTGATTTATCCATTCCAAATTTAGAATAATTACCTATTAATTATTAGCTACCACAAATTCTGATTATCTCCTACTAGTGGGACAAGCGTTAAGGTAGATAAATATATCAGGTCAAGCAAGAAAAAATAAACGGGGTGTAAGGGACGGTGTAACGAAAACTTTGCAGGCGTGATCAGACCATGAAATTGAAGAACTTTTTTTATGGGGGCCATGTTGGGAAACGAAAAAATTTTTCAAATTTCCATACAAAGTCGGTCAGCTGATCGGGAAATTTGTATTGAGGTGAAAATTTTTTTTCATATTCAGATATTTTGCTGATTTTCTTAATAGGTGCATGAATTATTTAGTTTAGAAATATAATTTGAGCCGAATCGCCTTGACGTTTCTTGGTCAAATCGGCTCATTTTATTTTTCCTAAACTATACATAAATGGTGTACCTAACCTACCCTTTCAGAAAAGTAGAGATCACGGCGTGAGTAAACGTTTTGTTGTAAACTGTATATTAACATTACTATTACCCTTATTAAAGCGTAAGCTGATTGGTGCTTCCTACCGTGCAAAAGTACCTTTAAGGTCTTTAGACGGTATGCACCTCCTGACCAGCAAGGAGGATGTACTTAAACGTTGGGCTGAGCATTTTCACAACTTGCTCAACGTAGATCGATCAGCTGATCTGCATCATATCAGTTTAATGCCTCAACTCCCGTTAGCCACGGAGCTGGACGTGCCCCTGTCATGCGACGAGGTTGTTACTGCCATCAGACAGCAGCATAATAACCGGGCGGTTGGCATTGACCTTATACCGGGTGAACTACTTAAATATGGTGGTACGGAGTTGCACACGTCGGTATGGAAACTTTTCGTTCGAATGTGGGAGGAGGAGAGGGTCCCTGAGGACTTCAAAGTGTCTCGCATTTGTGCCCTCTACAAGAACAAGGGTGACCGTTCTGACTGTAACTCTTATCGCGGTATTTCATTGCTGTCAGTCCCTGGAAAAGTCTTTGCCAGAGTTTTACTGAACCGCCTCAAAGATTTGTCGGAAAAAATTCTGCCCGAAACCCAGTTCGGCTTCCGACCTGACCGAGGTACATGTGAAGCTATTTTCTCGGTGCGTCAACTACAAGAAAAAAGTAGAGAACAAGGTCGCCAGTTGTACCTCTGCTTTGTTGATTTAGAGAAAGCATTCGACAGTGTGCCTCGCGAAGCTCTCTGGATGGTGCTAGGAAAGTTAGGGTGCACAGAAAAGTATGTGCGCCTCCTAAGACTCCTGCATGACGACATGCAGTGCTGCGTCTCTGTAGACGGTGAACAGTCTGATTTCTTCCCCGTCACCTGTGGGGTGAAACAAGGGTGTGTTCTAGCGCCCACACTGTTCGCCTTGTACTTTGCAGTTGTAGTCAAAGAAGTCCTAAATACTGTTTCCCAAGGAGTCCGCATCCGTTTCCGCACAGATGGCAGTCTTTTTAACCTGGCTAGACTTAAGGCGCGCACTAAAGTCTCGTATGCATTGATTACTGAGATCATGTATGCTGATGACTTGTGCTTTCTTGCAGAATCCCCAGACGGCCTGCAACAGCTAATGTCCGTTTTTCACCAAGCATGCTGTAAATTCGGCCTGAAGATCAGTGTCAAAAAGACGGAAGTGATGTCCTTAGACTCGCATGGTCGCGAGACACTGGCGATTATGCTTGGTGAGGATATGCTGAAACAGGTTGATAAGTTTCGTTATCTGGGGAACACTATAACATCTAAGTGTAACCTTGATGCTGAGATCAACAGCAGAATCAGTGCTGCAGCTGCAGCATTTGGGAAGTTGTGTTCCAAGGTTTTCTGCTCGCACGACCTAAAGCTAGCCACAAAAATCTCTGTATATATGGCGATTGTGCTGCCAAACCTTCTATACTCCTCCGAGACTTGGTGTGTGTATCGTCACCACATACGCACTCTGGATCGCTTCCACCTAAAATGCCTTCGCACCATCATGAAGATCAGATGGTCCGACCGAGTGCGCAATACCGAAGTTCTGAGACGAGCCAATGTTGGTGGCATTGAGGCCTATCTAATGCGTCGCCAGCTACGGTGGTGCGGTCATGTATCCCGGATGTCGGAGGAGAGAGTGGCGAAGCGCATCTTTTATTCTGAGCTAGAGGAGGGCAAGCGAAAGCATGGCGGACAACTCCTCAGATATAAAGATGTTCAGAAACGACACATGAAAAGATGCAACATTGAGCCCACTCAATGGGAGGGTCTGGCAGCACAGCGTCCCGAATGGCGCGGGATGGTTAAGAGGCAAGTCCGCGAGTTTGAGGAACAGCGTAAAGCAGACCTCGACGCTAAGCGCGATGAGCTGAAGGCCCGTCCATCCGTCGCCATTAACTATATTTATGTAAATGGCAAACTCACGTGTCCACTGTGTGCACGGGAGTTTACTGCCAAAATTGGCTACAATAGCCATCTCCGGGCGCATCAGCGCCGATCTGATTAGGAGTCAAAGTGGTCGCCATGGCCGAAATCGGTCGGAGAGATCATCACCCTTATTAAACTAATATTACCACTAGTTAAACTAGTTAGGTCCTGATGACGGGCAATTGGCAAAGCATGTTATAAGCATTATAGTATTACGTATTCATGTAATCGTAACAGTGTATTAATGAATAACATTATAATTTGGTTGTGCTAACAAGCTAGGGTGAGCTTAAACAAATTATATACATATAGCCCTCACGCGTATAGCGGAGTTGCTAATCCAAAATAGACACAGGGAAGGAACAAACACTTAGCATAAATTAACTACTGACTGATCAACAGTGTAACAAATATCTGAATTACGAAAAAGGCCGTTTCTAAAGCCAGGAGGCCAACTCGCTAGCAGTACCAGGAGGTTTAAAAACTCGGACACCTGGATCCATTGCTCGGTGTTCCATACGAATGAAGAAGATTTGGCATGCATGAATGTATTATGGTTAGATGTGTGTACGGTAGCTTATGACTTGTTTGATGCGACGTCTCTGGGTTGTTCTAGAGTTATAAGTCCACCTGCAACCACAGAATGTAGGACCCCAGCGGCCGTTGCTGTAGGCAGTAGCACAAATCACATCCACTCTTGCCTGGCTTGGATTACTCTTCGTAACTAGCTGGTTAGTGTGCTTTTCAATTCCATACCTGGTCAGTTCAGGCCTGGGGACGCTACGAACATTTTGAGTTCTAGGTGGTCCTTCAGTTACAGATCTGCGTGCACCCATAGGAACTGTCTTGAGCCCCGCTACTGTAGTCTCAACAGAGCAAAGCACGTCTTTTCAGCCGGATTAAATGAAGTACAAACAGTTGGTAAAGTGGTTACCTCAAAACCTGGTTGGTGCAGACTATGACGGGTCGCTGCGAGTTTTCCAGGTTGTCCTTGAGTTGCAGCACCGCATGCACCCACAGAAACTGTCCCGACCTGCGCTGTAGCCTCAGCAGCGCAATGCAAGACCGCTCTTGCTCTGATTGGGTTACTGCACAATAGACAAATAATTTTATTAGTAGTATATCCTAAATAATCTTGTCTATTCTGACCTGTTCAAGAAAATCCAAAACTCAAATATGGCTCTCGGGATCACCATAACCGGGTTATTCGTCGACTTAGTGTTACAAAAGAAGAGGGGTAAAAACCATAATAAGTAATTGGTTCTGAAATTGGAGTTTGCGTCATGCTTAGGTACAGAACCATACTAACACCTAATCTGCTATAGTACGTACCTATTTTTTTTACACGCGTCTGGTAAAAGGAATAGGTACTTCCAATCCAAGCTCTTTTTGCACTAACTCATCACTTTATCATAATAATAATGTAAGTACCTCTTAGCGGTCGCGTCAAGACATCATCCAAATTTATATCAATCAGCTTTTTACAATTTTACTTATAAGCTCACCTACTTCCGTGTATGTAAGTCAAGACATGAAGTGGAAAATACAAAAAAACTACAAAAGCTTTCGGGGTAGGTACTTATTAGAAGAATGTGCTAATGCTAATTTCGCTATACCTAAGTAGGTTCTTATTTAAGTTTATTCAAGTTACCGAGGTAGATTAGAATTAATAATAGTTTATACAGGTACCAAATTTATACAAAAGACGACGAAACCTAAAATGCAAACAAAATACCATGATAAATAGGTATGTACCTTTTGTTAGTTCGTCTATTTAAGTATACGAACCAATTGGTAAAACTAACTGATCGAAGGTTGCGCGTATGCATTTCCTTAAAAGGTGTCTCTTCTATCCATCGCTAGTCACCTCGTCATAAATGGTTGGTCTTTGTTGTAGATCACAACGAGGTATGCCTCTACGGAGCGACCGCCTGCTCACCACGGCGGCGGCGGCGCGACCGACGCAGGCGCATCATTAAATGCTATTTATAATATTTACTACTACCAACTGAAATACAGCCCTTTTGTCGGCGTTTCTAGTACATCTGCCATCAAACCCAGCATGATAGGTATGCTATTCACAATTTTATTTCCTCCGTCGCTAATAAATTAGAAAATCTAAAAGCTTTTAATGAGCTTTTCAAGTTGTTGGTTAATGAGTGCGAAGGTCCGCCGATTGTCATGTGGAACAGGTCGCAATAAATATTGATGGCGTTATAGGTCTGAGTTTGCAATTAAATAGCCATTCAATTGCAAGTCTGCTAGGCACCTAGGACATCCGTGTGGGGCAGGCCTTCGATTACTTGCAATAATTGTGATTTATTTGAGCCATTAGTATATTAAATAATTGTTAACTTCTTTGTTTAGAGATGGAACACCTGTATTAAGAATACACGATTAGCACCATTTATTAACGCTAAAATAATTGTTCACAAATTAGTAGTTACGAACACATTCCTTCACCACACTGGGTTGAGAAAATAAAAAAGTGTTATAAAAAATTCTTGTTAGTCGTATTTTTCCAAGTCTTTTATAATCTTGGGAAATACACTGTCCAATTTCGAGGCCCTCTATATTTTATCATATACTAAATTAACAGCAAGACGGCATGAACCGCACCTAAAGTCAATAGGGAGAATAGGGGTGTTAATGGGGATGTTTGTCAAATCAGTGTCCCACCCTGCACGACAGATTTAACGTTATCTACCTAACCCATTTTCACCCGCGGGTATCCAAGACTGATACAAAACCATGTCTTGTAGATCTGGATTACGAATGAGGGCTTTACAAATCAGCAATATTGGCGTTTTTAGTAGGTAGGTATATCAATGGATGAAGGTTGAGTTTTGGTTTTTAATAGGTAGGTACTTACTTTTCTTGTGTTTTGTAAATAGTAATATATACACTAGAATCAAGGTTGTTACGTATCTGTCTACTAGAAGGTATTCGTGGTTGACAGATAAGGCCCAAATCGTACGAAATTGTTGAATAGGAAAGCTACCACACCTAGCAGCTGCTTTGTTACTTTAAGTTAGGGTTTAAGTGGACGAATTTATTGCATGACAGAATTTATTAAATAAAGCATTACCTACCGCTAAATCATTTCAACATTCAACCAATCATCAATCATTTCTAGATAATTTTCAATGGACCGTTTCGGTTCACAGAATAGAATCTACTCTGTGCCAATGAATAAATGGCTATGTGTATAGATTAATAAGTACCCAGCTGTAGATAAAGAAAATGAACAATAATTATAACGATTCCTGCAATCTAATAAGTATGTGTATGGTGTACGCGCAGGTCGCAAATTCGCCATGCATTCGTCCTCGTCATATTCAATACCTTCGATAATAGGATGATTTCAATGACTACGTGTATCATGCCATAGCATAGCATATGATGACGGCGATCGGGTTTATTCTACATACCTATCATCGAATAGTGTGCTTTATGTCGAAGCGTTAAGTTAATAATTTGACATTTTCAACCGTGAACGTTGGCTGAGGAGTAATGAGAGTTAATGCGAGCCAGCTATTTGTGCAATCTCAACTGTTGGTTTTAGACTCGAGAATAGATTGACGACTGCTATGATTGTGGTCGGGACGGGATGGCTAACTTCCTGCGCGTTTATCTCCGTACTTATTTTACTTACGTGTATTTGCTGAAGTGGGTTTGATTTGCGACTTGTATTTTGTAAGGTCTGCCTACGCGCAACTTAAAATTAATGCAAATGATATGCATGTAAATTGAAACAATTAATTTTACGTCGTTCTGTGGTCTGCCGAGAAATATTAATGCCAAAAATGTAGTAAGTTTACAACTTTACTGTTCACGATCTTTCTGTGTTATTTCCAAGTTTTCAAACACTTTACACTTCACAGACACTCAAAACAAGACGCTCGTGGTAAAACTAACACTTGTCTTATCTGTTGATATGACGTATGCAACCTCTTTGTCACCTGTCACTATCGCGAGAGAGCGTCTTCGTGTAACACCGCAAACATCTTTTTGGAAAGTGTTCTAATTTTAGGGTTTACCTGCAAGAGCTTTAAAAGTTCATTTCAAGAGTGAATTCACGAGACCCTTTGTTCGTCAATAATGTATCTCGCGTCCGAGGTATAAAGTTTAAAATTGTTTGTTTATAGTTTGTCAATTTACCGGATTTCTCGATTCACTTGATTTTAATCGCTCACGTAGCGGGGTCTAAAGCGCTCACACACGCGCGTCACGCTCACGCGCGGTCGCGGCGCGCGGGTCTCGTTCGCAACACTGCACGCTTCCTGCTGCTGCGACAGCGCGGGACTTTCTCTTGGACGTGTGAGGTTGACATATTGTGTGCTGTGCATCCGCACCGCAGCTTAAACGCTTCTATTATTGTCGTAGGTTATCGAGAATGATCGTGAGATAGTCCTTACGGAGCTGCCATACTTTGTTATTATTATTATGGCTGCTGCTACTACCTATCTGCTATACAATTTTTTACAAGGTTATCTTTCTCGGTATAGACCAATCCAGACAGTGATTTTTGTTTGAATTATATTTTGTATGAAATGAAATGACAGATATTACCGTTCGATTTTTTATCGCCTGTGCGAATACTCGAATAATATCCAATGTGCTAGGCACAGAATTAATAGAAGAAAATCGCGCGGATAAAAGTCTGCTGTGCCTAAGCCTAAGGCACAATTTTAGTTCTATCATTTTCTAAAATAGGCAATAAAGTCATTTACAGAAGAACAACTAGATTCAGTTCCTAACTCAAGAAAGGTTTTCAAATGTCGATGGTGCTGATTAGCCGGAACATTTTGTGGAATGTTACCGTTTTCACAATAAGCCTAAATTATTAAAGGTAATATTGAAATGTTAAACTCGAGTGAAGTGTTGGTTGTGGGAATATAAACTTGTGCCGCGAAGATTGACCGTGAAAATGATATTTAATGGGCGGAGAAGGGATTGTATAAGATTTGCTTAGCTAGGACTGCAATTAACAGGCATTGTTAAAGTACGCGAGCCAGTTGGTTGATTATTTAAGTATTTATTTGTGATTCCATTCACGCAAGGTTATCGGTTTTAATATGGGGAGTGACGTTTTTAGTAGGATCTGATATGCGTTACGCAGCGTTATTTTAGCTTTGCCTAGTGCGTTTGGTACTATGAAAAAGTATTTTAATCAGAACGCCACCATATCAGTTTTTTATTATGAAGATTTTGATTGTAAACTTAGATACTCACTGAGACGGTGCTTGTTCTGCGCCTCCTTGCAGCAGTCAGGGTGCAGCAGGTGGTACCAGCTGACGCCGTGCAGCGACGCTCGCTCCCAGCCCAAGTGCCACTCGCTACTGGACAGAAAAAACATACATTACCTGCTCCATACATACTATACAGTTGCCGCGGGACGAGCAAAAACATTTCTTAGTAAAAAAACTTGAAATATGAAAATTATTTTTTGGATGATATTTTATTACTGTCAAATTTACAGTAATAAAATACATTTTCTATGGGTATTCCAACTTCTTTTATGATATTTTAAAAGCTTAGAAAACTTGTATCTATTACCAACCCGTTACGCAGTTTAATGCTTGATCCATTAATAAAGGATTATCGAAAAATTTCTTAGTTGTAGTTTATACAACTGTCATAGCTATACCAAAAGGGAAGCATTAAAACGCGTAATATTGCCGAGTGTTATAGAAGTTTGACAAGGGCACTCTTAGTAATTGAATATTATGAAGCAGATTTTGAAACATGAAACAAAGCAAAATTAAACTATTTTCGTATTTTTAACAAGTATGAACATTATTGAAGTAGCGTGCCTTGATACAAGTACAAATCAGGGAATACTTGCATTACCTAATGCAAGTCTCACATCCGTAACATCGTACGAAAATATTTGTTTTCGTAAGTAAAATAAAAACCATTAAAACGTAGCGTCATTGCCTTTAGTGGGTAATATTTGTTTGAACCTACGAGCTGGTCTACTACCGCATAGTATTTTATTTTTAATTAAGGATTTGCTACTAATTGGAACTAACCTTACTTGCGCGAATGCTAGTTACCTGTGCAATGTTTACTATTAGGCTTTACGACAACCTCGGATCAGTAGCAGTAATAGAACTTTGGCCTGGCCTTAATCTCGTTACAGCTACAATATTTTGTATTGCATTAGGTATATAAATGAAACTTAAATCCAATAAAGCGGAATAAACTAGTAAATGTACCTAACCCAGTAAAAACATTTTCGTCATTCATGTTTATGTCGCGCTCGTCAGCAGGACGATGTTTATTATTAGTAGTGTATTTTGCAGTTCCAATAAGTGTTTCTAAGGCGATAATAGAGCCAAGATTCTTTTTATTCCGGAACGACGCATTCTGTGTTATTCAAATGAGCAGTAAATTGTTTCTGAAAAGTCTACCAAAACAGCCAAGATTTATAAGGGGTTGGTATTTGGGCGTTACCTAGATTCAAAACCTTCGCTCTCATTTTTATTTCATTATTCAAAGAATCAGCATTTGACAAAAAATACAATATATTCTGAAAATGTAGGTGCGAGTATGAGTAGGTTGTTCAATAATTTTTATACTGCTGGGCAATCTAGGTATGTATCTATTACGTAACTTTATATGTTTTATAATACCAAATACACATACACAAACCACGCTTATCCCTTGCGGGGTAGGCAGAGCGTCAACGTTTGTAAAATAACCATCGATATCACCATGTCTGACAAGTAATGAGGGCCGTTTCAGTACTGTAGTGACAGGTTGTCAGGGTGTCGCCCAAAATTGTAATACACATGAAACCCTCGAGTTCCTTAGTTGCCTTTTACAACATCCGCGGGAAGAAATGGGGTGATGCTATTGTAAGCCGGCATCACACGGCAATAATACCAAATTGTTACTATGATGAGCTATAGTGAGTATAGAGAGTATCTAGATCTAAGCTCATTTCATTTCGTAATCGGTAGGTAGGCTTATCCATCAGACTTATATGTTAAAAAAAAATGTGCTTCTTTTGTGTTTCCTTACAAAAAAGGAAGCCGAACGATTATCAACGTATCAAACAAAACGAAATCAAAATTCTCCATGAATGACTGACTGTCTATTGTGGCCACAAGGCCTTAAGTTGATTGATCGATGAGATGACCCCATCAGATATTTGTTTTGCGGATGTCAAGTTCATTTTAATTACATTTGTAAATGATGAATGTTTGTATTAGATAATTCTGTTAGTTAAAATAAATGGCGTCCACATTCGATACCTACGGTTTTTGTATGCTTGTATAAAACCGAAGATTTTTAGTATTTTTAGGAAATAAAATATGCTCTTAGCGTTATTAAGTCTATCAAGTGTAGCATCATAAGAAATGTAAAATGCACTATGAAAGCAAAAAGCATAGTATAGAGAGTGGCCTAGGAAGTCAAGAGGATATAGCTTTTATGTGTGGATGGTTTTAAGTGTTCAGTACATTTAAAACAAAGAACGCATTTTAAATAGTTTAAAATAAAATGCTGCCAGTAAGAAGTGCCGCAACGCAATTGAAAATTATCCACTGTATTTTGCAAGCAGCGATTCAGACGATCCCACTGCCATAGTGCCAGAGACTTATGGCTTATTATTTACCTTCAAGCAGCGTTTTAGCCGTACCTAGCTCTTTTATTCCGCTAGGCAATTAAAGAATTCGGCATTACAAAACAGCCTGCGCATTTTATAATGAACTGAAAACCAAGTAGCCGTAGGAGGTCAAATAAAAATGCAATTGTTTTATCATTTACTCTTAGCCTTATTGGCCTTTCATGACCCACTTAGATAAAAAGCTCTTAAAGTATGAGTATCGTCGAAAGCTCTAAGACGAATACAAACACTACCGACCGATAGACAATTATTACGTATCTTGAATCTCGCTTTTGAGATTTAATACTTTTCTTTTCAATAGCTTCCAGTTCAATTCGCTCTGAAAATGATTTTAATTGATAGAGGAGATATTCTCTACTGAAATCGTACTTTTTTACTAACATTCCTTTAAGGACGCGTCTTTGGACGGATCTCTATAAAATATATTAACATGTTAATATTAGGTTAGGCGAGTTACACATTACTCCGCTCCGGCGTGCAGTTAACGAAAACTTTGCCGCATTTTAAATCCGCATGGTACCACTCACTACACCAACGGAGATTTGGAGATCTGGCTATTCTGGCGTGAGCGTCTGTATGCTATGATGGCATAGATACCCTGCTGACGTGGTAAAGATATCCTGCAGTGTGAACTACTGAATAAAGGGGCGCGTGTTCAGTGAATCTCGGGTCTCGACGTAGCAGGACGGAGCAAATGCAGGCCGCCGCCGTGAACCGGAACCGTCCGGTAGTCTAGATCTGTGCCTGCACAACCACATCCAGATTCCGTCGCTTTGCAGTCCGCACACCGGAGCGGTGTCGGGTGCCAGTGTAGGGTCCGCCTTAAACTGCATCTCGCATGCCAACTCATAATAAAAAAGTTATTTTCTGAATTATTAACACTTATTTAGTCCTTGAGGAAAGTTTCTATTACCTATCTACTTAAATATTTATTTTAGCTAGGTCTGTAGTCTATGTGGGTATTATGCAGAAGGAAGGCAGTAAGCTCAACAGGAGCCAGCCCTGTTATTGTATGCAAAATGTGCAGCCCGGGTGTCGCTGCTGAACTAACAGGTCTGCAGCTGTTTATATTTGGAATTGACGTCAGTCGAGATATGTGACTCTTGGTTTGGTAAGCGCACGTTAGACACAGGTTTAGATCCCAAGCACTAAAAATATAAACTTTCTATCCATTCACATCCACGGGGGCTTTAATGTCATAAATAAAATTTTACTAATTATAGTAGGAGAAAACCAGCTGAGATTTATTACAAATATTAATGAAATAATGCTCCATGATGCTGCCCTATTTCGTATATTTATCCCATTTGCCTTGCTGACGGTACACAACTAGTAACAATAAGTGACATGACAGACAGCTCATCTGACTCTGACCACCCTACTTAGCATTGCATGTTATTTCTACTCGTCTTATTATTTCGTGCCATTGAGCGCGCAGCGGTGACGCGCACATGAATATGAAATTCCTTCAATAGAGATGTTGTATGTATGTTGTCATACATCTACCTTTGATGGACAGTAGCGTGACAGTAGCTGTCCGAGACAGTTACGCATCAATAACTCTAGTTTATTGTTTACTCAAAACCTTGATCCGATAATGTAGGGAAAATGTGTAGTATGAGTAAGTCAATGGTGAGTTCAAATAACTGAGGCATAGATAAATGCTGATACAATTTCCTTTTTTTTATGTTGATGTAAGTTTATTATTGCCGTGTAATGCCGGCTTCGAATAGCATCACCCCAATTATACCTGTAGGTAGGTGTCAAGAAAGGCAAGTACCTAGAGCTAAGAAATATAAAGCGAGTGCATTGTGATGAACTAATGACGTTGGTTGCGCCACACACTCGCGCGTCTCGAGCATGGCCAGCGGCGTGCACACCGCCAGGAACACTTACTTAGCGTCGATGTGGAGTATCTTCATGTCCATGGCGTGCACCGTGGTAAACACGTTGGTTGCGCCGTGCACCACACACTCGCGCGTCTCGGGCATGGCCAGCGGCGTGCACACCGCCAGGAACACTTACTTAGCGTCGATGTGGAGTATCTTCATGTCCATGGCGTGCACCGTGGTAAATACGTTGGTTGCGCCGTGCACCACACACTCGCGCGTCTCGGGCATGGCCAGCGGCGTGCACACCGCCAGGAACACAGGCTCGTTGCGGCTGCACAGCGGCAGGTACGACACATAGTGCCCCCGTACTAACACCACCTGTGAAACAAATATGTTTCGTAAATAGCAATAAAGGTAAGTCTAGGTAAATGTTTCCTGAAACAACCTTGGAAAACAATCCTCAAAAATGTCAGACATGGCGATAGCGACCGTATTCTTACGGCTGTTAACGCTCTGCCTACCCCGCAAGGGAGAAAGATACGTATGTGTATGTATGTAAAGTCTAGGATAGACATAGATAGCAAAAGCCATAGAACCTATGTGGACGTCATTCAGAGGACCAGTAGTATAGTATAGCAAAATATAGGCTACTAGTTACTTAGTCAAAGTAGAAAGTGCAACCATTTCCAACATACAACGTAACAAAAAGAAGGTGGTAAAAAAGTCTGATACAGGGTTCATCGGGTCGTTTGTCAATGTCGTATCCCACACGATAGGATAGGAGAAGAACATAGGCCTTTCTCACACTTCGGCGCAAAAACAACGCTGCGCTAACGTATGCGCCTGTGAGACCCGTACTAGAAACTTCAATCGCCATATTCTCCATACTAAAACCTCTTGACGCACGACCGAGCGCTAACGCAGCAATAGCGCAGCGGCATGCGTTGGACCTGCGTCGAGAGCGACTTTTGTATGAGGAGTGACGTTTCTAGTATAGATCTGACAGGCGCATACGTTAGCACAGCGTTATTTTTGCCTTGAGTGTGGTAGAAGCCTATTTTAGAGCACAGCCGTAATGTACTTAGTTAACATCAAGGTCAACCCACGTCAAACGAGACTGAAAAGGCTTTTTATTGCATTTGACATTGTCTAGGTTGAACTTTGACCTAATAGATGTAGTTACGGTTACGAAGGCAGCTTGTAGGCGTGGCGGTATGACATTCTTTAAAGTATTAACAACAAGAGAGAGATAAGAGTGTTGTGTTCGACACAATAGTTCACAGTTCAGCCGCTCACTGGCACCGCAAGCTGCGCCGACGCAGAGCAATCTTCGATCCGGATCCATGTGGCCTTGGTCGATATATTTTATTGTATTGAACGAGTTCATATTCATAGTAGCGACTAGCAGGCTTAATTGCATCCGCATTTTAAGCCTTAAGATTAGTTTTTTACATACGTTCAAAATCATTTGCCAATATTCAGGATATTTTTAGTACCTAAATATACTTGTGTAATCTAGGTATTCTAACTTTAGCTCCAGTTTTGTGACGACATTATTTAACGATCATAGGCTTGCAGTTAAATGGCGAATATAGATAAAACGCCGGGTGACGTGAGACCCGGTGCAGTGCACGTGTACTTTTAGAACATAATTTATGAGGCTATCTTAAATTAACACTGAATGGTACGGGGCGCATAGAAATATCTTACATAGTAAAACCAGATTTCTTCCCCGCAGATTTTGGATTTACTTAGGTACCCGTGCGTGACAGACATTTCCCCCTCCCTGTTTCTCCCAGTAAAAGAAGCCTTATTCGAAATTCTATGTGTGTACTAAATTCATCTAAATCTATCAAATTGTCTGAGCGTAACAAACATACGTTTACACTAGCTGTCCGCCTGCGGTTTCACTCGTGCAATTTTTTTGTTGGGCACAGAGTCAACGAACGACCTATTGAATAACATACCTCTACAAATTTCAACTTTTGATGACGCTATAAGTATTTTAAATTATTTTCGTTCTATAATCCATAAAGTTTTTAACAGATTGTGTTTGCAAACATGATTTTCTTACTAAACTTTATATCCCGTGTTACCCCATTAGAGTTAAAATTTAATTATGCTGAAATAATTATTCAAACTTTTAACTGCTATAATCTAATTCCAAAATGAAACAAATTACTGTAAAGACCACGAACTTTCATACAAACCTTAAACCCCTTTTTTATCCCCTTAGGGGTCAAAATTCTAAAAAAACCGTAAGTGGTGGTTTTCGTGATAAAATAAACCTACTGCCCAAACTTGTTTCTCTGCATTGATGAATCAGTGAGTCAGTCTGTGAATGATTGAGGACATTTGTTTTCATAAGTTCTGATAATATTCTATAATATGTGTAGCAAAACATTATTTTGATAATATTACTTACAGCCTGTATCTAGGTATCATTTAGATATTAATAACGAAACCTACCTATCTATCGGTAGTACAGTCAGACTAAAATTTGTTGAGTTACACACGTGTTTCACACGAAATAAGTACATTTGTCCACATTGGTTACCTTATCTATCACTTATCGATGTAAAGAAACCGATCAAGTAAACGATAAAATATTTTCAACGGATTGTAACGTGACAATCAAATGACCGAATTACAAATAATAGGTTCCACACCCCATTGGAAGTTAGAAGGAGGAAGCGAAAAACAGTTTCGGTAGGTTAAAGCACTGACCGTGTATATTACAGTGGCTAGTTTTTGTAACAAGCTAAAGCTAAAGCTCTTTATAAAACTATCAGAGCCATTATTTAAGTCAGTGATATTCCTGATAACTTGTCGCATATACGCAAGTCGTACCTATATGTCATAATTCTTTGAACCATATGTTTATAATAAAATATTTTGCCTGTTACCTATGCCACAAACACTTTATTAATCTGACTTTTAGACTATGTCGGCATCAGGCGATCAATCGTGTTATGATTATCTGTTGCGTTGCGTATATTTGAACCCAAATCCATCAGCACAGAAACCTTGTCATAAGCGAGGGGAACAATGAACCACTTTCTAACTAAAAGATAAACATTTAACTCGTGACTGCGCATGACCCGGCTTATGTCCGCTGTCCACTGTACTTCTGCCCCTGGCTATAGTTTGACATACAAGTAGCTGAAGTTTTCACCTAAGGTCAAATTACTGTGGTCACGACGTGACGCAGGATATGATAAAAGCTATTGAGATGTCAACTCGTGCAATAGTTGGAATTTGACAACGTACGCGGGCCTTTTGCAGCAGCATGGTCAGCGCGTAGGCAGACGTGACAGATTAGTCATAGTCATATCATGGTCAATTGGTCATATAACACTAACATAATGTATTCATATTGAGTTCGATTGAATAGAAACCTTAATAGACACATAGTCCAGAATTAGTGAGGTATTTGTAGGTAGCACGCAAGTTCAATAAAATTTCACTATACTACAGACATGACAGAAAAAAGAGTATGCGTAGAGTTAGTTTTTAAAGCGAACATTACGTTTAAAAGTCTGGTCAGCATAGTCACGTTCAGTCGGGTATAAGTCACGAATTGTTACGTCAGGACACACCTCTCAAGTGTGTTGAAGAGTTTTTTCTAAGGGTATCCTTTATAACGGTTATGGAGTTTAGTGGCCTGTGCGCACGCGCCGCCGCCTGATCACGACGTCAGCTTTCCAACCGATAGGTCTCCGTGTTGGCAGTTTGACGAGGACTTTTTTATAGCTATAAGAATTGCTCGCTCAGAGTGTGTAATTCAAAGTAGACTACCAACAAAACTTTTTCTTTAAAGGAAAGTGTATCAAAAGTTAAATCACGACAGTAATTTTTGTTTCTTGATTGGAATTGATCTAGTAAGTTATTAGGATCATTCACCCATTAAGAAGCATGTTTTAACGGTAAGTGAATTTGGGCGTGTAGAACATGCATGGCCCACTGGCCACCCGTGGTCACGAGTGCGGTGGCCAGTGCCATGCGGGCGGATGCGGCACATCACGGCAAACGACACGACGCCGCCGGCACGCGCCGGGGTTGTGACGTCACCCATACACTCGTTACGTTTTGGGCCGATCTATCCCTCTTTAAATTTATTCGTCCGCCGTCTTCGAAGATGAATATAGATTTAAACGCATATGTACACAACACCTGCGCATAATGTTTTTAATGTGACGATTAATTTTTTGGGCTATGTATGTACGTCTTAGAGCATTTACCTTCTGCCAGACATCACTGCCCATTTGACTATCACGTTATAGGGGAAAGGGAAACTGATAGTTGTCATTTCGTATGTGGTTGTCAAGTTGTTGTAAAAATAATTGTGTGCTGTATGTACATGTTTACCTCCCCTCCCACTAAAAGTAGCAGAATAATTTTGGTAATTGACTGTTTACGACCTCCATAGGTTGAATGTTTTAAGATGTAAGTATGTATCGAGATGTTAAGTAAAGCTGAGTAGAGTAGCTCATAAAGTTTACACTGGGGTTGCAACACTTGAGTGAGGTACCATCTCTTCACATCTGCAAGGTATACTATATCATTCACAATTAATAGCATCTATATCCAGTTTTTTTCAGGTTTGGAAAACTCTTATATAGCCAGAACTCAAAAATCAAAACATATTTGCCACCCGTAACACAGACGGTCACACGTTCTCACAATAGTATACGGTATGCAAATAATACATCTTAATATAGAGAGCAGTGGCTCGCAGTTTTGTTATTACAATCAGATGCATTTACATTTCATAAATAAATGCATCTCCAGGCCCTAACGACGACGCCACACTGTACGTTTTTGCCGCACATATAGTGAGTGCCTTAATTTAAATACCTGGCATTCGACTGCTAGCTCGCTCTCGACAGTCGATGTGTGTAGTGTGAATTTTAGATGCTCAGGCCTCTATTTTATTCTGCACAGACTTTATTTTTACGTACTTCTCTATCGATATGCGACGTGCAAGCGCGCAGACTACCCGATCCAGTAAAATACTATAGCGGCTGAATAATACAAAAGCTCTACTACATACATATCCAAGTATATCTACTGACTAATTTGGGATAATTTACATTAAACATTACTTAATCAGTTTCATAAGTCGTGTATCATTTTGCAAACTAAAACACTACTTTATTTAATTGCTTTGACCGGTCGGTCACGTCATGACTCTCGTCGTAAACTCAAACTTTCTACCCATTGATTGACGGATGCAACCTACTATATTGATCTCGATTATTAATTCACTCAAGACCAGTTAGATTTACTCAGAAGCGGTTCAAAGTTCATCGTTTACGCAAGGCACCGACTCGAGATTAAATGGGCAAATCATAACCTAAAAATTACTAGTTTTCATATCCATCATAACACAATCGGCGATTGCCGGTGAGGTTTCACGCACGTATCATACTCAAATATCAATTTCATATATTAGCGGCAATATCAATTACAAAGGGAAATTTGAATGATACATAAAACGAATTAACCTATTGAGCAAAAAGTTACATAGAGAGACATATCATTTGTTCATGTTCTCACGGGCACTATAAAAATCGAGTACCAATCATTACGCAGAACCTCTCGATCTGACACGTAGGTATATTAATTCCAATAATGACCATCCGAATGAGGCTTCTTTCGTCACAGAGCGTATAGAAAACATCAAATACATATAATTAGAGGCATCTATAAACTACGGTAATTGTGAATCGTCTTCTTTAATTACGAAGGCCGGTATCGAAGGTTGTGAGCTGGAATAGCGAGTTGGGAAACATTATATTTATTTTATTTGAAGGTGATGTGATCAATCAACAGCCATTTATAAAGATTTGATAGGTCTTATTGCACGGGCGGGTGCAGTCGGCATCCAGCTAGCAGTATCACGATGTCATGTTAACAGGGCGAAGGTTGTTGGCATAAATTATTAATTCAATTCAATAAACACTTTTCCGTCATGTAAGTCACGTTGGAATAGCAAAGCATATAAAGAAATTAGACAAACAGAGTTATACCGCTTATCATATTCCGATGTGTGCTAGACATTGACCAACGAAGTCAAAGTCTAAAAGTTTTTATTTCCGAGTAGGTAGATTCACAAAGAATACTTTTAGAATGTCTAGTGCAATATTATCTCTATATAAATTAAAATTTTCTACTGCACACACTATTATTACATTTATTACAAAGTACTTACATGAGATTAATATGTATTTTTTGAAATAGGATTTACACCGAAACAACACGGCAGGAAATCGACCTTTTGTAGCCGTTGAGCGGATTGACTCGATAAAAGATTGTGTAGAAGAATGTGCATTGCGCACATCGCTAGCCACACGCAACAATATTGTCAATTTAACAATATGATGAATACACTCATTGTGCTATATTAAAGAACGATGACGAACAGTGAATACGTGGTTAATACTACTATTGACCTTTCGTTTTTGAACCTTTTGTACAAGTACTCTAGGCCAAGTTCATAGGACTTCACAAAGGTATCACTAACTAACACCAATCGTCATATTTATTGAGCCTTCATATACACAAAAATTTGGACCTGTATTATTGAAGAGTGTTGGTTGAGAATTCGTGAAGGCCAACGCACAAGTTAAATCGCGGTACTTCATAGTATTTTTTTATATAAAATCAAACGCGGGTTGCCACAACGCGACTGAATTAAAATTACGCTTATTTTGCAAAAACTTTGGCTTTTAGTAGTGTTAGTTTCAAAGATCCAATGCATCTAACCTGATAACAGTTCTGCAGAAACAAACCGGAGAGCTAACGTCCAATGCGCTTGAAATATAGGCTATCACTGAGCAATTCTATAAAGATTTGTATTGCTCGAGTATCCCTGAACCTGTTCGCGACGATCCCACCGAAAAACGTGCTCCTCTGATTCGTCACTATACTGAGGAAATCCCCGAATTCAGTGCAGATGAAATAAGGAGAGCATTGGGACAGTTAAAGAAAAATAAGGCACCAGGAGAAGACGGAATCACAATAGAATTGCTCAAAGCGGGAGGTAGTGCCATTAGGAAAGAGCTGATGCTACTTTTTAATGAGATACTGTTTACAGGAGAAGTTCCTAAGGAATGGACAAGCAGCATAGTTGTGCTATTCCATAAGAAAGGCAACAAAGCGGACTTAAAGAATTACAGACCAATATCGCTGCTGAGCCAGGTCTACAAAGTATTCTCCAGAGTTTTGACCATGCGGCTGGCATAATCGGTACATCCAGATCTTGAAGAGCTTGTACAAGGCAGCAACAATGACTATACAACTAAAAAACCATACCAACCCAATCCGGGTTGAAAAAGGTGTACGCCAAGGCGACGTGATATCTCCCAAGCTATTCACAAACGCGATAGAGGACGTATTCAAGACCCTCAACTGGGAAGGCAAGGGTATCAATGTGGATGGCTCGTACCTAAACCATCTAAGGTACGCAGACGATATAGTCATTGTGGCCACATCTGCACAGGATCTGCAGCAAATGTTCAACGACCTGTACCATGCTTCTTTAAAAATCGGCCTGAAAATGAACATGGGAAAGACGAAGGTGATGGCGACAGCCGATTTATCTGAAAATCCCATTACATTGGAAGGTCGGCAGCTGGAACAGGTACAGAACTACATCTACCTTGGACAGCTACTTACACTTGGCCGTGATTCTCTTGGGGCGGAAATAAAGAGGCGTATTCAGCTAGGATGGGCAGCATTTGGCAAGCTGAAACACGTGTTGGAGTCAAAGATACCTCAGTCCCTCAAAACAAAAGTTTATGACCAGTGTATTCTCCCAGTACTGACATACGCGTGTGAGACGTGGACCTTGACGAAAGGTATGATCCACAAGCTCCAGGTTACACAAAGGAGCATGGAACGCCGGATGCTCGGAATATCTTTACGCGGCAAAATCCGGAACGAGGTCATCAGGCAGCGTACTCGTGTAGTGGATATCGGACTCCGAGTCGCCAAGCTGAAATGGGCATGGGCTGGACATATGTGCCGCCGAAAAGACCAAAGATGGAGCAGATGCGTTCTGGACTGGAGGCCCCGTCTGGGGAAGCGCAGCGTAGGCAGACCACCCGCCAGATGGACCGATGACATCAAAGATAGCGCCGGGACTTTGTGGATTCAAAAGACAGAGCTCCGCGAAGAGTGGAGAAGATTGGGAGAGGCATATGCCCAACAGTGGGCAAAACCATGCTGACGAAGAAGAAGAAGAGTGTTAGTTAAGCACTTAGTTTTTACTTTAATTAATTACTTGCACTATAATATTATATAAAAGTAGATTCAGTAAGTAAGATCCTATTACACTTTTTTGTTATATATTATCTAAATAGAAATTGTACAATTACTTTTTCTGTTCATGACGCAAACCTTAGATGAATAATAAATCTCGCTACGCTCAACCAAGCGCAACTAGACACATCTTTATTCTAAGACGCAAACACTAGGTAGGTAGGTGTACTCGTATCTATGTATTTCCATTATTCTCGCAAATCTACATAGGTACCTACATTCTGTGTTAGTTATGTCCACGGTGCGATTGCAAGGAATGTTTTGCTCTAAGAAATGATCTAAGCCATTATTATAATGTGGAATAAGGTTAGTATAGAACACTGTAACCGATCGATAGTACGGTGTGCAGAACAATCTGGAGCAAGCGTGAAATTTTAGCAATTTCAACACCAAGTAATTACTATTATCTACTTCTACATTTACTTGACAAACATTATACTACATAGAGAGCGCTTTCTTTGTGGAGAAGACTAAAGGAATTTCATCTAAATAGTTATAAGGTATCTACTTAGCGCATTACAGTTTTATGTGGGGAAAAAACTAAAGAAATATAGGTGAATGCTATATGAAACTGATTCTCTTAAATAAATACTTGACCTTCTCACTAAAAACAGCGAAAGCGTAAAGAAAATACGCGCTTGTATGTGTTATTGCTAGAATTCACAAATAAATAAATAAATACGTATACTTTGATAAGATTTATATTTCATCTGTCTGTACATTACAAGTTTCATTTTAAATAGTTGCCTAAGCTTACTTTTGTCATTGTGAGCGTAATGATGCTCGGTGTGCCATGTTTTGTGTCGTGGAATGCGCCACGATTAAACGTTACACTGATCTAGTATGTGGAGCCACACAGAAAAGATCAGAGTCAATCTGACGAGCCAACAGCGGGATACTACGCCGCGGAATGCTCTACTCGAAGTACTGCTGAGCATGAGCATAGTCCACAATGCGTGGCATACCGAGTCAAAAAACTACCCAATCACAGGTGTACGAGCTTTGAACGTTCTTGGCAAGTTATCAATTGACAAATAACAAGTTTGAGTAATAAAGCATACAAATTTTATTTACAGGAAGTATGGTTATCGTAGCTACGTATACTTACTTACAATACAGTAGATAGGTACGTGAGAATGATTCTCCGCGCCTTATCCCGTTTCTTTGTCGGAGTCGGCTACTTTTCCTAAGGAATTTGGCATGGAACCAAGTTTTTACACAGGGCGACTGCCATCTGCAACCCGGAGGCTAACCTGACCCAAATCCTAGGTTAAGTCACATTCAAATATCATCTGATTTCTAGTTTTTCCGTCACCGTAAGAGCAGTCGGTAAATGTACGTGAGTAAAAACATGTACATGAGATCGATACTTGAGTGCTAATGTTTATATGTTTGCATCATGACTTTGCTACTATCAGCGCACCTTACGTAGAACATTGAGTTACTTTTATATTTTTAGGTGATTTCAATGTCAAAAACTTTTTATAACACACCAACCGTGCTACAATGAACACGGCAAAGTGAGTTATTAAATGTATGTGGCCTGAAATTTTGCTTTGTGAGCTGCCAAATAACTACCCTTGTCTGTCACAGTAAGTACCTTTCTAAATAATAAGTAATAGGAGGTTTTCTTTTTGAACATAAAAATCGTTCCAAATGAGTCCGAGTCCAAGTTTCAAAAAAACAAAAACTGTATATTTCGTTCCGTTCTTTGCGGTAACATACCAAGCACAGCCCCATCTAACCAGCGACTAGAATAATAATAATAAAAAAAAAAAAACATAAAACTTACGTATCCCCATATTTATATTTGATTTCGCAAGTGTCAGTAAATAAGCTTTCCAGCGTAGCTGCGCTGGGTGGTGGCTTTTGTAGGGTGATAGTGTCATCTACAGAATCCGAGGGTTTCCGCTTGATACCATCCAGAAATATGGTGAAAAATTCTTCAACTTCAATTCTTAATATGTTTGCAATACTGACAATTCATTAATTAAAATTACTATCGAAAACAAGCACTGAAATTTCTTGGTTATGGTATGGCGTTTTCATTATGATTTTGCCAGTGTCGTAGTGAAGTTATGAGAAGTTTGTGGCATCACGCTTGCATCACGCCGAGGGAGAGTCCACAACACAGGAGACCATAGTCTGAGGACTAGGGGCTTGGTTGGTTGGTGGACGAATGCGCAAAAATGTATAGCAACAAAAACTTGATTTTCTACACCACGTGGTGGCCGCTCGTCACTATTACACTATGTCGAATATATGCATTAATTACAATTCCCTATTTATTGTTTACATTCAGAATAGTTTGTTGCTTTAAACACTATCAGAATTATGCACCAAACATTCAAATAAACAAGAAATATTAGATTATAACCAATAAACGACCGCCATGACGGATGAAACAAGAATGCAATGATTGACAGGTCAAATGAGCTACTTTTTATGACGACCAAAAACGTCATTTAGTATGAAAAAAGCGCATATGACGTCACATTCGTCTATTTCGGATGGCCTCAAAACAATAAGTTTAATATTAGTGTACAGTTTAAGAATTCTTATCTTCAATATTTTGAAAAACGATGGTGTTAGTAGTATTTTTGGAGAATAGTTTCAGGAATATAATTTTTGTATTTTATTAATTACCTTATCAAATATCGAAATGGTAAATGAGACAATGCATGAGAGGGCGGGCGGTGCACGCATGACTTCTCGTGTCTGTGGTTTGCATTTGCATCACTGCATGCATCCTAGACTTCGGGGAATTGTCACACCCCGTATATTGTCAATTGTGTGTGACTACTGATGGATGACCTACAAAGTTTGATGACTAACACACAGGGATGACATGATATTGGTTTTCGAAACCTGTTTATAATAACTTACCGTACCTAACTTGTTTCGAGCATGTATTACAATCTCCTACGTATAAATTTATTTATTTTCCATTCTCTATTCTAAGTTCTCTATGGATGGACAGGACAGATGATTGACAGAAAAGAGTGAACGAATTGAAAACGCCTTATTAATTAACAAGAAATTGAATTGAATTGATAAATTATTAGTGATTGGATGAAATGGTAAAATCTACGATCTAAAATATTTGGATATTTTCATAACATAGCATAGCTGTAGTTTATTTAGATATTATGTGATGTGTATGTTGTTGGCGTTAGGTGAGTACCTGCTCAACAAGACTATTCTACCCTTAGATTATTCCCAACTTTTCAACAATGAAAGTTTTGAACTTAATTTATTTTTTGCTTCACGTTGTTCTTCTTGCGGTGGTGGCAGTCGAGTGTACTATCGATATGACTTTAGAACAGTTCGACTACATCGCCAGTCAGCTTACAGAAGAGGAATGTCGAACACTCATTGCATCCCTCTATTTCGCATCCTATCAACTCCCATCGTCAAATCTTTTGACCATTGCAGAGAAAAATGTACCAGAAAACTATCTTTGCATAGACTTACTCTTGTATTGGAACAGCAGGAATGAAAAGTGGGAGGGCACAGGCAAAACACATGCTGACGTCCAACGGAGACTACGACAGATAGGGAAAGCTAGCCTTGCTGACTGGCTAGCTTTGACGGAATTTCATCAAATGGCACAAGATATAAATGAAACACTTTTAAATAATTTAATTATTGAAACGACGGTTCAGCCGTCTGCTTTAAAGCTTTTTCAGGAAACTGAATCATCTGAGCATGCAATTATGTGGATGGTTTTTGACTTCGTGAAGTTTATCACAGTCTTCGGGCTGGTCATCACCCTGTTAATTCTCTGGTGTCGAGTAATCAACTTATCTTCTAAGCCTCTGCCGAAGAAATATGAAAGGCAAGAGACGCAAGGCTTGTTGAGTGACACTGACTAACGTGTTCTTTGCCACTGAAAGTAAATAGAAATCCGAATTTAGCCAAAAGGGATCATTGAGCCTGCACTTCGGCGATTCATCATCGATTACCTTGTATCTTCTAGTTGTAATAAAGTTATGTGAACTCATTGAAAACTTTATACCATAGGTATAAATTATAAAGTTCAACAAAAATTCAAATAAATCATTTATTAATCTCATGTTGTGTTTGGTGTCTTGTTTAATAACTTCCTACATACATATATAAATGACGCCTTTATCCTTTGCGGAATAGGCAGAGAGTTAACGATCGTAAAATTACGGTCGTTATCGCCACGTCTGACAAGTATTGAGGTACCTTTCAGATGATTCGTATCACTGTCGCCTAAAATACACATGAAAACCTTGACTTAGTTGCCTTTTACAACACGCGCGGGAAGAAATGAGGTGATGCTATTCTAAGCCTGCATCACACGAAAAAAGATTTCCTATCCCAATGAATATCATTGGACATCTTTTATTGTTAGGTAAAGCCTTTTATTGATGAAAATTTCGAATATGAGTCTTTGCGTTAACGCTACTGTAGGTCTCTTCTGGCAGGCAGGACTACAGAGTTCGCCCAGGCTGTCAGGGTCCGCTAACAAGGCGCATGGCGCATATATGCGGCGCGGCGGCGGCGGCGGTGGCGGTGGTGGCGAGGAGCGCAGCCCGTATGCGCATGCGCAGGCGCAGGCAGCCATCGCGCGTGTCATCGCGCGCGCTCGATAAGCCTCATTAGCGACCGTCCTTCTTAACTTCATCAACTGATACCGGATTGAACTCCTTAAGCCCACTATCCACTACACAAGCCGTTTAAATTAACAGTCCCATTGAATTAACAATCTCCTTCCCGTATGTTGAAGGTAAACATTTACAGCCAACTCAAGTTTCTATCAATAGGATATATATTTTATTTATTACGTAAGACTGGCGCTTACTGCGTAAAACCTTACCTATTTGACAGTAGCCGAAGTAGTTATTTGAGCAATGAAAATACCTAAGTACGAGTATATAACAGCGAGTAGCTATACCAAGTTTAATATTCTTTGATAAATCTTAGAATCCCATTTCAAGTTTCAATGTAATGAAAAATCCATTTTTATAGTTTATTGACGACGTTTGCTTCTTAACACATTAACGCGTACGTTAATGTGTTATGTTAAATTTGTTACATAAAAATTACATTACTTTTTAGATTAATACTTCATTTCCATACGACCACACAAACTTGACTCACAGAAAGCGGTCTGTTATATTCGTAGGCGTGCCTTCAATAGTGTATTTTTATGAGAGTTTCTGTCTTATAAAATGTACCTGCGATGAGCTGTGCCCTCAGGCTGACCGCCTGCCTTAATGAATAAACAATATTGTGCATGTGTCTAGTGAACATAATACTGCACACAACTACCTCGATTTACAAAAGTTACCAAATAACAATCCACAGTTACATACAATGGTTTTGATCTATGGAATTGGTACATTTTGGTTTGCATTAAATGGGGTAATTCTATTTTTTTTATTTTAATTAAATAAATAAATTTTAAATTTTTAAGTACTTAAGCAGACCCTTGAGCAGTAACGCGTCGCGTCGCGTCGCAGTCATGTCGCACAGTGAGGCGCGCTGGCTGCGTCGCGGCACTCGCACCGCACGTGCTTCGCCGCACCGATATTAATTGGATACAATGACCGCAAGGATTGCCAACATTCGTTATTTCCAAGTGCTTCGTGCCATTCGCTCTGGTTTGCCACTTATTGCCAGTGTGGGTGTATACTCGATTAGAATAATCTTACTTTATGTCCTTAATTTACGCACCTACACATAGTTTGCTCATATGACAGTGCGTTACTAACAAGCTGGCACTCCATTTGTATTTTTGCGATTGTACCGTGAACTGTACCGAGCCGTGATTTGCTGCTTTTCTCACGGCGTTCTCCGTGGAGGGTGTGAAGGAATACCTACACCTGGTTTGTGGAATAGACCGCCGTAATAAACACCTACACCGATCTAAGGCATCAGATAAGGCTGATTACAGCTGATCAGAGGTTTTTATTGCTCACAAGGAAATAATTACGACAGCAGACTGGTCAGACTTCACACCACACACACTGTCGGGCGCGTGACCGTTCAATTACGTGTAATAACTCGACTATATCGAAGCCTATCAATTTGTCAGTCAATCCGCTCGACCTTTTTATATTCACATTTTATATTCACTTAAACGTTTTGAAAGTAAACTTGTTAATTATGCTCTCATCAATTTTGTTTATAATATTTCAGGTTTGAACTGTTGCGTAGTAGGTCAGGTGATGGGGCGTTGATTTGATATAAATCAGGGTAGAGTGAAATTCTAGATGTTTCAAATTCAGGTTGCTTCAAATGCTGTACTTAATTATGATTTCTTACTACTGGATATGATTTTAAGTGCATTAATCACCTTTTAAAACAGACACACTTTTATATACTGCTAATTGTAGGAAGATTGTTGGTGCTGATCAATCTAAGCAAAACAACCAAAAGATATGTAAAGATTGAGTGAACTATGGAACTTGGATTATTGAATCGGATTTTTTAAGTTCAAACAATGGTACATTTCGTAATAAGCCGAAAATTTTACAATCTCATGGTCATTGGGGGGCTGAAAGTCTGAGTCTGAGGCTTAGTTGGGGCTCTCAAACGTGAATGATCAGAAACAGTTATTTTGGCCGAGGTTTGTATAGTACTTTGCTCTCTATTGCAACAAAATTATTCTAAATACAGTAATTTAAGAAAATAATAAATTCTATAAGTTCGAAGTTGATTCATGTTTACATTTTTATTAGAATTAGTGAATGATAATGATGACCACCAGTTTTGATTTTTTTATGTTATATTGGTTTGCGTTCACTGCAGAAGTTTGGTGGTTGATTTGGTCTTTCGGTCAACAGACGCTGTCCAAGTTGATGGAATAGGTTCCAAGTCAGATGATTATATTATCTGTGCAATTATTTTGATGTCTCTATGTACAGTAAGAACGATTATCGGTTTTCCATTTCTCAAAATCTTTCCGTGTCATGCCGGCTTAGAATAGCTTAACAAAGAAAAACATGTGCATTATTAGACTGCGATTTTAATTCAGTCTTACGGCGTAATTGTGTCAATGTAAGATGTGAAAATATTAGCTGCAAATATCTTAAGGTGGGAATCAAACTACGAAATTGAACAACTTTCCTCAAGGAACATAGGTCGAAATATGAGAAATTTTTTTGGATCTCCCATACAAATTGACTTGGTCAGGTGGTAATTTTGTATGGGAAGTCCAAAACATTTTCTCATATTTTTCATGGGCTCACCCCTTAAAATATTTGCAGCTAATATTTACACCCTGTTATAGCCATAGCTATTGTACGTTAGTATATTAGTTTTTCTCTGTGCTATTACTAGACTCACCTTCTGGTCGCCGAACCTCATCTGCCTCCGGGCGTTCCTGGCGACGTTCATGCGGCAGAGGAAGACGCGGTCCTCGCCGTCGGCGGGCGCGCGGGCCAGCTCGCTCCTCACCGACTGCTGGTCCTGCTTGTCGATCACGTCGTAAACACTGTCGCCGTGGATCAGCAGGTCCTCCTACAAACCAATGCCAGCTGTTAAATTCAGGAATACTTAGGTGTACTATAGGACCGTGTAGTAGGTATTGTACCGTGTGATGCCGGCTTAGGCACCGTGTGATGCCGGCTTAGAATAGCATCACCCCACATCCTTCGCGTGGGTGTCGTAAGAGGCGACTAAGGGACTTGAGGGTATTGGTGTATAAAAATTTTTAGACGACAGGCTGACAACCTGTCACTACAATAATACACGAATTATCTGAAAAGGCCATCAATACTTGTCAGACGTGGCGATAACGACCGTAATTTTGCGATCGTTATCGCTCTGCCTACCCCGCAAAGAATGAAGGCGTGATTTGCGTGTGTGTGTGTGTACTATAGTTACGTAGTACGAATAGTACGAATTATCTGTAACGGCCCTCAACATTTGTCAGATGTGGGGATAGCGACCGTTTTCTTACGGCCGTTAACGCTCTTCCTACCCCGCAAGGGATGAAGGCGTGAAATATGTATGTTTACTTAGGCGCGTCGCACACGGCCTCGACACCACGGTGATTAATGAAACCCGTGATTTAAATTTGTAAATTATTTTCGACCTAAACTACTTTATCGGTAGGTAGTCGAAATTCACACTTAAGTATTTAAGAATCCGTGTATTATTTTAGTTTCTATTGTTCCCGCCACATACCAGAGATGTCTTGCGCGCAAGCGCTACGAATTACTTTTGCTTTTAAAGTTAGGGGTTCTTAAAAACAAAATGTTATAAATCGTTTCGTTATTTTATTGGGCCATTTATTATTAATTATTAGTTCCCAAACCCAGTGTATACTAAAGCCTTAGCACCTATTCACAATGGAAGATCAAGAAAAGTTTGCTTATGTGTCTCAAAGCACAACAGCTGATATAGCTAGCTAAGCTACCTTTCTAGGAAACGGCAGATACTGAGCCAAGGTGCCGAGTCCGCGATTAAAATAATATACCCTGCGGTCGGAACACTGATGAAAATGTCGAAGTAATCTCCCCTAAGTATACGCCTCTTTAAAAATAAAAGCGTTTGCCTTAAAGTCTGCGGCGACGGATTTGATGCCGTTCCGCAATTAGCATTCCGTATGCGCCGGCGCAGAGCCTTTCTTTTGTTACGAATCATTGTTCGGTGTTGTAATATTTAGCAGTAGTAGCGCTCCACCACTTTAGGTTCCGGAGATAGTTGTGAAGTTACTATTAAGCCAAATGATCAACTGTGTAATCAACGAAGTCATTCACGAATAAGGTCACTTATTACCCCGTAGAAAACAAAGTAGAGTTGACATCCTGGTCCTATTATAATAATATTGCAGATAACCAAACCATATGAGGCAAGTGTATTTATATTTAACATGCGCCATGAGCATAATAATAAACAGGCAACTAACAGGTATCTTACTTTCACAGAATTAAACCGTAATAAGTAAGTATGGGTTTTACTCCCTAGTTCTCAAAGCAAATTAAGGCCTTAGGTTACGTGGGCCAGTAATATTGTGTTTTAATTATCTTTACTTTCAATTAAAAACAAATTTCTATTAACAATACAATACAATACAATACAAATGCTTTATTTGTACAAAACACAAAACAAAGAAAAGTACAATAAAAGAAAAATTCGGTACAATTAGGCGGCCTTATTGCTGAGGTAGCAATTTCTACCAGGCAACCTTTTATTGGCAGGAAAAGTACGCAGGGTCAAGCGGGATAGTGCATATGTACGAACTATACCTACATATACTAATAAACTATTTTACATACTAATGCACAAATTAAATTAACCTAAGTCGGCTTTAATAACTTTAATTAAATCATACTGCACAAGCAAAGCGCAGAAAATTTTCTCTATACAGCGAATACTCCGTCATGATACAGGGTTGTCATTTCATTTAAAAATATTTTGAACGAGTTCATGGCCCTGGTTCAGGCCCTGGGACATGCTATCTACAAGAAGCAGAGTGAATGACATCAACGCGTTCTTGATTCGTCTGTCGTAGCAAAATCGTAGCTGTTTTACGGATGTGCTACACTTGTCACCAAATAATAACTTTAGCCCTCAATTTTCATCTCCCAAGTGTATGTCAAAAATAAATGATGAATATTAGGTATATAAAACGGAATTTCAATAACTATTTTTTTATTACCTATGTAAAAAATAGAATAGAAAAGGGATTTGAGGGTTTCATGTGTATTGCAATTTTAGGCGATAGGCTGACAACCTGATACACGACTTATCTGAAACGACCCTCAAACATTTGTCAGTCATAGCGATAACGACTGTAATTTTACTGTCGTTAGCGCACTGCTTACCCCGCCAGGGATATAGGCGTGATTTGTGTATGTATGTAAAAAAATAGTTGAATAGAACAAGTAGGAAAGTGCCGTAAAAACTAGCAAAAAAGAAGTCCTGCATGTTTGTTCAGCATTAGGGTGGCGCACGTGGCGGCCCTGTGCGTTGACGTCACACAGCGCGTCACTGCGCCCCTCCCACCTGTCGCGAGCTCTCCGCGTTAAGACATAAAGCGCGCGCGCCGCCAGCCGCTCGCCGCCGCCCACGTGCGCGGACCATGGGGGGCGCGGGCGCATGTGTGCGGGAAACCGAGTAAAACCCTTATACATTTCTGTATTCCGGCAATAAAATCATGTCCAACGCTAGCGGTTAAAATGGCTAGTTGCTTTTTGTGAGGACCTCCGACCTTTTGAGCTTTTGACCTTAGGGACTTATGGAACTAGCGGTATGGGAGCGGCTGCAGAGCGGAGCGGACGAATAGCAACGTGAACGACAATTTGTACAGTCAGTAAAAAAAATCAATAAAGACATATTATGTCGGTATACAGGGTGTATGAGACAGCCATCCGAATACTGATAGGGATAGGGTATGCAAACCATGAATCTGAATCTATTTTTCATATTTCAACCTATGTTTCCTGGGGAAAGTTGTTCAGTTTCATGGGATGATGCACCCCTTGATATATTGGCAGCTAATATAATTCCGCAAACATAATCATTATTCTTCTGCATATCTCACCTGTTTTGTTAGTTACTGTTTTGTACGTCTTTAATCCGCTAAAAATACGCGGCGAAAACGTTACGAACCCACCACGCGTACGAATTCGCTGCGAAACCCGCCTCCGTTCCGCAAACAATCCCAAACCGCTGCTAGTATGATAAGACCCTTAATGGTTTTCTAAAGTGACACTGTCTGAAAACCGCATTGTTAAATGTTATATATAAATTATAACTTATAAATTGATGCTGAAAAATTTAACTATCTCATGAATGCAATGAATTTGTGATATCGAAATATTAGATACTAGAACTATTTCATCAAGTATTTATTCCTTTTCATCAATATGCAAGCACGGCACGATAGATAGGTAGTTACAATGCTGCTGTCATAAATTTTCAAATACACAGACAAGCAATTGCAAATTATATGCAAAAATCTCTACAACATGGGTCTGTTTTAGAATAACACGAATGAAACTTTAATACTACACCTCAATCCATACATTTTTAAGCAAATTCCTTTATTTATTAGCTATTTCAATAGGGTTTACAATAATTGAAGTAAATTCAATAAATATATTTTGTAGCAATGATACAAATAGATTTTCGTTTTCAATGAGCAAGCGTTATAAATATAGAGCGGTGTAGAGAAGTGCAGAGCGTTCATTACTTCTGAATCTATTTATTTTACAACATTAATACGGGCTCGGCTCCGCGGTGGGCCCATTGAATTTATCTTTATATCTGTAGAATTATTTTCCTCGCCGCTTTCACTGGGCTCCGCGAGTATTTCGATATTTTCGATTGATTCCACAGTACACTATTGTAATCTATAATACCAATAGATTCACCGTTAGGTTAACATTTAGATTGGCCGGTGATACAGCAAATGATTGGTCCAGTTATGTCTGATTGTGAGATTTTCGGATTTGATTCTGCTAGTGAGTTATACCTACATTTGTATTGTTTTATCGATTCGTTGTTCTTCCGCATTGATATTATTAGATCGGCAGCTATTATTAATAATTAATTTGTTGTTTTCCTTTGTAACGTCGAACTGAATAATGAAAAGCAAAATGAACAGGTGCAACGTAAGTCAAGTTGTAAGAAACACGTACCATAACAAATACAAATATACCAGCCTCCGGATATGTAGATTAATGACGCGCAAACGAAACATGGCCTCTAATTGCGTTACAAATAGATCCAACTCTCAGTTCTGATTGATTGTAGCATAATTTTTGTAGCGTCGTAGACACATCGTCGGATGTTAAGATTAGTTTGATTCGGCATTATTGTGTATGAAATTTTGTAGTCAAGTAACAGGGGGAAACTTCTGCAACTAAGCGGAACACACACGTAGCGGCAAAGAGTTAACCCATAAACAATAGAGAACGCACAATTCAATATGCAAACCGAACAATGTAATAATAATGCAATAGACAATGCTCTTTCGTCGCGCTAACCACCGTGCCGATTTATTGATGCTCGCTATTAATACCTTTGTAATAAAACCAACCAGTGTTAAAGGATCTGTGATATTTATACAAATTGTTTCTGTTGCAGTGGCGTGGTCGCCGGCAGAAGAGGTCGCGTGGCGGTGGTGCAGACACGAGGTAGGGTTTGGCCCGCGCCTATGCCCGTGGCTATACGGTATTTATCATTGCATTGCTATTGTGTGACTGCGCCCTTTTGTGGCTCTGAAGGAACGTCTGAAATGACTTTTCACACAGGCGCTGATGTGTCATTATGTCATTATTGTAAGGAAAGGGAGAGCAAAAGGTCAGCAACAATGTGGCGATAAAAGTAAATGCCTTCTTAGCAGCAAATGATTATACTACTCAGTGACGGCTAAAAAGATATTAAATCCATTGTAAGTTGAGGGATTTTTCCTTTGTATATTATTCAGTCAACTTTTACTCCAAGGACGTTGACTTTTAGAGACGCACTACTTTCTTATCTATGAGGCACTGTAACTGTTATGTCTGTTATCGTCATTTCAGTCACTAGCAAGTATATGTACTAAACTAACCACAGACGTTCCTACTTGAAATGCTTAGTGCTCGTATCTAACTGGAAACTACCTTCTTCGTTGGTCTTTCAGTCTCAGTGTTCGGAGGCCTGTGGTCTTATTTTCGGAGGAACTAAGGAAACGTTTATTATTTGATTTGGCAAATTTTTACATAATCCGTAATCCGTCACTAGCACGGGTATTCTAATCCTAGATCAATTTCAATAGCACAAAAAAGACAGTGTGACAGACCGAAGATACTTGCATGATTTGATTCGAGGAAGGCACCGTAATTTATTAATGAACACATTCCTAAATTAAGTAGTGCATGTGTAACAACGCCCAGCGAGGCGGGCGGTAATAAGGCGTCTCACAGTTTTTCAATAAATTACCGTCACGGTAATGTGGATACAGTTATTTCTAATAAGACACGCCCATGCAACAATTTGCTCATATAAACGGCATATTAACGAGACCGCCATTGTTTTTAACTAGATATTTGAATTAAGTACTTACTGCCTCTAAAATCTTATCATTAATCTTAATTGCAGAATAACAATAAAATATTGCCCTGAGGTTGGGGTCATCGCGTTGTAAGTTGAACTTTATCCATATTGTAATAAAGGTTTAATGTGGTATTTTTGTAGATAATAATAGTTGGTATCGGTCGTTATACATTACGGGCTCATAAGAACCGTACCGTGGGAATCCTGTCGATGGATGAGTTATGGCACTGCCGGAGATGGACGTCGGATTAGACTTATCGATGTAATGCCACAATACCACTGTGATTGTCTTAATGACAACCTACTTTGTCAAATTCATAAAGGACTCTTCAGTCTAGTCGAAAGGTTATTCTAGATTGTAAAGGTGCTAAAATACTACGTGTTGGCACTGTCGTATTCCGTTGTTATGAGTTATGATGTGTAACAGAAAATACCTAATGTGACTCGATTATTGGTACTAGAAGTCTCGAAGTAAGTGGAAATACCTAGCGGCAGCCATCAGCACTCTGGCAAAATCTTTCAAAAATCTTTTAAAATTTGTCAGATGTGATCGTATTCATTCATACTCCTAATTTGAAATATTCTCACCACGGGAAATAAATTCCGCAGCAAGTAAATACATATTTTCAATATCCATATTTCACAAATTTCATAAAAAATAAATTCTGAGTTACTTGGTTTCTTGCCTCTGATTGTAGGTTGTAAAGAAATCAATAAACGCTGCTTTTGAAAGTAAATCACGATTGTGCTTTTAGGGTAATTTTGAAACCACAAAATTCCACAAAACGAATAAAAGGGAAACAAACAATATGGATAAAGAAAATACTTGTGGTCTTAGATTAAAAATTGGCGAGCGGCAGGAGACCTATCATTCATCTAAGTTTGTGGTAATATAATAGAATGTCAGACATTTCAATGATTCTTTTTGTGAACCAGGATACCATGGCTGATAAATTTTCAGCCAACTTACGTAATTTTATTTGCTCGTACGGACCATCATCATTCTCCTTGCCTTACCCTGTTTCTCTATCGGGGTTGGCTACCTAACCTAGGATCTGACGTGAAAGCAAGTTTTTACACAGAGCGACTGCCATCTGACCTCTGCAACCCGAAGACTAACCTGGCCCAAATCCTAGGTTAAGTCACATTAAAATATCATCTGAATTCGAATTTTATTTAAATATGGGTTTCATTACAATGTTTTTCCTTCGCCGTAAGAGCGGTCGGTAAATGTACGCGAATAAAAACACATTGGTACATGGCGGGGATCGAAGTCGGCTCTCACGATTGTAAAACCAGTGTCCTAGGCATTTGGCCACCACCGGCGCTCTCCATAACCGAAGTAAATAAGACTGCAAATATTTATATATTATTAAATAGTGAAACAGGTCATGAAACTAAACTACTTTTCTCGATTGCTCAAGCAACTAAGAAGGTTGAAAATCTATCTATAATAATATCATCGTTGGTTGTAGGTTCCGACCCGGATGCGTTCGAGCGTGGCATTTCGTGGCCTATCTTTGACATCTGACAGACAAACGGTCGTTACGAGATGTGTAGAGTCCAATCAAGCACCACGTCAGACCGAGCCAATCAAAACATAACCATTTGAGCGAGAAGATTTAGAAAATAAGGTATAAGTAGTTAGCCATACCCATGCATCTAACAGTGAACGTTTTATCTGTACGTATATTAATTTCACTTTAAAATAGCAAAACACTTGCCGTGGACTTAACAGCCACAACAGTACACTGCTGAAATTGGGCCTCACCCTAACGTTGGGGGTATTAACATACTTATCCCTTAGTCGTTTCGGGTTCCTGGGGCACTCACAAAGTTGATATTAATAATCACTTTTTGAGCTCGTTTCCAGTCTGGTTTTTACATTGCGGGCTGATTCATTCGATTGTCCGTAAGAAAGATAAAAAAAAAATATGACTATGTGATGGATGGCACGGTAATCTGTAGGTTCCGGTTGCTGTCTATGATTACTTAGACGGCGGTCGTTACACAAGCATGTCAAGACGCTACTTGTAGAAGACGGTAGATGACTCGGTGTCCCACACGAAAAGTGGGAGTCGCTTTTTACGACACCACGGGTAGGATTGGGGTGATACCATTCTAAGTCGGCATAACGTACCTTAATATTTGAGTTTAAGAAAGAAAAATGAAATAGTTCGTAGCGTTTTGTACGGATGTCCCATGGACTCATGTGTTCATCACGCCACACTAGTTAGTACATGGACTACCGTTTACATATCCATCGGCGATGTACAGCGCCGGTCACAGGCATCACGCCGGTCCCGACCGCCCCGCCGATCCGCCGGCCGCCGAACAATAAAACTTAGTGATTAATTTATCGTCGCGGGCGCAGGCTAACGAGCAACTATTTGGGGTCAACGTAGGGTTGCCCACCAAAAATCCAGACTGGCCAATAGTATAGGGAATTGATAATACATTTATTGACAAACGTAATACTTAACCATTGATATGAAGTTATCTACGCACAAATTCAGGTCAGGTACTTAATCAATTAATGTACTGTTCATCTAAACGTCAGGAGAGAACAAAGAAAAATTGCTTTGGCAGTAGTGCTGGAACTGCAAGTACCATTTGCGTGGATGAGGTGTTCTTTTAGTTATTTATATTTCTGTAGATTTGATACTTTGTGACTCTTCGCATTTATTAAGTTACATAGTAGTTGCTAAAAATTTAATATTTTCAATAATGAGTAATTAGATATGTACAACCCTGAGCCAGCGATACCATTTGTCGAGATGACGGCGGCGGCGGCCCACCACAGAGCTTTTTGGTGTCGGGAAAAATTGGGCGGGTAGTGTTATTGATTCCTTCTCGAGTGGGCTTTTTGCACCGCTTATCATGACTTAGCACGCCGCGGGGAGTTCTTTTTTCGATCAATATACGAGTATCTTAGATTCTATAATAATAACTATGCGCCTACGTAATTCCAGCAGGTACTAAAATGAAACCTATGTACCTATTAGTGCAGTAGTAAGTAGCTGCAAAAAAGCGCACAAATTCATTATTATCCAGAAATAAGTGCTTTATTATCACACTCACCAAGATACAGGCAAGTACGACAAAGAGGCACATATTTCAGGATAGTCATAAACTCTTGGCTATACTTACTGTTGTGTTCTTAAGATAAGACAAGAATCCTTTTTGTCAACTCGTATTTTTTTTTAACTCAGATCTCCGACATTAAAATTTGTAGGTGCAACCTCACAACACAATTAAATGAAAATACAAAAATTGATGAAGACTTTCACCTCCTCTTTGTTTAGTTTTAAAATAATTAGACTTATCTATATTTTCGTGTGGGACATCGAGTCGCCCAACGACCCGATGAAACCTAGTGTCAGAATTTTTCAACCGCCTTCTACTTATGCCGTAATACGAATACAATTTGGACTTTTCATAGGTATAACATTTACGGTTAGCGTATTGTTTCAGGCTATCCTTTAAGATGATACCTATATTTAAACATAAATAGGTATCTACCTACCAGAATAGTAGATACTGTAGAGGTACTGTACCTACAATTAGTTAGACTACAAAATTGTTTACCGCATTGTTGTATAAGAACTGTTTACTTAGTACCTATTGACATTAAAATGCGCTGCAAGCATTAAAATTAACTTACCATAGAATGTCCAAGGTACTCTGCGGCATTGTCAGATATGTAAAGCAGTTTGCCGTTCTGCGTCATCATCATTAGGAAGCCGTTGAGAGCCTGCCAACAAAACAATTATATTACGCTTCCGCTAAAACTATTTTGCTGGTTATTTATAAAAATAAAAGTATGTAAACAAAAAATATTCCACCCATTTGTACCTTATATACGCATGTAGCGTAGCTTCTACACTGAGATAAAAGAATGTATGATTCAATCAAGCCTCTGTTTCAATACGAGCGCATCAAGTGATTTTCTTGTATTTACCAAGAATCTTATTAAGATCTATCAAGCGCTTAATGAGATCCGTCAACTGATTGTTTTCTTTTACTAAAATGCCTAGCTGCAGCAAACAAATTAGACATTCGTTTTTTAGTATGATTTATTCTTGCCAGTATGATTTCATTACTATTTAGTGGACTAAATAATAAAAAAATTCAAGTGTTCCTTACAAGCATCATTGCATCATTTTTAGCCATATTTTATTTGCCGATAACTGTTCAAAACACATTAAGGAAAAACTACCTAATGGTTGTCTGCAAGATATACTTCATTAAGGCCAGTCAATACTACGTATGAATGTATTGTAGTTGCTCTCGATTCTATTATTTGCCACGGCCGCGATTCATCTGAGTTATGATCCGAATAAATTAAATAGGCACACAATCGCGGGGCAATCGCACCGCTCCGACACAATCGCGCGTTTTGTCACATAAACTAGTGAGATACGTTCGGTTATTATTTTCTAAAGGAAATTAGCCTTACCTCGGACTTTGGTTTACGGTTTTATACTTGGACTTCGCCTGTAACTTAGCTGAAATAGCGAAAAGTTGGATGGATAATTTTGCCAGTTCTTTATCTTAAAATTCTACTTCGTTAAAACATAATGCTTTTTTCCAAATTCGTTTTAATGGTCTTCTTTTATTTAGTTAATAAATACGCAGCTTGGAAAGGTTGCTTCCATCTAATGATTAAATTCCCAAAATCAAAGTTAATAAGCGGTTGCCACTGGCCACACCCATTTAATATAGACTTACGCAACTTGTAAAATTACAGTTTTAGGTTAATTTTACTTTCTACCCTTTTAACACTAGACAAGCTTTCGAGAAAGAAATAGATAACCAAATGTGCCAGTCGAACAGATGATCATTAAGTTACCAAGCGTGAGAATTGCAGTTAAAGGTATTATTTAGTTAGCACATAATCGTTAACAATCAATTAGATTGATAGCCAGGTGCATACGTTAAAGAGTATTGTGATTTTGTTTATCATAGGTGCTGTGTGAACTTTTATAAATTTAGGATTTTGTATACGAGGCCACAAAACAAACTACAATACATACAACCAACTACAACTGCCAAAATAATCTATGTCATTCCATGTTCGAGTCACAGTTCAAGGTGCGAGTAAGTTTTTGTCTTACCAAACTCGACTAATTTACTCACATACCTTAGAAAATCCAAAATTTGGCGCTGAAGAGGTTTGTTGGTTGATGTCAAAGCGTTTGAAAACTGTAACAAAAACACAAAAGGTTATAAATAATAAAACACTACCGTTGGAAGTAGGTTAAGCGTTTTTACTTTAGTAGTTGTAAAATATCTGCAAACATCGATAAAAAATACAAAGCAAGTCTGTTATACATACATACTCGTACACACACCACGTCATTATCCCTTACTAGCAGTCCGCCCGCTGCTATACTTGCACATTTTTTTGCGTATGAAACGCAGAGTCAATAAACGACCAAAAGAACCAACGACCAAAGAAAAAAAGAATATTTTATCTAATTTCTTAATTTAAGTCTGATCGCTTCAAAGACCATGACTTTCTATGCAAATCTTTAGCCCCTAAATTTACCCCTTTAAGGTTTATAAATCGAACACCCCTGAAACACGTTTTTTAACGATTTTAGCTTTATGGTCTAATCACAACTTTTGAAACAGTTGTTGCATACCTAGCTATTGACTAAAGAAAGAGATATTCAAAACAAATCGAAACTGTAAAACAGTATGCTGTGTTGGATCAGATAGACATTGTCATTTTAGCTGGAGATTACACACCTACTCATACCTGGACAAGTGTGGTCTGTAAAACAGTTAATATAACTATAATGTGCCGCGAGCAGTAATCTGGCGACAAGAAATAGTCATGTTATGATACAATGTGAAATGCCGATGGTTAAGCACCATTTACATTGAACGAAGGTAAGCATGGATCCGTTTACTTGTGATTGTGACTCTTTGGGGTGTGTACTTTAAGTTGCAAGTAAAATAATTAGTTGTTACAGAATTCGTAGAAAAAAATTGCTTAAATTAACCACCATACCTTTGCACCTTTGTTGGTTTGGACATTACAAGCTAGATCACTTTTCCGGTAGACTCCACTGATTGCAAGAAAGAATTATCTGTGTTTTCGAGGGTAGTTTAAGGGGCTGAGTAGACCTAAAAGCGACTTTTATAACGGGTTTATACCCTCGATAAAACTCGAAAAACCTGCCCAAAAATTGTTAGTAATCTTCAGGATATTTGCTATAATCTTATTGGTTTCAAAACATACTAATAAAACCGCGCGATAGAAAAACATCGTAAGTTTACTTCTAAAAAACCATTATATTGCATGCTGTATGAGTAATACCCATACAATAAGTGTTTATTATCAAAATGAGCGCCTTACAATCCTCCATCGACATATTGTTTTCGATTTTAAAATAACTTATTTCCCTCCGAGTCAACATCAAAAATACGAAAAAATCTTCGTATCGGCAAGATTTCGTCCTGTTGGCACGCGCGCAACTTGACGTTTGTCAGAAAGGGACCGGTTATTAGCTCGTGTCAGCCTCTTAAGCCATTAATTCAATTCCGTTTATACTTATCTGTGATCAACGGATGGCGGTAGTCTCACAGCAGAGTCATAGGCGTACTTGTTATTTGTTAATCTGGGGACCAGGCCACAGTGCCATGCATCGAATTTCTGCCCCCTTTGAAACGAGAAAGAATCTCATCAGTCTACAGTTTATTACAGCCAAGTGTGAAGGCATCGTAACACCGAACGCGAGGCGAAATACGAACAATCGATGATTTGGAGCAGCCTACACCACGGTACGTCGATATACGATACACATCTCTGTTGCCTCTCTATGCCAGCATTGTGTTCTTGCCCAACCGCCGACGTCGATACGAGTATCTATTCAAGTGTTGCCATCTTACTATCTCTACAGACGTGTTTTCTCTCTTAGTATGATTTTCTTCAAAACCAAAATACTATGAACAAGTAACTTTATTTATTTTGTATCTACTCACTACGTCAATGGGCAATCTTGTCGCGAAAGTGATATTGAAGAGTTGCATTTTCTTTTCATTTTTCTTTGTGGAAAGCGCAGTACATTAGTAAAAACTATAAACGTTCAATTACATGTGAAATAAAATCTGGTTCAAGTCTGGCCACACTATCTCCATCGATCTTACTAACGACATTCATATCACAATGTATGCAGAGTCGTTTAGAAGACAAATCATTATTTTGTTTTCATTCGCTATTTCAACATACTTAGTACCTGGTTGACCGAGTCTTGCTCGGATTTACCGCCCCCAAACGTATTTTGTTTACTGTCTAATATCAGCATGTTTTGTTTACCTAGTAATTATTCCGCGCGTAAACCTAATATAGCCATAATTATGTATTACACCATCTGTCGGTAAATACGAATACTACTCTAATATGGACGATGTCTTACGCCATCTGTCGGTAAATGCGAAGACTACTACAAACGGACTGCATTTTTTTGGATATTTTTTTCTATTTGTAATGATTTTCGGAGAAATAAAACCTAGCTAGATCGATTTATCGCCCCCGAATCCTCCGCTGGAGCCATTCCTCGTAACGCTGCCTATTTAACATGCGTACAGGCAGAATTACGAGGTTTTATTTGGCATTAGCGACCCACCTAGCGGTTTCACACGCAGGTACCCGTTTCCTGTAAAAAGTAGTTACACCAAAGTACGTAAGTACATAGCAGTTTCGTACTCGCACATATAAGTTGGCCTCGCTTCGATAACGAAGACTAGAGTTGACGACAGTGCTGTAGTTTGGCTCTTGAAAATCGATGTCATTGCAAGCACTTACGGGACAAACATACCTAGATACAATTAATCTTTACCGATCGATAATTTCTCGACCGGCGGCTTGCGGCCTAGGAAACAACGATAAACAATAACCAAGCGGGTCCGCTACGATTATATCGATACCTTATCGATATCGGTGGAATAATTCCCGTTCTCTAATGGCCCGCCGTGGTGCATAAGGGGATTTACACTTTCTAAACTATCTCAAAAGGAGTCTAGAGGATGGATTAGAATACTGATTGGCTTGCTTGAGTCAGCGAGACTACCGCTGCGTAAAGAAATTTGCTGTTCATAATTTAGTGACGATTGTTTGAGAAACACTTTGTTGCCATTTCTTTAGGACAACATTGCAATTATTTTCACAATTTGGTTTCATCTACGTAAAAGGACCTCCTAAAAAAGGTTACGAAATATCTATCTAATACCTTTAAACGAGCAAGAATTGTATTATGTATATATTTTCGGGATCTCGGAAACGGCTCCAACGATTTGCTAGTAAATTCATATACAGGGGTATTCCGGGGCGTTTTTATTATCCAGAAATCACTCTGAACGGCAACATAAGCTAAATAAAAACACGTTGCATTTTGAAGAGAAAACCATTTAGCTGTCATCTGACGTAGCTCAGTTGGTTGAACTGCTTGCCTATAAATCAATGGAACTCGAGGTTGAATCCAAACCCCATCATCTCATTTTCATTTTTATTTTTGCTCGTTTATTTTTACAATAATATTTTATTATGATATAATGCTCATCTGTATTTTTAATCCGCCATACCTATGTAAATCTCTCACGTAAGATTTTATATTGTAAATATATTTTACAAAATATTTTCTTAATATTCATTTAAATATTTTTGTTATGTTTTTCATGCCTATTCTGTTTTTTTTTATGAATGTGATATTGAGAAACTAGCACAGGTATCCCGTCAGAACTGAAAGCAATTTTATTATCTCTGTCATTGCGCGTGCAAGAACTATGGGCGTGCAACTTCGCTTAAGTGCGCTATATACCTACTATATGTATATCAGTCGACTATATCTGACTGTATGATAGAAATGGTCCGGCGAAAAATTCTAAACAGATGTACAAATCTAGTGTTTATTGCGTATTGCGATATACCCTAACACAGGGAAATGACCGTTCAATTCTGAAGTTACTTCAGCCTGTAAACTGGGTACAAAAACTTACCAGGAAATCTCACTTCCATCTCACTAATACAAATATAATAGCGGACTTGCTCGAGGCATTAGTCTGAGTCAGAATAAATAGCTCACGCGAGCGGGCTAACTGATTCTAATGTGGTGACTATTTGTCTCGACGCCATCGCGCTGTTTCACAAATTATTTCGTTACATTAAATTTAATGTTAACACGGAAACCATTGGTAAGGGTAATTAAACATCTCGAGAGACGTGAGCCCGAGGCAAGTTGGGTTTGTGTAACTTTGTAATACTCGTAGTTCTACCATACTGAGATGTTTTCTTGGGTGAGCGTTTTGTGAGAGATGACATGGAAACACAAGTCAGAAATTGAAAAGAAACATGTCTTAACATTAAACTCCATTCAGAAGCCGATTTACCTCCTGTCGACAATCAAAAATAACTACATATAATGATAAACTAATTTGAAAAACTTTGACCAATGTACATTCAATTCGGACACAAAACGTTTCAAAATTCCTATTATTGCAAAAATATTTTTATATGAATAAAATAAAAATATTGCTAAAAGAGGATGCAAATTTCAGCATTTTATTATGGGTTAAATGTTTTCGTCATTTGTACATTTCCATAATCGTTGTTTATGCCGAAATGATGCCGCAAAGTACAATTTAATTTATTTAACTGTTTATTAAAGTTATGTACACATTTGTTTTAAACTAGATGTTGTCTGTAGCTTTTTCTGTGCTGAGGTCGATAGATACAGACGTCCCCGTCAGGGAATAGAATGTCTAAGTTTACCTGCCAAACTATCTCTGTCTGATCCTCCATGAACTACATACAGCCAATGATTAAAAAGTTTTTTTTTTAGATAAGTAGATAAATGAAATATAACAAATACGCTATATTACTTAATGTCAGACAGGTAGTGTGCTCCTAACATTTTAAGTTTACCGCGCTCACATTAAACTATCAAAACTCAGTTAATTTTCAGGTGAAGTAATTAATTCGCTAGATGACTGGGTCATTAATAAAATACAAAAGTACATACATACATACATATATCACGCCTCCATCCCTTGCGGGGTAGGCAGAGCGGTAACGGCCGCAAGAACACGGTCGCTATCGCCACGTCTGACTACAAAAGTTGTACGCTTAAAAATATTATCTACAAATACTATGTAACTCAAGTTATAGTTTTTCGAAGTATTTAAAGTTTGAATTATCGAACAGAAAAATAATATAAAAGTAAGTGTTTTGACCCCATCGAAACTAGAGAGACATGACGTCATCAATTCGTATTTTTATACAAAATATCGTTTTAAAAAGTTGCTCATCTGCTAGTCATCATGCCTATTAGCAGAAAGGTATACTTGGCTTTGCGCATAGACGCGCCTGCGCACCCTGCCCGCCTCCACCTGCCCCCGCCGCCCTTCTCCACCCCCTCTGCCCTCCTCCACCCGCCGCCGCCCGCCCATCAATCCTTATGCGCCACTCATTTATCTCAAACAACTTTAAATTGACGATCTGTTTGCGTTTGCGCACCAAATGGTTCCCATTGAACATCTCTAAGTGATCTATGCTGATGACAGTTATGGAATTCGCTGAATGTTAGAAAATTATTCCGCATAAATGAGCATACGTTTGAAATGACTTCACAGCGTTGATTTACTTTTTTTAAAACCTTAGATTTAGTAAACACAACGTTCACGATACGACATTAAAACATATCAAGAACTAGAGTTTGGGCTCTTGTTCGTCCTTCAAGATATGTTAAATCCACTTCATCAAACGGGTATTACGTGAACACCAGTGCAACAATCCATAACCACAATTTATTCCAGCCAATACCGTTAACGAATAAGCTAAATAAGTTTGGACGCAACGAGTGGTCGTGTACGCCCCACAGTTAATAGAGCTAGCAATACTAACGCCGAATTCCATTGAAATGCTAAAGTGAGCTTATTTTAAAGGCACCAGAGCAAGGCAGGTGGTTAGCTAAATTGAGATGTTCGACTGTTCGTTAGGACTTAATGGTATGTATCTCGTCAATCTGACTGCCAGTTACTCCTGCCGCCCGCGAAAAGGCAGGAAGGCGCTACCTACACTGGATATACATGGATATGGTCTGAGCCATAATGGATATTGGAAGCATTTAAGGGCGGGTTACGACAATGTAACTAAATTACAATAGTTGAGACGTTCAAGTTCTGATTTGTTTTATAGAAGTAGCAAACGAAAGGTTGGCATGCAAAGAATTAAACCATTTGTTTCAAGAAACTTAATTTTGGAGTTACTTTAATATTTATTATTAGTTAAAGTTGTTGGCTTTCAATTACCTACTGCAACAAAATTGAAATGCAACTACAACGAAGTTGAAAGAGAAATTCATAGCCCCAGTTCAGAGTGCATTAGAAAGTAAAATCATCATCAAATCTAAAAGTCGGATCGTTCACACGTGCTTCCATGTTTTGCAATTATAGACCGACGGACTGACAGACAATACTCTTATTTAAGACTCCTAAACCTGAAAAGGCATCGCACGACGGTTAGAGTTGCAGCGCTCGTGAGGAAACCTAGAACAATTTCTTTTATAGTAATTGCCAATAGCATTAGCATAAGTAGGAGCCGCTGTCCACTTCCATGGCTCCGGCAATTGATTTTGTTCAGTTAACGAAGCAGTGGAAACAAAAGTAATATACCTACTTTACAAACGTTAAAAGGTTTGTTATGTAAATTATGCGTTCGTGCAATTACATATTGATGATCATTAAAAATAAAACCAACAAACATTTTGTTATTAGGGGCTGTCAAGTGTGTGGTCAAATCATGGTTAAGTAACTTAAAAGGATCATTCCCATTTCAACCGATCAGATTTTCTGTAGATTTGCTGTGTTATAATCTGTTTACGACTACCTATTATTATATTTATTATTCGTCTTATGGTGCTTGGGTTGGGATGTCCTTGAGGAAGTTGTTTATTTTTATTGGTCTGGTTCACAATGAATATTACTTTCAGCATTTTTCACATTGTAGGTATGTAAGAATATTGAAGTAGTAGTTATATAAGTACTTATAGACGATAAAATTATAATTGGTTTCTTTATAATAGGATACAAATAACAGCTGTTATTCATCAAAAATTATAGGACTTATCCTCTTACTTATTAAAAAAAAATACAGGACTAACCAGGAAAAAGCTGACTATTGGCAACAAAATCGAAGACTCTGTTTTAAGAACATTAGCGAAACAAGAATAGGCTGGTTCGGTGTGGAGTGAGTGTCCGATAGGTAGAGCAATTAACGCATCACTCGCGTCAACCGCGCTTGACAAGCCGACGCGTTAGCCGCTGCAGCGTGTGAACTTGGCATTGTGGCACAGCTGCGCGGCTCGCTCACGTTACCAAACCCAACTATGGGCACAAGTTGATTGGTCGTCAAAGTTGAAACCATGCGTCAGCGGGACGCATTTTTAGGGCATATGATTTAGGTACTAATCATGAGGGTCCCAACCCGGATTGAAATGCCGGCAAAAGTATATAGATAGTAAATAGGCAGGTGTATGGATGTAAGGAGTTCACTAAATACCTGATTTCAATACATAGGGATAAGTAAATATTCTTACTAACCAAGTACCTACGTCAATATACAAAATTTTCAAAGTCATAAACGTATCATGAGAATCGAACCAAACACATACCCATTCTCTAATAAACATTTATGAGCAATCTACTAAAACACCTGTTAAAGATGCAATAAACTTTACATTCCGATCACATATAATTACTGTATTTAGGGAGTCAAATCTACAAAGTGTTGATCATAAATAAATTCGGATAATAATTATGTATTTTCCTTGACATTTCGCTTTCGAGCACGAGTGAAGACTCGCTTTTTCTAAACGCGAGGCGATAATGATTGCTTTTGTCAAAACAAATCATCAAAGGAGCCGGAAATATTTTGGTGCGTGTTCTTTTAATCGATGCAATATATTTGAATCGATAAATACAGGTCATTCGATTTATAAATCAAGTTCGAAATCGATTTCAACAAGTGGCTATTAATTAAGTTGTAGTTAGATTGGAAATTAGATAGAGTAACCGCTGGGCGGCGATAGTGACTGATATATGGGGATCGAGTCCAGAACATATTACCTACATTTATGTACCTATAATATAAAAGCTATTGCGTATTGCAATAGAAACGTTAAAAAGTGAAACTTGATGGCATCCGATAATTTTTAACCATGTTTTTATTTGTGGGAATTTTTTTGAGCTATTTGCCATAACACTTGATGTGAGCGTTTCTTAATTTTAATAGTTTAGTAAACGACGGCCTTACGACTCAAATCGGGCCTGTTATGGTTGTTTGTTTTCACCTCGTAGTTTCTGAAGCTCGCTGCTCGAAGAGGATTCGATACATTCACACACACACCTCCAACAGTAATTCATGCTAGTTCCATAGATGATATCGACAATCGAGAATAGTTAATTTGGAGATTAATCATTCATATTTCTTCAAATTGGCTGTCAATGTTCGACAAATAAAAATTGCGTCTTTACGCTAATGAAATATGATCTTCCTATTTATCGTACCTATTAGATATACAGATGGTTTGAATGAAGTGGACTATCGATTGACTTATCGAAGTTTATTATACATTTGCAATAGTTGCATTTAAAAAAGCTGAAAAATTTCCAAGAGTAAATTATTTCATGAAACCATTTTTTTCAAATATCATACATATAATCAGAATATTTAATCCGAAAAATATTCTAAATTATTTTTTATTGTGACTATGTTATTAGGGTAAAGTTATTCAGTTTCATGACCTGGATACATGCACTATCAGTAACCAGAAGGCTGTCAATTAACACTATAGAAGGTGTAAAAATATTACCTGCAAATATTTTAAGGGGTGAAGCAGCCCATGAAACTGAACAACTTTCCCTAATAAACATAGGTCTAAATATGGAAAAAAAATTTGGACCGATACGAAATGTAGTAGCCGCGCGAGTCAACTGTATTCGAGAATTTTTTACACCCTAGGTATAGTCAATGCGAAAGCCTGTGTCTAATTTGATTTCATTGTTTCACAGGTAGCAATAAGCTCTAACTCGAGGAGATTCAAAAGCGTAAGTACCTAATTTTATCTTTTTCTAAAAGTTTTCTAACCGTTTTCTATGCTACGTGTGTTTAAATCTGTCTGTTTATACTCTATATATTCTCTATTTCTATATATTTTTTAAATCATTAATCAGCTTGGAAGATTAGTCAACTTGTTTTTATATCAAGTATAAATAATATGTAAAATAACTTGTGTTGTTTAAACTAAACATCGATACCTGTCTTGAGTGCTGAATATTTAGTATATTATAGATCTTATGTTTTCAATTATGTCGGGATGTTTACCTACTTTAAAAGTAGTGCTTTACATATAGCAAAACCTTTTAGTTGGTGGCGACTAGCGGGTAAAAACGAGAAACTACATTTGTGATTGATAAAAGAGCTAAAACATACTGTATTCCTTAAAGGAATTGAAGTTAGAGAGCACAGTTAATATATTATTATTTTGATAGTCTTGTGTAACGATGTATAATATTACAAGGATTGAAACGTTACCTACTTTATAGAAAGAATGGTTAGTTCTCTCCGAGAATTGGCTAAGAAATTGGCTGTCTCGAAATTGGCTAAGAAAATGTCTAGTCATAATCGAGCCCCATAAGTAGCATAAATTGATCGATGGATGGCACTCTGACCCTGTATTGTGAGTTGTCTTGATGAAATCATCAGCTGGCTACCTGGCAGAATGACCTTTCGTTTCGTAACAAATAAAATGTTTGTTTTTTTTTACTAAAACAATTGAAAGTGATAAGCGAGTAGTACGTACTTCCCTAAGGCCATGTCAAGATGGTTGTACGAATGGGTATTGTGAAATATGAGTGTTAGTTTGTGGTTTTTTAGTACTTTACATTAAGTACGAAAGGAATACTCCTCTATAATAAATATACCTGGGATGATCGAGTATTGCCCAGTTTTTTCTGCCTTTCAGAGTGATTAAATAGATCGAATTACGAATTTTCATGAAATTTCCGGGATCCCAGTTATATGTATAATTACCTATAAATAATTATTGCTCGTTTAAAGATATTAGATTAGATAAGAAAGATTCTCTTATATATAACTGGTTGACTGGGCCATTGCTCGGCTTTTTATTCCGTTCAGAGTGATTTTCGGAAAATAAACCTAGCTAGTTCGATTTATCGCCCTGAATCCGCCTTTCACGAAAATCGTTGGATCGAGATTCGAACAATTAAGTGATTCTACAATACTCAGAGAAAATGAGGCACTTTCGTTTTTATAATCAAATGCAACAAGAATTCAATAAAAACTATTTAGTATTTGGGACATTTACATGAGGATTTTTATACCTAATTTTTCTCACTATTACATGATATCAGAGATTTATTCCAAAATAAACACACTTTTTAAATAAGTTGATTCTTACGAAATATGAACTTGCAAGGTGTCCCGGATTTTTTGATGAGAAGTGTATTTTCATATCTTAAAAAATCGGTGGTATAGGACTAAAGACCGGTTTGCGTATTTCCGGTTGCATATTTTTAAAAACGCGGGCGGTCGCTCTTTAACTGTTGAGGTCCCAAACTTACTAGCCCGCGACTACACTACTACGACTATTACGACGACTAATACAACGATTACTACTACGATTGAGGATACATCTCATGCACCGCAGCCTTTCAACCGAGTACACCTAAAACGTACTGTGGCCCGGTAGACAGCTGAAAATTTCGCTTCATGGGAGCCTTCATAGGCTTTTTAATATTTTATATCAAAATAAGCAAACGCGAAGGAAAGACATCTTCTGCAACTGCCCAAGTCTGATGGTACAGGAGATGCAGCCTCAACACCCTGCGGTCGCGGGCTGAGCGAGGTAGTGACGTCATATACTAGCATGAGCTTGCGTAGATAATATCGGGAATATGAGTGTTACATATTCTGTGTTACATACATGATATTTTCATCAATAATTTGACATAGCACAGTCATAATATTAATTTCTTTGAACAGTTCTCTTAGAGAATCACGACTGCCCAGTTTATAAATTGCTCTAATGGCGCTATTCTGAAGAATAAATACAGTTTCAATATCAGCGGCGCGGCCCCACAACAAAATTCCATAGCACGTAATGTTGTGAAAATAAGTGGAGTAAACAAGTCGTGCAATTGCAATATCTGTAACTTCTCTGATTTTGAGTACTGCACAGGCAGCTGAGCTTAATCTTCCCGTTAAAGATGTAATATGAGGGCTCCATTGGAGCTTATAAATATTCGGAATATGAAATATTTCATTAGTAAGTGCGACACAATTCTTCAAAGAATGTAGTACATTTGGCAAAGTGAATAATGAACATTTAGTTTGTAAAAACATCTAGTAAAAGAAATTTAAAAACGTGGGGTAAGATCAGTCGTTTTGGGCTTTCGTGTACGGAACCGAAAACGAAAGTTTCAGAAATTGAGCTCCTGGTGTGGTGCTATGATAGTTTAGGCGCGGAATTGATACGTTTGTACCGATTGTACAAATAGCAGCATTCAGGAGACTATAAAGTGGGATTATGTCATTTATGCACACTACGACCTTCCATTAACTAATCACTTTAAAACAATAATAGAAAACATAGTACCTACCAAGTACTTACGGCTTTACATCTTTTCAACGATTAGAATCGGTCTTTGTATCGAATCTTAATCGCATTTCGTAATCGATTGTATCAATCGATATAAAAAATAATTATTTCCGACCTTACCCAAGAAGTTAATTGTTGTAAGAACGGCTTTGGAGTGTACTACTGACTATTAATTTAATTAAGAATGTTTGTTGTTGGGTTGTTAGCGGTTTGTTACATAAAATGAATGGCCTACGAAATAGAGGTCATAGGACAATATATGTAATAAACCCAAACAAAAAAGTTGTACACAAACTTACACTGTCGTTGACATTAAAAATGGGTATAAATACCTAAACCATATGATAAAATAGGTATTTCATAAAAATTAATATATTGAGAACATGTGGTGGGAATTTGATGCGCTTTTACACAGAGCTATAACTTTCTAATAGTTAAGGGTAGTTAACAATGTAAGTTGCACTTTTTGGGGGTTTTTATGAGTGTTGCCATACTTTCAGTGCTCGGAATATGTAAAGTACCAAAAATTACAAAAATATTAAAATGCTGCGCTACTTTTGATAAGTTAACTTCTACAAAAATGTGATGCACACGGTTTGCATTACAGATATTACTAAGATAGGTATTATTTTCATGGTTGTACAATATTAAACGCTCATTTTAAGCGTTGAAGATAAATCAAGCTCGCCAGGCAAGGAAAGATGCATATTACGAAGGATATTCAATCGTAAGACAGGCATAATGATAGTCAAACCGACTCGTAAATCTAACACGGGTGTGGAGTGCACTGTGTTGCCAGATCCACCGCTTTGCTATCACCGCGTAATGTTTCAAATATTATGCTGCTTTAGAAACATACATACATACATATATCAAGCTTTTATCCCTTGCGGGGTAGGCAGAGCGTTAACGGCCGCAAGAATACGGCCACTATCGCCACGACTGACAATTTTGTGGATTTAGAAACATATCTCTCCGCTTTGTTTGTACAAGGTGTCCCGTTGTTAATGGATCGACTATTAACTGTGGAACGGGCTGGTGATACAAAACAAATCAAATAAGTTTTTTAAATACGATATAATAACTTGGATCGCCTATTGATAGTGTATTACTGACAAATTTGTATGGCCGATCCAAAAAAATATTCTTATACTAGCGCGGTGGAAATTCGATTAAAAGTTAGTTACATTTATAACGGTTCGTCGGGTCATTGGAGGACTCAGTGCGGTGTCCAACACGATAAAAGAGAATGCCTGTATTATGTAATAGCAAAAACCTGCAGGAAATATAATAACAACTCAATCATACCCTTTACACTTTGTGTTTGTTGTTGGTCCCTAAATCATAATACGACTTGTAGTTGGTGGTCTTTCATGTATTTACCTACGCATTGGGTTGGAGACCTATATACCTTGAAAGCTAGAGAAACTACGAACTACTGCCGATTTGTTATCTGTGAAATGGTAACTCAACTGTGCTAAGTTGCTGTATAATATTTTTTTCTGTGATGTTTGCAACGAAGAAATTTGTCCATATTATTTGGTTAATGCCGGGCACATTTTGAGAAGAGAACTGATATTTTACTCTAATTTCTGTGATTTCTGCCAGAGCTTCTATACCCGTGTAGTTGGTTGTGGCGGTTAGATATTTACATACACAAATCACGCCTTTGTCTCTTGCGGGGTAGGCAGAGCATTAACTATCGTAAAATTACGACCGTTATCGCCACGTCTGACAAGTATTGAGGGCCTTTTCAGATGAGTCGTGTATCACTGTAGTGACAGGTTGTAGGCCTGTCGCCTAACTTGTGATACGAGTACACATAAAACCCTCTAGTCCCTTAGTCGCTTCTTAGGACATCCACCACGGGAAGAAATGGGGTGAGGCTTTTCTAATCGGCACCATGTGCCTTTATAAGCAATATTAATATGCATGTAAACCTCTTTCATGAATCACTTACTATTAAAAAAAACTACATCATTTGGTTTTAAAGATCTAAAGCACACATACATACATAAAGACAGACCTTAGAAGTGTGAGTGAGAAGCGAGTTCTTTTCTTACCGACGAATTTTCATCTATGTTCTAAGCGATATTAAATTTAAAAAAGTAATACGTTGCGCTTCTGCCGTTGTAGAGTGAAAACCATTAAAATATATATATACTATATATATATATATTACTAAAGCACCTGGCAATACTTTAGCCTCATAGAGAACTAATCCAATGAATAAAAGCTTTACCAGCAGAGCCTTGACCTAAAGACTTGCACTTACAGAAATACTAGTATTGAGATTGTAAGTGCCTTGAGTACGCACTAGCGCACTACACGCTGTAGGTACTGATTGGAACAAAACATTGATTCACGGTAAGTACCTATCTACAACGCAAAATTAGATAGACAAAGAGTAAATTACATTTTTATATTTAAGAAACAGTATATTTCATTTAGTTCAAATATTTTTGACGAACGATGTGGCGCAGTGGTAGTGCGCCAGCCCTTGACGCAGAAGGTTGCTAGTTCGACTCTTGGTGGGTCACTCACAAAGTTGATATTTATCACTTTGTGAATTTGTTCCCAGTCTTGTTAGGATATTGCGGCCTGCACCACCAGATTGTCCGTAAGAAAGATGGTTCCGTGTTTCGGGTGACACGTTAAACCGTAGGTCCCGGTTGCTGTCTATGATTACTTAGACGGCGGTTGTTACACAACCATGTCAGAAGCCTGCTACTTGTAGAAGGCGGTTGAAAAATTCCGACACTAGGGTTCACTGGGTCATTGGACGACTCGGTGTTCCACACGAAAAGAAAGAGTTTAAACATAAATGCAAGAAATAACTACCTACCATAATCATAGTATAGATATTTTAGTGTCGAATGTGAATCAATACAAAAGATTGTTACTTTTGGTTTGGCGTTTCTCTATTACGCTGGAGTTGTAGCAAAATCACGCAACGCATTTTGATGCGTTTTTTAATAGATGGAGCGATTTAAGGGGATTTTCTATTATATTTTATTACATGTTCGTGCAACTGCTGCGCGGGCCGCTAGTGTCGAATAAAATTTATTTTACATGAAAATACGGTTTATGACCATATTCAAGTGTATATTATAGTTAGGTAAAGTTTAAGAATTTTAATTTAAGAAAGTTTCTTAACCCACACGAAAAGAAGAAGAAGAAGAAGAAGAAGCTTAGTATTTTATATTACTATAGTCTATTCATTTTGTTGGAAAAATTTTCAATGTTTAGCTTGTTTGAAATTCTAATTGCTATATGAGACAAGAAATATAGGATATACTTACTGAAGTAATAAACCTGTCGCTGCTTACACTTAGGCGGATCGCACTCTTAGCGCACGACGGACCGCTAAAATATCGCAGCGGTCTGCCAGGTCCATACTAGAAACGTCACTGCCCATAATAAAAGCGCACTCGATGGACGACGCTGCGATAGCGCTGCGTTGACAACAGTTGAGCGGTTTTAGTATGGGCGCTTACATTTCTAGTATGGATCTGACAGACCGCTGCGATATTTTAGCGCTCCGTCGTGCGTCAAGTTTGCGATCCGCCTTACATAAATCATAGGTCGTCGAGCCGATTAGTTAAACGCACTTGTGGCTGAGCACTACGCGTAACCGTCGACCGTGGCAATTTTCTGCCTGCTTTAAAATTCAAATGCATGGTAATGTGACATAGCGCCGCGGACACTAATTGGATTAACGCATACACATGCGTACAAACACATATTTATTTACATGTGTATATTTTTCGCTCCCACATATAGCTACACGGCGTTAAGTTGCCGATAAGCAAAGTGCAAATGTCTATCAACATATTCTGTCTGTGTTATAAGAACGCAAACTTAAGATCAATTTTTTAACCTTTAAATTATGATGTTGTAATATTCGTCAATCGACGAGTTAAGAAGGGAAAGATGCCGCTAACTAAACTCTATAGTGATAGAGATTAAAACTAATCGTAGTCGGGTAAGTTCCCGGGCCGAGCCGGCCGCGCAACAAAGCCCAATATCTGCGTATACCGGCACAATGCATGCACATTACCAATCCGGCACTTACGAGTTAATTAGCCAGAAGAAAGGAGCTGCTCCATCGATAGTTCCCAGGGTGGTATGCAGAAATTGTTGAGAAAATACCATACCATACGTTTGTGCGTGCTCGCTAATACCAGGGCCGTTTCCAGGCCGCAATGTCCGTAATTTCAGCATTTAGTCCGATAACATTGAGAATTGTGAGGATTGACCGAAGCACCCACCGACCTGTCTGACGCGAAATTACCTACTGGTCGATGAGAAGTAATTAGACTCAATATGGTTTTGTTGCTATTCACATTGGCATTGTTGACGTTAGTATGGAGTGTAACGAGGGAAAGAATCTCATATTCTTTCTAATTAGTCTTAAAATTTTGCTAAATACGGTGCAAGTAAAGCTACCGCGATATACAAAACAATAAATGTCTCTGAAAGTCTTTGGCAATCTTATGGATTTATTCATCCAAAAATAAAAAGGAGTGGCTCATCGCGCAATCTTGCTACACGACAAAACACAATTGGCTGGTTATAGAGATTGCGGTGTTCGGTAGCTCAAACGTGACAAGTTTATCTAAGCCAACCTGTAATAAAACTAAAATGGCTAGGAACTATTGGGAGCTGAACAGCCATCATTGGGAGGCAAATGCCTCGGCGAAATCATATGCAAACTGCGTTTCCCACGATCCTCGGACAACCAAACGTTTATCGACAAGCATCCCTATTCTGATAGGAACATCGCGAAATTCTTTCGAGTTCTAAAGTTAAGTTTTATTTTAGTGCGCGATACGTATTACGCACTTTTAAATGGAGTTCTGTTCCCCGTGCTATTATTATTTTAACAAAATTACTTAGTTACCCAAGTTTGAATAAAAAATTATATTGGAGGTACACGAAAACAAATATATATTTTTGCCTTCACTTGTACAGGATGTTTTGGGCTAAAATATTGAACCCAACCAAAAATCATTTAATTTTTTTTGCTGATATTTCTAAATTTCCATCATTGATCTATCTCTTTAGGTACCTTTTATGTCTCTAAATGCAAAGCATAGGTACAGGAGGATATTTAAAAATCTAATTTGATAGTATTTGTGTTTAATAGTTATGATACATGGAAAATAAATTATAAAATAAAGACAACTGACAAACTAAAAGAAAACTCAGAATAAATCTGCGATAGCTGGAGGATGCCGTGCGATACGCGCAGGATGGTCAGAGGGAATGTTGGTTACTTATGGCAACAGGCTGTTCTTAATTTCTAGGAAAACCTTCACTGTATACAGGACAAAATGCTGCGTTAAAAAGAAACAAAATATAAGCTATCCAGAATAGTCTCCAGAAATCACGAACTCAAAACAATCAATCACACACTTCAAAGCCTTTTAAACCAATTACTTTCCTTATGACACAAATTGTTGGCGTCCAAAAATGTTGGGATTCCAGTTTGCGTGGATGTGAACCGAGCAGCGCAGACGCAGCGAGCGTGACACAGCCCGGCCGGGCGACTCCCTGCAGGCACCATTAGGCCCAATAACCATCAGTCGGTAGCCGACCCGACTCGCTAATTTTCTCTAATTTTCCTATCAAAACCGAAACTCTACTGTTTTTTATACACAACAGTAGCGTCATCTACATAACTGTAGTTGGGATCGTGAGAACATCGATTTTGTTACGTAATAATTATTGATTTTTGTAGCGACTGAGGCTGTATTTGACGATCGCGTGCACATACCGTCAATATATTCGTGAAATTCGACCTTGCTGTAACGCGGTAAATTGAGCTTGAAGGAAATAATTCAAAACGGTCAATTCTTACTCGTTTAGTGTTAAGCAAAGGTCAATAAGCTTCATGCAATCGGGTCCTACAAGGTAAAGCTCATACATAATCAAGAACATACTAAGAAAAAGTGCTGAAACGTTCCTTTTGGTTTCGTGAAACTATTGTGTCTATGCGTTTTTAGTTTTTCTTCAAATCCGACCCAGATTACATTATTGTTCTATCTGCAAAGGACATTCGAAGTGACATAATTCTTTCTTACCGACGAATTTATTTGATTACGTGGCGAGAAAGGAACCGATTGCTAACGAGGGTGTAGTTAGAGGCCCGAAGCGCAGCTGAAAGCATCAATACATATTTGCAATGCAATGCGAATTTCATTTTGCCAGCAAAAATATATTAGATTTGCGTTCCGTTTGACGTAACCTTAACAGTTGCATCTTTTCTCCCCTAATGATAAAAGTGATTTTTTATGGATGTTTGTCTCCCGCTAATTTGAAACGTGAACAATAACTCACGTTCCTCTCTACGTTCTATTAGTTCTAGTAGTGTAAATAAAATTGCTGACATCTCATGCTGGCCCAGTAACCCGGTGGATGCGAGAAGTTGCTGACAGCGCATGTGCATGCGCATCTAATTCGCATGTTAGGCGATCATTTGAACACGGCTTGTTAGAGCTGTCTGTACGACCTCTTTCAACCCGTTCAACCCCTGTTTATACCTAGCTCAAGCATGACAGCCTCCGACTATCATGACATGAAACTCACATTGCGGTAGAATCGAGTGAAATTGCGCCCTCTAACTGAAAAGTCTGTTCTTGGTCTTTGGGCCACTCGCACATGTGTTTATCAGCTTTCTTGAATAAGCCCCGTATTACCGTGAGGTTTGACGTACCTTGTTGGAAGTAGTTGCTCTTCCTGACGTAAACGCAGACCAGAGCCATGAGTTGGAGCTGTGAGAGGCGCTGACGGGTGGACGGCGGCAGAGGCAGCAGATCTCGAAGGTTTGCGATCTCCGCGTTGATCAGGTCCCGGCGAAGTTTCGAAGCGCCCTTCGTAGACTTGCCTTGATCGAACCTATTAAACAAAACAAAGTATTATTAAAGTATGCTTATTTCACAGGTATCTTTACTGTCAGTTTGACTAATTTACAATACACCTAACCCTCGGTGGATAGAATCAAGACAGTGCAGTGGATTAAAACAAAAATATTTCGGGTTCACATGAAATACGTGGAATTGTAAAGATAATGCCTTTTAACATTGTCGATAGACCTTGAGTAGTGATTGAAATTGGTAAAGTAGAATATAGCAGGCAATTGTGCCAAAGGTCATTTGCGAACGTTAGTTTTGCCATTAAAGATTTATTGCTCAAAATATTAAAAACCGACAATAAATAAATATTCTTCTCGCAGATTAAATTAAATAAAAAATAGGTACCCTATAATATAGTAAATCGCAATTTAAGATAAAGTAGTAAACATTTTCTTAAAAGTTAGATATCCGACTTGTTTGATAGTTAAATAAAACACATTAATAATAAAAGGATTTTATCTGTGTAGAAAGCTGTTCACACAAGCAGAAGCTGCGCATGTAAACAGAGGTCAACTTGTCTTCTCCGATATCAGAGGTTGATTTATTCATACTAATCCCAAGCAAGCTTTGCAACGCAAACTTAAACTCGTAGTTAGTGTCCTTTTTGCTTAAGTGTTTGCCCCGTAATATACTGCGATATCTTACAGTAGGTAGGTATATACAGATGAAAACAATCATCAAGACATTATTGCAAATATATCGATAAACATCCAACTTTTGTTATTGTGTAGAAGAGGTGATAAATCCGATGTAAATCGCAACTCGGACGAGTCGGTGTCGCACACAAAAAGAAGCAGAATTCTAAATTTTTTTTTGACCGTATACATATCTCGTTTAACATAAATTAAAATAAGAATCTATTTATCTATTTCTTATTTATCTAAATTCTTAATGACAACAAAGTTAATCTTATCAAGGGGTTTTTTCTATTGTCGGATTTTGATTGATCCTATAGGTCTAATAATTTTACCTACCTACTTAAAAATAAGTGGTATTGTGACACCTTACCGAAATAATTTATAACCGGCGCTACTTTATACAGTTGTCTACCACGAAAAAGACAACCTTATACAACTCGTCCAACGACCCAATGGACCTTTAACCGCCTTCTACAAGTAGCAGGCTTCTGACATGGTTGTGTAACGACCGCCGTCTAAGTAATCATAGACAGCAACCGGGACCGGGAAACACGGAACCATATTTCTTACGGACAATCGGGTGGTTCAGTCCGCAATGTCCTAACAAGACTGGGAACTAATTCACAAAGTGATAAATATCAACTTGAAAGTGATAAATATCAACTTGGTGAGTGACCCACCGAGAATCGAACTCGGAACCTTCTGCGTTACAGGCAGTCGCACTTCCACTGCGCCACATCGGTCGTTAATGTTTGTTTTGGAAAAAGCTACATATCACCCTTACAGTTCAGCTACATCAGTTAGTGGTATCGGACCGTGGATATCTGCAAAATCCTCACAAACAAATTACACTGCTTGCCCTCGAGATTACGGAAATGTCTTAAACTCATTGAATGTAATTCTAATTTATAATGATTTCGGCATTCTAAGTGTTTAAACTTGTCTAAATCCAAATAATGATGTTGTATTAATAATTGATTTAAAATATATGCGCAATATTATTTACCAATAGAATAAATTAGCACCATGTGAAATATGACTTCTTCTTACGAGTAGTCTGTGGGTGTCCAATGTGTATTTTATATTGGTGCATAATGAATTAATGATTCTTATAAATGATTATTTAGTTAATCTCATATGTAAATTATGTCATTTGTTTGATATTGGATACTTTTGTAAACATATTTATTTACTTCTTCTTTTTCGTGTGGGACACCGAACCGTCCAACGACCTAGTAAAACTTAGATTCACATGGTAATTCACCCAATTTAACGGGTTTAAGAATTTTAAGTTAAAGTAGTGGTGTTTATGTGATTCTGGGTATTATGCACACTTTTAAAGTTATAGTAATTATTTATATAGTTTTGAAGAAGACATAGTACCTACCTAGTACTAGTAGTCTGGTACCTACTGTCATTTTAACTTTAAACAAGCAAATTCTGAAGCGGAGTGAGGTAAAGGTTATTATAACGTTGGATGGATATTGGATCGGAATTGAAATTGGATAATTCGTCGGATTCTTTTATAATATTCTCAAATTCAGAGCATAAAACATTTCCTTATGTTACATAGAACGGATCTAAAACTATACTACCTACTACAAAATAAACCCTTATCTCAAAACGTCGTTATAGATACGTGTAGGTACGATCGAGCTTTATTAGTAAGTAATTCCAAAAATACCCAAGAGTAGTACTTTATGTTACCACTTTATACATGATCAGTTATAGTGGTTTTAACTGTTCAAGCGCTCACATAACATCGCGCGTGATTGTATGATGCGCAGGCGCAGCAGCAGCGGATCCAGAACGGCTGCACAATAACACCAGGCATCAGGCCAGCAAACGGGCTGAACCTGCGACCTTATAACCATTAGCTGTCCATCCGAATGCGCCACGGTCGTTGTTATTTAGCTGATGGGCCCTGCTTGCGATATGGCATGCCCTTTGCCACCAATCGGCGCTCTACCTCTTGATAAGGCATCTAGGCACCAAACATTAATAATTTAATCCTAGACAATTTTATGTAACTTTACGATGAATTAGTTCGCTAACCAATTAATCACGATTTGCATGTGGGTGCTTAAGCAAATGGCAAAAATCATTGCCCTAAAAATAGTTATAGATTATTTGGTTGTAGTCATAAACTACGTGAGAATAATCTTACCCTTTACCTGTAAGATAATAAAAAGCTTCGGGACGGTGTAAAAAATAGGCTTCAAGTTAGGTTCAGGTGTGAATATGTTCAAACACAGATGCCAACGCAAGTTTTTGCGGTGCTCCTGCCTGCATTGACGTCAGTGTATAAGGAATTCAAGTGTGTTGCAGGTTGTTATGGATTAAATGCGCAGCAATGGACGTCAAGTGTGAGAACCTTCTAAAACTAATTGAAAGTAGTTATAGTGTGAATTTATAGCAAATAAGTCGTATTCGTCGTAATTAAATACAAGTGAATAAGTTGTAGAAGTAATGGAAAATAGCAAAAAAATGCAATAGGATCGTAGTGTTGGACCGGGGCACACCGCAATCAGAAAATTAATACGTTGAGTTAATAAGCCATCGCTTTTTCGGTAGTTGCTTATTTAGCTTGTTCGTGGAAACACAAGGCCCATATTTATAAACCACACTCAACTCTAAGTTCGATCTTGAGTGCGACTTTTGAGATGCTGTGAGTAATGACTGACATTAATTTTCAAAATCGCTCTTGAGGTCGATCTCAGAGTTGCGTGTGATTTATAAATACGGTCCTTTATGTGTACCCGCGGCACGGACGTAGCTATACCTTAGACAAAGGGAACCCTCCCTTTTTCTCCTTTGAGAATCGAGGCTTACAACTCGTGGGTAGCCATAAAAATTAAAAAAAAAATTAAAATTCATTTATTTCAGGTAAATTAACCCATACAAAATACAAAATTCATGATATCAATTAATTAGCCATAGAAAATAAGTACTAAATTAAATGTAAAGGGCACCATATGAGCTCAATTCCTGAAATGTTTGTTTTCGGTTCCGTGCACGAAAGTCCAAAACGACACGTTTTTAAATTGCTTGATATTTTTATAGTCTTAATAGCTTATAATATTTGCGAATTTTTGAGGGTATGTGGGAATTAATAAGTAAAGAAGAACATGAGATACAAGCATAACAATTAGCAGATTTTCGCTTGAAACGAAAACGTTTCAGAAATTGAGCTCCTGATCCCTCTTCAAAATTTGTGTCAATTGAGTTAATATTGTTACCCGTATAAATTTTTTTGGTAAAATTAACATCATTTTTTAAAAATCGCTTGCATTTTTATATAGATAATATGCGACACTTCCTACGTACGTTTTTTATTTTTAAGTTTAGTTCCATTATATCTATCTAACAATGAAGTGGGGGGTTTGTCCGGATCGTGATCTTCAGTTGGAAAATCTACCAAAGAAACTGTTAAGTATTTACTTGAACAAATAATTATATACCATCGTTGCTCAAAATAGGAAAATGACGTACGAGCGCAGTTGCGTATCGTTTAGGTATTATTTCACGTGAAAACCCTCCTGTTTTCCCACGCTGCGAGCCGTTACAAAAGCAGCCAATAATTTAGACAATTTTCCAATATACAGGTTCAGTTTGGTGCAAGTTGTGAGAGGATTGAGGAACTGAACACGCGATTATGGCTAAACAGGGTATTATCGTACTAGGTTTGATTTAGACCGCTTACACTAAAACCAAAGATTTTTTGCAGTTTCTATCGTATTTGTCGTAACAAAATTTACGAAACTTGCAGGACAGAGTAGATAGACTGTTGTTAATGACGTGCCACCTCACTTACGCGACGCCTGTTAGAAATGTTGTAGTCGTAAATTTTCAGTTCATTAGTTAGGTACTTCATTTGCAGATACTTCAAAAATGGTGCGTTGCTATTCGCAGGATACAAAGCATTTTTTTTTGTTTTGGATAGCCATAAGGCGCTTTTAAATTGTGCCTGAGTGGTCGGAGTGTGCATAGAAACCGCAACAGCATATCGGTTGGATGCAGAACACGAGGCCTGCATTACTACGTATGGGGCATTCCTCTATCTTTCTCTCGGCGCTCTATAAATTCTAATACCATGTTACTAGACCGAAAGCTTTATTACTACTGCATGTTTATGTTATACTGGTGCGCTTGTCAGGAGATTTCATACATTTATTAACTTTTACGTCGGTGTAAGCGCGTAATGTAGCCTTTAATATCTATAACCCTTGTGCTCATAAATATGTCCCATTAGTGAGTTTTAAATATTATAACATTTTCTGTTGGTAGATTAGGTTAGCGTGTAATGCTATTTATTTGATATTAATGAGAGTGCGATAAAGAAATCTACCAGTATGAAACAAATAAAGGTTCTATAAATTAAGATTAACATTTACGTTTATAGGAGCGTTAAGTAAAATAGCGAGGCAGTAATGTTGGTACACTAAACAATAAACCTACAATTTGCGTTAAATATATTACCAAATAGAAACTTACGAAACAACTTAGACACTAAAATCACTTTCTTACGAGTTGCACGCCACTTACAGTGTGGCTGCTTAAACACTGTTGTTGGATGATAATCTGTTAGATACAGACAAAATAGTCTAAATTTTGTGAGATAAGCGGTTGGGCAGTTTATAACGAGTTGATTATGATAGCCCTCGGTCGGCGCGCGCTCGCTGAGGAAAGCGCGCTAAACTCGGCCCTAGAGGGGTAATTTCCTCTCATATCACACCACGCTATGCAGACACAAATTTCTAACAATAACAACCTTGCGCTCGTTATGTCTAGAATGTGTGTGTGAACTTTGACATAAACTGGATAAGAACGGAAAATTAATATTTCGAACAAGCCGTTTACTTATTGCAAGTTGCAGTGAAGTAAACTCTACTTAAAGTAATCGGTTGTTTTCTCAGTATTTTATAGATATTTCAACTGAGTAAAGAGAATTTAGACTGCCTTTATATAATGAATATTGTTTTATTGAAGATTATTATTTCACCTCATAATCAATCAACAAATCAAGAGCAAAGGAACAGGAAATAGACGCTTATGTGGTGTTATGTCAAGGATGCTCAACATACCGGGAAAATACCTTGGAAGTCCAAGGGAGTAACTTGGATTTTGGAGTGTTTGACGAGCTTCAAGGAACTAAGATGACTCTAGTAGTTAGCTACTATCCCAACTAGTATCTACACGAAAAATAGATGCGTGAAAATATTGACAAACAGAAGAATAACCCATTAAGTTAGTATCTGGGCAGACGGGAAGAAGTAAGTTTATGGCACTGCATTAGGTAGGTATATGACTTCCCGGTTTTTGTTGATCATTGAAACAGCTAGTTGGCTTCATTTAGTCGCGAATAAAATTATATTTAATCCTTTACAATGTAATAAAATCCAGAATCAATGAGAAAAACCTAATCTGCAAGTACATCTCAGTTGTTCTGTCTAGAGTGTCTGTGTCTGGTGGGGTTGTCGCGGTTGTCGCAGTGTCCGAGCGTGGCACAATAATTAGTGCATGCAAATGGCCAACTAATGAGTGCACTATTGTGACTCATTAGTACAACCAGCTCCCACCGACCAATGACCTCAACGAAGGACACTTTTGCACTTCGCATGCCCTTTGTGTTATCCCACGTTTTGTTCGGTGTTAAGTGTAACTGTCTCTGAGCAGGTAGGTTTCGTTTTTTTGTAGACAGATACAGAAAAGCTATACTTATCTGTTCTAAAGTATAACTTCATGCTTTGTACGTTTAACAGAATATAATATTTTAAATTAAGGCATAGATACAAAATTGTGTAAAACTTCCTCTTCAAAAACCGCATCCAAATGAAACTATCAGCAGCATATTTTGTCACTTACTATGATGATAATATCATTCCCAAACTGTCAAAAGCAAAAACGCATTCATTACTCATTCATAACGTTTTTCTGATCAGAACACATTGTTCACACGGTAAAGTTGGCTTTCTCTGACTTCGGTAATGATGACATTTGAGTCTTCAAACAGCTTTTAAAGCTTGGACAAACTATATTTTTTAGGATAAAGGGTATACTAGCGTAGCCAGCGCCTTAAAATGCATGCAAATTCAATTTCCGCATACTATAATTCAATCCTGTTGATTAGCTAGACATTTTGGGAATAAGTTCTTATGGACCGGAAGGTCTGATAGGTTGGTTGTCTGGAATGGATAAGTAAATTAGTCATTGGTTGTTTGGTTAAAACCTTATTAGGATTATGGGAATACCTACCTAGTATTCTTTTCATATTTTGTGAAAATAGTAAGCAGTTCAGTAAAAATAAAAATATTATAAAATTTTAGCAACGACATTTAAGTAAAGTCATTTGAATTCAATTTCCGTACATTATAACTGATTCAACTTTTTCCTTGATCTCGGATCTCAGTCCCGGGGTTTCAACTATCCGTAAGCAAACCGAGTCCAACCATGACCTTTTCAACGGGTTTCTAAGTCTGGGCTCGACATCAAAACAATCAGCTCATTACTATCGGTAACACTGACAGAAGTCTAGCCCTTAATCGAAGATTAAAATTACCTGTCAGTTAATGAATGCCGTGGCGCCGGCCGCGTTATTTAACGCCGCTCGGATATATACGGCCAATTGGATTATAATTGTTTTTCACGCTCATTTGCTGTAATTGAAATAAATCTTTTGTTTAATATTTATTATTTATTTTATGCTTTATTGATTCCCAAGCATTGAACCTGTTTTGGATTTCTTTGTTATTAATCGTGTTTGACGCGACGGGTTAAGACCATATCCATATCCACTTAGAAAAGTACCTAATCATTTGTCAACTTGATTCTAAGAACGTACTTATTATGCTACAAATAATTTCATTACACGGGTTTGCAGGAAAAGGATTTAGTAAGAATACTTTCCCTTTTTTAATAGATACTAATCATGTTAATCAATAAAGTTTGAATAATATATCTATATATGTTCTGTAATGAACGAGATATATAATAAAAATATGAGTGAATTTCAAGATTTGACACTTTGCACGTTCTAATGCCCTCTAATTATAAGACAGTGTTATAACATAACTATAAAAATTATAATACGATCAGTTAAACTTTTATATCACCAAAGAACTAAGTTTGTATTTCGCAAATACATAACCAATCTTAATTTAAGACACCTATCAAAGTGACTGACAATGCATTAAGCGTTACTTTTCGACCTTTTTATTTTAAATTATTGAACTGACTTGTGTGATTAAGTACAGATAGTCAAACATAATATTAAAAGGTTACTCGTAGGTACCTATAAATGTTGTATGATTTCGAAAAGCATAGCTATTTTAACGAATTTCTAAACGTAATTGATTTTGCCAACCTATATTACCATGTTCTACGTTCTCGATGTTGTTCGATATTGTTAGCCTTTTTACCTCATTTATTGTCTTCACATACTCTTAGAATTACCAAAAAGAACTTCACAGATTTGAATGGTTCTGTTTTATTGATTAGAAAATTTATTTTATGAAAATGATGAAGCTACTTTTTGTGAACTCAGGCATTTTTTTTCTTACATGGCATTGGCATGTTTTGATATAGTTTTTTCAATTCCTACTGAACATTCTGAGATTGGGTTCAATTTTCGCTTCTTTTAAAGGCTTAATTTCTACTACCCTTGCAACAAGAGTCATCGCTCTCATCTCCAATGAAGCTCTATTCAGCCAATTTCCGAGCTGTAGTATGCGACATTAGATCAGATTGTCCTTTATGCTTCTTTATTTAATCATATTTTAAAGAAACAGACGTTAACTGTTTGTGTGGTAAATTATAATTTTTACTAAAAAGGGCTGATCCTCACGCCTCAAGATTCTTATTTCATTCTAGTTCGTCAGAGCCTGCGTTTAGATAGCCTTCGGTAGTGCGTGTATTAAATATGATTCAGAGTTTCAGTTCCGCGTACCGGATTCTGATTTAATGTAGTCACTGATATTGGATCGGCATAATTTATTACGTCTGGCTCGTGGGAACGACCTGCGGGCTAAGGACGATCCACACTAGGAACACATTGAGTCAAAACCTAAAAACTTTGCCGCATAGATTGTACTTTCTGTTTCTGCAACGTCAAATTACATAGGATGGAGCAAAGTGATTGATTAGGTACTATAAATCAGGCTTAAACATCCGTGTGTATATCTAAATAGAAGTAGCTTGAAGTATTGAAAATAGGTTGTCTGGTACATTTTAATTTACAACAAAGTGCGCCTATATTTGTAAAAACTTTTACCTATTTTTTGCATTAAAATGTTTTCAATGGGATACTGATTTTACTTGTACAGGATAAACCCTTAAGATTTAGCTCGTATTACCATGACATAATTCAATTTAAAAATGCGTAACTTTTTTATCGGACAATATATTAAAATTCGTGTATACGCATAGGGCACAACAGTATTGTGGCACAAACTTAAATAGTTCGTAGATACCTGTGCAATGAATGCATCTGTAACAATATAGTTAGTACTGCAAAAATCTCCTGGTGTGTCCCGATCACTTACTCGCTGCATTGATCCGCACATAGTTCCCACTTCAAGGATTATTAATTAGGTGTTTTTTTTAAATGTAATCTTACACCGTTAGTTTTACTCTATTTAGGACATGATGAAATCAAATTAAAATATTTATATGCCCACTCCACGGGGTTTATTGAATACGTATCTAAGTAGATACTAAAATGGTGTTTAATTGAGTACCAATACCTGCCTGCTCCAAGTTATTAGCTACGAAACTACTTTTAGTAAGTACTCAATATTGTGTGTTTACATGGCCGCAGTTAATGTAATAAATTACTGTTATTTAGAATACAATTAAAGCTAAGTGTACTTACATTAAATTAAATGTTATAATGTTCAAATCAAATGTTATTTGTAGGTACGTAATGAACATTTCTGTATTTAGTGCATATGGAAATTCAATTCAAAGTTTCATTAAATATTTTACAAACGGGTAATCAAGTTCAGTTCACTTACATTAGAAATAGTTACGTCGTGTAACTATTTCTAACGTACGTTTGGATAGTTGTATCGTGTAAAGCATAGTTCAAACAATCGATTTAATCGCTTCCATTATTATCATAGTAAATTATATTTAAATTAATATTAATTTATAAAACCTATATTACAGTTTCAAGTTTACTAATACACTATAAATCATAATTTTCATTAAATAAAAAGCATAATTGTAAAGACCATTATAAGGTGGCTACTTTGTGATGCGTCTTTATTAACTTCATAAAAAGAAACAACGCATTTAAATAAAGTCTTTTAGCATTGATTCTGCGCAGGAGTGGGCATCAGCGCGGTGCGGTGGGCCCCCTAGCAATGGATCTATCAATTAACTAGGTATGGCGTGAGTAGACTTTTGATTGATGCATCAATAAGTACATAAATCCATTAAGGTAATACGCATGCGGCTGTTAATTGTGTATTTTCTACGGCTGTCAGTTGATCCGATTGTGGAAGTTTAACTGAGTGAGGGGATAGAGCTAGCCGTGTTAGAAGGTATCAGATTTTTTTACTTTGAATGTTAGTTTTTCAATACATTATTATTTTTTAAACTTTTACCGTCTATTCAAATATGCGATGCTTTTAATGACGTTTGGATAGGTAACTCTATTTATCGGGTCATTTGTTAAATCTGTGTCCAATACAACAGATGATAGTCATACTAATATTATAAATCCGCAAGTTTGTATGTTTCTTTGCTTTTTTGTTAGTCCTTCACGTTAAAACTACTGAACCAATTTTCATGAAATTTGGCACGCAGGTAGAGATTAACTTGGATTAACACATAGGATATAGGAGGAGTTGTTATTCCGAAAAAATGGTCCTGTGGATACTACGGGATTAAAACTGACTCTCACGTGGGCGGAGCCGCGGGCGTCCACTAGTTCAAACTATTTATAAAGTAGCCTGGTTTTGTTTTCCATCATATTGTCCATCTCGGACAGTGTCTTCTCTGTGGATAGAACTAGAGCGGATTCGTTTCTAAAGTAAAATAGACTGTCTGTTAACACGCAATATTGTGTGGGAAATGAAATGTACCTTCCTGGGTACATAATTATGAAGATGTGTGCTATAAACAGGACCATACAGAAATATGTTTTTTATTCAAAGTTTTATTTAATCAAAGTAGTTCATGTAACTACTTTTACTCCAAAGCATTAACATAGAAAACCGCAAACGTATAGGTATCTATAGTCTAGGTACTTCCTGAAATGATTAAAATTGTGTGTATTAGGGAACAGAAATTACTTTGCAAATAAATAAAATAAAATTGCTTGTAATGAAACATGGGGCTTGAACAATGCGTATGCACCGACCCGATGCAAATGAAATAAATAACCCATATTTATTCTCTAACTAGGCAATACCATAGACGGAGCCTCTGCAATATAAACAAAGCTAACTTCGATACTTAATATATGACCGTGTTTTTATTATACAAAGTAAGGTGTAATAGTAATACATGCTGCATATATTTTAAGAAGTGAATCAGGTAGTTCTTCAAACTGAACAACTTTGCTCTAGAAACATAGGTTGAGATATAAAAAAGTTTGCCCGATACCTACTAGCCGACCAAGACAATTTAGAAGGGAAGACAACAATGAAAAAATTTACCTTTTGCCTTGTCATGTCATTGTCACTTTTATTTTTGTTTTTTTAATTAATTTATGTAAACAAAGTACCCCTTTTTATTTTTCAATTACTAAATTATGTGAGGTTTTACTACTCTAATAAAGCAGGTACTAGACTTGCCTTCCAATTATTCACCTTGTGTTTGGCTATTCTTAGCACTCTCTCTACCTATCTATTTGAACCCATGTCTCGAATGGCAACAATGTGAGTCAAGGCTTAGTAACTGCCTATCGGTATTTTATTTCATGCACTTACTTACTTTACAACTATGTATATTGATACTCTATGAATACTACGTTATCTTATCGGCTTTTCGTTATGATACACATAAAGATGAATATTAATAGTTGTAGAATAGGTAAATCAAAGACTGCTCTGCACGGCATTTTCAAATGACAGCTTAAATTAAAAGTTAGTTTTCTTATAAAAATCAGATTTGTATGAATGCAATTTTAAGATGCACATTAATGTATGCCTTTTTTATTACACTTGTTCTATGTTTTAGAGAATTGAGTCTCAATTATTCAATTATATTATAGTATACAATAGAATAGACATGCGATGATAAAATTTTCAAAACTGCGAGTAAATGCTTATAATGTTATGTCGATTTCTGATTATATTTTCTTTTATACACTACACACACTAGATTGAATACCTATCGATTTAATGTCTGAAAATTACTCGCATAATAACATATTATTTACTCGTACATAAGAAGCTTAATCAAACTGATGCAACATATTAATTATGTGGAATAATGAGTTTAGTACGTACAATAGTTTAATTAGAGCGGTGTGCTTCATTAACATATGAGATTGTGTCAAAACATGCCTCGCGGCCGTATCGAACTGTCAACTGACTGTCATGTCATGACTGTCAAAGATGGCTCGAGCTCAAACAGCTGATGATAGCTGGGTGGGTGAAATATTTTATTGAGGAATGTTGATTTGAACTATGGGTTAGTGGTGTATGGTCGGACGTTCAAAACATATTTGGATAATATTAAAAAAATCCAGATACGACTAATAAAATGTATGGTTAGCAAAAAAGTAAAGAAAAATTGCAGCGGGGACTATAATAAACTGTTTTCGATTTGTAAAATTTTGCCTGTGGAAGAAAAAGTTAAATATTTGATAGGTTTAGAACACTACTACAGTGAAAAATATAAGGCTGTTAGAACAAATAAATACAACACAAAAAGTGTACGTGAAGGAAAAATTGTACAACCTAGATATAGAAATTACTATGGCGAAAGAGTGTCATCTGTGATTGTACCCAAAATATTTAATAAGTTAAGTATACTTAGACAAAATCCTAAGATAAGTTTAAATACGCTCAAAACTAAATTAAAAAATGTTTTGCTTCATGTCAGTGATGATCCACACGATCATGCTGGAGTTAGTAAGTAGATAAAATTATAATAGATTTAGTTATTTGTATAGCTTGTAAGTGCTAATTGGTAGGTTATAGATATAGTGATAATAAGCGCGTCTCGCCAACAAACTGTTTCAGTTTGGCGAGGAATACTATTTAAGAATTTTTTTTTGTAACTTACCTTGAATAAACTATTAAAAAAAAAAAAAAAAAAAAAAACTTCCTTCCTCATATCTAAAAGATAGTAGAAAGTCGATTTTTTATATCAACCTGTCGTGTGACCAAACTTTTTTTAAACACCGACTGCGAGCTACTGCTTTCATCTAAAAGGATTATTGTTCTTTTTTCAGAGATATATTTGAAAAAAATTATAGAAAAATGTCTCTGTACTGTGTACCTACATACACGTACAGGCAAACTAACAGCCAGCAATCCGCTTAGTGGCGGCGGCCTATCAACTAGCCCATCGCAGCGGCCACGTGCCCGCCAGGATTATACCGGTGTCACTTCTTATTGAACACTTACTAGTGTATGATTAATGGTGTACCGGTGCCATGTGCCATGATGCCCATGATCAACTGGCTTCTCTATCTAGCATAAATAAACTAATTTTTAGCAAAAATAATGGTGCTTTAGTACGAGAAAGAAATAGTGTAGACGAGTTTCAACATAGTGTACCTTCGTTTAATTTATATATCTAGCTAACATGATGAAATCAAATGACGAAGCCGCATGACCCTATTTCCGAAACACAAAAAATGGGCAAAAAAATTATACACCTCTTATCAAAGAAATCGGGAAACTTATGATTTGATAAATCACGTGACCAATAAAAACTGTACCAAATTTGGGACATCTTCATTAAGATTTATAAATCTTGCTTTACTCACAATCACACGTTATCAGACGTTTATTCTAAAATAAACACCTCGATTGGAGAGAAGGTCGCTCAGTTTCACAAAAGCACTACGCGCTTGTTCAATGCGACACTTTATCTCGACGCTATCTCGTTCTACAAGATTTTGCAGGTCTTCCAAAGTAGCAGCTAGAAGGATGACGGTGTCATCAGCGTATCGTATATTATTCAAGACTTGTACATTGGTCACTATTCCTTCAACCACATCAACATGTAAGGTATCTAAACAAGTAACCACAAAATGATTGCATTTTAAGGCGATTCCTTCAAACAGTTATTTTTTTTGTAAAATAGCATTAATTGCACTAACAAACAAAATTGAGTCGGAAAAAGAACGAATGGTATTGTTTTATTTTACCAAATTACTAAAAAAAGTAATATGCTGTTTGGAACTTTAAACGGCGTACGCGCAGCAGCAGTAAGTTCCATAAAATGTTCGTAATGACAGTAATGGTCTTACGTGCATTACATTATTTTGAGTGGTTTGGAAGTCTATGACAAAAAGTTTGAATTATTTTTAAATTTGTGTACTAATTTAGTTAAAAATATTTGAATGGGAATTTAGTTTCATTACGTTGATCAAATAGCTTGATTAACTGAGTATTAGGTACCTACCTAAATCGTGACTAGTATTTAATTAAATTAGAATACCATAAAAAGGAAACTCAGTTACGTTATTACGTACTTGCCCTACGTCATAGTTAACATAGCGCCAAATTGTGAAACACTCTAACCCATGACATCAAACCGTCTAAGTGTGCTAAATGAGCTAAATTATTAGATGTATGCTTGTTCAAATGTGTGACGTGGTGTGATGTCAAATACGCATTTGGTAATTTTAGTTAAGTTCATAAGTAGTTCTCTATAACTATTGTATCAGTGAATACCGCACAGGATAAAAATACACATACATACGCAAATCACGTTTTTACCCATTTCGGGGTAGGTTGAGCGTTAACGATCGAAAAATTACGGTCGTTATCGCCACGTCTGACAAGTATGGAGGGCCCCTTCAGATGATTCGTGTATCACTGTAGTTGTTGTCAGCCTGTCGCTTAAAGTTGTAATACGTGGTAATCAAAATGTAGGGTCAATTCACACCGAGACGCGACGCGGCGCGACGATACTCAAAGAGGCCAATGATTTCACGCTACGCCGCGCGTCGTCGCGAGACGCATCGCAACGTCGCGAGGCGCATCTTAAAATCGTAGCAGGACGACGCCTCGCTGTACCGGCGATGCACAGCTGCGTCACGATACGTCGCGCTACGCCGCGAGGCACCTCGAGGCGCAGTGCTGCGTGGTGCAACGTAATCTGAATTCTCACAATGTAATGTGTATCTTTTCGTGTAGTGAATAAAGTATATTCTGAGTCGCTCTATGAAAAATGTGCGCGCAGCGTCGCGCCGCGTCGCGTCTCGGTGTGAACTAACCCAACCCTCGAGTCCCTTAGTTGCCTTTTACAACACCCGCGAGAAGAGTTGGGGTGATGCTATTCTATGCCGGCATCACACGGCAAATAATCATCGTAATTTATGTATTTTTAGTTATTGTTACTTATGGGCTTACTGATAATTCGTCAAGAAACTGAATAACTTCTCCAGGAAACATAGGTCAAAATAAGAGAAAACAAATTGCACCTCGCATACAAAATTACTCAATCCAACAATAAAACAATGAAAATGTTGTTTTTTTAGAAAATATTTTGAGTTGCTAGAGGAAACGAGTGCAATTTTTATCTTCTTATAGAGTATTCACATTAGTTTCAATTCTAAAGTTCTCAAGATTCAGCGTTATTATTGTCCACAGTCCACTTTTACCTAAGGATCCTTTCAGTTTCTAGATATTCATCATAAAATACGAAATAAACTATATTTCTCACATACGTCTAGCTAGTGCCTCTAATTTCATTTCCTTACTGATAAAATCGTTGTTTTGTTTAGTGGTACTTTAAATGTGTGTTTCCGCACCTGCATTCTTGTTCTGGGAGAAAGATAATTATATAAAGCCGTAAAGCTGATATCGACTTAGAATAGTTTCACTCCATTTTTTTGAATGGGCGTACGACACGAAGAATACGACAGAAGCGACTAATGGACCTGGGGGTTTCATGTGACGGTATTGCAACTTTAAGCGACAGGCTGAGAAACTGCTACTATGAATTTGCAGATCTTTTTGTTGTATTGTAGAGTACCTAATGAGCAAGCAATACGAGTAAAATGATTTTGCAAACAACATTTGGTGCCAGGAAGGATGAATATTGTTCTAACAAATCCTGTATCGTACCTGATAGTAGAATGACTGCGGATAAGTTACGAATTCTTCACTTGTTTTTAATAACCTATACCTACAATTTTGAAACATCTTGTTTTTTCGCGAGTGTGATAAGTCGTTGTATGTAGCACATCACAAGCTTACCGGAAAACATGTTGATTATATGATGACTGTGAATAAGTTAGGAAAATTGGATGGTACCTGGTAAACATGTTGATGGCAGAATGACTGTAGATAAGTTAAAAACCGTGCCGCGTGATGCCGGCTTAGAATAGCATCACCCCACATCCTTCCCGTGGGTGTCGTAAGAGGCGACTAAGGGACTCGGGAGTATTGGTGTATTACAATTTTTAGGCAACAAGCTGACAAACTGTCACTATAATGATACACATGTTTTCTGAAACAACCTTAAAAAACAATACTCAAAAATGTCAGACTTGGCGATAGCGACCGTATTCTTACGGCTGTTAACGCTCTGCCTAACCCGCAGGGGATAAAGGCGTGATATTTATATGTATGTAAGTTAGGAACGTTGGGTCGCACCTGGTAAACATGTTGATGGCAGGATGAGTGTTGATGTGTTAGTGGCGCGGCTTGGCTGGCGTCCCGCGCCCCGTCTGCTCGCATCATTGGCGCGGCCCACCGGTCACCGCTGCGGCCGGCCCATGCGGCTTGCTCGAGCCTACAAAAACAACAATATAATAAGAATTTTGTCGGATTCTTCTTGAAGCCTGATGAAGCGTTAATCAAGATAAGTAAGCTAAAAGATCAAAAGTATCAGTATAATGTATTACTTATTTAATTTTACATTTCAACTTAACCTAAGTTATTAATCCCACGCCCTAACAAAACGGGAAACTTTATAACACTTTGGTCTTGAAATTCGTTGGTCAGTCTGACGGGTTTCATGCTCCACTGCTTCCAAAATGGTACTTGCTAAGTGAATCTTCATTAGCATTCCTCAATTACCCTGTCGCTCACGCCAATGGCCGGCGACCGCATCATAAACCCACAGCCGTACATGGGCATGGGTGGGGCATAGTGACCGCTGAACGGTGACCACACATTATTTAGCACCAATGCTATTCTGCCGTAGTTATTCGAAGTATACAAGTAGGTATCCATCACGCTGCGTTCAGTAACGGAATTTTTAATAGTGTGAATACGATGTGTGATGCCGGCTTAGAATAGCATCACCCCATTTCTTCCCGGGGGTGTTGTAAAAGGCAACTAAGGGACTCGAGGGTTTCATGTGTATTACAATTTAAGGCAGGGTATTTGTTTGTTTGTATCCAGTGTGGTAAACTGTGGTTAAGTATATAACATACGTATAACTAAGCTAGCACTTAAACCGATAATATTAACCACTTATTGATACATAAATGTATTGTATTATATATATGTATGTATATTATTTGATTGATATTTACAGCTGCTTACTTTATCTCTAGCAAGAGCATCTGGGTACTAAAGTACAAGATGGTAAATCACCAGAAAGTCATCCCCTATAGGTACTTAGTTTAGTATAGATACTTAGTAGAAGCAATTATTCTCTTTATTACAGTTAATTACGCGTAGCTAGTTGAGAATGCGAGTTTCCCGCAGCAGTATCCGTCTCCACATATTTTCGAGCACATAAACAAATTACTGTTTTCAAGTGATCAATAATTTCGGTCCCAAGTGATCCGCGTACGAGCATTAAAGTGATTACCTCCACTTTCGACCAGTGATTGGACACAATTTCGTATTTTTTGTGCTATTATTGATAAAAGCAATGTAATTGATGGATGTTAAAGGTCTCGTTATGAGGCTTGATACATTGTTTGGTTTATTACAAGAGTAAATGGAGTGTGAACAACTTCTTTTGTTAACTTTATTGTTGTTTTAAGGTAACTTGCTGAATACCTTCGCATCAAGCTTCAGACTAAGTTTTAAACAGGGTGTTACGGACAGCTTCCCGAATACTGATAGGGTGCAAGCAGACCATGAAACTGAACAACTTTCCCTTAGGAACATATGTCAGGAAACAACGAAAAATGTTCGAACTCACATACAAAATCACAATCAGCTGACTGCATTTACTATGGAAAATAAAATAAAAATTGTCGTTTCCTAACATATGTTCCTAGGGGAAAGTTGTTCAGTTTCATGGTCTGTTTGCACCCTATGAGTATTCGGGTCGCTGTCCCTTACACCCCGTACCTGTCACAGATTACACAAAATCACGAGTTGTGTAAACACCATCTCACTTGATGGTTAGGTATACTTAATCCCGTGGGAAAGTTTTTGATCTTAAATAAAAACAAACAAAAAAGTCATACATCGGATACACGCTGCCAAAGAAACAATATGAGAAACTACGGTAGTACTGGATCCTAGCCACTTACAAATCGAATAAAACAAACAAACCGATATTCTATTATGGTAAACTTCTATCTTTTTCCCACTTGGCGCGATAGAAAAGGACGGGGCTACCGGTTGAAATGTCGTAGGTCATTAGGTCCCTACCATGTAGGGCTTGCAATATGCCAATATGGAAGACGCCGTGACTTTTATACAAGTAGCAATGTACGCTTGAACAATAGGTTATTGGGCATAGGATTTAAGTTAAATGCGTAGATGACCTCCGAGTCAGATGACTTTGATAACGTAGGACATTGCGGGGAGGTAAATTGTGTGAAGTGGAAAGTTATTGGCTTGGCTAGCTGTTTTGTCGACTTTTTGTTCAATTGCATTATTGTTTGCATTGTCTATTGCCATTGTGACTGGATATTTAGCATGCTTACCGCCCTGCTACGCCAGGTATTCAGAGTATTCAAGTTTATTCCCCGCTGGGCAGTTATTTTTTAGTAAGTGAATTTGAAATGGGAAATACTTAGGGCTTTATTGGCCCAGAACATTACTTTTATAATTTTCGTGAATCGGGATATTCTTGTCGCAACGTTTCACAAAAAATTCGGTTCCTTCCTGATGAATTTAATTGGCGTGATCTTTATAGAGACAGGATTGAAACTATTCCTTAAATTTTACTATCTATGTGGCTAGAAAAACCCGAGAAAATAGACCAAAACGTCCTTTAGTCACTCAAAATCATATTTTTTACCCAATTTTTACTGTAAAAAGCAAGTAAAACCGCGAGCAAAGTGCCAGTATATCATAAAAATGTGATCACCGCGTTGACTGCGCCCGCACTACTCCATCATCCGGTGTGACCGTTTAATGATCAACAAAATTCAATGGTGCCGATTCTGATGGACGCATTTCTTACCATAGACATTTCTGATATACATGCATCATACGTTTTTTTTTTCTTATCAATATCTGTCAATTATCTTATTTAGAAAAAGAAAAATGTAAAGCTTGTCTCTTAGTCCTAACCTAACTAATAAAATTGCTCATCCTAAAACTGAGAAATGTCATCGCAATTTTAAAATAAAACATTATAGTTTTTAAACGGCATGACATCGACATTATTGAACGTTGATGAAAATGAAAGTTATAAGTTTCCTGTCACTTATCTATCCTAATTTCTCAAATTGACAGTAAGTGGTATTTTCAAACCTGCTAACGAATGTGTACGGTAGAATCGACACCATTGTACAGCTACGCGGTAGAAATTAATAACCGTATAAGAAAACACAGGTTTGTCATACAAAAGTCATCCAGAATGTAGATTCAAATTATGATAAGATGGAATGCATTAGTTCTGGTAGGACGTAATGGCTAACGATTAGGTTATGTAGATCATTATAGACGACAGACAAAAACATACCGGTATGGATGTCAGGAAGTCTGTATTTTATAGACTTACAAGTAAGTAGGTATACAAAAAAATATGAAAACAGATAATTTTATCACTATGGCCTCTGTGACAGACGATTCAATCAGTGTCTGAGGCAAGACTTTTCGTGGCTGCTATCACAGGCTGTCATTTGCTTGCTGGCTGTCAAATCCCCAACATCAAACCTACCTATATAACTGATTTTATTGACACAGGCACCTTTCTACGTATACAGACAAGAAATACCTCCGTGTTGCTAAACTCAAAGAACATATGGAAACATAATGTCATGACTGGACAGTTTAAAAAACTCTCGTAAATTATTAGTTTACCAAATAACTCACTTCATTACGTCAACCAGACAGACCCAAGTAAAGGATACTTACAATGTTACCAAAAACGAATTGTACCTCGTTTTAAAAACGATAACATCGATACCAATATTGACCCTTGTTTTAGCAGGTACATTAGCACGTGCCTTCTGCAGGACCACGGTGGCGAGCTGCCCGATGCTCCCTCAGACCAAACATCTATAATGTCTCGAAGAAACCCTACGAACTATCTTGAAATTCAACAGAAATCTACATCACAGACAATGAAAATTAGTCTCAGATGTGATGCACGTTCAAATACAACTTATTAGCATGTGGTATGTTTTTCAAAAAAGTATGCGGACAGTTTACAGAATTAAATATTTTGTTTTATTGTGGGCTTCGTTGTGTTTAACTGCATGTGCATTAAATCTGATTGAGACGAGTTTTAAATTGCTTCACTATGACTGTTCGTAGGGCTCTATCTAAACCCAATCTGCATGGCTTCCAGGGCTGCTCATATTAACACCACTGTTTAGCAGCCTTACTCATTCCGCTCCTTTACACGCAGGTGGTCTCTTTAAGACCTTTTTTACCCCTTTTATTATTAGTTGAATCAAAGTCGTTATATACAAAATGAGACCATGTAAAAACTACAGGGTGTTTGGAAAGGCGATGACTTTCTTTCAAGGGATGAACCAGCTCGCCAAACTGAACAACTTTCCCCAAGGAACATGGGTCGAAATATGAATAATAAATTTGGCCCACCTATACAAAATTACCGACTGACCACAAAAAGAGAGATGAGCTGGTTCATCCCTTAAAAGGATAACATCACTCTTCCGTACACCCTGTATATCAAGTGGTAAGTAGGTGTATTACCTATATTTTTCAAAATATTTAATGGCGATTTTATAAACTGAAATTGTTTTCAGATTTATTTTTCGTACGCACATTTAACAGTTTGTAATCATCGTACATAACGACTTTATAGACATCAATTTTTACATATACAATAATTACATATCCATTAGCAATTTATACAGATAACATCTACTTAACGAATATTAATAAATCTAATTAACATGTTATAGTATTTTTGTGTTAGTCATAATGATATAAAGATGAGTAACGCTGCATCCTAGTTAGAATCAAGTCCAGGACCTTTGAGTAATCGTTTTCCCATACTTGTTGTAATGCTAGCATAAGATAAAATGGTCGATGATCTAACCATTGATTAAAACTATACAAGCTTACCACACTAATAGGTGCAGATAATTATACATATTGAAAATTATAAATAGTATACTGTTAATAACCATACTTATTATCCTATTAAATGTAGTTTTATTGGTTTGTTGGTATTCGTTGTAAAGAGTTCCTAGGTAATATTGCCTTTACTTGTACTAAGGGGTTGTTGTTTTCGGACTTGAAAGTTAGTAAAGTTATATGATGGAGTTATTTGCAATCATGTCGAAAATAGCTACTGACGTCGATAGAGCGTCTCATTGTGATGCATCTGAGAAAAGAAATCACATGGATGCAAGTAAAACAAAAAAAAAAAAACAAACGAGATGCGGCTGCGTACGCCAAGATCTCGGTCAGGCGGGAACCACTTCTTTTGTTTCCAACCTCGAATCAGCCAGTGTTTCGAATCTAGATGCTGTTTTTGAATTGTTTTTTATTTCTTTTTCCTCTTACATATGGCTTTTTCTTTATTGTCTCAGTGCGGCCACTGCAACTTAAAAAAATAAAAACCCGGTGGCTTATGGCTCCCCATTGATATGCGACGTTCGAATTGAAATTTAAATATTTGCTTGCGCGGATGCCCGACGAACTTCATCTTGAGTATTTTGTTTTAAAATTTTGTGCTGGCATCTTAGAATTCATTGTGAGTATATTTTCTGTAAACTTGAAGTAATATCAGACATGCTGATCAACTAATTATTATAAATGTTATATTTATAGAATGTCAATTTATTTACATTATTTAATTAACTTCTCATCCTTAACCAAACAAATTAAAGACTAAACCTTAGGTTTACCCTTACGTTACCTGAACAGCACAACAATCAGTTACATTTAATTTAATAATATTAAACCAAAGGTGCACTGCTAGCCTCCTTTGGCCACAAATTCGATGAAGAAAAAGCCCGCACAGATGAAGCTTAGCAAATCGAAAGACATGTGTAAGTATTTAGACCAAAGCAATTTAATTGCGTTTCACGGAACTGAGGTCAGGGGTCGACTTGTAGCCGTTCCATCCGATCTGAGGCTGTTGACGCAACTGTTTCTTTTTTATTTAACTTTCAATGTTACTCGAGGTCCATTTTATTAAATTGGTCGGTTGGATTGATCACTCCATCTGAATAGCATTCACTCTCAGTAGTCCTATGCTGGACACGGGCTTCCCCTGATTGGGGGGTATTTGCCCTTCCCATCACCGTTGGCAGGCGTATGGCGAGCGCAGTGCTAAGTGATGTATTAAAGAATGCTGCTGCACATTCCGTGTCATACTTAAAAATTTATTTTAGTGGAATAAATAGTAGGGAACTCCCCGTGAATACAACTTTAACATTATACTTTTGACAACCTGCCAGTCAAGCGTGATGAGAGTTAGTAGTTACGCTTATACCCCCAAATAGGGGAGAAACTACACCCAGAAGAGTACCGGTGTAACATTATTGTATAATAGCAATAATATCTTGCCAGAAAATGATAGATCTCTTGGCTATATTAAATTAAGAGTGTACTATGAGTCACAGTTTCATTTGCTAAGTAAATAATATAAAAGTAAAAAAGTACCAAAGTAATCATCAATAGTAATAAGAAGATTTATGATTTATTTAATATTATGTTAAGAGTCATTTGAATTTATTTTGTACCATTGCCGTTTTAAATTGTCGGTATCTTGCTCAACCTGGCTTTAAAGTACGTGTGAAAAGATATGGATTGATATGTTTAAACATTGTTATCCCGATACGGTACCCGTACTTGATTACTTATATCAAACTTAAGTGCCTTTTGAGGGCGATAACAATATTAATAGGTAATGCTTATAGGGATTATTTTTTACTTTGATGTTGTCACAGGCACTGCGTAGATTATTACAGAAAAAAAGTTTTTGAAACAAACTAATGACTCAACAGATATTTGCTCAAAATTTTATTTCAGCAATTTACTTACACACGATTTTGTTGTATTATATATGTTGTTGTAAGCTCCACATTTTGTTATTTATGTAACTCAAATTAATATTTGTAAGTCGCTCATTTGGTAGATTCTCGTCGCTCGCAGCCAGTCGCCCACTTGGTAATAGTACAACCAAAAAAATAAATAAAAACACCTAAAATTGTAATTCACAGTCACTCGTTTAATTAGTATCATAAAAAAATAACGATTAGAAGCTTTCTATTTAATTAGTTCTATTTGAAATTAAGGTTTTGGGCGGGATGAGGTAAATACTATATTAGTATCGTACACTTACCTAGCATCTAGTAACTAGGTACTAGGTAAGTACTTCAATGAAAATTGTACCTACCATCGATATTCAATATCCAAATTTAAATCAGTTTTAGTTCCTCCCCAGAGACTTATGTCGCACTTATGTGCGCTTGAAACTTGTGTTTGAACTTTGAGTACACGGGATAAAAAAATCGTCATGAATTACAAACCTATTTTTATTATGAATGTGACGCTGTTTAATTTCTATTAATCAGAACATAATAATAGCTTACATGAATTGAACCAGTGCTATTAGTTCATTAAAAAAATTAGTGTAGTAATATTTTATTACCAAAAATATAGATTTTTTTCATAACCTTACTGTTGATATATTATGGTATACCTAGACCCCGACAGAGAACGGGATAAGGCAAGGAGAATGATGATGATGATGATGACTGTTGATATATTATGGTATACCTAGATATAATTTTTATATTATAATTTTTATTTACAATATTAATTTAGACTACAAACACACTTAAATATAATATAAATCACTTTATTTGTCAAACGTGGTGTTGGCGACCGTTCTTTACGGCCGTTAGCGCTCTGCCTAAGCCGCAAAGGATAAAGGCGTGATATATGTATGTATGTATGTATCATAACCGGATCTAAATACATTAATATAACAACGATTAATGTTTCATTTTGAGTTTATAAACACATTTGTAGGATTGACGGAAATTTATTTTACCTTTAATTAAAAAAAATTGAGGTCAGTACGACATGTTGAGAATATTTTGTCTGGGACATCCGAAAGCTGCCTATGCTTCTAGCAGCTTCGCTACCTATGTTTGAAATATAATAATAGGTACTTATACTAATTATATCCCCTTGGAATCCACTAGGCAAGGTTTGCACCAAACGTTTAACTGTCTGATATTGCCCAATATTGACAGACTTTTAAAAGACTTTTGTGAAAAAAAAATGTATAGTACATTGTACAGTATGTTTAGGTATTACCTGTAACTATATATTGTATTTTATAATAAATAAACAAAAACAATATTAGATACAATATAGTTTGAAAAAAAGCAGGAACAAAAATTTTCGCTCACAGATATAAAATAGTGCATAGGTTTCCTATAGCTCACAAAAACCTACCTTTTGCTTATGGATGCGTCACTCATTTGACCTAAAACTAAAATAAAACTCATATAAAAACATTCCGGAACAGCTAGTACTTTGCATTGTAAACAGGTAGGTAAGTACTTGGAATGTGCTAAAACCTTTTTGTGCCAATTATCTTTTGTATTGTTGGAGCCGATTGTATGAGCATACTTTGATATAATAATAGATTCATAAAAGATAAAGAAGTAGCTACGAAGTTAGGTGAGTATGTAGTATGTTTTAATTCAAGTACATAAAAGTACCTAAGCAGACCCTTTTTACATCCTGTATTACCTAAAGCGTTAATTTTTAGCGATATACGCTTTTATAGATAGGTATTCTAATATGTTTTTTACACGTAAGTGACATTTTTTCTTATAAAATGTTGACGCTTTCACTTTACTTTCCGAGCTTTAAAGTCTAAACAGGAACACAAGAACAATAAGTTTTCGAATGTTCTTATAAAGAAAATTCTCATAAGCCGATCTAGGTAAACTCAAATTATTCATAATTAATGTACCACTACTTTTTCACATATCTGTTAATATAGCTGTATAAAGCTGATGGTGGTCACGATCAACCTTCCCCATATAATCTGTATCTACAAGCGATTTCAGGTCCCATATTTACTACTTCGGTACTCTTAATGAAACTCTACGTGCCAACTCATAACCTCATTTCATAACATAAGTCGGCTAAATATTACAAAGTCTAATTATTGTAATATAAAGTAATGAAGAATGTCAAATGAACGAAACGACGACCTGAGATGGTGCTACGAGTTTGCCTGAAAAAATTGTTCGCTGTTGCGTTATAAAAATTCGCACATGCAAAATAGATATTTCAAAAACTTAAAAGTTGATATGATAGCATGAAAAATCATTAAGAATTGTCGATGAATTTATAGCTAAAATAAAAATGTATTCTGAAAGAGCATAATAATAAAAATACTTACCCAAACGAAGTCTTACCTAAAGTGTTATTTACTGAAGCAATCCTTGTCTAAGTTTACGAGTTGAGTACGATGGTATATCGAGAAGTATTTATGACAACAGCGACGTGTCCGTAGCAGCGCACAACACGAGTAAATTCAGCAGTTCACACCTTTTCAGTTCGCACTTCTAACAGTCAAATTCACGCCCTTGTAACCACTAAACAAAATTAAGCAGGCCTAGAAAACGTTTAGCACTAAATTTGGAACACTGTTACACATGTGTTTCGGTTGCTCTGAAAAATATTGTCACTACATCCATTATCAGTATTTTTTTTTAATTTCAATGCTATTGAATTATTGAAAGTGGTGGGATAGTTCTTATTTAGTTTAGGTAAGGTCGACAAGAAGACAGTTTAATGTCATCCTTTCCATGTTGTGCAGGATCAGCTGTTAGTTTTGGGTTGGAGGTGTGCGTGTGCGTGTTTAGTGGTGCGTGAGCGCAGCGCTGGGAGCGGCGGCGGGTGCGGCGGGTGGCGGCGGGTATGCGCGCGCGGCGTATGAGCGTGCTCCGCGCGCGGGCATCGGCACTACACTGCGTTCGCGCGCTTTTCGACCCATGAAACCTTCTCGCAGCCTCCAGCTCTCAGCTCTCCATATACGATGTATTAGAACACTCAATGATTCTAAGATTTTCTCACGGCAAAGGACTAACGTGGACGATATATAGATGAGTCCGTGCTGTCGACGGCCTAACGGTTAAAAGCATCTTTGACTGATGTTGATGATTCGGCTTACGAGTTTTGTTTTGATTCTGACGGGTGTTAGAAACATTCGAAGTGGTTCGTTTATTTTTGAAACGGGATTAACTATTGGATTATGAATGCTTGAAGTTTTATGGACCGTGGTGAATCGTAGAAGGCTTTTTGTGTTCTTAAGTAGATCTGTCAATAGAAGCGGTATTAGCTGGTTTGAATGTGGTAAATCATAATATAATAACTTGTATTATTAACGCTCACGGACTGATTAAATACTGATGTGCATGTAAAATTTGAATAGTGAAGTGATGTATATTTTAATGTAGTAAGAGAATTATTAATCATCCCAAATTATTTATGACTATGAAGTTTGATAATCTTGTTTGGTAGGTAGGCCCTAATCCAACTGAAATAATCCAAATACCTACTACCCTAATTGATACCAAATTGCGTAGTCAGTTCAGGGATATGCTGTCAATCCGTTTAATAAAATTAATAGGGCCCTTTTCGACCACTTCAAATACAGCTAAAACGAAAACCTAGATTGAATTTCAAAAGTGACTATACGATAAAGTAGTTTTTACGTTCTGCACTTAACTCTCAATGACGCATCCGAAAAATGGACGTTATGTGAGTTAGATTAAACATTGAAATACGTATTGTTGTCAGGTTTTTTACATACTTACCCATTAGAACTAAATATTTGAAAGCCCTCTATTGCCCTCAGCTGTTGCAGGATACAAACATACACAAATCGCGCCTGTATCTCTGGCGGGGTAGGCAGAGCGTGAACGAACGCAAAATCACGGTCATTATCGCCACGTCTGACAAATGTTTGAGGGTCGTTTCAGATAAATCGTGTCACTATAGTGTCAGGTTGTCAGCCTGTCGCCTAAAATTGCAATACACATGAAACCCTCGAGTCCCTTAGTCGGCTCCTACGACACCCACGGGGAAGAAATGGGTTGATTCTATTCTAAGCCGGCATCACCCGGCATGCTGCAGGGTATTGGCACATTATCAAATTGCTACACAGGTGCTTGTCTGATAATTAAGATGATGATAAATAAAGTTTTTTGACTATAAGAAGCCAGCTAATAGTAAAATTGTGTTTATGAAATCCCATGGAAGTTGTAATATTTTGACAAGTAGACATTTCAGTGGCAGAATTTTTCGCGTACTTGAATTAAAATTAGACCATCAACTGCATTTCATTCCATACTATCAATGTTTTGTCTATCTATCAACACGACTCGGTGTCCCACACGAAAAGAAAGAAAGAAATGTTTTGTCTATAGGTCAGTCGAGATACGATCCGTAACAATGAAAAGGTACCAAAAGATTTATTTAAGCGAGAACTTTGCTTCAAAAGTAAATTGGGATTTATATAGCTGAACCTTTCATAATTATACTAAACATGAAAAAGTTAAAAAAGAGAATGTAGGGATTTCAATAAACTGGAAGAAATATTGTGGTCAAATTCAAGGTCAAAAATTCAAATTCAAAGATTTAATTTAAACTTATAAAGAATCTGCAAAAAAATATACCGATGTACAAATTGAATTAAAGTTATGCTCTTTGAAGATGCAGTAACCTTGGCAGGACTTCCTAGTCAACATCTTTTATAATAGAGTGTATTGTGGTTAAAAAAAGAAGTACTCTACACGATGGATGACGCACAGAATCTGTTCAGATGCGCTCAACGCATTCTTTGAATGAAGCGACGTCACTCGGTGCCCCAACTTGCGCCCGCGCCGCCGCGTCACCGACACCGTACAAAAGACATCAACGCGGTCACCTACATTGGTAATTTTATTAAGGATCTTCGAACTACATGTAAACTATTTTTTGTGTTTTCAGATAAGGGAGTTTTTACTTGTTTGGTTGTAAATATTGTTCATTATGTAGCCATATCTTTTCCAACAATAAAAAGATTTTGCTTATTTTCGTAACAAATACAGTGTGTTACCGGTACGCAGGCATTTATTCAAACTTGTAATTCTACGGTCTTTTTGAACAACTTTTACTCTTAGGTAGTTTGAATAAATGCGTACGAAAAGACAAACATCTGCTGTGGTAATCAAAACATGCTCAGTAAAATACAATGGGGTCTCTTATCTTGGTGCCACAAACTCATGAACTGTTCTCTTCGAAACACCAGTTGATCACAGCATAATATTAATAAGTCGATTACTGCGTACTTGTAAACATGGTGCGTGAAAATGTGTTTATGACTATGGTTTATGATGACAGCCTTGGTTACTTAACGACACATGTTGCGTCACTGACTGTCAACACTAGTCAACACTATAATAAAAAAAAAGTCGTGTGAGCGAGATGACAAGATGACTACAACTGCAAGTTCGTCTAGAAGCTGAACGGTCGTCATGGATCACGGCGAAAGCCTGCCCACAACTAGGTCGCACCAACAAACTACTCTCATCTCACTCGCACATGACGTAAAGGTTTATTACACTCTGCCTCTTTATTGAGCCTAAATCGACATACATTGCTTGCTATCGTGAGTACAGTGTACTACAACACATAAGCGTTTCCGAAATGTAAGACAAATTGGACCTGATATTTAGAGTAGTGTAATAACACAGTTAGTACTACTTGAGTTCCAAAACAGAGACGGAGTTCTCCAGTTTTACCACGTTTCGAAGCCAATTGACAAGTTTTTGTTAAATATAGATCAACATTAAAATAATGATGTCATTGACCATAGTTTGGACAAATAGCTACATTCAGCAGAATGAGGAAAATAAGTTGGTAATGTAATTGGATTTTTGCTATACTATAGTACTTGATCGATTCAATGTAACAATCAATACATATTTTTATGATCAAACAAATACTGACTTCTCAGTCTCGGAAAGTAAAAATGAGATAGAATAAGTATACAAAGAACAAAAAAGGAATTATTACATTTATGCAACCCCTGAATGGGAGAGGGAGAGAAAAATTGTATGAATCTGTCATATTTTTTAATACTGAAAGCCAAGCTGATATTTGGTATACGGACTTGTAGATAGAAACAAAACTGTATTTGTATCGAAATTTTTACAAATCACTTGCTAACCATTTACAAAAAAAGGAGGAAGTTTGTGTGAAATTTTTTAAATACTGCTAAAAGAAATAATATTACTACCAAAACATTTTCATGTAAATGTTGCAACGACGAAAACACGATTGCATCAGAACTCAAGTAAAGTGAAGCTACTGAGTCTACACATACGAATAATACGATCTAACTCTTCAAACCTCACTAACTCTAAATCCTCAACTGTTTTTCAAGTATGTTTTTCCTTAAATATGTTATAAATTTACAGATTTTCATATACTTTATTTAGATACATAAGTTTTGTCTCAAATATTGTTCTTCATAGATAGCAGTAAAGGATTACCTACATTTCCTTTTCTTATTTCCGCGCGGCGCAGGCGCAGGCAGTCGGAATCTGCCGCGCAGTAAATCGGTGCACTACACGAACCTACAAATTACGCCCAATATCGCGCTGATATGGAGCACCGGTTGCCGTGGCAACCATCCGTGAGAACGGCAGCTCGCTCAATTGCGCGGGCGCATGACCCGGGGTCGTAGAAATAAAGGGATCGTTTCTTAATATTATTAGATATAAGTGAGATACTAATAATATTTTTTTTTTAAAGAGTTTTGTCAATTCTAGGTTATAACTATGATTAACTTATAAGGAAACTATGATTAAAAAGCAAAAGGATCGCTTTTCTTAAGATGTATGAACAGAGAAAAAGTAAGAGGGCAAAATTTACATTCGTATAAATACAAACGATCATTAATTAAACTTTAAGTAACTGATAAGTTTAAAATACCTATCTGAAAAAACAGAAAGTATGTGTGAAATAAAAGTTTATATTAAAAACTTATGATAAACTCTTCCTGAAAGAAACACACACACACACACACACTCAACTAAGTCTTTATAATCCCATACATAAGGAGATACGTGCAAATTGAACCAGAATGTGGTCGTTTCCAAAAAGTAAATGTAGCCATTCTACCAAGAGCGATCTGGCTGGTTCAAAGCTGTCACAGACAGACATTTTCTCATTTGAAATGCACCACAATTATTTCATAGTCATGTGAAATTCAACTATATTATTGACCAATTTGGTCTAAGATAAGACAACTCTAAACCTCATTACAAATAGGTTCCCTTATACAGTTTAAATAAAGTTATATCTTTTCAATTAAATATGATTTCTTTACTCAACACACAAACATTTTCATGGATATCTTTTCTACCCACTGAGTATTTGTGATTGATTAATCAATCTAATGAACACAAATTTATCATCGAAGTCTTTTCTCGCTTAAAATACCTTCTTACAAAAGTTAGGTGTGAAATTGATTTAGCCATGTTATAGATACTGTGATAAAAAAAGTGTGATGGCATTTTTGAAGTCGAGCGAAGTGTGACGGGACGTGCTTGGCGCGCCTGGCATGCCAATGGCTATCCAAGGAATTTCCAAAAAAACCGGCTAAGAGTGCGTTGGCCACGGTAAATATACAGCTTCAATGTGATAAAATTTTGGTTAAAGTTTTATTGATATGCAATAAAACTCCTTGAAAGGATTATCAATTGAGAGTTTGACCAAATAATTGAATTAATAAAATTGATTGCAACAAATTCTAGAATGTTGAGAATTTCAGCGATGAACTTAAGAATACTACTTACTTTACTATTTCTTACTTCACCGGCTCGAAGACCCAAAGTAAGTCTTGGCTTCCAATATGAGATTTCGCCACTTGTTTCGGTCTTGCGTGGTTTCTCGCTAATCGCTTGCCAGAAGTTCGCGAAGATGCGCTTCCAACATGTCATACGAGCGGTACCGGGAGTACCAAGTCAGCGGAGTTAAAGTATTTTTAATCCAATGAATCAAATCTCATTCCATGTGTTATAAAATAAATAAGTAAATAGTTATCTCTTCTTGTTAACATCAGAGGCTGAGTAGCCAGGTCATATTTTTGACGTTTTTTTTTTCAAATAAGTCCCGGTAAAGTAATGTTAACGCTTTTGTTAAGTTTATTGATTCTACAGCCTACTTAGTGTTTAATTAGATTAAGAAATTGTTTAACCTTATAAAATCTTTTTATTGTCAGAGTTCTTTGGATTGTTTATTGTCGTCACAAGTTGTAGTCTAATTTTTCCTATTTAATTCTCGGTCTCCAATGCTGAATCAAAAATCTGTAGTAGGTAAACTTTGACTTGACCACCACGTATTACAGTTTTGTCAATCCATCGACGGTTCAGTGAGTCCAGTCTAGGTTGTCGCTGGCAAGAGCTGGCAACCTACAGAGGCGAGATCGAGTGAGCACGTGCACTCCGAATTGTTTTTGCCAAGGTATTCAACGCGCATTACTCGCCAGCTCTCCAAATAAAACACAAGGAACAGCTAGGGATGGCCTGAGGTCGATAGAATGTAAAGTTATTTTATCTTATAAACTGAGTTCTAAAACAATAATACAATATATATATATATATATATATATATATATATATATATGTATATATAAAATAACTACTCACCAAATTTATTGAAAACCCATATAAAATATTTACCTTTCAAACAAAAGTGTGTAAAATTGTTACAATTTCTTATATATGATTCCATAATCAGCTGTTGCGGAAAAAAGATAATTGGGCGCTGTCCAGTGCGTATCATAGAGTCATTTATATTTAGTGTGTACCTACACGCTAAACTTGTTATTGTGAAAGATTTTTTTAAGGTTTACCTCGGTTTATACCCATAATTATCCTCTCATGCCATTGCCTTTTATAGATGGCTACGAAAATGTCGTACTAGTTCTACTCTAGACTTGTCTGCAGTTAAATCCACATAATTTTAAAAACACAAAGCCATCAACAACAATGAAAAAATAAAAAAACCGCAGGTCCAGTTAAGAGTCTAGCATAAAAAAACCATAAATAACAAAGGATATTGGTAAATAGTTAAAAGAAGTTGCACTAGCAAGTCGTAATAGTAGTGCAGATATTCGTTCACATAGCGCAGCGTATGCGGGATTCTTGCGTTACGCATTTTATTTTCGTTTTCTCACCACGTAACAATTTTTCAACAAGATTGCTGTAGAGAAGCAAAATAGACAGAAAAAAATTGTAAAACGCAATCGCAAACATATGCACTCATAACAGGTGCGAAGTACTTGTAGATGCGGTCAGGTAGACTCACAGAACAAGAAGAGACTTTAAAATAAGTGTATATCGCAAGTGTTTAGTAAATAAGGTTTCAAAACATCTAAAGAACTGGTAGATGATGATATTGAAACGCAATTTTATCAATGACCTGAAATGATCCAGGTTGTTGATCAGAACCTGAAATAGTTTAGGTGCGTGACAATAAATGTGGACTAGTTAAGGTTTATGATATATATTTTCTTATAAATTTCCACCCGCGTCTTAAAATCCTCGTATGCATAGCTACAGCAACATAAACCGTCAAAAATAGTGATATATACAAAAATATTAATATGTATGAAAAATATACAAAAATAATAGGTGTTAATTTTTTCTGTTTGTTGATATTTTTTGTATACCTATTGTGCTTTGGAAAACATATTATTTGGTTTGTATTGTAAAGTATACAAACGAATCCGCAATTTACTGTAACAGTATTGAAAGTATTTATTTAAGTATACCCGCGAATGCCTTATGTTGCGACCCATGCGGACGTTTGCAGATTCCTTCGTCCATATTATAAGAACAAAGCTATTGTCCCGATGGTTTATTGATCGTGCGCCAGCGCAACCGTGAAATACGCAGTACGCAAATAAAATCTCTGAACGACATTATAAATATGACAACAGAAGGTGAATCTATATTTGCGAGAGAAAAGTTAATAATGCAGTTTTCTGTACATTTGTAAAGTCTGTCCCTATACTATAAGCGTGACAGGTGACAGATAGGTGACCGGTGATAATTTACAAGTTTAAATTTTCTGTCCTAGATAAACTACAATCAAATTAGACGTGATAAATTTTCATGGTCTAAAATTTACAAAATTGTTGACTTTTCATAACAAATTTACTTATTTTTTTTACATTTTCTCACGTCAGGTGACAGGTGACAATTTGGCGAGATAAATTTGTATTTGCTTTTTAAGAGAACGGATTGTCACGGGTACAGGGCACTAGTTCTACCTTAACTCTTCTTCTATCGTGAGGGGTAACGGGGTCAAACAACCCAATAACCCTTGGTGTCAGAGTTTTTTAACCTTTTCAATTATATTGACTTTTTTGCATTTTTTTTGGTATAAAACGACTTTTATCGGCTCCAAAGCAACTGGTGCACTTTTTATCATTACGATACATGATCCATAGCGAAAACTGCTCAAGCCAAGACCAGGCGTGCAGGGGGCCTAAAGAGATCTCCGATGAACCTATAGATACTATCGGCAACACAACTAACCCATTTAAGGGATCAACACTTTTGCTGGTTTTTCTTGGCATTTGTAGGATAGTTTGATGTGCTCGCGGTAGGTAGAGGCACCTATTTAGGTCAGTGCCAAATTTCCGCGATAAATGTTTTATTAAGGAATCCTAAATAAAAATATCTTTCTACCACTCTCCCTGTCGTTCTCTTCCCTGCTCTCCCTCTTACTCTATCTCCCGCTCTCCTTCTTCCCCGCTCTCCCACTCGCTCTCCATTCCGCTAACTCTCTCACTCTCCCTCTCGCTTTTTGTTACGCTCTCCCTCTCGCTTTCCCTCCCACTCTCCTTCCCTACACTCTCTCTCTTGCTCTTTCTCCCCTCTCTCCCTCTCGCTCTCTCTCCCACTCCCCCCGTCTCATTCTCCCTCTCGCTTTCCCTTCTCACCCGCTCTCCCAGTATCTCTCCCACTGTCTCTTCCACTCTTCCCCTCACTCTCTCTCCTGCTCTCCCTCTTGCTCTTTCTTCCGCTCTCCCTCTCCCTCACGCCCTTCCCCTCTCTCCCTCTCGCTCTTCCTCCCACTCACCCCCTCTCATTCTCCCTCTCGCTTTCCCTTCTCACCCGCTCTCCCAGTATCTCTCCCACGGTCTCTTCCTCTCTTCCCTTCACTCTCTCTCCCGCTCACTCTCCCGCTCTCCCTCTTGCTTTTTCTGTCGTTCATACAAGATAGATCTTGCTCTTCCTCCAGTTCGCGCTCTCTCCCGCCCTTTCTCGTACTCTCGCTTTCGGACGTCTCTCGCCACAAATCCTTTCTCAGCGGATGCTTTTATTGTATTAACTACCTGCATGCCAAATTACAGCCCGATTAGTCCAGTAGTTTAGGCTGTGCGTTGATAGATCAGCCTTTAAATTTATATATATAAAAAGCAAGGATATAATATGTTATCACAAATTATTTTCTTCTAATTATAGCTAAGTTCGTAATAATCAATACATACAGGTCTAGCAGCGTCACTACCAGTAGGTATCTAACGAAAATCTCTCAAAAAATTTATCGATATAGGAGCTCATTGAGCTAAAAAAAAGTTTTGCTGTTAATGAGTGGAATTCCGTATTCACTAAAATACCGCACAGTTTTATGTTGACAATAAAAGTCGCGTATGTACTTTTTGTTTTTCAACACATATCCCCAAAATACTGGTAAACCAATTTAGGTCTCTCCATGTGGCGAGTGTTTTGTGGTGGTGCCGGGCTTCGAACTTGGGACTTGTTACGCCGACTAATGAGTGACCGGGCCACTTCATTAGAGTCACAAAAAGGAACTCGGTCCTCTATGCATCTTGTATGAGACTCCGGCTAGTGCCACTATTCCGCCATCGTTTTATCTTCTGTTTATCACCGTCTACATCCACAGCTGCTTTAGTATTAACATTTGGTATTCCGTTAGCTATATTTACTTGCCTATGTATTTTTGAAATTCAGTGGAAGAACTTTTTATATTTAGTGTTAAACCGCGTATCGAAACGAGGATGATCAATGTATCCTTCTCTTTATAGGTTGTGATTTCAGAGCATTGAATATCGGCATACAAAACCAGTTTATATCATGCTCACAATACGTACCTAAGTCATGTACACAATAAAGAAAATGATTGGGTATTATTAGCTAGCCTATTTTTACCGGTAGTTCTATAAAAACAAAATACTTTCGCGTAAGATTTTATTTTACCCCTGCGTGTATCCAGAATAGTCCGTTTGTGTCGGTGTGAGCCAGTTAGTTTGGCGACAATATATTGCGTATTGTGCGGGTACAAATTGATAGGGTGCGTCACAGAGGCCGCCGCCGCCGCCGCCTCCGCGCTGTCACTCCGTCACTCCATAAAAGATCACCAACTTACATTTACCACCCGCCAACAACACTCCATAAATACATTGAGCGTAAATTCTGTTTTTGTAAACGCAAACATCAATTTGTTACATTAACTTCAAAAACTTTGATGTTCTCAAAGGTAAATAACATTTTAATGCTGCTATCATTTACATTTCATTACGTTTAATGAAGAAAAATTAAAAATACCTACTAAAAATTATGCTAAGTTTTCCGAAACTTAGTAACGGAACGCATTAGAAAAAAATGACGATGCTAGGGAATACTAGGGGAATGCTGACTCTGGCAGGTAAACTTTTTAGCCAATAGTATTAGTTATTATTATGATATGATAGACATATAAATACCTACAGAAATATAATCATACATTTTCAACTTTCATCGATAGCAATATCAAAGCAAACTATAACAATGGTTGTGAATGCAACCAATAAATACAATAAAGACACACTGGAAAAATGATCGGAATTATTGTAGACGAAACATTATTTATGCGAGTCGGGAATTGAACTCGCGACCCTGGCTACCGTGCCAGCGATGGTGGTCCACGCATGGTGCATACTCAGTTCTATATTTTCAAGACAAATATTTTTACACAATATATACTTAGATACGCCTATTTGACTGGCGAGGGAAGCAGAAAATATAGTAGTCTACTAGTCTTAACTATTCAGCTCGCTTAATTACTGGCATACTTACTTTATGCTTCTTTGATACTAGAGGAGACTATTGAGAATGATTCTATCCGAGTATGTCATAATTCCATCCAATAAATTTCAAGATTGCCTTCCATTTTTTGTATGTCGAGTACTTTTCGACTATTTGTTTTTTTGTATGGCACGTGGGGTATCAAATGAAAAAATCATATAAGACAATTATTTCAAAAATATATTGCATTTAATACATTATACATTTCTTAGCTGCCAGCATGGAAAAAAAATTAAGGTACATTTTTAAAACTTATCAAAGCATGATATGTTTTGGTCCTCTAGGTGTAAAATGGCTGACATAAGTTTTAATTAAAGTACTCACTATGAATGGTATTCCATATCCTGACATAAAGTATGCCAGTACTAAATGTGTTAAAGTTAAGCACCAAGACTACGAGGCAGCTTACATCAATACCTACTTGATCCAAGCTACCTCCATCTGCAATAATTCAGTGTTGAAATACATCCATGCATTAGTTAGTAGTAATGATTTATAAAAGCTTCCTACCTCTCGCCCTACAGGGATGTGCGATACGCAGTGCGGTGCAATAATCTAATCTATCTAATGGTGAGCCGAGAGTGCATTAAATATTGTCTGAGTTAGCGCGGGCTGCCGTTAAAGAAAATACGGAGTCACTTCAAAGTAACTTTTGGCGTAGGCAGTGCATCTGCGATTTTTGTTCTAGACGTGTCATTTTATAACTGAATTGACTTGAATACATCGGTATTTATGTAAAACAGTATTTCTTAACCTTTTAGTCCTTGGGGACCAGTTGACAAAATTTCGTACGTGCCACGGACCACCTCGTTACTCAATTGTTTTTTCTGTAAATATACAATAATCAAATTCAAGGAATTGAAGGATGCTAGTAGAGCGAACAAGACTTTCAGGTTAAAAAAGAAGAGAGTACCACACAGTGCTACAGCAACATTAAAGACACGTATTGCGAGCAAAGCGAGCTCCATTGTTCACGTGAATATACAAGAAAGAGACCACACAGCGCCACAGCAATTTGACAAGTATTGCGAGCGAAGCAAGCTCGACTTTTCACGCTAAAAAGAAGAGAGGAGCCACACAGCACTACGGTGACAATACGCGTATTGCGAGCGAAGCGAGCTCGATTTTTCACGTTAAAAAACAAAAGAAGAAGCATACAGTGCTACAACAATATGATATGCAATATTAACGCCGTGAGGCTCCACTCTTGCTTTTTTAACCCGAAAATTCTAATTCAATTCGCTCGCAATGCCTGTATAATTACAGTACTCTATAATACAATTGTCACCTCCTCATATCGAATATCCTTCTACTCGAAAACCTAGTGACATAATAGCTTAGCTAGCAAAGAGCACTGTCATATTGTCCAAGTTTCTAACTTGAAACGTGCTCATCCTATTCCTCTATGCAAATCTTTTACCTAGATGCTCCTGAGACGGCAAGCGTTTTATTTTTATAAGCATGTGTATTGCCAGTCTAGCAAATCAAATAATCTACTTAAGTGCTTACTTAGTATGTATGTTTAATAACCGTAAGATAAATTGAGGTTTTAGCAATCCCTTTGCTGGCTCCTGACTTCATTACTTCGCCACCTGATAACCGTTTGTCAATATATCAGTCCATTGGGTCACGAAGTATCCTTGATTTGGTTCTAATAACAGCTTGGCTAAACTGCATCCCTATTCTGTGCACCTACATCTAACTTTATATTTTGAATGATCGAGTAAAGGCGTGATATATGTATGGATGTAATTTTAAAGACGAAGTAAGATGAATTATCTACTATAATACTTTTATTTATTTTAGGGTAGCCGTCTTTTGGGCTATTATTGTTATTAAAACTTAGCTATGCTAGCTTAGGGCCTACACAAATAATACTTATATTGAGATTACTTGGAAATAAACGATCGAAATCTTGAAATATTGAATTACAGAATCTTGATCGCTAAAATTGAAATTAAAATGTTTGAATTATGCTATATACATCCATCCATATCGAGATGACGTCGCGAAAGACCCCGTCGTCACTGCTCTGGTACGACGATGTGGATGCATTTTGGTAAGGAATGGAGGCACATTAAAGAACAGGACGAAAATTAAGAGGGAAGCTTTTGGTCACAAATGGGACGATGTAGGATTAAGATAAGATTATGACATTAAATATTATCTGCGCTGGTTGTCATATTTTATCTCACTATTCATATGTGGAACTCGCGACTGAAAAACATTTTTAATTTATTTATACCTATGTGTTTTTACCTGAGTGAAGAGAATACGGCTGCTAGGATCAATAATTAATTATTCAGGCGATAGCAATCTTGGCGGACGGTATCAGTGCGCACATCTATTGTCTTGTTCTATTAGCATTTTCTAGTTATTTCCGACCATTCTAATCTTTTGCTGCGCGGAACGGATTTCGCTACATCGACCACTTATCTGATGATGGATAATTTGTTCGGAATCAGGCTGTAGAAACTTGCCTCATAATTTAGTACTTACTACATACATACATAAATATGCTTTTCTTTTAAATTAATTAACAAGAAATTTATAAAGACTGCACTCGGGAGTTAGTGCCGGTTATTTTTTTTATACCCGGCGTAGCAATGCACACGCTTCACTAAAATACCAAGCGTGCAATTACATATTACCTATGGTTTGGCTGTAAGCAAGGTAACCCTTTGCCGCCTTTTGCTCTATCCTTTCCTTTTCCTTCGCACACACACCGACTCGGAAGCAATCGTCACCGTTCGGAAGTGTTCGGATGTCAACGTGGCGCTCCCGCGGCTGCGTGAAAAAACAAAAGACTGTTGTGTGTGTACCGCTACTGCGTGCGCGTGCCTCAATTTTTCGCAAGCTTATAAATTGAACATAAATATTTAATAACCGCATAATTTAAGCAAACATCCAAACTATAATAGCCGCGAGTGTTTTCCAAACCTGTATAAAACTGTGAAGTGCAAAAATAAAAGCGTCGCTGGCACCCAAGCCGCGACGCCGTTCGAGGATCCGCCATATTCAGTCGGTGTGGTAAGTGAATTCCCTTTTCCTAAACCTAAAAGAGCAATAGGTCATAACAGTCTCCCATTCTTTTCTCTGCCATTAAACCAAATAATACAGTCCACAAAAGATTATTTTCTTGAAACCAGCGCCTTCAGCTATCGAACGCATCTTTCATACACCATATTTTTTGGTCCAATCGAACCGGATTCTTAGCAATCCGAGTTATTTCGCCTATATTTTGGTTATATTTCTCTATACAACATGTCCAAACCCGTTGATGAGACAGCAAAAGCCGCCGCAGTTCATGCAGAGGCCGAAAAGATGGCGGCTGAAGTTGACCGAAAATTGTCGTATTACGAATTGCAATCTTCCGCTTATTTTGCTCGCATGCAAGCTGTGTTTGATTCTATTCCCACATCCTCAGCCGACCAAACTATTATTGATAGTTTCTTAGCAAAGTGCGTTACCATTGATTACCTACGTTCTGAATATATTTCATGCATCCAAAAGAAGAATGATCTAGAGTCTCGTGTTAGGCCCAACTATGTTTTCAATTTTCAAGCCATATTCGCCTTTGATGACCTGTATAATAGGGTCAAATTTGAATGCGATCGCTTTCAATCCAAAACGCCACAAGTCGAGTCAAAGCCAATTTGCCCAGAGACTAGTCAGTCATATGTCAGTTTACCTCGATTGGAACTCGCCAGTTTTGATGGTGACATTCAAAAATGGCCGCTTTTCTATGAATCGTTTCGTTCAGTCATTCATGAAAACAAACGTTTAACTAACACGGAAAAAATGCAATATTTAGTAGGGAAATTGACAGGTAACGCTCTAAATATGTGCAGAGGCATTATGCCTACTGGTGACAACTATATAACACTTTGGAACGCATTGATAAACAAATATCAGGACACTCGCGCACTCGCAACCGCTTATCTCGATCAATTGCTAAAGTTAAAAAGTGTGAATACCGCCACACCCGCCGCTCTTGACGCATTTATCGATAAATATTCGACAACTATCGCCGCTTTAAAGCAGTTAAAAATAAATGAATTGGATGAGTTCATATTTTTGCACTTGGGTTTGAAATGTTTAGATCCAGAGACCGCTCGGGCATTCGAGATGTACAAAAGAGACGAGGGAGATTTTCCCAAGTCAAACGATTTGACGCAATTCGTGAGAGAACAATCTCGCATTCTAAGCCGCGCGAATTTAGGTAGTGCTAGCCACCCTGCGCCTCCTCCCGCACGCACATCTCGTAATGTACCTACTTTAGCCGCGCAACCGCACGCTCGCCCCGCTTGTAATTCGCAACAACCAAGGCCGTTTAAGACGTTTTTGAGTGTACAAAACGCTACTGATGATGACACTAATAAAAATTTGTGCCCATATTGTCAAAGTTCTACGCACAATCTTTATGCATGCCCGCTTTTTACGCCCTTATCGCCTCGCGATAGGTATAATTATGTTAAAGAAAAACGCCTTTGCATTAACTGTATGTCCGCTTTACATTCATCCCGCCAGTGTGGGAGCACGCGCCGGTGTAGATTCTGTGCAAATTTTCATCACAGCCTTCTACATTTTAAAGAAATGACTAACTCTCACTCGCCCGCTAATAATAATAACGCTAATGAGGGCTCGGCAGCCCCCCGCGCCGCTGCTGCGAATGCTCGCGCAGCCACAACCGCACCGCATTTTACTGATAACGCTAATCAACACAGTCTTAACACTTCGCATGCCACCGCCGCTACCGCACCCGCCGCACGCACGTACGCTCGCTCGCCCTCCCATGGTGGGGGAGGAAATTCGCATGGGGTTCCTATCGCCAAAGACAATCAAATATCGCTATGTGTGACTAACAAACCGCTAGAAGTGTTTTCTTTATCCCGCACGGTTTTACTAGGTACGGCCGTATGCCAGGCCTATGGACCTGACTCGCAGATTAATATTCCAGTACGTATTGTAGTGGACTCCGCTTCCATGAGGAACATCATGACCGAAGAATGCCGCTCACGTTTGAATTTACCGCTTTACCCCTCGCACGGAGCCAGGGTCTCAGGCCTAGGAGGTAATGAGACTGAAACCAAAGGTGTCACGTCTGTCATCTTAGTTTCACGCTTTGATGAAAATGAACGCTATGACATACACCCGTTTGTGGTTGACTGTATAACTGAAGAGTTACCCTGTGCGCCCATAGATATTTCTGAACTGTCATACCTACACGACTTACCTCTTGCGGACGATTCTTATCACGCTCCCGGTTCCATTGACATGATAGTAGGTAGCGACTTCTTTGCTCGCATATTGAAATCAAGAAAATTCAGTGGTAGTAGATCCGAGCCAGTAGGTATCGAAACCTCGTTCGGATACTTGGTTGTAGGTAACGCGCCGACTGCGACGGAGGTCATTGAACCTGAGGTCACACGCTCGTTCTTGTGTACATTTGAAAATTGCGTTTCGCGGTTTTTTGAAGTCGAGGAGATTCCTTCAAAAAACGTTTTATTGGACGCGGATGAACAACAATGCGAGGACATTTTCGAACAAACAACTACACGCGATTCCACGGGACGCTACGCAGTCGCGCTTCCTTTTAAAAAGGATCCTACTTGTTTAGGAAAGTCAGAGCACATTGCGAAACGTAGGTATTTATCTTTAGAACGAAAACTGCTCGCTAACCCCGATCTGAAATTTGAATACGACAAGATATTACGCGACTATCTGGACAAGAACTACATAGCTAAGGTCAATGACCTTGGTGGACCCGACGCTTCGCAATACCTCGTCGCTCATCACGCTGTTGTTCGCGGAGATAGGTTGACATCTAAAGTTCGCCAAGTTTTGGATTTTAGTATGAAAACAGATTCGGGTGTTTCTCTTAACGATTTGTTGTATACAGGTAAAAACCTACAATCTGACTTATTTCGCATTATTTTGAATTTTCGCTTGTTTCCCACCGCAATGAGTGCTGATATTAGGCAAATGTACCTACAAATTATAGTACAAGAGGCCTTCCGCAAATACCAACGCTTTTTCTATAGGTTTGATTCGAATGAACCGCTTCAAATTTACGAATTTAATCGCGTTACTTTTGGTATGTCAAGCAGCCCGTTTCTCGCAATGCGCACGTTGCGTCAGCTGATAAACGACGAACGTCAACGCTTCCCGCTTGCCGCTTCGGCATTGGACAAAGACTCTTTGTATATGGACGATTTTGCCTACAGCTGTTTGACATACGAAGAGGCATTAAACCTGTCCACCGAATTGATTCAACTATTCGCCGCTGGGGGATTTGAACTTGTGAAATTCGCTAGCAATTCTCCCGAGTTTTTAAACGCGATTCCCGAGGAAATCCGCGTTACTGAACTGGTTGACATCGGATCTGACGCGAACCTAAAAATTCTCGGTCTGCAATGGTCACCCGCTTCCGACAATTTTGTTTTTACTGTGTCGCGTGATGAGCGTGATTGTACTAAACGCAACATTCTGTCCACAGTCGCGCGCCTTTGGGATTTGATGGGATTTGTCGCGCCCGTAACGCTGCTTGCGAAACTTATCATCAAATCACTTTGGGAATCCGAAATTGGATGGGATGATGAACCCCCCTCACATGTGATCGATTTATGGCGGCGTTTTGTGTCTGAATTACCTTTATTGGAAAAAATTAAAATCCCGCGTTTCGTAGGTTTTCAACCGCAATTCGTACTGTCGATCTTAGCCTTTGGCGACGCAAGTGAGCGCGCATTTGGGGGAGTTGTATACCTACACGTGTTCTGCCCTTACACCAATAAGACTATGGTAAGCCTTGTGTGCGCCAAGTCGAAAGTGGCTCCCGCTAAAACCAAGGTTACGCTCGCGCGCTTGGAATTGTGCGCTGCACTTGTTGTGTCCAAGTTGGTGTGCACTGTCAAAGATACGTATACGTCACGTTGTCAAATTCACAACATACTTGCCTTTTCTGATAGTACCGTGACGTTAGCTTGGATTCATTCATCACCAGCACGTTGGCAAACTTACGTAGCGAACCGCGTTACGCAAATACAAGCGAATGTCGACCCGCGTAACTTTTATCACATCAAAGGTAGTGAGAACCCTGCGGATTGTTTGTCACGCGGATTGACACCCGCTCAGTTGGTTGACCATCCATTATGGTTCAATGGACCCGCTTTCGTTCATACGCCTATGAGTGAATGGCAGCTAGAAGATTTTAATCCGCAAATTGTTACTAACCCGCCGGAGCAGAAAACTGTAAAAATATTGTTAACTAAAGAAAGCAGACCAGTTACGCCGCTTTTATACGAATTAGCTCTTCGTATTTCCTCTTGGAAAAAACTGCTTCACATTGTCATTTACTTATATAGATTTATTAAAAAATTGCCAAGGAAATTGGAACTTTCTCACTTTCGTACCGCAGAGCTAGCTGTTTTCCGCGCTGTACAGGAAATACATTTCTCCTCTGAGTTGAAAATTATAAGCAATAATGGAACCTTACCGCGCTCCTTTGCAAAACTTAGTGTCTTTCTAGACGAAAAGGATAATTTATTGCGCGTGGGAGGTCGCCTAGTTCACTCGGAATTGGATTATGATAGTAAACACCCAATTTTACTCCCTTCACACGACCATGTCGTTAATCTTATTATAGATTATGAGCATAAGAAGAATCTTCATACTGGCTCTGGTCTTTTGCTTTCGATCCTACGACAAAAATATTGGATTTTCGGAGGTCGAAATGCAGTAAGAAAACGCGTTAATAACTGCAATTTATGCTTTAAAAATAAACCTTCTCCGCATTTTCCTTTAATGGGAGATCTACCACAATTCAGAGTTTGTGAAGTGAATAAGGCTTTTGTAGAAACTGGTTGCGACTACGCTGGTCCCATCAGAATAATACCTCATCGTCGTCGCGGAGTGCGCAGTATTAAGGCTTACATATGCCTGTTCATATGTTTGGTTACTCATGCCGTACATATTGAACTCTCATCTGATTTGTCCACACAGTCCTTTTTAAACGCGCTTACACGCTTTCTATCGCGTCGCGGCCCGGTCAGCTGTATGTACTCTGACCGTGGCACAAATTTCGTAGGTGCCAGATCACATCTGAAATCTTTATATGATTTGATTCGTTCACCTGAATATAACTCAGAGTTCTCAGCTGCATTACTTGAAAACCAAGTTGAATGGAGGATGAATCCTCCTTCAGCTCCCCATCACGGTGGAATATGGGAAAGTAATATCAAGTGTGTGAAAACTCATTTGAATAAAGTAGTTGGAGATCAACTTCTCACCTATGAGGAAATGCTCACTGTACTCACTCAGATAGAGGTTCTGTTAAATTCTCGTCCTCTATCAGTGTTGAGTTCTGATCCGACAGATCCTTTACCATTAACTCCGTCTCATTTTTTGACATTGACGCCTTTGAAGTCGCTTCCTCAAGCGGATTTATCTAATAACAAAACCCCGCGTCAACGCTTTCAATTAATTGACTCTATGGTTCAGTCATTCTGGAAGAGATGGCGAGTAGAATATTTGAACACTTTACAGAGCAGACAAAAATGGACTAAGAAGTCTGACTCCATTGAAAAGGGGACAGTTGTTCTAATAAAAACTGACAATGCTCCTCCGCTACAATGGCCAATAGGCATTATTATTGATACTTTCCCTGGAAAAGACGGAGTGGTGAGAGTGGCGGATGTAAAAACTAAAACTGGTGTCTATCGGCGCCCAGTGGTAAAACTTTGCCCTTTACCCAACCAATAACTCTACTAAATGTTGCACTTTTGTATATAACCTGTTTAAAAAAAAAAAAAAAAAAAAAAACTTTCTAGTTTCTACTCAATTTTGGTTTTGACTCGCTTGTGTGTAGTTATACCTTGTACGAGGTACGCATTTACGTCATAGATGACGTTTTCCCCCCAAAATTTAGCACGCTTTTCCCAACATTCTCTATTAACTTGGAGCGCTGTTTTTTGATATTTCTGGACTGTTGGTTTTGAAAGTGGATTACTCATCCCCTTTCAAGGTGGGGGAGAATGGTTTGGCTGTAAGCAAGGTAACCCTTTGCCGCCTTTTGCTCTATCCTTTCCTTTTCCTTCGCACACACACCGACTCGGAAGCAATCGTCACCGTTCGGAAGTGTTCGGATGTCAACGTGGCGCTCCCGCGGCTGCGTGAAAAAACAAAAGACTGTTGTGTGTGTACCGCTACTGCGTGCGCGTGCCTCAATTTTTCGCAAGCTTATAAATTGAACATAAATATTTAATAACCGCATAATTTAAGCAAACATCCAAACTATAATAGCCGCGAGTGTTTTCCAAACCTGTATAAAACTGTGAAGTGCAAAAATAAAAGCGTCGCTGGCACCCAAGCCGCGACGCCGTTCGAGGATCCGCCATATTCAGTCGGTGTGGTAAGTGAATTCCCTTTTCCTAAACCTAAAAGAGCAATAGGTCATAACAGTCTCCCATTCTTTTCTCTGCCATTAAACCAAATAATACAGTCCACAAAAGATTATTTTCTTGAAACCAGCGCCTTCAGCTATCGAACGCATCTTTCATACACCAACCTAGAAAAATAGTTTAGTTCATAATATTAATATAATACTCACAATAATACGTGCCTACTTGATTTTATCTTTGTGGTATCTCGATATGACGCCATGCTCTAGGTACAAGAAAACTGAACTCAGAGCCACTTTTGGCTCTGAGCTCTATTTATGAGAAAAACAACTTGACGCAATTTTTATTCGAAGAAAAATAAATGATTAACAGTATAGTATACAGGGAAACTACGAATCTATTGGTAGCTAACTAAGTACCTACTTACTTGTAGACATTGTTCAGTATTTGAGGTAAAACTTGTTAAAAAATACCTAACAATCTCATCACTCGCGGACAATGGACATAGACACGAATACCAAGTTTTTAAGACGATGCTAATCTAACTCGGCTACGCTTATCTATTGTACCTAATGGAATACTTATAAAACGAACGGAGAGCCGTAATTATGATCACTCGATCGAACTCATCATCAACAGCCTATTGTAGTCCACTGCTGGACATAGGCCTCTCCTAAAGCACGCCACTGAACCCGGTCTTCGGCTTTACTCCTCCAGTCACTGCCCGCAGCTTTGCGTATGTCGTCGCTCCACCTTGCCACAGGGCGTCCTGCGCTACGTTTGCCGATACGCGGTCTCCACTCAAGGACCAGCTTACCCCAGCGGTTATCGGTCCTTCGGCAGATATGACCAGCCCACTGCCACTTCAGCTTGCTAATACGTTGAGCTATGTCGGTCACTCTAGTTCTCTGTCGAATTACTTCGTTTCGGATACGATCCCTTAGAGAAACCCCGAGCATAGCTCTCTCCATAGCTCGCTGAGCGACTTTCAGTTGGTGGACCAGTCGTACCGTGAGTGTCCACGTTTCGGCTCCGTATGTCATGACAGGTAGGACGCACTGGTTGAAGACTTTCGTCTTAAGGCATTGCGGTATTGGCGACGAAAAGACTCGACGGAGTTTTCCGAATGCTGCCCAACCCAGCTGTATTCTTCTCTGGACTTCCTTCTCAAGGTTGTTTCTACCTAGTTGGAGCGTTTGCCCTAGGTAGACATACTGTTGAACAACTTCGAGTTGGATTCCATTTACGGCAATCGGTTCCGGATCAACGTGTTCGTTGAACATGACTTTGGTTTTATCCAAATTCATCCGGAGACCGATGCGGCGAGAAGAATCAGCTAGGTCATCCACCATTCGTTGTAGGTCTTGCAGCGTTTCTGCCATAATGACGATGTCGTCTGCAAATCGTAAGTGAGAGATGTACTTGCCGTTTATATTAATACCACGACCTTTCCAGTCCAGCGTCTTAAACATATCCTCCAGAGCGTTAGTGAACAGTTTCGGGGATATGACGTCCCCCTGTCTCACTCCTCGATGGAGATGGATAGGCTTAGTCCGCTGGTCCTGTACTTGTACGGTCATTGTGGCGGCTTCATACAGACATCTCATCACTTCGATGTATCGCCAGTCGACTTGGCAACGCTGCAAAGACTCCAGAACAGACCAGGTTTCGATGGAGTCGAAAGCTTTCTCATAGTCCACAAACGCTAAGCACAGGGGCCGATTGTACTCTTGAGACTTCTGTACAATCTGCCGTACCGTGTGAATGTGGTCTATGGTGCTATAACCCCTTCGAAACCCGGCCTGCTCGGGAGGCTGAAACTCATCGAGTCTTCGCGCAAGACGGTTCGTGATGACCCTGGAGAACAGTTTGTAAACATGGCTCAAAAGCGAAATCGGGCGGTAGTTCTTCAATAGGGTTTTGTCTCCTTTTTTGAAGAACAGTACCACCATGCTTCTGTGCCATGCCTGCGGAGTTCTCCCATGGAAGAGAACGGAGTTAAAGAGCTGTTGGAGCTGATCCAATAAGGGAGTTCCTCCAGCTTTTAGGAGCTCTGTCGTGATCCCGTCCTCCCCTGGGGCTTTTCCATTTTTTAACTGTTTCAGGGCCATTTCGATCTCGTCTCGGCTGATCTCGGGCAGGTCCTCGGTGAAGTGGCGTGTGAGGGTGGCTCTGCAATCCTCAGTATCGGGTACGGGCTTTGAAGCTTGCGAGGCGTAGAGCTTGCCATAGAAGTCTTCCACTTCCGACAGAACCTCCGGCTTGGATGCGACGACTTCCCCAGATTCAGTTGTCAGCTTCGTCAGGTGGCTCCTACCCAAAGGCCGTGCGAACACCTTTGGTCCCCGATTCTGCTCAATTGATTTTTCAATCAAGAGCGTGTTTGCGGATCGGAGATCACGTCGCACGAGCCTCTGGATGGTTTTGTTGCGCTCTTGACTTTTCGTCGAAGCTGACAATGGGTCTGTACGTCTCTCTTCCATTAAGCTGAGAGTTTCCGTCGAAAGTTTGGACTTTTTGCTCTTACGTCTAATCTCGCAGAACTTCGTCCCTTCATCCCTGAGAATTTCCACCACCTCTTCGAGTTTCTGGTCAACGTCATCTGTGGTTTCCAAGGCAGCGAATCGATTTTCCAATTTTAATTGGAAAGTTTCGGACCCTACCACGGTTTGGAGCAGATTCGGTCGGAGCGTGGACTTCACCAGGCGGGCTCTTTCAGCTTTGTAGTTAATATCCAGAGTGCCCTGAACAAGTCGGTGGTCGCTTCCGGTATTAAACCTGGTGACCACTGTGACATCCCTGAATATGCGCCGTTTGTCCGCGATGATGAAGTCTATCTCATTTTTCGTCACAGTATCGGGGCTTTGCCACGTCCACTTCCTTTTGGGCTTCTTTTTGTAGAATGAATTCATCAAAAAGAGGCCCTCTTTTTCGAGGAAGTTGACGAGCATTTGCCCCCTGTGATTTCTACTTCCAAAACCGTAGTTGCCCATACTCGATTCGCCGCAAGTCTGTACTCCCACTTTAGCGTTAAAGTCCCCCATAACAACGTTATAGTGAGCTTTGGAGGTGGTATGTAAGGCTCTGGAAATATCTTCATACATGCTTTCCACCTCCTCGTCCAAGTGTGTCGAGGTCGGTGCGTAAACCTGGATAACCTTGAGGCTGTACCTCTCGGTTAACTTAATTATGAGGTACGCAACCCTGTTCGACACACTTGATATCTCTACAACGTTGGCACAGAGAACCTTATTAACCAGAAATCCGACGCCACCTTGGGAGGGCTGATCTCCTTCTCGGTAATACAGAAGATGGCCCGATCCCAGAGTTATGGTGTCCTCCCCCTCTCTTCGGACTTCACATAACCCTAGAATGTGCCACCTTATGTGCTTCAGCTCCTCTTCTAATTGCGCCAGGTGTTCGTCCAGTCGTAACGTGCGTCCATTGAACGTAGCCAGGGTCAGTTTGGGTTGGCGGCCGATCGTGACCCGGTGATTCTTAGCACCCCCTGACCCGCCGTTACCATGACCGCCGCCTTGGCCAGGAATAGCGGGGCGGCCGGGGACTGGGGGCCTTGGTCCGATGGCTTGCTCCATAAAGGTTTGCCTTCAAAAGATAATCGCCCCGCCAGGCGTGCGTCTTGGCGATCGCAGGACGCAGCTCCTCGCACCGGTGATGCTGCTGCCCATCACCGGTCTGTGGCATTTAGCTACGCCATCATTTCGAAATGGTTATACCGCCATTTGTCGGTCGCCAGAGCCTCGTTCGCTGTTCGGCAGGATGCACCGCGGGCAGGTGAGGTTGGCTTGGAGCACTGAGCTGGTGTTTGTGCCCCCTTACACCCCGATCGAACTATTCCCTCATAAATCCCATATTATGTACGGGTACCTACATGGGTTTCAAAACACAAAAACACCGCCCCAGATAATAAATTATACCAACTTAAACACCCTGTGTCGCCCGGACTCACTTTGCACAAATAAAAAAACAATGAATACAAAACAAGTAATGACTAACAAAACTTTACCATAAATTTAAACTTAAAGAGGTGTTATAATTAATGTGAGCAACGTAAAAGGATGATCGTAAGAGGCCGGTTAATTTCATATCCCTTTGTGCGGGCGCAATGTCATAATTTGTATGGAATAAATACAATTTTCTGCACTCAAATAACCGTAGGCGACTTATGTATCTTTTTTTGTTTTGCTGATGCGAAAAAGCTATTATTAACGTGTTCCGTTTGTCAAACATTTACAGAATGAAATACACATGTGCGAGAATAGTTGGTAGATATGTAGGCAAGACTATATACCTAATGAATATCGAATAATTTTAATTTGAACATACACGCCATGCATTCTTTAGGTCTTGGTACCGTACAGGAAGAATACTGATATTCTTGTCTATCCACCGTAGTGATTATGGGAATACCGTTTAATTGGGGTCCAGTACTGGACTGTTAATGATGTAGTAGTAGTAGTTAGAATATAGGTCACTAATTTATACAGGGTGTTAGGAAAAGAATTAACTTTCTTTGAAAGGATGAGCCAGCCCATGAAACTGATCAACTTTTTCAAGGAACGTAGGTCGAAATATGAAAAAAGATTTGGAATACTAACTTGGTCAGTCGGTTGGTATATTTCGACCTATATTCCTTGGGAAAAGTTGTTCAGTTTCATTGGTTCATCCCTTGAAAGAAAGTTAGTACTTTTCCTAACACCCTGTATAAGTAGGTATCTATATAATAAATTCATAAACTTTGTATTTGTGACTTGCTTGCATATTCTCGGCGTTAGTAATCTGTACAGTTTAATTAAGACTTGCATCTGGCAGCATTAATCAACAGTTATTGTTCTGCAATTACTAGACTTCGTCGTAAACGTCATAACTTATTTATTTTATATCTTTCGAAAATCATTTAAATGTTTGGTATAACTTAATAATATAAAGTTATACTTAATTTATAGCAGACCTTATAAAATTTGTTTGACTTTCGCGCTTCTACAGATTATACTGTTTAAATCAAGTCTACGCGCAGAGTATTAACTACTGATGACGCAGCGCTAGTGTTACGTTCTGGCTCATTAGATGTATAAGCAAATAAATGAATTATGAATTATGATGTCCTTCTAAAGGTACGACCCGACGGGATCTTGGGGCACACTGTTTACAGAAAACCAACACATACTGATAGATATCTGCACGCACGCGTATAACTTGTCACCATCGTGGAATCCAGTGATATCAACCATTAAACCTCGTGTTTTATCGTGTGACCAATCCGCGATACTATTAGCGTAGTGTGCCGTGTTGTTCCAAACCCTTCACAAAACCAGGACGCGCGCTTCCAAATGAGGGTATTTTGATATCCTTACGACGCTGCTGCGGTCTTCACGTCGCTGCGTCATCAGTTGCTCTCGGGACCACGAGCGTTGTAACACGTCTCGAAACGTAGAAGTATGTTTATCAAGTTATCATTCTCCGCGTTGACCCCATTTAAACAGTATAAGACCTTATGAAAGCCATAAATAGGTACCTTCTACCTTCTCCTTATTTTATTATGAATTACCTAAATTTAAAAGATATCTTAAATATTATAAAATAATGATAGCATAACTTTCTGACACTAGGAACAATTGGTCATTGAACGACTCAATTTCCCACACGTAAAAGAAAGAGCACAACTCTTGGACATCTAGGTAATTAAGTCATTATTTAAATAATTTTTGTTAATGCAAATGTCTAATAGTTGGGGGCGTTAAAATGTATCACACGAGGCATAGCCGAGTCTGATAATAATAATTTGCCATGAGAATTCTAATACCTAATTATATGCAGTTGCGTAGGTAAGCTATTTTAAATACCCTCTAAACGTAAATTTTCATAAAATAAACGTGTTAAGTTGAAGTTCGAACAACGATTTTTATTATTTTTATCATGTTTGCCTACTGGACAGACAAAGGCATTAAAATCATTATAGTCTCGTCTTTAGTTTGTTCTAGATTTTAAATCTTTTTTTTCTTGGCAATAAGCAGGCCAGCACAAGAAACAAAGTACTTTCGTTTCATTTATGAAAAAATTAAAACTATGGATGGTGCTGAGTGCAAAAGAACATTTTCATAGGCAGAATTATTTTAAAGTAGATCTTTAAACAACTGGGTTCGAATACGTAAATAAATCCAAACATGAAGGAATACGTGTGGATAAAAATCATGAAGCCACAGTGAATATATGATGATATGATGATGATGATGAGTCGATGACATGTCTCGGTGTTAGACAGCAGTGATTGAAATTATTATTCAAAATTTGAATCCTTCCTCTTGTGGATCCCATTGTCTTGTTAAAATTCACATATGAATATTTTCTTTTAAAATAGGTTTCTTTATTACTAGCTGGCGTCATTGTTCTGAACTCAATGTTTCGATAATAAAATTTTATTATACTGCCCACTTACGGTGACAGACGCGTATCGGCCAATGGGCTCTTAGGCCTAATAGTCCAATCATTATAGTAAATACTGAATTGCTTTTATTCACAGCAGACTCTTGTTTTCTCTACAGCTTTTCTATGGTAATTTTAAAAATACTTTGAAATAAAAAAATAGTATAGCTACAGCGCTAGTAATTTAGCCCCAGAAACTGAATATCACCGTTTCTACAAATATGAAAAGGAAGCAATAAGTATTTTTGACGTGACAACTTGTTATAATTCGATGGAGCCGGCTGCATGCACCAAAAACATGACTCATGCAGCGAGACCGCGGAACGACAAAGCGTCAAAGAGGTACAATCGCCCTCCGCGTTCGGCAGCGTACAGCTATCAAACAAATAAAATTAATTTATTTTTTTGAAAAATGGAACCATTCCATCAGTATTTTCTTAAGTATGACGTTGTTACGTTGAACTATCGTCGGTAAACCGAGTTTACAGGCAACGAATTTTTTTGGTATTTTTGACGTGACTACGTCTTATAGGTAATTCGATGGAGCCTGGTGCACGCACCAAAAAATTACTCATGCGGCGTTACCTCGTCTCCTACTTCTGAAGCTTGATTAAAAATTGCAACTATTCCTTTAGTATTTTCTTATGACGTTGTCACATGCTACTATAACCAGTAAACAAACTTTGCAGATAACCGTTTTTTCCTACCTGATAAAAAAAATACATTTGTGCCAGTATAAAATGATTTCTTCTGCCAAATCTCAAGCAATGCTTTCAGTACTTATCCAGCTATACGCACGACTCATAGTGAAAGTTGCGAAAGACAAACCTAGACCCAATTATATTTCTTCGCTTCATCCTTCAGATATAATACACAAGGTAGTACTTTTAGTATCTGCACAACATTAAGAGATTTCATGGATTCGCTTCAATCCATATTTTATCGATTTTAATGCATAGCACAAGTTTTTATTCGTCCCTACCCCAACCCTAGCCAGCCTGCTCGCTCATTCTTTGTGTATTGCATCTTCGGATGAAGCGACTCATATAATATTGATCGAACTTCACTTGGCAAGTTCGTTTAATCATATATTATAGTCAACAGTGTAATAGATTAGATGCCGGCTTAGAATAGCGTCACCCCTCATCCTTCCCGCGGATGTCGTAAGAGGCGACTAAGGGACTCGAGAGTATTGGTGCATTACAATTTTTAGACGACAGGCTGACAACCTGTCACTATCGTAATAGACATGTTTTCTGAAACAACATTGGAAAACAATCCTCAAATATGTCAGACGTGGCGATAGCGACCATATTCTTTCGCAAGACGCAAGGGGTAAAGGCGTGATATATGTATGTATGTATATAAGTTAACTGGACCATAGTCCACAGAGGCTCACACCTTCCCGGTGTACTGCGTAATAAGTACATGCTTCTGATAACCCGCCGCGCCACCGATCTAGGGAACTTTAGATATCGGTAATAAACAGATGCATGCAGCGCTGGACACTAGAACACAGCATAAACAAATGAAACTGACTGCATACCTATATAGTTTTTTGTTTGTTTATATCCGTGTTATGTAAGTAGATAACTGTTTTAACTTTGTTTTAAGTTTTAAGTTTCCTTTCATTGTTCACCACAATTTCATCTATTTTTATTCTAACTTTTGAGATTTTGCTCTTTTTCATCGTATTTATTTGTCTGACACCTAGATCAGGTACCTGATGAAAGTAGAGGTAGATATTGATAAAGTGAATAGTGGACTCTATTAATTATTTTTGAATTTCCGGAAAAATTTATCAACAGAGCAAAACACTAAAGAACTCAGATTATTTATACAAGTACCTATTTCTTAGTTGAATCTTTTACGATAGACATTTTGGTCATCCTCATGACCACTCATATAGTTCAACTTGCAAGAGATATTTAATGTTTTTATCATTGGTGTGAACAATATCTGTTTTCATGGCTCCTTGGAATGACCTTTAATCTATAACAATCTCAGTTGCACAATCCCATGATGGCGGCAGTTAGCAATTAAGTGATTACAATCATTTTAATAATCAACAATGGATATTCAAATTCAACAATGTTCTATTTAAAATTGTATTTATTATTAATAATTGTATTTATTAATATAGTACGGCATATGTGGTTGTGAAATGAGCGTATATTTGCATACAAGTATTTGTTGCATTTCTGGTCATGTCTGAATTAGTAGTCTCGTTAGAAATAATTTTTATTGAAAAACTTTACTCAGAATTACCAACCAGTGCTCCTTACCTTATATCGTTTCCATTAGTGATTGGAAACAATATGGTCAATCTGGTGGAGGAATTCAGCGGGCAATGCTGATTGCCCATCTAATCCCAGTTAGCACGTACTCCCTGCGCGCACGCACCGCGCCGGTAGCGGCCTGCTCGATCAATCGTTTGCGTACACTCAGCTGCGAAATCACATAAAAAGAAGACGGCGTCAGAAAAATAACATTCCTTTCAATATATGATTGACAAAGATTATCGAATAAATATAAATGTGTGTACCGATTTACACACAAATTTTAGTTAAATCTGTTGATACCTGACTGCAACAACTTTATGTCATATACAGAATAATTCCAATTGTTTCAGTTTACATTTAAAAATTGGTCTAGCTGCGCCGTATCAGGTTGTATTGTAGGTATGTAATAATATGACAGAGAAAACACCCGCTAAAATATTTTGATGTCCCCAACGCAACCTTAAGATTTTCCCTTAACAAGAAATGCATAAAATCCTTCATTGAATACAATTCCTAAAATGCGTGAAATAAATTATATTAGATACATTTCCTAGGAAATTAATACATTTCCTTAATAGCAATAGGAAATGTATAAAGGAATGCTTTCTGTAATAAATAAAACACAACCTAACCTAACTAAACCAAACCTTGTCTCCGTCACCTAACCTACCGTAAGCTAACCTAACATTTCGTTGAGACAATCCAGTAACAATCATAATCCGGCTGTTGGTCAAGTTAGGTTAGGTTAGGTTTGGTTAGTTCAGATTAGGTTAGGTTCTGTTTTATTAAAGAAAGCATTATTCTATACATCTATACAGATATCGAAATTGTATACAACTCCTATAAAATATATATTCCTACAAATAAATATGTATGTTCTACTAGGATGACGGTCGAATGAAGTCTACAACTTTGCCATTTCTGGATTTTAGCCAATATCTAGAGCTTCGGCCGAATTACTGATCCTGACATCTTACATTTCCTAGGATACGACTGAATTACGAACAATATTTAATGAATTTACTAAAATAATGGCGCCGAAATTGTATACATTTCCTAGGAATTGAATACAGTTCCTGAATTTCATATATTTCCGGTAAAATATACAAAAAAGTTACCACACATTATACCTTCCTCAATTTCACTATCCATGAGAAATAAGATGAAATGAATAAAATTGCAGTACTTACTCCAGTCGCATTACTATAAATAATACCAGTGATTGTTTCAATCTCAACAAATCAGTCGGCATTCGGCAGCCGCCCACTTAGGGTTGCCAACGCACCGCTGCTAATGCAAAAAGCCTTACTGCCTACATAGTCTACAAATTGATAAACAAACTGAATTGAAGATACACATATATATCTTATTTCTCGAATAATTGGTAGTATTTTTAAACAAAGTTTTTTTTATATATTTCTTATGTTATATATTTATTATTGTCTAACGACCCGATGAACCCCTGTCAGAATTTTTCAACCGCCCTCTACAATTAGCAGGCTTCTGACATCGTTGTGAAACGCCCGCCGTCTAAGTGATCATAGACAGCATCCGTGACCTACGGCTTAACGTGCCATCTGAAACACGGAACCATCTTACTTACGGACAATCGGGTGGTTCAGCCCGCAAAGTCCTAACCAGACTGGGAACAAATTCACAAAGTGATAAATATTAACTTTGTGAGTGACCCACCGAGGACCGAACCCGGAACCTTCTGCGTTAATGGCCGTTGCACTACCACTGCGCCACATCGGTCGTCAACAAAGTAACAGTGTAATTAATAGTTTGCAGATTAAAAATTACAGCTTCACATGATCACATTAGACATTTTGTGAAAACAGAAATTATTATTTTTTGTTAGACAAATCTTCAATTAGTCTTATTTTCATATCGGAAATCCAATCTCACCCAATAATGTAATCGGCATTTTAGTAAATAATTAAGTTTTCATTGTGTTTTTAATGAAATGCGTTAATGAAAGGCTTGTGTCCACTAAGAATAAATCGGATAGATTTTAGTTTCTAATTATAGACCATGACATGAAGATTGCAAAAAACTAAATTTTAAATTGTAAGAAATATGGATTATAAATAATATACCATAATCATACTTTTAAGCACGGCACGACTAACTCAACGTTGTTGTTTTGATTGACATTTAGGGCGTGACGTCATTCAAGACGTATGTTCATAGTATGTTGTACACGTCAACTTGCTCACTTTATGCCATCTCATTACCCGAGGTCTGCTGGAAGAGATTTCTTTTTAGAAATAAGTTGACCTGTTGTGTATTGTTCTTAATGTTATGTCCTTTGTGTTCTATTGTGTACAATAAACGGTTAAATAAAATACATAAAAATAAGACGCCTTGACAGTCTTGGGTGTTTTCGAAGAAAATTTTATTTTAAATTAAAGAACGTAATATTTTATTATTATCTGATTGATATTAACAATAATAAATAGTTATTTTGCTAAACTAATGAAGAAAGTAAAATAATAACCATTTTCTAAATTTAGTTAACAAGCCTATTGAATTTTTTTTTTCTACACGCTAAGTGCCTACCCTACTAACCTCTAATTGTATTGAATTCCCACTCGTGTAGGCAAACCGAGGCGATGAAATTCTAAATCTGCTTTAAAAAACTTAATATATTGATCAACGTATACTTATAAATATTACGTGCCATTTAACCCCACAATGAAGCAGCCGGTCGCTCTGTACGATTACAGGGAAAGTCTCGAACACCTCGTTACAAGCTAACATAATAATCGCAATTTGCTATTACCTACAGGCCACACATAATCTGGGAGGTCACCATGATGCCCTAGCTCACTTGCAACTTGCTCATCTTCATGCTTTGCTCCTTGTCTCGTAAACGTAGATCACACAAAGAGGAACAAGAACAGAACATACCCTTGGAGGTTGGTGCAGGATGTGAGTGTATGTTGGTACGAGTGGTGAACATTTTGACGCTGACAGGCACTTGCGATGAGTTACCGTGAAGATAATGTGTGCGGGCAGCTCCACCGTGGATAATATTTCTAAAATTACAGACAAGGTTGTTGGACTATGGGACGTGTAGTATATAAATGAGATCTTGTTGGGATTATGGAAAAGAGAGAGAAATATTGATAACTTTTAGATGACTCATGTATCACTGTAGTGACAGGTTGTCAGCCTGTCGCCTAAAATTGTAACACACATGAAACCCTCGAGTCCCATAGTTGCCTCTTACAACACCCGCGGAAAGAAAAGGGGTGATGCTATTCTAAGCCGGCATCACACGGTTATTACGGTATGAAACCACATACATATAAAATTACAATTCAGATGATATTTGAATGTGACTTAACCAAGGATTCGGGCCAGCTTCGCCTTCGGGTTGCAGAGGTCAGATGGCAGTTCTCTGTCTAAAAACTTGTTTTACGTCAAATCCCCTAGTTTAGGTAGCCGACCCCGACAGAGAACAGGATAAGGCAAGGAGAATGATGATGTTGATTGAAACTCAGTAACGCCGTACGAATGTCCCTTACAAGACCGTGGAATGTTCCTTTATGGTCTTTCACTAATCGGAACATTATTGTATAATAGATTTGCTATAAACATTTGCAAAAAGCACATTTTATTTTAAATACTGTACACTTGTTTTTCCTTTTTTCAAAAATAAGCTTCTGATACCAAACGAATTAAGATCATCTTAATAAAGCATAAGCTCCCAGCTTTGACCAATTATTATTGAGGTATGCACAAAGTAAATACATACATATTACATATCTATGTAACATAAAGGGACTAAAAAATATTGAGAACCTAATTTGCATAGAGTGCGAGGTCGCGAGGTTGTTAGGACAAAAATAAATATACGCGTGTACGAGAAATGTAAAAATAAACAAGTGCATGTACTCTTCAAACACCTGACAGTCCCATTACCGCGTAGTATCAGCGCACAGTGCGCCGACGTCCACGGTCAGTGGATACAAATTATAGTTACAGAAAAATACAAGATGTTCCCCTTGGATTGATATTATTTTATTATTCCTGTTTCTAATGTTAAATTTCAAACAAATTTATATCATTCATTATATTCTTATAATTTGACTTATGTGCTGATTTTGAATTGAGATACTTATCTAGTGACATGGAATAATTACTGAAATCAGTTCAACATTATCATTTTCTCATTGCCAACTTATCCGCATTTCTCACAAATTCGTCTCACTCGTAACTAACAGTGTCATCAGATACCTACTGGTAAGTGACCTGCTACTTGTAGAAGGCGGTTGAAAAATTCTGACACTGGGGTTCATCGGGTCATTGATCGACTAGGTGTCCTACACGGAAAGAAGAAGAGCAGATAAGTAAACTACCTGTAAAATATTGTTTTCGTATTTCGCGAAGTATAATGTATGTCTCATCCAGGTGTAGATTTGGCCCAGTGTGCGCGATCACCTCTCACCTGGCGGACAGCGGTCGAGCTCACCGCTTGACACGCAATTAAATAATGCTCCAAGTATTCACACTAAATTCAATATCTCCCAGCGAACTCTTTCAGATCTACGATCCTTATGATCCTTCTGCAGCTACTACGGGAACTCGAAAGCTATTAAAGATACAGTCTTATATCTTATAAAAAGCGCTAAAAGTTACACTAATAGGCAGATAGTCGGTTAGATATTACGTTAATTTATTACAGTGCAGTTTGATATCATAGATTGTTTTAGGGTTTCAAAATGTGGGTTAGAACTTTTAAAAAATTTAGGGTATCTAGTTTTCGTGTTTCTTATTTCTTTAGACAAATAAGCTCCAATTTTATATTTAAATAATGTGTCCCTAGACAATGATCGTGGTAGGGGCGCGTGTACGGCGTCCGCGCAATTCAAGAACAGTTGTAACTGAACACGCTTTGTTTTCTTAGACAGTTCCCACCGCGAATCTAATTGAGTGTCGGTTCAACGAAATATCGTGTTCGCACACCATTTTTATATCACTTTATAATCAGTACTGGGGTGAGAAAAATGAAAAAAGTGCTTTGAATCTTATTTAGATACAATAGTGAATTGTAAAACTATCATAACACTGACTGGTATGTTGCACTTCGAATGAAACCATACAATAACTCTGTCGAAAATAGTGCAAAGAGGCTTAACGATGTCATAGGTAAGTACTAGCAAATAATAATAACTATAGCTAACCGGTATAAGTTATACCTAGTTACACTGTAGAATATTATGTGCATGTTTGTACGTTTACATACCTATTTATAACCTTTTAATTTACACATATACCAACATCGTGACATGAACGCACAATTCACGTCATTCTAGCCATTACTGTAAGTCAAAATGGCGGGCAACTATCAAAGGGAAAGCTCTGCGGCTCTCACATCATTCTCATGGAGCTTTTCATCTGCCACATGACGACGACCTCGCCGAAGGTAACCACTGCTTGAATATAACGAGAAAACTGAGTGGAAATGCCAGCAACACTGCGATGGACGACAAAATGAGTGCCTACGGCTGCGCTGCTTTAGGCTAAGACTAGAACAGAAACGTTTGCAACCATAGACAAACTTTTGAATAAGGTACACTCTTACAGACACTACAAGATTATTTCAGTTCAGGAGAAAAGTCAAATTATCAATTTAGGAAGATTGTTTTTGTGTGGCAACGTTAACTTGTGCTGGTCAACATTTAGGCCAAATAAAAATTAATGAGCAAAACTAATTTCTTTACACCTTACGATTGAAGTCTAATGGTTCATTAGTTATTGATCATAAGTGCAACTAAAGGCTGTGTAGTAATTTAATTTGAGCACTAGTAGTAGAATAACGGTAACGAAGTACGGCTAAACTATACGATGTACGGAAATAGCTTCGTAGCAAAAGTTTGTGTGAAGGAAGATCCTTAATTTCGCTGCTCAAGCTATGAACAAAACGGCCTGGCGGTATTTGCTATTGCCTTTGACGGAAGTCTACTCGTATTTTTTTATCCACACGCTGCTGTTGACTCTAAAATGTATAGGACTTCTTGGTTTTTACTGAATTTGTGATTTATGAATGTGTGAATATATCCCGATCTTCAGTTATCACAATGTTAATAGAATTTGGGATTAGTCTACTTCGCAGAATTTATATCCTTAGAAGTAAACATTTTACGCTTTCAATAATTTTGCTACAACTGGCATTAAAAGGCGGAAAGTTGAAGAAATAGAGAGAACAACTGGAAAGCGAGGGAAAACTGGAAATTTTGTGGAAATTTTATTACGCAGTGCTGTCGCAGCGTCGTCCGTCGAGTGCGGTTTTAGCATTAGGGGTCACGTTTCTAGTATGGGTCTGACAGACCGCTGCGATATTTTAGAGCTCCGTGCGTTAAGAGTGGGATCCGCATTAATGGGAATATGGGTTAGTATTTAGCACACTCTTAAATGAAAAACCGAAGATGATCGATATATTATAATCACATTTTTATATTCAATAGGTAACATCTTTTACATTTGTTCGTCTTCCAAATAATTATTGTACAACACTAATGAATAATATTTAATTTGAAGTAAGTATGCAACATGGAAAAATGTTATCGTTATATAGTTTATAATTGCCTTGAAAGTGCAGTTAAGATAAATCATTTACCAAACATAATGTGTTACGTAAAGATAGTATGGTAGGAACCTATAATATACCTACAATATCTATATACGTAATTAACATAGTGTTTTGAAGGATTTGAAGATAAGTTATTAAAAGGTTTTATTGCTTTGCCGATTATAAACAAATAAATAAATTTGCTATTCACCAAATCAATTTTGGTTTACCTAAACCCGAAACCAATTGGGGCACACTTTGATTTCCCTCACAAAACCACTCATTAAATTATTGTTAATTTTTGTGCTACTTAATAACGTATAAATAATAATTTAAAATTTTTGACCGTAGTCTATCACGGCTTCGGAATATGTTACCAATTTTAAAAATTGTTACTATCTAACTACGTCAGACTCAAATTATGGCGAACTAGCAAAGAATTGTCTACATAAATAAGTACTTAGTTAAATTAAATAGTTTATCTCACTTTTATTATCACACCCAATTTTTTCAAAGTTATTATAAAAAGAACTAATATTGTCAATGGCACCATAATTTTCACTTCTTACTCAGTACTTACAGTTTTAGCAAACCAAAAACACATACTTATCTATATAGACCTATTTAATAACATCAAAGAAATTACTTGTGCGTCTTAAAGATTATTATACGAGTAAGCTACACCAATTTATAAAGAAAGTAAGTATTGCAGAAAGCAAAATTTCACGTAGACAGTATTTATTCAATAAAAGGAAATACTAAGGATCATCTGAAATTGTATGCTATTAAAAATATAATGAATGTCCTGGAAATCGTAAGAAACATTCGTCCAATAAAGCTCTTTGAGCACATTAGTTAAAAAAACGTGAGCCACTCTCCAAGGCGAGTGATACGTTGTTGCAGCCCCATCAATTTCTTTACCTACCTAAATTTAACCTTCCTATGAACCTTCTATAATTTTTGGAAATATAAAGCCAAATTTTAATAAAGCTTAATTCATTGCATGAACTTGCGTTGTCATAGTTTTTCACAGCTCTCCTTAAATAAACATTACTTTGATCACACAAATACAATAATTTATACACATTGTATTTTCTTTGATTATTACATTCATTTGTGACAAACTTTAATTTAAAGACAACAATATAACAGAAGTTATGATAGAACACCAAAATTTAGTATGTATGTGTACGTTCTCTAATACACACTTATTTCGAAAGAAATGTCTAAACAACATCTACTTATTTTTAGCACTAAGTAATAGACAAATGACATCAACTTAGACTATAATCAATTCCTTAATTCCCCTATTGCATTTCAAAGTATTAGGCATATCATGTTTGGCGTTACCGATTTTATCACTAATGTATAATAATTATTATAAGTGTTGATACATAGGTGTATGTATACTTACAATAAAAAATGTTCAGCTGGGCACCGTGTGTTATTCAAAGGTACATGAACATAATTAAAACGTATATGATATCGAAAAAGTGAAAATAAAAGGATAATGTGCCTTGAGTGTTGTCTTACATATCATAAAACTACAATATCGGATAGATTCCACTACATTTGGAAGATCTCATTTTTCTACATACGTAATTATCATATAAAGGCCGAAATTTATTAAGTACACGTATTTATTCTTAATTAAAAGAGTTGGTGATGATTAGAACGGTCTGTGAACTTCATATATAATTAATAATTTTACATTCCTATTACATATTCTAACCAACAGCAAAGCACAGATGAATCTTAATATAACTATCATTTTTAAATTATTCTGTCATCAGATCATAGTTTTATCTGCTTTACGAAATAATTCTTATATATTGCATGCATTTATACCTACCTATTCTGTAATAAAGTATGCTTTATTATAAAATGAAACTTTACAACCAAGTTCACGGACATTCTAATGTGTAATTTTCTAATATCTACAGTATATTTCGTTGAATAAATAGGTATTGGCATTCACATCTTTTTTGAACGAGAATTAATTTTACATCCAATTGAATACTTAAGTAATTGCGATGCATTTATATAATTCAATCACTAGTTATAAGTAATCAGTATAGATCTAAGAAAGGCACGCAAATGAATTGTAGATAAAGTCTTGTTTTAATCTGAATTATTTTACTTGGCTTCGAAAAGCATAGGTACCCCTAAACAATCATTAATTTTATGAAAATTTATTTTGTTCCTTTACCACTTTCAATCTTAAAACAAATAAACTTTTTTATCGATCAAATATCTTATTCCCTACAGAAACATGTGTTTTAGTACTTACACACGTACTAAACTAATTATCTGCATTTAAAAGTGGCCTCCACATTTTTGTAGTGGGTAGTCGTATCAATTTCACAATATTAGGTGACTGAACGTTTTTATTAGTACTCAAGCTATATCTACTGAATACCATACGGTTGTTTGATAATTGTAAAATATATTATGCACTCTTATTGTAGGTAAATATCTTCGCACTTGAAGTGGAACCCAGCGGATGCGACGAACAAATATTTACATATATTTTCCTGAAACCATAAATTTGTATTAATAGGTGTCCATATAAGTAGGTATCATAACTATTTTTACATATCCAAGAATACATTACCAATAGAGCAAACTTTGCACTTTTGTGAAACATTTTTTTTTAATATAAAACGGTGGTGTGAAGAATCTGAATGTTTTTCATTGCATTACATAAAAAATAATTATTCTATTTACGTGTTTGTGTTGCTGGACTGCATAATAAATAATAGGATTATTGTGAAAAAAGAGCGGCAATGATCAAAATGTATATAGTAAGTAAGAAAATTTTACAATATTGCCTATATTTTACTCAGCGTTTAGCAAAAAATTCAAACTAAATGTTATGGGGTTTTGCTTTTTGTGAATATTATGATACTTCATGTTGTGTCGATAATGTTTATATGTTGATTTTAATGTGATTTTCATATGGTGTGGAAATATTTACTTATTCTTTCTTATAATTTAACACCGAAGTGACGTATTTTCAATAATTTACTTAAGTAAGTTAGTAGACCTACTTTATACTAAATTAGAACTTAGGAGCAGGGGGTGAAACCAGTGGGTTGTTCATATATATATATATTATAATAATTTAACTATACAATACAGGCAATACAATAACTGTAGCAAGCTTATTACTCAAGCTCAACATGCTAAGCGAAGAAGGTATAATGGAACGAGTTATTTTTATATTACTTACAATGAGGAGTAGGCAAAGTGGAATTGGTGGTAGGCACCATCGCAGCCACGCCACTCAAAGATGGTGTACCACGGTACCGAACTAACCAAACATTTGTTTAATGTTATCACCTGCAAACAGCCGTAAGCGGAACATATGCATGGAAGCGACTAACTACCCTCGCCTCGCCATCCTCCCTCACGTCTCGTACCCACGTTCGAGTACCATTACGCAAAAACAAACTCGATATTGGTAATCTTGTTGGAAGTACATCCATTGTTATTGAAAAAAACAAAAGATTATATATTTTAATATGAGCAATTATTTAAGGCGCATTACAATGTGGTATTGGTATAATTTTAATGATTGAGCACTAAAATACTTCCAATTAATTATTTCTTAATGAAAATACTAATTTCAATATTAAAACACTTTAAAGGATACAGGACGTGGTGAGACTTTTTAAGCTATTAAGAACTTATTCTCTCCAGAAAGAAGAGTAAAGATATGACAGGGTTATACAAAGATTACGTGATTCACGAATCTTCAAGAATAAATATCATTTAATCTAAACACAACATTCGCTAAAGGATACATGAAGAATAATAGACACCAAACGAATGGTAGAACAATGTCAGATGCAGTCTAACAGCCAATTATTCAGCACTTTATTAGCAGCAGCTGATACCTGTGATATACTCTTAATTTTGACAAAAGGTTTCTGCAGAGTATATCCTCAAGTCTCAACTTGGAATTATTGTTCGTTTAGGAACTCACTCTAATTTAATAATTTCTAAGTTTCAGTTACTTTTACAACATCAATATTATTGAAGCAAAAAATAAGCTATAACTTACCGAACAGCAGTCCTATTATAACGATACCAATCACTCCCATTATTATCATCATCTGCAAAACAATGTGGTGTTATTGATGATAATCGTTACAAAACAACATAACTAGTAAAACAAATATATTTTTTCTACCTTTAAATTCTGAAGCCAAAACTTGTTCTTCAAACTTTTTGCTTGTTGTTCGAACTGCGAGGCTCCTTGCTGGAGAGCATCTATAGAATGATAAAAAACATTTAGTATAGATAGTAAATTTTGAAATATAACAATAACTTATCACTGAATTTAGCAAATATTACTCGTACTGACTCTTGCAGTTGGTTTACTGTCTCTACACCTAAAGACAAATTTTAAAAATGATAATCAATGATCATCATTATGACAAACATCCTTAGTATCTATCAAACTTGTATCTTATATTTGTTTGTACCTGCTCTATCATCCAGTTCTGAAAGCTTTGCGTCTCTATCCAGCACTTTCTCCACATTGGTTTTCATTATGTCGACTACCTAAAAATAAACATGTAACTATAAAATACCACTTTCATATACACATCTATTTTATAAATCGGCGAGAACATTGATGGGTAAAGTTGAAAATTCGGACCAAACACTTTGTTTGAGCAATTTGCACGCTGGTAGGTTTCCTTTTGTTCCATTATCCGCGTTTACTCTCCACCAACGGACCGTATGATTTTCCGGGAATTCATTGTGGATATTCCCACGTGCACAAGCTACTGTAGTTCAGTCATTTAAATGAAGCTGCATTTTTATTAAAGGTTTGAAAGGAATTTGTTTGCGTAGGACTATACAATTATGCTTGGTTATTATATATGTAAATAGGGCATTCAACATAAATAAATAAGAAGGTACTTATTTTTTATATTTGTACTTCATATGAAACTTTGTACTTGTCATTAGGAAGACAAAAATATATTTTTTTTAATTAGTTTAGTATGCATTGGTAATTAAGATCCAGATATTAGATAGCTATTATTAGATCCAGGCAGATATTAATCTATAAAAGCCGATATTTACCTCATCGACCTGCGCCTGCGTCTGCTGTAAACGGCGCTGTGCAGCTATCTGCTGCATGGTCCGAGGTCCTCCGATGATCTCTCCATCGGGTCCAGTCTCTGGCTCCACGGGTGCTGGGGGTCCACCTCCTTCGGCAGCCCTACCCAACACACAAAACATGCCTTAATATGTGTGGTAACTTAAAGCCACAGATACGAAACAAATGCTATCTTAGACAACACATCATAATTTGAAACTTAATGCAGCATTGCAATTTGTATTTGACTATTTTGGCCAATATTTATGAGAAACTGTGAACGCATAGATAACTTATGATATATAAATAAATAGCATTTTTTTAAACGTTCGTTGACTGATTGGGAAGCCATTTCGCGTAGCTGCTTTTCGTAGTGTGAGCATGTTTTTACACAAGGTTCTTAGAAAATCCCAAAGTAAACTACGCTTTATGAGAAAAGCTTTCGATTCAATAAATGTGAAATGTTATCAGACGCAGGTTGGTTGGATTTGAAAGAAAGTGGAAAATGTTTTCGAAAGAGCTAAGGCTCAGGCATTTTAGTAATTTCATTTCACAGGTTTGTATATATATATATTTTTATTCTGGTTCATGCGTGAACTTGTTAGGGCTTAGATACAGCAAAATAACCATTGATATCATTTATTTGTACAGGAAAGGTTTAGAACCAACCGATACATGTGCGCAAATTCATGAAAATGATTAAACTAATGGTATGATAGAAATTGAATCCTGCTACGATATACTTTTCATGGTAACTGCAACGTAGCTTTTTAAATTTTGTACTGTGAGAGTTAGGTGGATTACACACTTAACGCACGACGGACCGCTAAAATATCGCAGCGTTCTGTCACATCCATATTAGAAATGTCAATCCCCATACTAAAACCACTCAACCACTGACGACGCAGCGCTATCGCCGCGAAGCTACAACCCGAAGGCTAAGCTGGCCCAAATCCTAGGCTAAATCACTTTCAAATAACTGAATTAAAATTTTATTTGAATATGGCTTTTATCACGATATTTCCTCCACCCTAAGAGCAGTCGATAAATGTACGTGAGTAAAAACACATTGGTACATGGCAAGGATCGAACTAGGGTCTAATGATTGTAAAACCGGTGTCCTAACCGATTTGCTACCGACGTTCTACCTACCATATCTATCTACACCTATTTGAAACACACTTCTAACGCAAGGTGAAGTTTCTAGCTTGTATCCTTGACATTGCAAACGAGTATGATTAGGTACAGCATGGGAAATGGCACATGTCCTCGCAATTTGAATATTAAAGTATATTTTTTCATGCCAATATGAGTTTCAACTATGAAGATCGTAGCTATTCTTTTAGTATTACACATATTCTGGCTAGGTGGAGTTCAGGGTAATCGATAAAAATCGGGCAATATGCCAACTGAGATCACAGTAGCTTAGGAACCCGTGAGTACTAACACAAAAATGGAAATACATAATGAAGGAAACAAATGACTGAAATTCATATTACGCTATCACAAATTAAATGATAAAGGCTGATAGATATTTTATACTATTGTCACAGTGAAAATCGGACTACACTCAATAAAATTATGACGAAAACAGAATTATTCTACAAACGATAAGTATAAAGTAATTTCCGGTGGCTCGAATGTAAAACATTTTATATTATTTACAGGTAAGCTGAGTATTACAAGTTAATTAACAATTTAAGCACAAACGGTTTTAATAATGGAAAATACGGAGCGTTCTTTAACAAATTCATGAATTTATATTTACGCTCAACAATTCGCTGGTGCTACAAATACATATTAACACAACACTCACTTTATTTTTTTATTTTACTTTTTATTGGTTGAAAGAAAGTTCAAATAAAAATATTAATATCTAAGTATTTGCTGTTTTTAAAAGTTTTACAAAAAAGAAAAATAAATCAAATAAATATATTAATATGTAAGTATTTGCTGTTTTTAAAAGTTTTACAAAAAATTGGAAAAACAACGAAGTATACAAGTTATAAATATTTATGTTAAGTGTTTTTTCTACATTGTAGTTTTATTAAGTTACTGAAAAAAATATTAAAAATAAAAAATGCTTACATTTTCAAATTTCTATTTCAGCACAAAATACTGTCCGCGACGTGATATATATATATATATATTATTTTCTACGATTTCTTGAGTAGTTGTTCACTTGAGGTTCTCGCTGAACTGGTGTCGCACAGCGCGGGTGACGGTGGCCGCAGTAACGTCGCGTACACAAGGCTTTGACTCTGCGCCCGTTGCCGCCACCACTCAAAATTTCTCCGAATTGCAGGTACTATAAAGCGACGCAATTTCCTGGAAATACAGTCCAGTTCCCTTTCAATGAGGACGATGAAGTTAAAATTGAAATGAAAAGTGAAAACAAATTGTTCCACTTGCTACTAATAAAAGATACTTAAATCAAAAAAGTTTATAATCTGCTAAATACAAAATCTCATATTTGTTACAGTTAATTAATGGCTTATTACTCGGTGAGCATGGAAATCACTGATAATATTGGCACTCTGTCCAGTATTTATTAGCCTGCTATTTGACTGGTACCTAAACAATGTGATTGATTATTGGTCACTTAAAATTAATAAAGTTTACCCATTGTTTTCAATATTATGTAGGGATAGCAACATTATTTTGACGTTTTACTAAAAGCTACTATATATGTGATACTAAATATGTTTAATTTTTATTTGAAAAAGTAGACGTGCCTACCAGTTGTAGAGGATCCGGGTGTCCCACACGAAAAGAGGGCGAGAGAAAGAGAGAGAGAGAGGCTCCGGAGGTACTATTACTCACCATTTCTATACTTCTTCTTCTACAGCCATAAAAGTCCACTGTTGGATATGGGCCTTCTTCAATTGGAGAGTATTGCCATACTGACGTTGCTTAGCAGGTGGATTAGAGAGCGCAGTACAATTTCAAGGAGAACGCTGCTCCCCTTTCACTGGATTCATCTGTTAGTTGCCTTTTACACACCCATTGGAAGAAATGGGGTGATGCTATTCTAAGCCTGCACTTCACCACACGGCTGTATTTGTTTGCAGTATCTAGGTCACGAATATGTCCGTTTGTAACAACATCTCACTCATATTTTAAGATTGATGTAATTATTATATGTATATGTAAGATTTGTGTGTATGTGTTAGATTATGTAAACAACTAGGTACTTCCCAAATCGATTTGATTTAAGTTTAACATCGGTATAGGATGATTTTTTTAATCGTATCGTACCCTTATTGCACCTTTCCATTACCTTTATTACGATACTATTCATATCTAAATTCGTACCAAGTTTTTATGTATAAGCCCACTGCAAGCTAAAAATTATGAAAATAAATATTTTTTGCATCAAGTGTATGAAACTATTTGAACAACAATGTGGACACGGCTGTACCGCGGCATACCGCATGCGCGCCACTGCGTGTATCCCCCCATCGATTGCTTTCACTCGTGGGGTAGGTCTGGGCCACGGTCCACGCCTGGCGCATGTCGCCATACCAGATGACGTGCCAACCCTAATCAACATGCTTCTTTAAATTTCGATCGCCAACAATCCCTTTTCAAACTTTTCATACAGATCGAACGAGTCCGCCATCGAAAGTGCAACGACCCACAAAGCACTTTCAATGAAACGCTCAGCGATAGTTCAACTAAGTTACAAAGTTCAGAAGTCCTTCAGGCTCTTTGTTCCTCGCCGTTAGCTCTGCACACACTCGATATTAACGATTGATCTCATGTTGAAGCTGCATTTTAGGTTATTTCAGAGTGGAGCCGGTATATTGCTACTCGTATTAGTAGCAATTTTAAACCGGCTCCACTAAAAGGTGACTAAGGGATGAATTCATCTTTATTGCGAAAACCGATAATATGATTCAGAAGAATATCAATTATAGCAGTCTATGAATAATTCTTTTATGGAAAGCAATGACTTGAACATTAAAAAAACCTCTAAACTTCACTAAACAAACGGCAGGTCCACGCGAACGTAACTTATGATAAATACATTAAATATAAATTTTATAAGGTTATTAAAATTAGGGCTGTGGGCCGCAAGCAAATTGTTGTGAGCGTCGGCGTGCGCGCTCAAAGGGGCCCCGGCTAATCAATTGCCCCGGCTGGCCCGCGCGGGCTGCACCGGCCCTGCCTCGTGGCCCAGGAAAAATGTGCTATCCCTCATTTTTCAATTATGTACACAAGTATGTTACCACACAAACGTTTTGTAAAATATCAAATAATATATCGCGAAAGTTGCGAAAATCTTTTGGGATAAATCCAACGAGTGAAATCTAATTTACAAAGGCCGTTGTTCTATTTTATGTACTACTTAAGTCTCGTCTAAATCATAATTTCATTAGGTTGTTTGTATGCAAAAAACGTGACAAAATAGGAACACACCCATACGACGCACATAAATACCTAGTAGGTAGTCTGCCATCAATATTTCAGAAGGTGGCATTAATCCATCAATTTTTATTTTAGGACTGCGAAATTCATAACCATTGATTTAAAAAAAATCGTAAGTGCACAGATAATTGGAGTTAGACGGTTTTAAGTTAAGGATGCTGCTGGCCCAAACGCCGACTCTTCATTTATTTTATTAGCAGTACTCCGCGAGGCATCGTAACTCACTCTTCTAATACATTTATTTATTTCAACCATATCTTTAATTACGCGGACCTTAAGGAATAATGAGCGTCAATCCGTGGGACTACCCACATTTGAGCTCTGGTAAGGTATGCTGAATAAATATCTCAAGAATTCAATAAATTAAAATTCTGACAAACAAGGTGCCTAAGTAAACATAGTCTGTTAGAAGTTAGCGTTGGGAGCAGAGTTTCTAATATCATTAGGACAAAATGGTTTGTTTTAACTTTCAATAATTAGATTTAGTTATCACGACTTACGTACATTGAATAGGACAGGTCGTACGACAAACGTCTGAGTGGCTCACCAATACATTTCGGTGCCATAAACGCAATTACGGTGCCATAAATGAAATTTCGGTGGCAGGGCAATTTCGGTGACTGAAGTAACTCAGTTAATATTATAGTTATATAATCCACTGCGTTCTTTTTACTTAAAATATTTATATATTATAATAACACTTTATTTCATTCTATTAAATTTTAAAATTAAAATATCCACCGAAATAAGGACAAAAGTCCGTTTGTTGAAAATTACTCTTTACTATTCAACACTTCCTCCGCTGCTGGTGTAGCAAAGCTCTACGTCGTAACCGACATACTGCTACGGAAGTAACAATTTTATTATAATTACTAAGTTAGATAAATTTGTCGCATGCCGAGAGAACTTTTTACCAAACAATGGGAATATTATGTACTTACATGGTACTTACCAATTTTTTCCGAACATGAAAATTAAGAATGTTAGAGCTTCAGATCAGAACTATTACGTATTTCAATGTTTTTTGTAGATTAGAATCTTGAAGTTGATCATCCATTATATACATTATCTAATAAGAGTATCCTTTATTTTGTAAAAAACAATCAAGAAAATATTAAATGTAAACAAACTTCTCTCTCTCTCTTTTCGTGTGTTTTACCTACTATGTACCCTATTGTGATACCGGGGTTAAAAGAGTTAATAAACTGGATATTATTTTGACATTCAAACTATCACGGCTTTATCTATCTTACTGCGACATGTACATGAGATTCCTTAGGTATGCATATAGGCAGGCAAGTAGCTATAGCATAGGCACGTGTTTGAGTAGAAGCCGGCGCGTGCGCACCTGCCCTTCCTATTACCAAGTACGTGGTAATATTAGACACGAAACGCCGAATCTGACGGGCCGCTCTTGTGTTGACAACAATTTCTACGATGATACATATTAAACCAACCTGCTAAACGGAGTGTTTGACGAACGGCATTTCAATGAAAAGGACGGTATTCTTAAAGGTGCGTTTTTGTAACCGTCCCCGACTTACGTAAACTGTTGCTGTGGCAGTTCCAAGTTTTGCTTCCAATAATTTTGTCAGATAATATTTACATGCCACTGTAAGGTTGAGCCAACTGTACCCACGTTCTGTTGTATAGTCTGACTGCTGTAGGAGTTTTTGATCAATGCTGCTGTAGCTCAAAATAAAAATCAAATTGCTTTATATAGTCTGAACTTGAAGAAAGTTTGATATTGTCTGCGGTAAATAAAACTCTGATTTTCTTTTGAATACTTATTCTTTTATAATATTTTAATGATATTTTATTAGTACCTCTCTTCTATTTCAGGGTATTGACCTTTTCGGTGGAGTATCAGTACCTACCGTGTCTAATTTACGGAATCGTTTTTATATGTATATGACTACAATGTAGGTATTAGTATGTAACTGTCAACTGCGAACTTGGTGGCAGCAATACGCGCGGGCGCAGCACCACGACAAGGTCGATCCAGTTACCACTCGCTACAGAGGACTACCAACAGCCGGTAACCGGTCGCGTAAACATCAGTCGTCATGTTAACCCAAAAAGTTAACAAGGATCGGGTAGCACTTAGCCGAGGCTCGCTAACTCGGTGGACAAAGCGTGGATTTGTTTACAGCGCCTAGTTGCGGGGTAAGTGGGCTAATTGTTGGTAGAATGCCGGCGCGGCGCGGACGCAGATGCTCGTTTCTTGCTGTATCATTATGACGAGAAGAAACTAATACATTTATTATTAAGTAGGTCCTACAGGCCTTTCTCTCTTTTTTTCTGGAATGGACCTCAAAATATTTGCCCCACGCTGCGATACCTAACGTTTTTACGCCATTTTCCTTACTGCCTACATTTCAAGGTATATTAGGTGTGCGGTGTGATATATTTTTACAAGCTTTTAACTTGCCTTGTTCATTTGTTAGTTAGTTTGTCCGGGTCAAGTCTTGGAAGCATTATTTGCGCCACTTATCGATTTCCGATTGATCTGAAATTTTGCAGAGACGTGTTGGGGTGACAATGCAATATTATGATGTCAGCAATCTGATATGATGATGGAGCCGGAAAGTGGCCATAGCATCTCAGTGATGAAACTACGTAACCCTATCGAATTTGAGTTCATTGGAATTGCAAATTTTATTTGCACTAAAACTAAAATAATAAATTTACTATTTAAATCATCAAAAGGAATACAAAAGCTTGTAGCGCTTATCAAAACTGAACGAGTACTTGCCTATTTTTGGCCCGCTACAAGAATTTGAATTCCTTTTGATGCTTTAAATGGTAAATTTATTATTTTTGTTTTAGTGCAAATAAAAGCTTGCTTTCAAAACCTTTTTTTATTGCAGTTTTATTACATGTATGGTCAGTCAGTACCTTAAAAACACAAGAAATCATCTTTCTTTCATTTAATCTGCTGGTCATAAAGTCAACAGACATGATCAATAACAAATTAGCGGTGCGAGTAGTGGGGCGATCAGGCTACAAAATTGGCGATGCTATAGTCTGCGCGAGCGCAGGAGATATGTCTCGAGCCGGATGGTCGTTACTTCTCGCGGCTGGGAGGTCTCGCTCGATATAAGGAGTTCTTCATTACATAATAACTTTGACGATATTTTTTTTTCTTGCAAAATAATATTTTTACCGCGTAGTAGTACCCTCTTACAATTTTTTTTTTTTGCGACTTTGCATTTTTTGGCGCTAGCAATTTTGGGCTATGACACTCCCGCGTCGCATCTTTACAACATCAGCTGACGATTTTTCCACCAACATAGAGCCACAATTTATTTTATCAAACTAGATTAACTACCATCTGACAAATTTTTAGCCGGTATGAAATCACTGAAAATATTTATTTTTTTTACATGTTCACAGCTGACGCATATTTCACCATGGTGAGATCAGCTGTCTTTTTTTAAACGTAAAAGAGTTACTAAACTGTCGACTGACAATTTTTAAAAGGGTATGACTTTTTTTTACATGATTGGACAGGTACTAACTACGGCCCAATCCACCCATGGTGACACATACGAAAGTTCACTGCACGACTATTTCTAAGCATTCGATGAATTTTCGTTCGGTTCGAAATTGCTCATGAAATCTACTCTGGTTTGCAGGCTATGCGTGTCAATTTGAGACGTTCAGGCTTCATCGGGTCGTTTTCCATTATAAATCGAAAAGTATGCAAAAATAACGAGCTTTAGCTAACTTTGATAACGTCTTATACCTATTGTAAAAATACACTTTAATTTATTCTTTTATTTCATTTAAAAAAATATGCATAGGTCCACTAGGACTCAAACAACTCCGAAATAAGTGATCAAAGAACTGGTCTTTAGTATGTTACAAATGAAGAAAACTATATAATTTATATTACTATTTAATACTAAAATTAGTAATTGTCATGGTATTGGGAATTTTCGATGGCTTTATGAGAATAATTTATACTAGTGGAAAACATGGCAGTGTAAAAAAAAATATTTTATTTTTATTTTTAGTAAAATGGAGAAACTGTGACAGGGTTGAGGATAAAGAAATGAAACTTCAAACTAACAGCTTGTTTAATTAATATAATCTACCACAGTACCTATGAATGGCCATACATATGAACTTTGGGAGTTACGAGCGGTGTTAAAATTTTGCCGCACGGTGGAATCTTAATGCTGTTGATTAGTTATCTCGAGCCGGGGCAAAGTTGTACTTGCTCCGAAAATAAAAATGGTTGATTAATTTTGCCCAGAACGGTTTTGCCTATTTTAACGTGAAAACCTTCTCTGGGAAAAATAAGTACTAGATTAGAATTCGAAGTCATCATCACGTAACTATTATTCATCTTCTTCTTCCTCTTCTTCTTTCTTTATTTGCTCTACAGTGTCTATGTATGCACACACATTAAAAGGAACATGGCGAAATTCTGGAAATAATAAAAGTAAGCATATAGGTTAATACATACAGTAAACTCTATTATACAAATACCCACGCATGTTGTCATATCTCAAAATCACGTAAGTAGGTAGGTAAGTATAAAGCACCGGTACAAAAGATAAAGTTGGATTCTGTATTATATTTTTTACTTAATACCGTACTTACGCGCTTTCTCGTCACAGTTATATTCAAATAAATCGCAATTGTCATTAAACTTGCGTGAGACTCCCTTAGAATTTTGTCCGCAGATTTTTACAAAGTCATGTGTGCAGTATTCTGCCATTCGGCAGAAGTTAACAACCTTAAAAAAATACATTTATGTCATAATAAAAGACCAACTTTTGTCCTACCCTATCTACCTAACTAGGGATATGTCGAAGTTTGTGGTTTGATACTTGATGTTAGTAAAATTTTCTTTCTCTACGTGTGGGACACCGAGTCGTCCAACGACCTGGTAGACCCCAGTGTCAGAATTTTTCAATCGCCTTCTACAAGTAGTAGGCTTCTGACATGTATGTGTAACGACCGCCGCCTAAGTAATCATAGACAGCAACCGTGACCTATGGCTTAACGTGCCATCCGAAACACGGAACCATCTTACTTACAAACAAACACATTCAAACTGAACACTACATACCTAATCCTAACAATACCAAGTTGCCATGATAGACCAAATGGGCAATCTTTAAACAAATGAGAAATTATCTGTGATACGAGCCATAAAATGAAGTAGGTAGGTAGTTTCTTACCATAAGTAATTACGAGTATCACTTACCGGTTCCAGAGGGAAAAAATAGTCTTCTGCTTCAATTTCCACATGAGACCAAACTTCTGCGGTAAATTCTATAATTATTAAACCTAAAACAGATTAACATCAAAATTTATGTAAAGTTAAGTAAAATGTTTCTGATATTATGAAAATAAAATGGGGTAAATACCAGCGCCTCCACCGACCCTAGCAAAATGTTCATTCTCTTCATGTTCATCTCGAAGTGGCAATTTATACTAAGATCGTACGTGGAAAATCTTTGAGATTGTATTAAAACAAATCAAAATGACTTATTACAAGTCGCGACGGTTGAATTCGCTTATCTTGTCGCTAACACGTTTCATCTTTACTTGTATAAATCGAAACAAATTCAAATAGATAGGTTACTTACTTGTGAAAATTTTCTTATATATCATAGTTTACACACAGGTGTCGAGTTCGGAGTACAAACGTGTTCTAGTTTGGAACAAAGGGTGGATGTTTACATGTTTGAGGAACTACTTATCTAACAACATAATATTGTCAACCACCGGATTAACTGTGCCTTTGCTTTGAAGACTATCTAAGTCACTAGGTACTTAGGTATTCCATAACATACATACATAACTATCCCTCTTTTATTATGTTTAAATGTCTTTCTTTTGCAAGAGTATCAAGTAGAAACTTAACTAAATCTATGCCATAGCTAACTTCTTTCTGTGTATGTGAACTGATTGACATCTATTACTCTAATTATATTGTTTATATTTAAAAAAAAAAATATTTCAAAATTCAAAGCCTTTATTACATGCATACAAACATTTAAACAAAAATCCGCCAAACTGCACAGCAGTTTGTTGGCAGACACAATGCCATAATATGAACATCCGACTCAAAAATAATTAACTTCTCTAGGTATGATATTATTTAGACATTAATTTTTAATTAAACAAAAATGTTCAAAAATACAAATTCTTCGTATTACTTTGACAGCTACAACTACAACAGAATGAAGCATATTGCTTACAATAATTATCTTAATATTTTGATAGGGATTGCGTGTATGCAATACTTTATCATCTTTAAATATGGGTCCACAATATCGTACATTTCTCATCATCAGCATTTTACTTAAGTTGGCCGAATTCAATCAATTAATATTTATCTCAATTAATTAATATTTATCTCATTACATCAATTAATCCTAATTAATTATTTTTAATATACCTCTAAATTATCGGAATATCAAAACTATCATATTATAGTAGATTGCACCAGCCCGTACAATGTAAATCCTTCAACTATTTTGCTCCAATTTTTTAATGTATTTAACCTTAAATTGTGGACTTTCTGAAAGATTTTTTTAAGGCATAGTACATAAAAGTCATATTAAGCTGTTTTTAAGATATTGTGTTTATTTTCGCCACATATACCAGCACCTCGAGTAACAAATTTTAAATAATGTACGTTTTTCCTGGACATGTAGGTAGGTATGTCGCGTGGTATTATTCATTTCTTTTTCTCGTAGATGTCTGCGGCGACCAACTTGTAATCACACTCTTTAGATAAAACGTGCCGATATTCTGCAAAATGAGAATGACATGTCCATTAAATCAATACATACTCGTAGTATAAAGTAAAGTCGCTTTTCGCGTCTGTATGTGCTACTAGTTATTCCAGTACAAACAGACACCGAAACACGGAAAATGACTTTCTTGATGTATGAACTTCCTGCTATGCGTAATGTATTCGAATAGATTGGACACCATATCTTTGAATTTCAAAGGACATTAAATAAAAATGGTATTTGCTAAACTCACGTTTTTTATCATCGCAATTGTACTCGTACATGTCGCAGAAGTCAATGAAGAGCCTCGTGATGCCGAGCGAGTCTTGCCCGCAGATGTTCACGTAGTCGTGCTGACATTGCTCTGACAGCTTGCAGAAGTTTATCATCTGTCACAACACAACCAAACCATCGATATTTAGCCAAAAGGCAGTTAATGTGATTTCTATAAATGAAATTCATGGCCAAGAGAACGACGACTGTACGTACGGCATCTATAGCTATATAGCGGCAGTATTATATAAAATCGCTAAGAGCTTAAGACACCTAACCTAGCAAAATTTAATTCGGCTCAAGAAAGCCTTGCGTACTGATGAACGACGGTGCAATTGTTATAAAAATACTAAATTTACATTACCGGTTCTAAAGGGAAGAAATAATCTTCTGACTCCATCTCAATGTGAGACCATACCTCCGTTACTAATCCCAAAAGAATAAAACCTGAAATGTTATAGGTATTCATTTCAATTATTTAATATATAAAACATGTAAATATGATGTTTATAAATAATAGCCATTTTTTTGTTTCGTTAAAGTTGTCTGTCAAAGATAAAGACTGTACAAAATTTGTTGCGGTGAAAGACACAGATTGGAACTGTAAAATAATCTTCAAAATAATAATTGACAGCTTAGTTCTCGGGAAAGAACAACAATAATAGGCACTCACAAACTAAAACTTCACTTGAGTTCATTTTCCGAACCGAAGCCATCTCTCTAGTATACTGAATAGTTACCGGAACGAATGTTTACTAACAGTGATTGAAACTCAGCCTGGATCAACATAAGTTATGACAGCTTTGTTTAATATTACAATAATAACATGCTATATTTTGATAATCATAGCGTCAATTGCATAAGCCATACGCAGACTTTTAACAGAAAGTATCTAAAATAGTATAAAAAAACATGATTTTGGAAGTTAATAATTCACTTTTAAAGCCTATATGTATTAGTTGACTTCATTTCCGTCCCTATGAAACAAATCTATTCTTATTAGAATATTGATAATAAATAACATACATATATCACTACCTGGAAGTTTAAGACTAGTTATCGGGTACTGCAATGTTTGTATTAACTTTGCCTACCTACAATGCTTCGCTCTGGCATAGTATAAAGAAGGGGGAAGTAACCTATCTTCATACAAACGCAGCGCGCGCTGCTTGTATGTGTGCGCAATAGTACCTATCTATACACATACATGCGACGCACACTCGGCCAATCTCGGGTGGTTTCGGACTGCGTTTCGTTGGGGTCAACTTGGCCAGTCAACACCGCATGACAAGTCACGTGTCAGTACGACGAAACCACGATTGAAAAATGGCTGTCTATCGCAAAAGAAAGTATTGCTGTTTGTTTGAATGTTTAAATAATTCATAAATTCCAAATTACCTACTGACCAGAAAAGGGAAGTTGTTCTTTCTTTAAAAGGTTTCATTAACGTAGGCGTAGGTAAAACTGACCTCAGATACCTTGGATGGACCAATGCAAGTTAAAAATGCAACTGCTTGACGCTTGCCAATTCTTAGGCACACTGAAATTTAATTGAAAGCGACAGCCCTAAGAGAGTAGGCAATTTATTATAGCGCGGATTAGGCCGAAGTTAGCCTACTTCACCCCTTCTTTATACTATGGCTGTGGTCTATATTAAAGGTATTTAAGTAGGTATGTACGTAATGATACCAAATCGGATATTATCATTGTGCACATGAACACTGGACGAACAGAATGTGGCTGTGGTTGCTAAGCTGTAAGTAGTCACACCGTATTATTTGTACAATTAGGTAGTAATATATTTTGATTAGGTAGTATCCAAAGCTTCTTTCACAGTTGTTACTTAACATTTTAGGCCCATTCGGCTGTGAAAAGTATAAATGCATGTCCAATAAAAAAAGGTAACTAGGTACATACTAGGTACAGACACAGACTTCAAACCGAATGATTTTAGACAATGCGTCGGTAATTATTTGTTACCTTGTCTTTATTTTGTTTCAGGTTATTGGTTTTTACAAGTTGATATTTCAGTCAAAGGCCACATTCCAGCATTTCAATCTACACCTTCAGTAAGTATCGAGTTCATTCGAATGTTTTCAACATCTGGTGAATCTGTACCTACTTACCTATTTACGGATACTTACATAGGTATCTGAGATTTTCACAATAGGCGCTGGACGACTCAGTGTCCCAAATCCCACACAAAAAAAGACAACCAGCTTTTTTTAATAGGACATAATTTCAAAAGGTATCTAAGATGATAATTTTCTTATTTTCAGAATCGAATAGACCAATACTGTAGTTTGGCTGAGAGCTGCGTTCATGACACGATCCCGATTTGTGGGAAGAATGGAGAAGAGACGAAAAGTTTCCTAGATATCTGCGACATGTTGGAATATGGTTGTGATACTGGCGAGAGTAAGCATCATTATTTGCATTTACCTAATCTTATCTCACCATATTTATAATTATTACTTTGAGTATACAGGGTGTAAAAAAAATAGCTGCAAATATTTTAAGGGGTTAACCAGCCCATGAAACTGAACAACTTTTCCCAAAGAACATAGGTCGAAATATGAAAAAAACTCCCATACAAAATGTACCGGCCGACCAAGTCAATTTGTATGGCGGGCCAACATATTTTTTTCATATTTCGTCCTATGTTACTTGGGGAAAGTTGTTCAGTGTCATGGACTGGTTCACCCCTTTAAATAATTGCAGCTAATATTTTTACACCTCATATTTTATAACAATGTTAAGTTTCGTGTGCCACTACTGCTGCTCTTTTAAATCAACTCGGCTGATTATTACTTTTAGGTATATAAAGGTAAATAAATCACCAGTTAAAGTCAGTTTTTTGTTTAAAAATATATATTGTATTTTTAACTTTTATTTTTAACTAACGGCAATAACCACGGAGCTAAAAGTTACTAAGTATGAAACACCTAGTTATAGCTAAAAATTACAATTTAATACTAACATTTTATTTACAGTTTTATTTATACGAGTATTTTTGTTTTGTTTCAGTATTTGCGCACGTCAAAGATATACAAGGCTGCCCTAAGCCCAAACCCCGAAAGTGATCATGTTTAGAGAGTTCTGTACGAGTATTGTATAACCACAACAAATGGTCCTAAATTTGACTGTCCTCGACATTATAGTCCAAATTGTAATAACGCGTAAAAATAAAAAGTAACAAACTGTTTATCACGTGTGTGTCGATTGTCTAAGAAATCCGCAACTGCGAGAGGTGAACTCGTAATTTTTTACACAAAAGTAGTCTTTACTTAAATATGTGTTTAAGTATCATTACGGTAATGTGCTCCGGTCTGACCTGAGATGTTCCGAGTGAGACAGGTAAATGGGATATCAGGTGCAAAAGAAGGAGTAAGGAAGCTCGAAGGTTGACCGGGTAACAGGTTGGGGCAGACAGAGTAAGTATAGCGAATGCGGTAACGTACCCTGCGAGTCTGGCGCATCTTGATACATTGCCAACAAAAACACAAGACAACTAATCTTAGTTTAAACGAGGCCTGGCTTGATTTAATTAAATAAATAAAAAAATTACGAACTTTATGTTTGAATAACCAAGAGAGGTACTTAGTTAAATTTAATTTTATAGCTTAATCCTCGTTAAAATAAAAAATATACTAAATAGTTTTCGTTTCACTTTAGTATTCCGTTTGTTAGTAAAAAAATAATTTATGTAGATATTTTATTGTCTTTTTTAAAGAAACCTTTCAAAATGATTATGAATAGTTGTTGTGGTATCAATTAAATGACAGTAATAAAACATAGTGTAACATTCTCTAAGGAGTACCTAGGGAAAATCACAGAGGTACTCGTACTTAAAGAACTTTTTATGAAGCTGCGCATGGTGTAACCTGCCCCGCAGTCCGTGAGAAAGCTACAATTTGAACAAGCCATAATTAGCGCGTGGGGCATTAAATCACGGGCATTGGACGCCCTCCTCCCCGCGCCCCTCTGATCCTCGCCACCCGCGTCCTGTTGATGCTCCGATGTTTCGGGATAAGAGGATGACCTTTTTAACAGGTGTAATACTGTGAGGTCAAGGACACTGCTTATTATCTAGTCTGCTCTAAATTCTGTAGAAAATACGTCATCTAACTCTGCAATAACAAATTTTGCAAAGCCTAAAGTCTTTTTTCTTGTGATTTCTTCGTCATGTAGAAAATTACAACCTACTTAAAGATGAGATTGGAACTAGGTAGCTCAAATCAGAATCTGGCAGCATGAGGTGTCTTTTTCTTCAATCACACCGCGCCGTGTGATATTAAGTAATAATGGCATGTCACCGTTTTAATCTGTCAGTGTCGTAAAACACAGTAACATGCAAGTGTATATTTTTTTCTCGCTAATATAGCTGCTAATACCTCAACTGGAAGAGGCACATGTCAAACAGAGGACTATTAGTGGCTGGTAGGTAGCATACTATTACCAGATACCAGTCAGCGTTGGTGGTGTAGAAAGCAGAGCAAGCTCTTGCTGGGTCTTTGTTTGCGGAGCAGCTCGGCGAGTAAACAGGCCGGCGCGCGCGCAATCGCGCCATCTGCTCCACGCCCACCGACCCGCGGTCGCCCGGTCGCCCCATCGCCTTGCTCGGTCGCTACAGGGCTACCATCACCAGACAAATAATAAATACCCCATTCATCAAGCCACTGCAGTCACCGAGTCGATTAACAACTTGGTGTCCCACCCAAGAGAGCGTGCGAGCAAGCCACTAGCTGGAGTGATGCGTGAAATCTTACAAAAATTTTAAAGCTAATCCGCCATAAATAAGTCATCTTGAGAGTTCGGAATAACCAGGCAAACTGTGTAACAAAGCTTTGCTCTAATTTTATGTGTGACTGAATGTTCCACTCAAAACACTGACTGTGTTACTCAGTTTTTGATTATGATACACTTGCGGCAATTTCTTTGAAGCATATGCTTGTTGAAAGCATACATAATCCTTTCAGGCGTTAAATTCTGCGAAGAAAATACCATTTAAACCTACGCATGAACCGGTACAGCGGTATCATAGGTGCATTATTATATTATTATGTTTTTCAAACTCTTGTAAAAAATACATCGAACCAATAGTATGTAATTTGGCGAACTCCGAATGTAGTCCGAACCTACGATTGCTAACTGCATAAAAATGCTAATTCGTATTTCACAAAATCGAAATCATTAAAATGAGTCATCGAAATAGTTAAATTCGCATTTTAATATTTTGCAAAATTTCGCAAACCTCCAATCCGATGCGATCAGAGGCTAATAGATAGCAATCATAATTCAAATGCATTGTAATTTTTCAATTTCGCAACGGCAAATAAGATTACACGATACAAAATGTTTGCAGGTTCAACCCTATTCTTAAAAACGCATCCTAAGTGAGGTCTGCTTTACTTACCCTGTAACTAACAGCCTGGCTTTAAGATTAAGCGTTATAAAAATATCGTTCAGAAAAAAGTAAAAGATCGAAAGAAAGGGATGGGGAGTTACGAAAATATAAATATTAAGAACAGCCCGAGCTTCGCTCGAAAACAATTTTAAAACTTTAAAAATTGGTTGTATAAGATTTGATAACAAAATTATGGGTTGTGTGCCTAGTCAGGGTTAAAGGTAAACGATTTTAGGTAGGATATTAAATAAATTCCGTACTACTTTTTAAAATCCAATCTTTGTTCTTTCTATTAATTAGAACCACACCTTCATTCATATCCCTTCTTTCCTAATTTAGACAGAGTTTTAAAGTAATTGGACATATACCTCTTATCAAAGTTTCATAAGGTGTGGCAGTCAACTACCATCTGAAGAATCTCTTCAACAAGCTAGACGCCGGCTATAGGAACAAAAGTCTTAATTGCCGACCACGTTCATGCCGGTTTTGGAAAACCTACCGCTTGGACACAATTTTCCAAGGTCGACTTGGAAGTTTTTAAATAATACTCTACACTCGAGCAAAGATAACCGTTCCAGGTGGGGTTCACGAATGATTCCGGTGCAAATGCGGGGTTGGCCAGAAAACTAATGCCCATTTTATATCGTGTTTTGCGTGTTCAACCACCAGCACGCAGGAGCGGCTGATGACAGCCACTGAAAACTGAGGTTGTACAAATACTGGGTGAACAAAATCTAAAAAACTGGGCTTGTCATCGACACTACTGATCAAAAATTGAAAATTAATAAGAGAGCAGTTATTTTTTGCTGAATAAACCTGCTGATTATTTGAAATAACTTCCAAATCGGGGTATTTACTACGCGCGAGCTGCGTGAGTAGAATTAGCGCGTGATTATTTACTAAATTATAACTTAATAACCCAGCACTTGTGCTTGAATACGTTGTTATATCGTTCACTGTACAAATCAATGACAAAAGTTCATTAAAATGTGGTTTTTAATAGTTTATACATTTACTGGATCCGGTCGATAATCACCGGATTCGCCGGACTGAATTGCAATCCCTAGATACATAACCGGTAGCAAGCGACGCAAATGTCATTTTTGTCATTTTAATACCGAACAGCTCTTTGTATTGATTACAAAGTCAAGTGGACCACTAGTATTAAACAATACGTCATAAAGGCGCTTGCCAACGCTGCACAAACGCAGTTAGAAACCATTCCAATACGATGCGCTGCACGAATTATGTCTGCGTTGTTTTTGAAAGCTCAATCCTAGCTTCTATTTATTAGTCTAGTAGCTAGTTCATTTTATGATTTTAATATGAAATATTCTTCTTCTTCTTCTTTGTCCAACCCTCTTCCCCGTTCATCTGGGGTCAGGTCTACTTGTACGGTTGCGACAGACTACCTACTCTGTCCTAGGTTGTCTGAGTCGTAATATGTTTTTTTTTATTATTGTGGTCATTTCAGTATCTCATTTGACGAGTCGTCTTTGACTAATGATAAGGTGACCATTTAGTCTTTATATAAATTTGAAACAGGCACCGATATAATACCTGCCCTGCCCGTTGTAAAAGGAATAACTTGCTATTTAATATCTATACATATAATAGGACTGTAGAAGGTAGGTGTCTAGTAACTCTTTATAGAGTAGTTTCAATAAAACCAACCGATAGCATGTTTTAGAAAACTAACAGCGACGTCTACTATTATCGATCAACAGGTAACAAATCGGCAGTAGTTCGTAGTTTATCTAACTTTGTAGGTATATAGGTCTTCAACCTTAATTCGTAGGTAAGTACATGAAAGACTACCAACTACGAGTCGTATTATAATTTAGGGACCAATAACAAACACAAACACAATAGCAAGACAATCAACGCCACATAAACCTATCACATTAAGCAACGAAGCCATAGAACATGTAAATAGTTGTCGATATCTAGGAAGACTTATCAGTTATGACTCCAGATGTACGGCAGACATGATATCACGAATAGCTATGGCTAAACAAATTTTCAACAATAAGAAACAACTACTAAAAGCCGAAATATCTAAAAAAGTAAGGAAGAGACTTATAAAAGTGTACATCTGGAGCATAGCAATATACCGCAGCGAGACCTGGACGATGACACAGAGACAGGGAACGTCTGGAAGCGTTTGAAATTTGGTGTTGACGGCGAATAGACGGAATCATTTCGACAGAAATGAAAACAAATGAAGAGGTGCTACAACTGGTCAAGGAAAAAAAGAACATTGTTGAGAACCATAGAGAACAGAAGGGGAAAGATGATAGGCCACTTGATACGACACGACAGTTTCCTGAAGTCGATTATAGAAGGAAAAGTAGAAGGAAAAGAGGAAGAGGACGGCCTAGGAGAAACTACTTTCAACAGCTGGAAGAGAAAGTGTATGTTGTGTCGTATCAGGAGGTGAAGTCACTGGCGGAGAAAAGAAATGAATGGCGGTTGCTCTACCGACAAGAGCATGGCTCTCGAATAAAGAAGAAGAACAAACACAATGTGTAAAGGGTATGGCTGAGTTGTAATAATGTTCCCTACAGCTTTTTGGTATTACATAATACAATGCATTCTCTTTTGTTGTGTGTGACACCGCACCGAGTCATCCAATGACCCGATGAACCGTTATAAATGTAACTAACCTTAAACCGAATGTCCACAGTCGCGGGCACCAGCTGGTTATTGCTATGTAAATACAATTATAACAGAAGTGGACGATGAATTTGTGAAGTAGAAACGGCGGCAATTAATGAAACGGATTGTGGATATTTGATAGATGTTCTGGAAATCCACAGAGATAATACTTTGTTTGAAGGTATTCATAATAAATAATAAAATTACTTATTGCTGCTTTGATATTCCTAACAGTCTGCACCAAGGGTCTTGCAATGACCATAGATTGTAAAATTATAATCAGTGGTTGAAAAAGTGAAGGCGGGCGGCGGTGCTGTGGTGTGGCGGCATTTGGTGATATGTGTGCGTGTGTGTGTGCCGTCGACATGTCATTAGCGCGCGACTCACGCGCCGCTAAACTCCGCCACGTGCTGCGCCCGCGCCATAGGGCACCCTTGCTACTAATATACAACCTGTTCTTTTTTTAAATTGATATTTATGATTTCTTAATAAGAAATTGAAAAAATATTTGCGGCGGCCGAGGCTTGACCCGGGACAAGTACCATCACACAGTTCTGCCAAATACTGTACAATGTGGGTGCATTTACATACCAAACCTGTACACACTAAAATGTAAAAAGGTGTAATATTTTGTGAATCTATTGTACAAATTGAGTCAGTTGACTAAATATTATCAAGAAATAAACTCATCGTATATTTAGCTACCTGCAAGGTATACCTTAAAATAAATAAATCTTATTCTCAAATACTTTTCTGTTCTATATCACGTAAGCTACACTGAATCACAAATTAAATCGACTAATAAGAATGAAAATATAATCACATCATATGCAGAATTTTCCAGGTTGAGCATAGATACGTACGAGTACCTATCCTATCGTAAATATTTGACCATCCTGTAATGTTACCCTATGACCACGTATTAACAGTAACATCAGGGAGGTCCTTATAAAGGAGCCGGCATGACTCCCAAAATCACGTAGCCACCCCAATGTAAACAATGGACAAAGGCACCGCGGGTTATTAGGCCAGTCGATCATTATCATAGGCCGGTCTACTTGGAAGGCCGCACCGTACACTCGTACAGTGTGCACCGAATTTGTCGGCTATTTGGACTAAATAGGTCGTTTAGATGATATCTCTTGCAACGTTGACAATCTCGGCTTTATGTTTCTAGCAACCGCAAGGGTGGCTAAAAGTGGTTTTTGAAAAAATGAAAATTAGATATACAAGTACTTATCTAGAGTTGGGCTGCGTAACAAAACAAACGAATGCAAAATATATAGTTCATACGTATAACCAATTTCAATTAAGTAAAGCAACGTCAATTGGTGCACAAAACAGGGAAATTAATATAGCCTTTATATTTTTTAACCAAAGATTTTACTGCGGTGTACACCTTTTTTACACTGCTTACCGAAGATAACGAATTTAGAACTAAATAAACTAAAGAGCGCCAAACATCAGCACTTTTGTCTCTTTCGATGCCCAATTTTAACTTTCAATATCTCCAGAGCTATATATCGCATAAAAATTCCCTGAGCCCAAATGTTAAGCAATAAATTAAACTCTATAATTACCTATATAACTTAGGTTAAGATGCGAGGCCTGGAAGTGTGACGCAAGACTGATCAAAACAGAACGAGCATCCAAATAAGAGATGGAATTATTCTTTTGTTACTAGGTTTTGGAAATTTTTTCACTAGTTCAGAACCCAACTATAATCAAACCGTTTAAATTAACAAGCTTTTTACTGTTTTTATTACTTATTATAAGTAAATAGTTAATAGGTGATTTAAATTTAAGTGGTTACCATAAGAAGTAAGTAGAAGTTGATAGATAATAAATAATTGTTTACCTATCACCTACGGACGAAGGGCTGCGTCAACAGCCATTTGGTACAAAACTTTATGAAAACTGCACAATGTCCCTTAAACAAAGCGCCGGTCGGCTTATGTTCGTTCCAAAAATAAAGAGTCGGACGGGTTGGTTCTCCAGGCGATACCCACCGAGATGATTCACCAAATTAAAAACGAACCGTGATCGTGGCCAACATGAAAGCCAACGGACCGTTCCACCGTCTGTAGGTAGATGTGAAGATTACCGTGGTTATCTGCGTAGCACAGTAGCCGCCCCCCGGCCACGTACCCGTCTTCAGTTCAAATTTTTATCCGCCAATTTCTTCTCCAATAGGCGCTTTAACGAATCTCGATGGTAAATTTTTCAGACTAAAGTATTGTATGGTAAACTCATGAAATAGTTTTCGAAAGAAATGGTATACCTATCTCATTAGGAAAGTGTCTGTTTGTAGTTTTAATAAAGCCTATTTGCAATATTGTGTCACTCATATGTTCAAAATGTTTCGTGCTCCAACCAACACCTTGTCTAAGTATCTTGTACACACCAACAAACATTACAATAACTTCTTCGCGGATTGCTCGAATTAAAACGCTATTCACCGCAGAAAAAACAACGAATCTCACATCAACCGATCATTAAATTCTAATTAACATTAACATCCATATCTAGATGCTCCGGCGCACATGAGCCTGCGCGGCAAATCGCAGCACTCGTACAAATCGCCTCTTATTACGGCAATATCAATAACTGTCATTTCATCCAATCATTATAGTTTCGTCTCGTTTACGCAAAACTGCCGTAATTACAGCGTCATTACCTACGTCTCTTTCAAACTCATTAATCTAAAGCGACATTGCTATAACGAACAACTCTTTCCATTTCTTTCACGCTAAACATCGAGAGAGGCTTCGAGGAAAAACGTGGTGTAGGAATATATAGACATCCCTTTCTGGCGTAGAGAATTGTAGCCTGAAATTTCGCGTGTTTGAGTTTGAATTATTTACATGCAAAATAAATTATGAAGCTTTACAATTTGATGACAATCCAAAAATTTTAAAAAGTTTTGGAATCGGAGGTGCCCCCACCACTCGAAGGGACTCGTTAAGGAGCGCGAGCGCACATTTTCAACAAAAAAGAAAATAAGGCTCGCGGGAAAGAGAGGCTTAGCGTAGTAGAGGCTTTTTATAGTCGTTGTCCCGATGCGCTGGCGCTCGGAAGTATCGAGCTTCAGGATCGAGCCTTAATCTCATTCTAATAAAAAGCTCTCGCATAAATTGACGCGCTTTCATTAGGTTTGAATTTGAAAAAGTTTTTTTATTGTTATTCATAGTGAGCGCGTTGTGTGGTTGATTGTATAGTTAAATTATGGCGGACACGTGCAGTTTATCGTTATTTTTATGGTTAAAATATGACATAAATTTTGTGATGTTTTGTGGAAAGGGTTGTTTCTTTTATTGAGCAATCATTACAACTTAGACCTTAGATCTGTGTGGTCGTGTTTATTTAAAACTGATTTATTTCTGATTAAGTATACAAAGTTATATTTCACTACATGGATTAACGAACATTAATTTATGTGAATATCAGTGACAGCGCGGACTAATTCAAAATGTTTTTGAGGTAAATATTTTGAAGTATTCACCTACTTTTTCGAACATACAATTACAACCTAGTCTAATTGTTTGAATTTGAATATATATCAAAGATTTTTATCTAAATTATAAAAATTAGTCAACCGAAAATAAATATAAAGAAAAAAAGAACCTGAAAATCTGTAATTTAATCTGTGATTGTAATACTTAGGTCAAATTATCATCTTGATTTATTGATTGTGTAAAATTCACTTAACAAAACTAGTGTTATATAATTTTATAAAATCACAAACTATACAATCCATCTGTTATTAGAAATTGTATCCAGCAGCAGTTTACATTAGCTAAATAATATAACATAACCCTGTTGCGGAATTTCGTATTCATTGAATATGACATGACTTTTTTCACACAATACAAACATATCGTTCTTAAATCGAATCATGATTGCTTGCTTTTCAAAATATAGCGATATAAGTAGGATATATATTACTTACAATATTTTCATTCTTATTCTAGTTTGTAAATACAAAGATCCTGTCCAATTAATTACAAATATAAATAAAAATGTCATGTAAGATGACAACCAAATAACTAACAACGAATTGATATTTATCTTAACAATTTCAGAAACTCATGGCATTGTTAAACATACATACATGCATATATCACGCGTTTATCCCTTGCGAGGTAGGCAGAGCGTTAACGGCCGTAAGAATACGGTCGCTATCGCCACGTCTGACATTTTTGAGGATTGTATTCCAAGGTTATTCCAAAAAACATGTGCATCACTATAGTGACAAGTTGTCAGCCTGTCGCCTAAAAATTGTAATACACCAATACCCTTGAGTCCCTTAGTCGCCTCTTACGACACCCGCGGGAAAGATGTGGGGTGATGCTATTCTAAGCCGGCACTGTGTTAGTGTTAAACATAACAAATAAATTTTGCTGAAGGAAACAGTTGATATATTTTAAAAATTTACGTCTGTAGTATTTTATTCGTAACACGTATTTTGACATTGATGGAAATTGTGTGACTTTTTAGTATGTAAAGAGAGAAGTAGGTACCAGTGCAAGAAGTACCAGCACAGTTTTCAAAAATTCAATGGGATTTATTTTTATTTTTAGTTCGTTTACATTTACCGACTGCTCTTACGGTGAAGGAAAAACATCGTGATGAAACCCACATTCAAGTAAAATTTGAATTGAATTCAGATGATATTTGAATGTGACTTAACCAAGGATTCGGGCCAGGTTAGCCTCAGGGTTGCAGAGGTCAGATGGCAGTCGCTCTGTGTAAAAACTTGGTTCCACGTCAAATCCCCTAGGTTAGGTAGCCGACCCCGACCGAGATCGGGATAAGGCTAGGTGAATGAATGATGAGTTCGTTTAGTTCCTAGTAGGTGGTGCTCGTGTGGATGATGGAAAAGCTTAGCAGCGATTTCCCATAGGTAGGGGTAATAGTTTTTTTAATGTGCACTGAACTTGACAGATGATCCCTCAATCTGAAAAGCGCCAACAGCACCACCTTGTTCGGAAAAGTGTTGCTAACAATCCAAAAAATCGTCATTCCATCAATTTCAAGTTTCTGTATTGATAATGCCGATTATACGAATTTAGTGTTAATTACGGCTTACTTGCGGTGTTAGTGATATCATAGTGAGTGCGAGGCAAGTCTTAAAATATTAACAAATGTAAGTGCCTGTTAATACACAGACTGTCAGACTGCTAGCACCTACTATTGCATCACCTCTTCGCCTCCACCCTCCTTCATTCTGCCAAATCCGTCATCCATCACATTTTAAATTTCACCCTTCCATGCCAACTGCTATGTCATCTTTCCGATCACTCTTTGCTCGTCATCGAGAAGACAAAACCCAATAAAAAATATCTCATCATCATCAGTTTTCGTGCGAAGCGCACTCTTCGGAAGTCCATAAGTGCCGAGTACCAACGAAGACTAACACAAGTTTACCCCTATATATCCGTTTAGGCCCTTTAAGGTAAGGATGCAAATATTCATCTTTACTTCTTTGTACATAATATCTCTCTGTTCCAATCACCTTCAGGCGGATCGCACACTTAACGCACGACGAAGCGGTAAAACCACTCAAACTGCTCAGTCCGTCGAGAGCGGTTTTAGTTTAGTGAGTGACGTGTCTAGTATGGATATTTTAGCGCTCCGTCGTGCGTTAATTGTGTGATATATCCGCCTCACCTGTATATATAATCTATTCAAGGGCCTTCTGTTTTGTAAATAAAAATCTCTACTAGGTACAGTATTCATCGCCTTTCCGTTCTCTGCCGCTCTCCCGACTGTGGCTGCAGTGACACAAGACTACCAATCTAGTCCTGTGCAAATTTTAAGCGATCGGCTTTTAAGTTTACATTTTACATAAACTTATAACACCAAATAATGTTGTTAAGTTATTGGTTTACGGTATACAAATTTTCCATGTTTTTACTTAGATAGGAAAGTAGGTGGGAAAAATAAAAATTGCCGTCAATTACTATAGATTATTTTCTAGTGATGAAATCTTCACAAACATCTTAAAATGATTTCGTTATACTCGCGAGAATGGGATAAGGCAAGGAGAATGATGGTATCGAGTCTGTTTGGTTTTTTGACAGGACGATTAACGGGCGATCGAGCCGCGATAACCGGGCGGGATGGGCAGTGATTGGTCATTCTCATCCTTAGAGAAAAAAACGTAGTTAGAGGAAACCCTACAGGCGACAGCGGGCCATTAAATTTGTTATTATTGCTCGCAAATAAGCTGTATGCAGATGCAAAGATATTAAAAATATTTCTCTAGATGGATCATCTTTGCCCGTCAACTTACTGCCTAATAGTCCAATTTACCTATATGTGATCAGCGTGATAGGTATGCTTAAATATTATATTATATAAGATCTCGATAGAGTAATAACATTCAAATATGTTTGTGTGTTTTTGTGTTATACTAATAATACGAGTAACTAAGGTGTTACATCGTTGTTATCAAATTCACTTTTTGTTGTGCTTATAAGAGACACTCTCTAAACCAAACTTAATTCTTTGGTCTAAGGGCTCTTCCTACTCGATTAGATGAGTTAAGCTTGTAATTACATGCTTTTTGTTAGTGTTATTGTTAGATAAATTCAGGCTGTAATCGAACTCATTGAGAAGATATTTAGTTATAAACTTCAATTGAATCTTAACCAAACGATATTTTATTATTGATGATTCTATTCAATTTGATAAATTTTCTGTATTTTCCTTAAAACCTAGATTCTGCTGTCGTGTAGAAAACTGAGTCGACAAAGTACCTAGTTTAAGTGGGTTTCGATTAACATAGTACAAAATAAAATTCATATACCTCATATGAATGAAACATATCACAGCTATTCTATCCAATAAAATCAGCGGCTTGGTTTATTCAAACAAAATAAAGAATTCGAATGATAACACAATTTGAAGCTGTCATAAAAATTTGTCACTTACTTTTTAACAAAGATTTATCAAAATTATAATTAAAGTCAAAACTAAATGTTTGGATGATACCCACGTGGCAAATCCATTCCTTGCACTGAAGAATATTTGCCTTAGGTAGGTATTGGTAAGGTATTGGTATGATAATTTTATTGTTTATGTGTTAAGGAGCTACAAGCTGATTAGTAGTAATAATTAACAACAAAGAGCCTACCTTTCATAAAATTTTATTCAAAGATCTTTTGATTCGGCCCGACTGGACTCTAGAATATTACCACTTAATGTTCACTTGCCGGTCTCATCACATTTTTGAGTAGTTTCATGCATTTCACCATCGGCTGCCCATTATACATGGTCAGATGTTGAGCTAATGTATTAAAGGAGAATTTAAACGGTCATCTAGGATAGAACCGTGAAATACTCGGCAGTATGCAGGGAATGCACTTTTTGTCCACCACGATTACATGGTGCACGGTCACTGATGCATTCCAGATTCGATATCTTTGTAAAAACCGTTGAGTTGTCTGAATACGTGGCGTTTTCCGAATAGTTGTGTTAATTGAGACGGTTTAGTTTTTCTTTGTGAATATGGTGTTGTAGGATTCTATTTGATGATTGTATAAAACATAATTGAGCAGGATATAAGGAGCAGCCCTTTGACACCGACAGAGTGCATTCAGACCATAAAATTACACATTTTTTCCCTAGGAAGGTATTTGAGTTAAATACTCCTACACAAAATCTGAAGAATACTTAAGTACTCGTATAATTTAATACCTACCTATCTTAATATTCTTTACATCTTTAATAACTATAATGGGTATTGACTAATTTGAAATGTTCTAATACAAGCGACACTCTCGCCGCATGGTAACATATTTCAAATAAATCCCATCTCTGACCACAAAATAGGTAAACATCGAGTAAACAGCCAACAGGAAACTTAGTAACCGACAACAATCAGCAAACAGTGTTAACTTTTTCCCACATAATATTATGATAAAAAGGCTAATCACTAAAAACCTTCGAGCAACACGGTCTTCTGTCTCGTTCCGACCCGGAACTAAAAACAAATAAAATAAAAATATGGTAAGGGGTGCTACACGAATGCTCGAGTGAGAACCCTACCTGTGAAGGGGCGGTAATAGACTACTTTTTTTCTTTCTTCCTCGTAATAAAATATATCGAGAAAAATTCTGAATTACATTCTCGTTCCTTAGACCTTCTATGATTGTTTTACAGCTATCTACACTTTGCTAAGAAAAGGATTTATCGCATTTGCTACTAGTAATGCCATTTTTATTCCCTGAAATAATTTAAAAAGTTCTTTCGATAACTGGTATCTCTATTTCTCGTGGCTCAGGAGTAACATTACATTACTCTTTGTAATTCCGAAAATTTACTTATTGTTTGTGTTTACACAAGAAAACGGATTGCAGCAGAAAGCTACGCTGGGAAAGTCAAAAGTTACCTCTGATCTTAGCTAATTTTTTGAGGGTGCTGTATTATTGATACTTTTTGATTTGATTTGAATGCATGTAGCACCCCTGACATAAAAAAGACTCCCGACTGAGATGAAAGTGCCGCGCACCGCTTGATGCGCGCGGTGCGTGTGGTGCGGCGCGCCCGGTTGCGCAGACGCATGTTAACGCACTGCCGGCCGGTATGCGTAGCCAGGAAACACTTCCGACAAAGGTTTTACCGTTAATAAATTGTTTTGAGGATTTACCGAATAGGAAATACTTGGTTAAAGTTGTGACACAATTCCAAATAAATTCACGTACGCGTAGGTACTACTAAACCGTAGTCGCAGCGCCTATTTTAATGGATAACAGGTGACAAAGCATTTCACCTCTCTAACTTTTACTACTGTCTAATATTATACTATTGTACAAGAGTTTATTTATTAAACAAGTAGAAAAAACAGGATAACAATTATTCAATAGTAAAAAATAAAAGTAATAAATCGATACTTCCTGCGTCCGGTGCGCACTTGGAAGAGAACGCCGCCGCCGCCGCGCCGTGCGATCCGCGTACCACGCATGACAATCACAATATTTCACACGAATAAAATATTTATCAAAACTAGACATTATGCAGCTATTCATGACACAAGAAAGAAATACTTTTAGAAAATAAACATCTAGCAAACTTTTTTATGTACCTCGGTTTGTAAGTAGGTACTTAACAGATAGCGTTATAATTTCTTCTTCTTTTTCTTTAGTGTTATAGGTAAAATGACCAAAACATGACCAAAAAATTGGCAAAAAAATTATTAACTGATAATATTATAATTTTTTCTTCTATATTGTGGGGTGCCTGACCTGGCGGATCTGGAGGATGATGACGATGTCCAAAGAAAGTCTGGTCAGGTTTATTTCCACATTTATTGCCGTATGCTTTGCGAAGTTATACAGTTGATGAGCACTTGTAGGCGCAGAAAACTTCAACTTCATCAGCAGCTGATTGAAGTCTGTCAAGCGGCGTGTCTCACGCTTGGCCCTTCGAGCAACACGGCCTTCCCTCCCGGTAGGGAACAAGGTGTCGGACCATAGTGGACGCACTTAAGTGGTTGCCCCACAATACTTTGGTATTTTCAACCACGTAAAATTTATTTGCAATTATAAGGTGTTTTATCACTACATAATATAAAGCAAAGTCGCTGTTTACGTTTGTATGTATGTATGCTTAAGCTTAAATCTTTAAAACTGATTTTGACACAGTTTTTTTACATCATCTGGTACAGACTTGACAATGATAATTAGTACGATGGCGGCCGCCGGCTTTTGGTCAAAATCTAGAATTTGGTCTGAATTATTGATTCTGCCATCTTACTCCTATACATATATATATATTATATTCAATTTATTTTCGTATTGCCTAGATTTGAACCAACAAAATCGACAAAAGGTGCGAGCAAAATGCGACGGGACCTGATCAATGCAGAGATATCGAACCTTCGGGACCTACTGCCGCTGCCGCCATCCACCCGCCAGCGCCTCTCACAGCTTCAACTTATGGCCCTGGTCTGCGTCTACGTCAGGAAGATGAATTACTTTCAACAAGGTAAATTTCTGATTAATGCAGGATCAAATTCTGACACTAGGATTCATTGGGTCGTTGGACGACTCGGTGTGATGTAGGGATCGCCAGTAAGTACGTCACCTGCAGTCACTACTGCCGTTCTTGTGAGTTGTGACTATAACTTGTTACAATAGTCGACGATAGGCTGGATAATATTTTAGGCAAACTGATTGCTAAGGAACAGATATGTTTTAAAAAACTATCATCTCATTGTCACAGTGCTATCACAAAATAGAGAGGCGGGGCTCGGGGCTCGTTCGTGCTATAGGTATTATTGCCTTAGAAAACCTAAATAGCTACCTTATATGCACAGTGTTTCGAAGAAAATTCATGAAGTTGGACATATTTTTCAGGCACCGTATTACAATTGTGAATGGGTTTCTTTTTCTTTTTCCTGCAATGGTCGCATAGTGAAAAATTTTCATTACGATGCCCTAAACAGCTTTCTAACTTTCCAACTTCATCTATTTTTTCCGAAACACGGTGAACAATATTAGCAATATTAAAGTGTAAATAATTTTAAAAAACTTGTTATCGGTTTTGCATGTGTTGGGTGGTTTAACTACAGGTGATTATATTAAACGGTCGTGTAGATTTTCCTTGCAAGTTTCTCATGCTCCACTTCTTTGGTTAAGCTCATCACGTGCGCGTTATCATACATCTGGTTCTCTCACATTTTCAAAACGTCTCCCAAACTTTTTGTCAGCTCACCTTCAGTCACGAAAAGGCATATTAAGACGTTTAAAATGCATTTAGTTCGCTATCTTATCTCTAGTTGCTATTACTTCACCCATAACTCCGTCTTTCTTTCTGTTTTAGTGTTCAAGAGTCACGACTTTAGCTATCAGTATCAGGAACAGCCGACTCCCACACCGAATATTGGATTTTCTAAGGTACTTTTTTCAAGTTTATGAGCGTTTACTGTGAAATCATAAAATCAGTACTGACTTTTACAATGTTATTTTCAGGCAATGAATGGTTTTATGATGATGATGACACAAAATGGAAAACTTTTGTACATATCTGAAAACGCAGCGGAATATTTAGGACATTCGATGGTGAGTTTTTGTAATATTAGTATATTCTTTCGATATGCCTACCTACCTATGATATAGTCAGTATACCCAGTATACCCAACAAACTTGTCTCTTTTTTCAGGAGGACTTGTTAATACACGGTGACAGTGTTTACGATATTATTGATAGGCAAGATCACCAAACTGTACAAGTTGAATTAAATAGAGGGGAAAATGGAGAGACTGAAAATGTACCAAAGAATAGAAATTTCTTCTGTAGGATGAACGTATCAAGAAACGCTAGAAGACAAATGAGATTCGGTGACCAAAAAGTAAGTTCTAATTGAAACTTTATAGAGTGGCTAACGCGTTATAAATGACTTTTTTTTCTTATCTTCGAATTTAAGAGTCCTATACGTATAGTAACTTTCAACCTTCCCTCTACTCTGCTAATTCTGGGTAAAATCTACCTCTTCCTCTCTTCCCTGTACTTTCTCTTTAATAATATGTATTTTTATAAAGTCATTTTATCGTGTCCCACCAAGTGGCCAATAATTTTTTCTTTTTTTTTTCTCCGCAACCAGCAATACTTTTTGTTGTACCTACTTAGTTACCATGTTTAACTGTAATTTTACGTTTTTCTAGGTAGTACTTGTAAGAGGACACTACGTGTCGTACCTGCCCCTGTGCAGCCGCAACGAGCCTGTGTTCCTGGCGGTGTGCACGCCGCTGGCCATGCCCGAGACGCGCGAGTGTGTGGTGCACGGCACAACCAACGTGTTTACCACGGTGCACGCCATGGACATGAAGATACTCCACATCGACGCTAAGTAAGTGTTCCTGGCGGTGTGCACGCCGCTGGCCATGCCCGAGACGCGCGAGTGTGTGGTGCACGGCGCAACCAACATGTTTACCACGATGCATGCCATGGACATGAAGATACTCCACATCGACGCTAAGTAAGTGTTCCTGGCGGTGTGCACGCCGCTGGCCAGGCTGGCCATGCCCGAGACGCGCGAGTGTGTGGTGCACGGCGCAACCAACGTGTTTACCACGATGCATGCCATGGACATGAAGATACTCCACATCGACGCTAAGTAAGTGTTCCTGGCGGTGTGCACGCCGCTGGCCATGCCCGAGACGCGCGAGTGTGTGGTGCACGGCGCAACCAACGTCTTTACCACAGTGCACTGCATTGAAGTACGTATTTTGTTGATCTGCATCTCACAGGCAGTGCTTTCAATTGTCATGCTATGATTACGGATTTTGAGATTTGGACATGGCTTACCTACCCATGACTAATAATTATTTCCTTTGCAGTGGAGAATGGTACTTAGGATGGAAGAAATCAGAACTAACAGACGTGTCATGGTACCAATTACTACACTGGGACAGCTTACGGGAAGCTCAAAGTAAACACAGACTAAGTAAGTTAATTAAATTAAAATATCATTTAAAACTTCACATTGAACAATTTGAACAATAACAAAAAAACAAATAAAGGCAAAAGGTGCTTCTGCACAAGCTGAGCTGCCCGCTTGTGCAGGAAAAAGTGCTCGGGCATTATAAAAGCTTATACTTAATTGCATAATGGTACTGCTATCACCCAAGAATTCCTTCAAAACGTTTATTGAATGTGATTGAATGTCTTTACAACAAAGCTTACCTACTTATCAATATCAGCCTATAGAACCCATGCCAACTTGGTTGATGGTCTCCCCACTGACCTTTCTGCTTCCCCTTGGCCACCACTCTCTGGCTGCTTTTGTCCATGCAGCCAAATAATTATGGCGATGATTGCAGTAACCCAGTCGGAGCAGGACAAATGCTGCATTCTGCTGGCGAAGCTGCAGACGCGAGGCGGGCAGTTCCTGTGGGTGCACGTGGTGCTGCAGGTGAAAGACGCCGCAGACACACCTCGCCAATTCATCGTGGCCACCAACCAGATACTCAGGTGACGTATTCAAATTGAAACACCGCTCGGAAACTTCCTTCAGAACAATAGTGGTCACCGGCTTGCGCAAGGAACGATAAACGTTTGTTGCAATTTCTCGGTCGAAATCAGAAACATCGTGGAAAGTTTGTTGAAGGAAAGCGTTGTGATGATAACGAAGAATTTTTCATAAAATTTGTCTTATTATAATTCTGACTAGGTTTTCCGTGACTTGATTATTTCATCTTTCTTGTATGTCTGTGCAGATAGCTATCTAAGTAATTCTATTAAATATTTACGCTGATTGCGAATAAATAGTATTAGCTCTGCGAATTATGTGCCATTTCAGATATTTTTCCAATTTCGTATAACTATTGTTTTCCTTTCATAAATCATAATAATAAATAAAAACTTCACGTTGCACTGCAGTGAAGAAGAGGCGTCAATAATGCTTGCGAACGCGTGGCTTTACCAGTACTACGGTTACCAAAACCAGCCATGCGGAATGATCGATCCACGGTGCCAAAAGTTCTTCAGACGCGATCAATGCTACCAAGACCGTTACCAAGAGCCTTACCCCTACATGGAGACTCCTGAAGTGGACTATACAGGCTATCACGTCTCCTCGTATGTGCCACAAAAGGCGGAAGACTATAATGGGTGTGATCGAGTACACGCTGAGAGAGGCCCAGTAGACTACTCTACGCATTCTCCACAATCTACGATCAGTGACGAAAGGTAAGTGTCTACCCCTGAAAAGATAAGTTATTACTGTTATTAACTACCCACAATCAGCCATGTTATATAACATTTGATAACAGGTAAAGAGTTTGCTATAGAAATATAGCTAATTCTTTTATAATTATGAAGGTACGAATTTGGGTCCCAATAATCTTTTCAATAATACTCAATCCGTTTATGTAACCTTTTTTTATACTTTAAAGGGCCAAGGCCTGGCCATTCATTACCACCAAATCAGATTCAAAAACTTGGATGGACGTTTGATGAAACAAAGCAACTACTAGATTAGATACTAGTATTATATAAGATTTATATAATAATGATATTATAGAATTAAATATTTGTATTATACTTTATTAAACAAAAAATCTTTAAATTGCTACCTAAACAAGTGTGCTAATTAACAACATCGGCGCAGGCAGCAGTTGTATCTATTAACACCTCTTCTTGGAAATGTTTGTGTTTTCCATGTTTCGTTAAACTTCCAACAAGTCATCATCACTTTATAAATATATTATTTCAATTTTAATTTTATTGGTCTTTTTTATGCCTTTGAAGTTTCATATATATTTTTATATCATATCTTAACAAATACGCATAACATACGCATAACCTACAAAACAGACATTTTATTAATAAGTACACTCAAAATGTAACAGTTGAAATCAACCTAGGCCTAGCTAGGAGTATATAATGACGTATTCGTTGGTGTAATCAGGTGCACCCTGCGTCGACCGTATTTTGTATGATTTGTACCCGTCGTCGCTTGTAAATAATAAAATGACCACTCTGTCCATCAGGCTGTCCATCCACGTGATTTGACACCTTTCATTAAAATATTTATTAAGAACTCGACTGTTAAACCAACTAAAGTTACAACTTCAAAGGTTTTAATTCTACGGAAAGTGCTCAGGAATAAGATATTTTCTTATATAACAGTCTGTAAACGTAGCTTAGTTCTATTTAGATTAGATTAGATTTAGTTAAATGGGAACCAAATATGAAGTGACTAACTTGAAGAGAGTTTAGGAAGCAAGTTTTTACGATAGTTATTTTGAATGTATTTTATTGGATCACCAGATCCATAATATGGATGATTTGATGTCTGGCTGTTATAACAAGTTCTTTTGACGTGTGTTTCGGAAAATTAATCACTTTGTTGAATTGTAGAACAAAACAGGAAATATGATAAGTAGAGGTACATACAAAGAATTTATCGCGTAACTAAAAAACGTTATTTTACTTTTTATAAGCCTATTTTTATTTTATTATGGAAAAGTTGACACCAACCAGATAGATACCTAGTATAATCGTGGAATTTTATAATGACTTATTATGAGGTTATAACAATTAGCAATGTGCTCAAGCAAATCTTTGATTTCATATTTAAACAATCCGAAACATTGGGACAAGACGTGATTCGTTTTGTTCAGACTATGGTTCAGACCAAGTTTTGACACTATTTGAATTTGTACAAGTTAAAATATAACATAAAATCACGAGCAAAGTGTCATATCATAAAAATTCTATAAACGCGGCTACGTCGTCGTAGGTCGACCTGTATGTACCTATGTAACTTTGTAATGAAATAGAAGATAAGGAATTTAACCATCTGCTAAAGATCGTACCGTCATAAAATTGTCAGTAGTATGTGATTTTGATGACAATACAAAAATATGGTACTAGCGTTCTGTGATGGAATAAATACCATATCAAAGCCGTAGTTGGACTTATTAGAAAGGTCCCAGGTCAAAGGTCAGGTTTTTGACTTTTAAGTGCACTTATAAAAGCGTGTTTTTTAAACTATTAATTTCTTTTTCGTCATTGTCACGCCATCGGAACTCAGCTGTCATGCCATTGCTGTTGTGATTTTTAATACTTCAATCTGACCACAATACTACTAAAATCATCCAACTTAGATCCAATCGACATCTAATGAAACAAACGATTTTCAATGAGCAGACTTAGGGCCCTGAATAAAATGCATGCTGAAGAACATGTTTTTCCAACACCAGATCGCCGCACCAGTACGAAGCCGCTCCCGAGGTAGTGGTGAACAGCAACATGTACTTGTACCCTCATGGAAAGAGAGAGTACTACGACCAGTATCCTAGGATCAATTACCAAGTCCAGGAACCAAGCCCCAGCACCAGCATTGAAAGTAAGGCACTATGTGTTTTATTCACTGAGAAAACGGCTTGTTAAAAACTAAATAATTTATTGTTGTAAGTAACAAAGCGACACTGTTATTATAGTGCTTGCAAAGCTTACTGCTAAAAACAAATAAGCGAAAATGGCTAAAATACTTCCATAAAACCAACCACCTAGTTTTGTTAAATTTTAGACCAATATCTAACCCTTTTTGTTTGTTTATAGGTAGAATCCTATGTTTGTAGTAACTAAACAAGTAACCGAGTTAAGTTTAAGGAAGTCCATATATAACCTCATTCATTTATAGCCAAATGGCATAGTTAACTATAGCAGGTCTTCTCATCAGACTTTACTACCTTTAATAGTTAAATATAACCTATATGATAGGTATCCCCACTTAATTAACTTTATTGTCATAGCCGATTTACATTGCAGCTGTGACTGATTTACTACGTCTCTTTAAATAATTAATGTTGTTAGCAACAATCAATTAAACCAGTGTATTTTGCATACTTACTTCGCTGCTAATAGACAATTTACTCAGTATCATCAACAAATTCAGCAGGGTAGCCACTGCCGTCTTCACTTGGTTGTAGTTAACTAACCTACTTGATTCTATTAAACGGTAACAACAGCAAATTTACGTTGCTGGGACAACCAAACAAAAGCACGGTACACCGCAGCACTGTGGGCTGAAAATCGGCTTTCATAGACATTTTCATTTGATTTCTTTAGGTGTGATTTTTTTGCTTGGATGTGCTTCGGGAGACTAAGTTTTTCACTTCTATTCAGCAATTTTCATGTTTTAATCATAAACTTAGTCTCCCAAAGAACATCCAAGCAAAATAAACACACTTAAAAAATCAAATGTAAATGTCAATGAAAGCCAATTTTCAGCCCACAGTGCGGCGGTGTACCGTGCTTTTGTTTGGTTGTATGACACTAAAATAAAATGTAAGGAAATGAAATTACTTTAATATTGTTATTATTGTATTTATTTAAAATAATTATAAAACACTCCTTAAAACTATATATTGTCTTCCATCCGAGATCCAAGAGGGACATTGAAAGCGATGTGATCGAATTATCTGTAATGAAAAAATAAGTTCTTTGATTCATGTATTGTATGTAAAGAAATATACAAGGTATAAAAATATTATTCAGACATACTTCAAGGGGTGAACCAGTCCATGAAACTGAATAACTTTCCCCAAGGAACATAGGTCAAAATATTTGAAAAAAAATTGGTCCTCCCATACAAGATGACTTGGTCAACGTGGTCAGCTGACACTTTTTGTATCGGAGGTCTATTTTTTTCATATTTCGACCTATGTTCCTTGGGGAAAGTTGTTCAGTTTCATGGGCTGGTTCACCCCTTAAAGTATGTCCGACTAATATTTTTACACCCTGTACCTATGTCCTACCTACTAGACGACCTGCTTATTTCTAGATCTTTCTGAATGCCACATATAACTAAAGTAAATAGAGTTAGCACTGGCGGCTTAGAATACTAGCACCCAACAATCTCTTCCTAGAAAGTCGTAAAAGGCGACTAAGGGACTAAACTGCAGCGTTTAAAGGGCTATCCACACATGTCCGGGTCAGGGCCTTCAGGGCTCCGGGCCGTCCGGGCTAAGGGCACCAGGACACTGGCTATCCGGATCGCCCTGACACGGACATGTGTGAGCAAGTTCGTACGAATTGTATGCAACCGATTATTTCCCCGTCCCTGCCGGGTCCCATCAGGGACGGGAAATCGGAAATGTGTGGATAGCCCTTTATATGAATTTTACAGATCATTGCGCTCGCCAACCCGCCTGCCAAGCGTGGCGAGTATGCAATCTACCCCTGAATGAGAAAGCCTCATCCAACGTGCATGCATCCAACAGGGAGGAGGAAATAGAATTTAAAAAATCACTTACCTTTGAACTTTTCAATGTACTCCTCCAACTTCCACGCAGTGAGGAGGTTTTGCACCTCTTCGTCCATAAATATTGCTGAATAATTCCACAGCAAAATGCACACGTTATACACACTGCACTCCTTAGAACTCGGTCCGGGCAACTGCGGAAAACGAACTGACCGACTGACTGTCCGACCGAGCGGCGAGTGCGAAGCTCGCGGGTGACAAGTCTCAACATGTTCCTACAACACGATTAAACGTAACCGAGTTACTTTGCTAATTTGCCGAGGCTTAGTTAGAAATTGATAATTTAAATAGACACTTAGTTAAAATTTAAAATGTATGTTTGCTATTGGTAGTTAACTTTTTTTATTTGAACATAAACAAACTTCACATCATGTATTAAATAAACATGATATGTTAAAAACTACAAACAATTTGGTTTGGTTTAAAAAATTACACTTATCTATTAGTTATCAAGTAATTTAGTTGCATTTATCGATTGATCGGTCAATTTTAATTACACTACATATCTACAATTAAACTATAGTGAGAAACAGAAGTATGCTACATTTTAAATGACAATTTAGTTTATTTGTGACAAATTAACTTATTCATTTTTAAATATTATGCATATTTGTCTTCAATCTTTCATACACTTATTTCAGATCACAGTAATAGCTTGCTAAAACTACTGAATAAGGTATTTGAATATATCAAGTCAAATTTGGTTGCGAATATTAACTATTTTATTAAAAAACGAATAAATACAGTGCTGTATCTGACTAACACAATTTAACAAAGTTGACGTGTTCGTTTTTAATCATACACCCTTGTGAGTTTTCAGCTAAGACGTGACTGATGCTAAATAAAATTCCGTTAAACAAGCCAAAAAGGTCCTCGGTTAACTTCAGATTTTCTCAGTGTTCTATCTATACCTTATTTCCAATTAGACATGGTATAAATGAGGTATAACATGCAGTTAAATCTTAAAATGAAAATATCTATTTACAAAAAAAAAGAAACGTCTTTATTACGTATCGTCTGCAGTGTAAGGTCTATCCAATAATATCACCATCAATGACAATGTAGCACAAACATATTTATTTTATTTTCTTACAGCGTTAGAGTACCCAAGTCCAAAGCGAATGCGGCTTGCGCCACCACCCCTCAGTCTGGAAGGTACTGACGGTATGGACCGCTGGAACCCTAGCCCACCTTGGTCAGACACGACCCTCAAGCTGCCCGACTACAGCCAGAGGTTCACTTATAACCACATGCTGCCTATTCCACCGGAACGAGCTATGGTCACCTAACATATCACATCCTCACGGTTTTTTTTATGGTGCCGGTAAGTTAGACAGATTATTATTCGCTAAAAATTATGAACAAACGCATGTTTCTAGACAACATGACTTCACCAACAAATAACAGCCTGAATTTTTTTTTACATTGGTTTTTCAGGTTTTTACTTAAGTCAGTTACCATGAATTGATTTTTTTTATCTATACTTTTCCATCCACTATTATTACATACTGAGTATAGTTGTAGTTGTTTTTGCAACTAGTGTGTGGTTTTTTACGCTACAGCGAATTAATATTTTTGCGAAGCGAATGTAACGCGTATACTTATAAGAAATTTTATTTTCCTATCTCCTTATTCTGTGTAGAAATTATTTTGGTAATCTATAACGTAATTAATTTATTTTTTGCAGAGTCCTATGGTCATTACTTCGGACATCCTTCAGCGATCTACTGCGTACCATATATACCTAATCCAATCAAAACTTTGTAATAATCTGATAAAAAGAATCTTTACTTATTCAAAGATACACGTGTCGAAATAACGTTATAAAGGTAATGATTTTTTTCCGAAGCTAATTAGGCAACGACTTTGCCTTTACCGTACTGTCTATCCTATGTTATAATAAGCTACTATAAGGGCAAATGTACACACACCTGTGCAATATTATTTAAAATACTTTTTGTGCCTTTCTTTATTTATTTTCCACAAAAGTCTTAGCTACCTAACTTATTTATTTTAGCTAGAAATTATCAATGATTTTAACTCCGAAAATTCTTGTATTCTTATGTTATTCCTAAAATCGTGAATGAAATAAAATATAGAGCACCAATCATTTCTTAATATATATTTATATTCTTTTACTATTATATTCGTAGGCGTGAATACCATATTTCACTTCAATGTTGTGTATAATAGTTTAATTTAGACTTTAAAAGAGATCCTTGAAATGTTCTCAGCTCAATGGAAATCTATGAATTTATCAGTATTTAATATAATTAAGATCGCTACTTATAAAATTTAAGTAGAAACGTATAGGTAAGATATTTAATAAGGTTGTACATTACGGGAATGATTTGGTATCGTCCAAATGTATTGCATTCCAAAGGAGATGTTTGAAGTATATATTCTGTATTAAATATTTAATTTGCTAACGTATTACTATTTAAAATGAATTATTTAAAATGTAAATATTACTTAACGTTACCTCTTTGTAAAAATAGATTCCTAATAAATGGACAATTCTTTATGATGACGCCGAAAGTGTTTTATTTTATTATATATGTAGATATACGAATGCTTATTTACGCATTCAAGCTGTCGCTTACTTACCTGTCAAAACGACAGATTTCAAAGAGGCTTAAAAATAATTTAATCTTACATAAACTAAAAATTAAACTGCTTACTTACCTACTTGAGTAAGATGCCCACTGCAGCACAGGCGGCAAATGTCCCTTAACTCAAAAATAAAATGTAAGATCATTTCCTAGCGACGACATAGGTCAAATTCGTTTTTGGTCAAACCCTTGTTTCGTTACGATACCAGGCCGCTCAGAAAGTTTTGCGACCAACAGATTTTTACTAAGAGACACTGGCTGGGATTTTACTAAGCTATAAAATTAGATTATTAAAATTATGAACATCCTAAAGATAAAAATATAAGACGTTAAAAATATGGACATTCTGAATTAAAATCTCCCACCATATTGTTTTATGAACTAAATTAAAATGTGGATCTACAGCGAGAACATTTTCTTACGATGATATTTGTGATTTTTAATGTCAGCTTATTAATACCAACTAATAAACTTGTCCTGAGCCATGTTCACTCGAAGGCCTAATAGACCGAAAACGGAACAGTACTGTTAAAAAGAGACACAAACATCTGTAAGATAATTTATTCAAGCGCGCTAACTGTTCGTTCCTTACAATTGCATAAGTTTCAAGAAATATTTTAAATGTCTAATGCGTGCGATTTACATTATGAACAAGCGTCGAAACCCTTAATAGATGTAAAGCGCTTCGCATTTATTGACCCCATAGGTAAGTATTATTGCTGCTTCGAAGCGTAAAAGTTCTAATTTAAGTACCACCTGCATTCTGAGTAATTCTGCTTTTCGGGTAATTTTTACTGAGTATTTTTTAAAATTCCCTGATTAATTTGACAAGATCGGAAATGGTTCAAGGGGATATTTTTAACGATTGATATGACGCAAACTGTATTGGAGATTTTATTTCGTGTTTGACAATAACAGCTTCCTTTATGACAATAACTAAACTTCCTTTTGACAATATTCCTTTTGACAATAACTAAACTTTATGGTTATGGATCAAAAATAACTTCTATTCTATTGTCAGACTTGAGTCGATGATATACATACGTAGTCAGTTAACTCATGTAGCAGTTCTTTAAGTAGGTACCTAAGTTATTATTTATAGATATCTATATATTTTTGTAAAGTGGCACATTGTAGCTCATAAGTATTTTTCATAAGATAATTCGTAAAAAGCTCCGCCAGAACTGGAATCAAATTGTTATTGCAAGACTGTCTGCTTACAATCGTTTATAATGAATTATTTATGAATACGTAATATGTACGCGATATTCAGATCTTCCTCAGGTCGCTAAACTATACGTTACTAGATTAATTATAAACGAACGTTACTAGCTAAATATAATGTCTTACTACGCATATCCTAGCTACTGAGTTACTTCTTCTTCTTTGCGAGTTACTGATTGTACTATTATATGCTGAGCTGATGAGTGAGATGTAGATTTTGGCTAATGAAGTAGAAATATATCTTTTGTTAGGTTGTTTTGTATCGTGAAGATTTTAATTTTATATTAGAAACATAGTCGTATTTATTTTTTATTCTCATTAATATCAACAAAGGAATGACTAATATTAAACAAAATTCATTATAAATATTATTAAATTATGATTTGTGTTTAATATTTTGAGTTGTGTGTACTAATAAACCATTTGATGTAACAAAATTTGATGAGGAATACTTTGGTACTTTATAATTTGACATAATCAAAAAGACGAATGACCAGAGGTTTTCGCTAATAATTATATAGTACCAAAGTATTCCTCATCAAATTTTGTTACATCAAATGGTTTTTTAGTACACACAACTCAAAATATTAAACACAAATCATAATCTAATAATATTTATTATTATAATATTTTTCTAAATATTAATTTGATCTTTTGCACTTTAATATTACATTTATAGTTATATTAAAACTTGGGCGATGAGTTTTTAGATTTTCTGATATGTAACCATATTTTTAAAGGTAAAGATATTTTATTTATTAAACATGAGTAATAATATACAGTTGTTGTTTAATACGAAGCATTCGGAGACACGTACCTGTGAACTATTTTCTGAGGTATGAAGATATGACTATTTATATTGTAGCATATAATAATAAAGGCGTAATATATGTATGTATGTATTGTAGCATCATAGAGTTTTTATTTAATTTACAATTATCCCACAGAAAATTAACTTATTCAGCTTAGAACCGAACTGCAATCCAGCCACCATTCCCCCTACATAAAACATTGAGTCACTTTAGAAGCAAAGCGGCGAGTGGCATTAGTACCTTCTTAGGTCGTTAGCAGAAAGCGATTAATAAATTATAAGTCAATAAAGTTTCTGATCACATCACTCGTGGGAGCTCATGGAGACGAGCTGGATAATAAATGGGTCACATGAAGTCAACTAGCTAGGCTAATTAATCAGAACTTAGGTAAAAAAGCCACGGTCATTTATGTGCAGCTTAGTCGCGAAATCATAGACTGCAAAGACCCCGTCTGTGAGAACTAAAGAGTGCGTACAATGACCAGAAACTCTCAACAATGGGAAGATATAGGTATGACGTGTGTGCGTTGAAAACCTTTGATCTACATGATTGGAAACTCCGGAATCAAACTATTGACTATTAGAAACTAAATATTCGGATTTCAAACTATTGACCACTCCAGCAGATTGAGACGCGTTACCATATTTCCAAATAAAAACATTTCGCATTTAATTCCACAAAATGATTGGTACCTGTGACACTAACGACTGTATAAATCTAGGAATTGTGTCATTTGTGTGCAAACGCGCATCGAGTACGTAACTCTTGTAAACGCAGGGTGTCAGATAAAAATGCATTATAATGCGGTTTACGACAGCGCCGACAATATCTGCGATAAATATTCATGCAAAATATCCGCACATCCTGGATTCCGGTGAAAAAGGAAAATAACAACGCGGGTAGATTACATCACGCTGTATCCTTTACTTTGCCAATGGTTTCTTTCTGCGCCTTGATTTCTATAAAAGAGAATAAAAAAGACTCTTCGATAATTTCTTATAAAACCAGTGAAACTACAATTACAGATAGAAGCTACAAATTTTAGGCAAAATTTAAGATTTTTCCTAAAACTACAATGATGTAGTAAAAATACAGGCGTTATCTGTCTAAATTGTATTTGGCCTTGTTCTATGTGATCCTGATTGATTGCACAATTCAGAGACATAATTTAATAATGCACGGTGCAAGTTTCGTAATTTATTATGATCGTGGCGCAGAAACCCTAGGTGTACCCCTATAAAACCACTACTACGCATACTAAGTGGAATCCGTCAAAGCAACGATGCCTTAATCAAAATGAACCGATATTGAAAACAATTGACTGTTTAGCGCACGACTTTGACAGGTTTTTTATAGTGGTGTGCTGTTGAGAGTATTTAATCAATTTCAATTCCATTAAGTAAAATAATATTAAACGACGGCAACCTTTTTTCTTTGTTTTAATTCGATAAACTCAGAAACTACTGCACCAGTTTCAAAAAATTTCACCATGGCTTCTTATTAATACTATAAAGTTTTATTCACACGTTTGGCATCAGGTCAGGCCGCTAGTTTGGCCTCTTCAGTCTTCCAAACCGCTTCATGGATCTTCATGGAATTAGGCATAGAAATCCCTGTGAGCATTTTAGACTCCGGAGTAACGCCAAGAGTTCAGTAAATTTAAAAGATACCGAAATTGCGGCATAGCAAAAGACACTCAGCATAATATTAGTTTATACTGACACAGGTTTTGGGAGTACCTCTCGTGCGTGGGATACAGCCAAACTGAAAGGTCCACCTGCGTCAAAGTCGGTTTGTAGAATGAGGATGTGGAAATTTCTGTGCACCTGACAAATACGAGGGGCGTTCAATGTTTTCTTGATATTGAGGTAAATGTGGGTAAAAGCATAAGCTGAGGATATAAACACAAAATTTAACTAAATTATGATCATTAGTTTGTATGTTATCCTTTCCCCTAGATTCCCCTAGGTTAGTTGGTCGACCCCGACAGAGAATAGGATAAGGCAATGAGAATGATAATTGTTGTATAGGTAACTCTATTCATGAGTTAAGGGCAGTTTTCGTTAAAGGTCGACTACCTACCTAGTAAAAATCGACAGCGTGGATTCCCATCACTACTGATGGTGCGCAAACGCACGATTTCCATGTCGATTGCCACGTGTCCGCGTCCAAACACGACACCGCCGTACAACATGAATCTCAGAATAGTAAATAATATGCTCTTTGTTTTTACGGTTTCCAATTCTAATTGACCGAACACACTACACGTGCCTCGACGACGCGTGCCGAGCCAAACCAATGAATTACAATAAAAAATTATTTGTTGTTACCTATTCCTATTTAAAGGCACAGCTTTAATTGGAGCACTCACGATACGAATTATATTTAGGTATAAAATTTTATTTTGTGTAAAAACCACATCTACAATTTATTCTAAAATAAAGTTGAGTCCGCAGTTTAAAATCGCTAAGCGCCTAAAAATTGGCTTTAAATTCTATCTTTAGTCTAAGAAATATAATTTGAGTTAAATCGGGTTACAGTGAGCACAAATCTTATGGACTTAAAATAAGAAATAAAAATGAAATAAGAAAGTGTAATGTAACATTAACTCGTCACAGCAGAATGGCAACTAATCATAATTGCTACAAAACGATAAAATGGCGGAATACCCGCAAATGAAAAATATGAAAAAGTTAACTCCGGATCTTTTTGTGCGCATGCCTAAATATATTATAATGTTAGCGTTACCTTAATTTTCTTAATTATTTCACGATTTGTTCGTTTGTGTAGCCACAATTTAATCGTATAAACTGGCAACACTAAAGAAAAAAAGATCCATTCGAGTGTCGGTGGATGAACGCACGGCGGTTGTTTTTCGAAAATTGTGATTTGGCAAGTCATTAAAGCTTAATTTGTTGGAGATTTATTGTTTTATTAATATCTGTGTGTGTTTGATCACATATCAGAAGTGTAGGACAAGAAACTCACGGGTATGTACGACATTGTTTACTTTCTGGAGATTGGATGACGTAACAGTAGACGAGTTTGTACCTTTTACATTCTTAACTTTACTAAAATACTTACTGTAATCCTATTGCGTATAATATTATATATAACACAATAGTAGGTACTTTTACAACCTCAAAGAAAATGTTAATGAAATTGGTAGGTTATAAAATGGTATAGGTTAGTACCTACCTTCTTTTTACCTACTTTGTCGGAACTTTCGTTACCTGTGTTATATTACGACAAGAACAGTATCATATCAATAACAGTAAAAAAAAATACGCTCGCATATTCAATGTACTTAAATTGCTTAAGTGGATACCTACTTACCTACCTTGCTTGTCAACTCAAAGTCTCAATTGGCATGAATGAACGGGTATCTACCAACAGGTACCCATCCCGCGGAGATAACCGCACCTATCTGTACTAATCTACTTACCTAATGTAACCTTACCAACTTCATTTGTGATGCCTACAGGTAGAAATACTAATGCATGACATGGCTCAATTTATTTAGATCGTTGTTTTATTTGTTTGTTTTATGTTTTATGATACTAAATGTTAGGGTGTGTATTTAGGTGAGTGGATTCAGAAGTAGTTTACTTTTTCTACAAATTATCCTGAACTAAAAGGTAAACTGAGGTACCTAAATACCCACAGCTTTAATACTTAACTTATTATTCAACGCTTAACTTACATACGGCTATTAATCATTCGGTAGTGATGTGATATGTATAACTGCGTACTGCTGTATTTATTATGTGTTTTGTGTATTAGTGAAAGAAGGTACCAGCAGAATAGAAGAGGTTCTATTAGTAATCAGTTCCAAAAATATAATTACGAATTTTACAGCGTTACAAAAGTAAAAGTTTCGCACTGAAGTTAATTAGATAGATGTTAATCTTACGCCTCCCCATTACATGTATGTAACATAATGCTTCAGAATATGTTGTATTTTGTTTATTCCATGAGTTTATTTACTTGTTTTAGTTTTGTGTAAGATTTTGTTAAAATTGCTTATTGTCGACATTTTAATATATTAGTTTTATTACATACATACATACATGCATATATCACGCCTTTATCCCTTGCAGGGTAGGCAGAGCGTTAACGGCTTATTACATACTTGTTTAAATATAAAAGTAAATTACTGCCTACATTAGAAACGTCATTGTTTTGTAGTTAACTTTCATTAATTATTTTTGTTTCTTCCACTCCTTCCTTTCCTTTCAATATTACGTTTATCGCTCAGATTTTAAACTTACTTACACTCGACTATTTCGACTGACAACATGTCGGATTCAGAACGAAGTGGTTATACGCCAGAGCCGGTTAAAGAAACACATAAACGGAAAAGAGAACGAACAGTTTCTCCAGAACGCGGTAGATCCAGATGTAGATCAAAATATAATAAAATGAAACGTAAATATAGGCGTAATCGGTCAAGGACAGATCTTCGAAAGAGCAGACGCATGGGTAGGATGCGCTCCCGGTCCAAACATACGCGTCGTTCTCGTAGAAATAGTAGCGATACTATCACTAGCAGGGAATCAAATCGCAGTCGTAGTGCCTTATCAAATTACTCTAGAAACTCAAGTTCGTCAAGTAGCAGCTCTACGACATCTAGTGAAGTCTCAAGACGATCCCGGTCAGAGTCAAGGCGCCCAAGAAAACGTCGCTGCCGTAGAACACCTAAAAACAGAAAAAACAAAAAAAAGAAAGATGTTATGGATCGATTTATTGACGCACTGGGTAAACATGGACGGAATTCTCTTGTAGGCGCTCATGACGTCATACCAAAATTTGACCCGAGTCAAAGGACGCAGCCCACAAAATCGTGGCTAAGAAAAGTAAATGAAACTGCTGCGATTTATAAGTGGAGCCATGAACAAACGGTTTTTCATGCGTTGCCAAAACTGACAGGCCTGGCACGTCAGTGGTATGAGGGATTATCCTCAGTTAATCTGACCTGGAAAGAGTGGCAAAGGAAGCTATTGCACAGTTTCCCAGATGATCGCAATTACGCCGAAAGACTAACTGAAATGTTGTCCCGTAGAAGTCGTCGAGATGAAACCCTTGAGGAGTACTTTTACGACAAAGCAAAACTTGTTAACCATTGTAATATTAAAGGCAAGGATGCCGTGGATTGTATTATCCACGGTATTTTCGATCATAACATAAAACTTAATGCTCAGGGTGCAAACTTCAAGAGTCCCAATAAGCTTCTCAAATATTTGCGGAGTATATCTGTTAAAAATACAACGAATAATAAAGAGGTTAAAAAGTCAAATCTAGCAAGGAATACAGTACCGGACACAAATAAAAACTACAAGAAGCCTGATAATAGTACTCGTATTTGCTACAATTGCTCTGAACCCGGGCATACTGCACCCAGATGCCGAAAAGACCCACAAAAATGCTCAAAATGTGGGCGACTAGGTCACATTGCTGAATATTGCCGAAGAGATCAAAAAACTGAAAATACAGGATCCACAATGGTGCCAGATAATAACACCAAGAATGTGCCTAAAGTACTACACATTACGTCTAAAAACAAAACGGATGATATTTTCCATAAGAGGGTTAAGGTAAATGGAAACCAAAAGGCAGCTTTTATTGACTTTGGAGCGGAATGTACTCTCATAAAGAAAAGCGTCGTCGATGAGTTGACTCTCTCTATAGATAAAAGTAACTTACCTCTTATAACAGGGTTTACACGTGATTCATTACATCCTATAGGAAGAGTGCATTTTGATTTATCTTGTGACTTTGTATCGGCTTATATCGAAGCATATGTAGTGCCAGATCAGTATTTAGACTCAGAATTACTTATAGGCCAGAATTTTACAGAAATTCCAAATATGAGGGTCTATAAGACGAATAAAATTTTAATTCTTTACTCGGATAAGACTGAACTAGAAAGAACTGAACTTTATAACGCAGAAGATGTCGGTATTAAAAATATGCAGGCTATCAAAGTACGTTGTGACGGCAAATATACTGGACATGTTTTTATACCAGGCAACGTATCATTTAAAGAAGGCAAAGAGATAATGACGTTACCAGGGATTTATGAAGTAAAAGACGGCACAGGTTACGTGCCTATTATCAACTTCTCCACTGAGAACGTAACAGTAAGAAAGGATAAACTCATTGCACGAGGCCATTTGTTACCAATTGAGATCTCGGCGGGTCCGCCAGCTGAATTTGAGGTAAAGAAGATGACTTTAACTGAACAAATCCTTAATACTGCTACTGACTTTACTGAGAACAAAATTATAACTTTAGAAATGTTAAACATAGGAAGCGACACTACACCGGAACAAAAACAACAGTTATTAGATTTGGTTAATGAATTCCGGGACTGCTTCGCTTTGAATTTATCTGAATTGGGATCGACTAACATAACGGAAATGCATATACAATTACAGGATAATTCGCCTGTTTCTTACAAACCTTATCGGTTACCCTACAGCGAAAGGTCTGTAGTGCGCGAAATAATAAATGAGCTACTGGATAATAAAATTATTCAAGAATCCAATTCATCTTATGCCAGTCCAATAGTGCTAGTGAAAAAGAAGAATGGCGAGTATCGACTATGTGTTGACTATCGAGCACTGAACAAAAAAAACAGTGAAAGACTCGTATCCGATGCCGGTTCAACACATGGTCAATAAAGCGCTAGGAAAAGACCGGTATGATCTTGCAATTCCCTATATGGACGATCTTTTGTCACCGGCTTCGTCAATTGATGAAAGCCTAGTAAAGTTGCGCAAGATATTCACATCTTTACAAACGGCCGGACTGACCCTTAACATTAATAAGTGTTATTTCTTTAAAAGAGAATTGGATTATTTGGGTTATGAAGTATCGAGTGAAGGGCTAAGACCGGGTAGAAAAAAGACAGAGGCGGTAGCTTCGTTTCCGAAACCTACAAATGTGCACCAGATTAGGCAGTTCGTAGGTTTAGCAAGCTTCTTTCGTCGGTTTATCCCTGGTTTTGCAACAGTAGCTAAACCACTTACATATCTCACCAAATCCGACGTTCCTTGGATGTGGGGTCAAGAACAAGAGACTGCTTTTCTCACTATAAAATCGAAACTTGTAGATAGGCCGATTTTGGCTCTATTCAACCCAAATTACTATACTGAGGTCCATTGTGATGCAAGTAAGCTCGGAGTAGGTGGAATACTGCTGCAAAAACCAGATGAAAAATCGCCGCTAAAAGCAGTAGCGTATTTTAGTAAACAGACGACGAAAGAAGAAGAACACTTACACTCTTATGAATTAGAGACTCTCGCCGTCGTGTTAACGTTGAAGAAATTCAGAACGTATTTGATTGGGATTCCATTCAAGGTGTACACTGATTGCAACGCACTAAGAACTACCTTAACTAAAAGGGATTTAATGCCTCGTATTGCAAGGTGGTGGCTTTTATTACAGGAGTACAATTTTACTATTGAATACAGGCCTGGTGAAAGCATGCGTCATGTGGACGCTTTGAGCAGGAACCCGATTCGAAATAACGATAATGGTGTAAGTGACTTAGTTGAAACACGCGAGTATGAAATTATGAACGTTACGACTACGGAATGGCTACAAACGGTTCAGATGACTGATCCAAAATTAAAATTTGTTAAATCTATTTTAGAAAGTGACAGTAAAGACATTAAAGATATTTTAAATAATTACGTAGTTAAAGATAATAAAATATATAGAAAAGTGGGTGATAGTTTAAAATGGGTAGTACCTAACAGTGCTAGATGGCGAGTGTGCCAACTAAGTCATGATGAGGCCGGCCACTTTTCTTTAGATAAGACACTCGACAAAATTAAACAAGATTACTGGTTCGCCAAAATGAACAGATTTGTTCGAAAATATGTTTCGGCATGTTTAAACTGCGCATATAATAAGGCTTCTACGTCTAAAAGCAGTGGCTTTTTACACCCTATACCTAAAGGAAACATTCCCTTCCACACTCTGCATATGGACCATCTTGGTCCATTTGTAAGGAGTAAATGTGGTAACACCTATATTTTAGGTGGATTCAGTAAATTTATCTTCATAAGGGCAGTCAAAAATTTGAAAAGCAAAACAACTGTAAAGATATTAGCGGAAATTTTTAGTATTGTAGGTAGTCCAAAAATTATTATATCGGATAGAGGAACGAGTTTCACATCAGCGACATTCAAAAAATTCGTTACTTCCATTGGTTCAAAACACATTTTAAATGCAGTCGCTACGCCCCGAGCCAATGGACAAATTGAGAGATTCAACCGTACTATTCTAGAATCTTTAGCTGCATCAAACCACGGTTTAGACGAACGGGATTGGGATACCCATATAAGTTCAATACAATGGAGTCTAAATAACACCCGAAACAAGAGCACAGGGACCTCACCGTCAGAGGTCGTTTTTGGTCGAAGAACTGTTAACCCTAATGAAGGACCTGTGCTTAACGCTATACAAAACGCAGTTGACTCCATCCAAAATCAGCAAGATGGTAATATCGTCACAGAGGAAACGGGAGACACAGTCAATCAGTCACCTGCTAACTCATATGACATAGACGTTGCTAGGGACGCCATCCGTAGTTCAGCTGCAAAAACTATAGAAAATAATCAACAGGCTATGAAAGCTCGCTACGATAGAAGTAAAGCACCAACAAAATTTTTCACGGTAGGTGATCTTGTAATGATCCCAAATAATCACCTTCCCGCCACCGGCAAGAGCAAGAAATTATATCCTAAATTCAGGGGACCGTACAGAGTAACCACGGTATTAGACAATGACCGATATGAAATATCAAGTATTGAAGGACATTCTAGACGTAAATACAAGAGTATTTATCCCGCTGATGCGTTAAAAAAATGGATAACCTTCACTACTTCAGACAAAAGTGATATTGACGATGACCTAAATAGCAGTGATACTAGCGACAATATCAGTGATGACATTTCTCTAACTAATATTAGTAATAATGAATAATTTATTGACTTTATATTTATATACAATTTCCTTACATTATCATCCTTATTTATATCCGTTATATTACATATTCTCCTGTCCCTAACAGCCAATGTTTCAGGACAGACACAATTAAAATTGTCCAACGTACGCTATAAATGTACTGAATACTTAAAGCTGATTATGGGAATAAAATTGTAAGTAATACTTATTATGAATTAATTTGTGAAATATGCTACTTTATGTGGTGCTCACATGATGTTATATAAAATGAAATATGCTGCTTTTATGCCGTGCTCAAGTGTCTTATTTACTTTAAATTAAATATGCCGTTTTATGCGGTGATCGATTTATGTGCAATTTTACGTGAAATATGCTGCTGTATGCGGTGCTCACATGATGTTATATAAAATGAAATATGCTGCTTTTATGCGGTGCTCAAGTGTCTTATTTAGTTTAAATGAAATATGCCGTTTTATGCGGTGATCGATTTATGTGCAATTTTACGTGAAATATGCTGCTGTATGCGGTGCTCACATATCTGAATATCTCTTCAAGCTATAAAAACTTAAAGTTATGAAATATTATATTCTGTGGCTGCTAACTGATTCAAATTTACTACTGAAATATGCTGCTGTATTGCGGTGCTCACTTATGTACCATTCTAGTGGACTTATTTTACTGAATAACGCAGTGCTCACTAGTAGCTTCAATAAATATACTGTATTAGATAAAAACACGATGGAATATATTTCTATTATAAAATTTTGACACAGTTGTTATAAAACAGCAACAATTCATTTAAAATTAAATTATAGAATAACATAACATACTGATACCGATTTCTAATTTTTCTTTTTTTCTTTCAGGGGTCCTAAATCGTATAGTAACCAGTCAATTAGTGGACAAGGATACTGCAGTAGATTTTGTTTTTTAATTGGAAGAAATCATAATATAATAAACATTAATCAAGTAATAATAGCTACAGGTTTGAGTGATATAATGGACTTTATAGTTATATTAATTATATTTTTTTTTGTATAGAGTCATACAAACACTCGAATGGCCGAATCGGAATAGAGGCATTCCGTTTACAGGACGGCCGTCTGTTAGCGTTACCTTAATTTTCTTAATTATTTCACGATTTGTTCGTTTGTGTAGCCACAATTTAATCGTATAAACTGGCAACACTAAAGAAAAAAAGATCCATTCGAGTGTCGGTGGATGAACGCACGGCGGTTGTTTTTCGAAAATTGTGATTTGGCAAGTCATTAAAGCTTAATTTGTTGGAGATTTATTGTTTTATTAATATCTGTGTGTGTTTGATCACAATAAAATAACCATTTCATTGTCAAACTGCTAGAATTATTTTTGTCCTCACTTGGATCATACATGCATTGTCCATCATAATATTATCATGCCAAAACTAAGATACTTTTTTATAAACTACAAAACTAAACATAGAAATGTACGAAAATTTTGTTACGTGTACGCCGTCATCCATTGATATTGAAATAAGTTTAAAATGTAAAAGAAGCTCAACTTATATTATGATGAAATTACAGATTTAAGTGACTCAAACATTAAACTTTATATTTTAATAATAAAAAGTAAGGAATACAACTTTTAGAATAACGCCTTTTAGTTAAATTTTTCATGGAATGCTCCGAATAACCTACAATAGAAAACAATCGTTATGAGATAACATTCACCGGCCCAAATTATGTTCCCTAAATACTTAAAATTGTGCTATTTCAACTCATATCGATTCATTTAATTATCATTTTTGTCGGTTATGTACAGATTATATAGCTCATTCGCTTAGTTATTGTCGCGACCATCGTAACTTAACCTCAACGCTGTTACGCTGGTCGTGACGAAGTATACCTACTCCATTCTTTATATTTCTACAGAAATTACAATATGAAATTACTTGCAATGTATAGATGTCAAGTACAATAAATTCATAATGTCAACTTAAAACTAAAATAAAATAAAAATACAAATAGAAGCTACGAAAGGTAGCCTAGTCAAATAAACCCCCGCACAGTGTCCCCTGACCAAACGTGCCCATAACACTAGCCGCGTTGCCCCTTTGGATTGCCAGGGAAATTCGCTGAGCCAAGAAATAACACGATCGTGGGTCACCACCCCTATCTCTTAATCGCTGTCCGATGTCGGCGATCAGTTTTTTGGCTTCTGAGCCCCACGGACCAGAGGTTTCCACAGCAAAAGGCACAAAATCATACACCGACTCCAAGGCAGAATATTTGGCATGCTTGCTTCGGGCCGCCGCCTCAGCTGCTGCACCAGCACACTTCTGGGTACCGGCAAGATGGCATGCAGCAAAAGTGCAAACGCAAGTAGCGTCCCAAATGAGGCAACGTCCTTTCTGCCAAGGAATCAGTGTAAGACCATCCGGCCTCTTCCCGTCTATCCTGGACAAACCTGGGGGCTCGAGCACACAAGGCACCTCTGCCGACATCAAGGCACGCCTTATAATCTCATTTAAGGCATGGTGACGAGGGCGACGACCAGCGCATCGCGTACAGCTCAGGCTATGGTGCCCATCTGCCTCAACTGTGGCACCACAGACACACGTGTGTGGCTCACAAATTGGGCACCCCAGCCTTAGAGCAGCAGCCACTCTCAAAGAGTCGTTGTCCAGCAGTGTGCCCATATGTGGTGAGGGTAAGGCGTGCAACCAGGCACCTGACTCAGGTTTAGCGGCGGCATGAAGGCGTGCTGATTCCCGACTCGAAGACTCCACTAAAAGGTCAGAGAACAGGCGACGAGAAGTTACCTCGTCCCAACTACGCTGTTTCTCCGGTTTATCCGGTAGTGAAACGCCAGGGCAGATTACGGCCCACGCCTCAAAAGCCTCCCCTGCAAAGGGAATCTGGATATCGCCACCATTATTGGGTAAGATGCGAGTAACGAGATCCAGAACCCCATGAGAGGAGGCCAAGAAGGCAATAGGACCAGTTTCCTGCAGACGCCGCACGCCCAGACCACCATGTCGGATCGGAAGGCAAGCCTGACACCACTGTCTCTCACTCAGGCAGACATTAAGCGTTTCCTCGACGATTGCTTTTAGGGAGTTGTCAAAAGACAAAACTTCCTCTGGGTGCCTCCAGGTTGGAGCCGTTCTGACCACGTAAGTCAGCTTAGGCATGGCGAAGCAGTTTTTAATAAGTGTCAAGGAAACGTGAGCTGGGAGGTGTTTCAAGTGGGCAGACAGAGACGACATGGCTTGCCTTTTGATCTGCAAACAATCCTGAACGCCCTCCGTAAATATAGGCGCACCGAGTAAACTAAACGAAGCCCTGTTCAAGACCCTCAGACCCGGAATCAACGACCTGAATCTTTCTTCGGAGGCTGCCGTCGCTGGGGAACATGCAAAAAATTCGCACTTCCCGGTATTGACCTCTAAACCCAGAGCCCTCAAGGCAGGAAAAAGCGAATTAATATCACCCTCAACCACGTCTGGACTGCCTCCGATGCCATCGTCTAAGTACCAGACATTGAGGGGCGCTTTAAGTGTGGTGATTGCCTTTTGTATGGCCATACTAAATATTAAAGGTCCCAGTGGGTCTCCTTGTTGGGCACCTGTTTGAGATGTTATACTTGACCCGTTGTATAACAAATTGCTGGGTGTAGAGTAACACTGACTCAGGAACGGGAAAATGGAAGGCGTGAGCTCCCTAACCTCAGCCAGGATGCTGTCTCGCTCGACACTATTAAAAGCGTTGCGGACGTCAAGTTTAATAACAACGTTGTTACTTTCTGGCAATGCAAACATTCTAGTGGCGTGAATAGCAGCTTCACATCCGAGAGGCGTACCAAAACCTACTTGATGAGGTTGAAGGTATGATGACATTTCGTCTCTAACTGCCCGACAGCACAACTTAGCTACCAAGCGACGCAAAGTGTTGCCAACAGCAATAGGTCTCACGCCACCGTCTTTTTTTGTTAGGGCACACAATGAACCACCGTAAAGATATGGGCACACCACCGGATTAAGCCGACCTTTTAAAAGAAAGTTACACAAGCGTGTAAGAGATTCTAGCAGACGGGGGCCGTTGTCGCCTGCAGAAGGGGAGACAAGTTCTTTTAGGTGTTCGGGGCGCAAACCGTCCAACCCCGCTGCCGAACCAGCATGAAATGTGCTTAAGACAGCAGTGACGTCCTCTACCCTCACTGTGAGGCAAGAAACCGGGGGACTAGAATCCAGCTGAGTGGAAATTGGTCGGGAAGGAGCAGGGTGTTTTCCCTTTAAAGCCGCCAGGGTGTCCGCATTAGCCGGTGCAAACGAGCAATCCGAAGTCAGGAGGCGAGCAGCTCCTCTGAGATCCCCTTCGTAAACCTTCGCTTCCACGGCCCTATAGATTGAAGGTGGTTTGCGGCTTGTAGGATTTCCTATCAAAAAATCCACCGACTCCGAGCCTAGGATATTTTCTTTTACCTTTGTGGTCAAAGACTTGCCGCCTGGCTCAGGTACTCTTAGAGCCGTGAAAGAGAAAGTTAATAATGAGCACCAGTCCCCCGGCTCATTGCTCCCCAGACATCGGTCAATAGCTGAAACGAGCGCACCTGCAGCGAGACACCTAGCACCCTTCGGTACATGTTGACTCGGTACATGAATCGTTGACTTCAAAGCAGGTAAGTCATCCAGGCTGAGTACACCTGCGGCCCGGGAAGGCGACTGCGAGTTCTGGCTAGAATAAGTCGGGTTAGCTACAGGATGAATAACATCCTTATGCATACGGCCAATATGCACCCGTAGCCCATGCACCGAAAATAATGTATAGATATATTTATTTTCCTTTTAATGATTTAGAGTGCATATAAACTTAGTGGTATCGTAATAAGGTAGGTAGGTACACCTCTAAAAAATCAACCACAACAAGTACACTTATTCGACGCTCACCCTGAAGAAGTTGTGTGACAAACACATGTTCATCTAAAAACCTTTTATGAGGTTCCCGCATCTAACGCACAGCGCTGCGCATTTTTAGCGCATCCGTAACGCATGCGTCTATGAGATGGAAGGAAATTTCAAATTATTCATACTAAAAACCGACGTTGACGCAGGAGCAACGGAGAAAGTTGCGTTGGAATGTGTTTCTGTTACACATTATGGTAGATCTCTTTTACGCCAGCGGCCGTCAAGTGTGGGATTCGCCTTGCGGGACTACCGATTAAAAAAAGTGCAGCTCAGCCACACACTGTCTCTGATCGTGGGAAAACAGGTAGAGCGGGCGTGGGCGTGAGCTAATCTTATCTCGTTTACAATAACCTGGCATTTTCACTTGAAACGGTAAAGGTTGCAAATTCCTTTCCGTCTGTGACATTCTACGGACATACCTATACGTAATTATAACAAACGCAATAATAAGACAGGCTAGATTATTAGCTTACTTCATTTTCTTGAAAAATTTCCTCGTAAGTAACTAAGATATTTTTTTATTTAATAGGGTATAAAAAACAAGCAAAGTTTGAATTTTTTCATATTATGCAGTAGAAAAGTTGTGTAAATTTAGTTATTAATGTTTTGAATAAATGGATAAGTATATGCCTGATACTTAATTAACATTCTTGCAGTGCTACGCTAAATCATAGGAAATATCATAGTGTGATTAGAAAATACTACGGAATTTGGCAATTTCTTTTTCTCTTTGCATTATATGCCGCCTTCTGATGTCTCTCAAAAATTTACAAAAGAATACTAATTAAACGAGTGACTGTGAATTAAAATTTCAGGTGTTTTTATAAAAAAAAATGTTATACTAGCATTACCAAGTGGGCGACTATGAGCGACTTACTAATATTAAATTTGAATTACATAAAATACAAAATGTCTAGCTGTATAATATTCGAGCGACCGGATATTTATTTCAGTGCCAAAGTTACGTGCTGCTTTTTTTAAATATTTAGGCAAATGTTTTTTTTAATAGTGAGCGGTACTAAAACTTAAACGAAGTCTTTCGATTACAAAAAGTACTTTGAAATAATACTATAACGAGTAGATTGTTATTCGAGCTCATATTTTAATATATAAATGGCTATGACACTATTACTGAAATATCAGCCTCTTTTTATTAAAGCAACAGCTTCCATGGTGTAAATGGTAAGAGACCTCTTACACGGAAAGTACTGGGTTTGAACCTAGTTAAAATAAATAAAATAACACCTTAAAAAGAATATCAGTAACTAATAATCATTCATAACGTGGTTAACAAAACATTGTACACTGTGGAATTTTTAGTAGGTACTCCGTTATTTAAAACCTCAATTTGAAAAATGTAATCGAGTTTACATGTTGCCTTCTCTGAATTTCTAGACGCCCATTTGGTTATAACTCACTTAGATTTTTTTTTCGTCCATATAGATTTTTTATATCTGATATGGATTTAACACCACGCATTTTTTGTACGTTCGTTATGGATTTTTATATCAATCAATAGCTGTCGTTAGTTTAGTTAACTATTCGCTTACCCATTATCATTTCGTTCAAGTTATTATAAGAGTATATCATCATCAGTCACAAAGTTTTCTTTCATTCAACCATTATATAATTCTCCTTAACATAATAATTCTTAGCAGAAAGTCTCTATAATAATATGCTAACATCCACTTAAACTACCTTTCAGTTTTTCCGATCATTTGCGATTGTCTACATGATCTGCCATCTCGTAACATCAACAAGATCTTCTAGATACGTTGTCTTTCTTCAAAGCACAACCCAACAGTCGGCACGCACGCGAGGCCATCTAAAATGTGTACTTTGTTTGCACATCTTGCTGTAGATGGCGGCACATGTGTGTAGCTAATATCAAGTTCTACACGTCTTCAACGCACGCACTGTGTTGTGTTGTGTACACGCTCAAAGTAACACGTAAACAAAATAAACCATATTACTTAACGTTTTTTATATTTTCTGTTAAACTAGTTGTTGCCCGCGGCTTTGCTCGCGTTAAGTCAGTAAACGCACAAAACAGAGAATTTAACAGTATTTATTTTGTGGTAAATCCTTGTGTGTTAAGAATATTAAAGCGTAGTTTTCTGGCATACGTACTTACTATCAAAAGTAATAATAAACAGTATCTAACTTTGTATTTTTGCAACAGATAGCTTCAAACATTTCATACAAACTTTTAGCCCCCCTTTACCCCGTTCAGGGGTTAAAAAACAAAAATCCCCTAAAACATGTGTTCAATTATTTTAGGTTTTTTGTTTAGTTCCAAAATTTTAAAAAGATCGATTCAAAGCTCATGAATTTACCCCTTCAAAAAATCAAAAACCCCTGAAACACGTGATTAATCATTTTATTATTATTGTCTAATTCCAAAATTTAAAACAAATCGCTTCAAATATCACGAATTTCTATGCAAAAATTAAACGTCCCTTTATGCCAAGGGGCATAAAGGGACGTTAAATTTTGGAAGTAGACAAAAATATTAAAATGATTAATCACGTGTTTCAGGGGTTCTTGATTTTTTGAAGGGGTAAAATATGAAACCCCCAAAACACGTGTTTAAAGATTTTAGCTTTACAGTCAGATTTCTTGAAAGAACATGAATTACATGCAAATCGTTTACCCCAATTTACCCCTTTAAGAGTAAAAAAAACATGTATTCAATAATAATTTAATTTTATTAGTCTAATAAAATTTTGAAATAAACTTAATTAAAAAAACGCGATGATCCATGGGTAGAAATTCATAAAAGGCTGAACTACGTGTTAAATTATTTTTTCTTTTTTAGTAAATTGTGAGACAAATCGGCTGAAAAACCACAAGCTTTCATATAAACGTGTGATGGAACAGGGGATGAAATTTTAAAAAGTCCGTTCTTAGTGGATGTTTGTTTGTTAGTGGATATTGAGATTTCTTATCCCAGTACTGCGTGTACAGTCTCAGTAAGCATAGACATGAACTTTTCAGCTTTTTTCAAGTATTTTAATGGTTCATTTATAGCATTAGCAGGAAACTGTTTGTAGAAATAGTAATCGTAATATTTCGTATTATTGTCTTTGTCACATCTTTCCATATTCACGTTATCTATCTCTGTTGGAATTAAAACTTGTATTTAAAAACTTTTGGTTATACATACTGCTATATTATATTGAAAATAGAAAAAGAATTGTTTTAAAGAAACGGTAATCTGAAATCAACATTCTTGTTACGATTTCTCTTACAACTCATGGTTTGCCCGGAAGATATCTCCTTAAAAGAAAAGCTCGCCTTTACTACATATTATAAAATTTTCCATAATTTTTGCGCAACAAGGAATATATTAATACCTACGAACACTAATGGCCCGTCCTGTGGTTGCACGTGCTGTTAATCGTTCTCCCGTGGGAGTAGTAGCTAAGCTACAGAGTAAAGAAGATGTTTTCCTGGCGTGGCAATGTATATATGTATAAATCTTGAATCATCAAAATCCGATGCGTGGATAAGTTAGTTAGTTTTATTCTATGACCTATTGGTCACTATCACTACATAGTATTAAGCAAAGTCGCTTTTCGCGTCCGTATGTATGTATGCTTAAATCTTTGAAAGTACATGACGGATTTTAATAACGTTTTTTTAATAGACATAATGATTCAAGATGAAGGTACACGTGTATAAAACTTGCTGGGAAAACCACTTATTCCCACGAGAAAGTGAGTTACAGGGGGCAGTTACTGGACGGACGTTAGTATGATAAAATAATTACATTATTGCTTGATTGATATAGAATACAGGCAAAAAGCATTTACTTTACTTGCTCAATTATTACCAGAGTACGTACCATTATCACTCAGGCAAATGTAACCCTTCAAAATACATTCGTTAGCGAATTTCGCTATTCTGTCTTCAGCTATGATTCGACCGCAAACCTTTGCGTCGTTACACTCTGCTGAGTCTGTCTCATAGTAGTATGCGCACGCGTGTCTGATGATATCATTTTTATACCCTAGAGCTTTAGATAAATCTTCTAAATTTTCGTCGAGCTTTTCGTCGCGAACAGACGCTTTCGCTTTTTTTCCCGAGGAACCCTAGTTTCAGAATCAGAACAGACTTAAAATTATAGAAAAGTAGGTCAAAGATTATTAAATTTAAGAAGTAACTAAAATATTGCCGTTTGATGCCGGCTTAGAGTAGCATTACCCCATTCTTTACCGCGGGTGTCGCAGGGAGGATTTCATGTGTTTTACAATATTAAGCGACAGGGTGAGAACCTGTCACTACATTGATACATGAATCATCTAAAAGGGCCCTGAATATATGTCAGATGCAGCGATAGCGACCGTGTATTTATGGTCTTTAACGCTCTGCCTACCCCACAAGGGATAAAGGCGTGATATATATGTCTAGTAAAATATTATAAACTTCATCATGAAGTAGGTATATTTAACACTCTTATTCTAATAAAGTATAATGAATCTAGAAAACACTTAAACACTCACACAAATCACGCCCTGGCGGGGTAGGCAAAGCGTTAACGACCGTAAAATTAGGGTCATTATCGCCACGTCTGACAATATTTTAGGGTATTTTCAGATAAGTAATGTATCACTATAGTGACAGGTTGTCAGCCTGTCGCCTAAAATTGCAATACACATGAAACCCTCGAATTCCTTAGTCGGTTTCTACGACACCCACGGGAAAGAAATGGGGTGATGGTATTCTAAGCCGGCATCACACGGCAAAAACAAAATAAATCTTATATAAAAATAAATTGTCTATGACTGAAAATTGTGGGCAGCCGCCGATTACTCATCATGATAGTCAGCTACAACAGCAGGCCTGTGCCCATGCAATGAAACTACAGGTTACAAGTCTACAGGTGAAATTTTATGTATGTTGCGTAGCCTGTGGTAACTTCTAAAACCAGGTTTTTTGACCCGCTACGCAATGTACATCGAATTTCTCCTGTAGGATTGTAGTCTGTAGTTTCGAAAAACGGGGTATTGGTATTCATTCCGTATCACTCTGAAATTATTGATATTTTACGTCTGCCTGGTAATGGAACTAAAGTATAACATTATGTAATTAATTAATAACTAATAAAAAATTTACCTAAGGGACCGTCCATTTATCACGTGATGTTAGAAAGGGGGGAGAGGTCTAAATATATATAATCACGAAATGTTGAAATATCACAGGGTAAAAAAAATGCCAAAAACAAAGAACGTAGTTAATGAACGGCCCATAACTTAATTATAATTAACTTAAAAGGAAATGGACGACCAGTGCCCAGTTTTTCAAAACTACAGGCTACAAGTCTACATCTGAAATCGATGTACACTGCTTAGCGGGTCAAAAATCCTGGTTTTATTATGTCCCACTGCTACACAATGGGCTTCTTCCAGCTGGTTGTTAGGCATGAAACACATCTAACGTCCGTCACTGCGCATTCATTACATGCGCGTTGACACAGGACTGCAGGAGCAATAGAAGTCATATTATCGGGAGTTTATTGAGGTCAATGTATATTATATACCTATCTCTTTTGCACCTACAGACGTCAAATTTTAAAATGCACCTGAAATTGCTGTAATAAAGATATATGGGTCGATTACACCTAACGAGTACAGTGGCGAGTCAGTGTCCTCGGCCAAGTGCTCGGCTGGTATAAACACTTTAACGAGTGCTCGGCCGAGTACTCGGTCGAGAAGAGAGGCGAGAGAGTCACTAGAATCCCAATTTGTTTACTAGGCCGAGTACCCACCTCCCCGCTTCATTCTTCTGCCCCCGCAGCGACTCGCTATCCCGCTCGGCACGTATAAACACGCACTCGCTTGTCACTCGCCACTCTTGTCTTTGTATACATGAGTAATGTTCTCCAGCAATGTCTCAAAGCGTTCTACAGTCATTCTCAAAAGTTCTTTAAACTCCTTGGGATCTTCTAACTGCATTTCATTAAAAATGTTATTTGTTGCTCCAAGGGCATTCCGCCTTAAAATCAATTTTCTGGTCCAAATTCGTTGATCTTCCTTTTCTAATAAATCCCACAATTCGTTAATAATCGGGTAACAGCCGATTTAAAACCCGTTTAAATCCTTTTTTTTTCGATCCATGGCAGACGTCGTGATCAAAACTGAACTGACTCGCCACTGGTGTAAATACGTGTAAACACCCACTCGGTTCGGGAACACTCTCGGCCGAGAGCTTATTTACTGACTCACCACTGTACTCGTTAGGTGTAATCGACCCAAGAATGTGACCCCTGCTTTCGGTAATTACAAAATAACTAATGCTTTACCAATAATCTGAGTTTCTTCTTATGCCTTGAAGCTGCTATATTTACGACCAAGAAATAGAAATAGCACACAGCTAACTGCAAATTAATCAATTTTTTTAGAAGCATTCTAAACATTCTACTTCTACATCAAAAATATTAATATGTATACTTTATTAGTATTTTTTGACGATTGTTAGCTTTATAACACACATGGCTTGTAATATAAAAAGAAATTGGTCTTTGCATTCCGTCACTTGAAAGATGAAACAAACTGGAAAATTATTATTAAAATCGTGGGTACCATAAAGTTTTTACGTTGATTGATTTGCAGATTTTGTAACATTTTGTTGAACAAACTATTGGAGAGTACAGACACCCCATAGAAAAATTACGACATTCGATGCCACGTCAACTTGCGTCAGTCACTGGCTGTGAAAAAGCATTTATTAAAACTGGTAATTCTAGTAGTTCTGGTATTTGCTGTGTGATGTCGGCTTAGAATAGCATCACCCCATTTCTTTTCCGTGGGAGTCGTAGGAGGCGACTAGGGGACTCGTACTCGGGTTTGTGTATTGCAATTTTCGGCGACGGGCTGACAACCTGTTACTATAGTGATACACGTGATACACTTATCTAAAATGACTCTCAAATATTTGTCAGCCGTGGCAATAGCGACCGTAGTTTTGCGATCGTTGGCGCTCTGCCTACCCCGCCGGGGATATAGGCGTGATTTGTGGGTGTGTGTGTGTACCTACATAAACACGACCTAGAATAACTGCTCGCGTGTCAGTAACACACTGTATAATTTATAAATATTTCTGGTTTTTTTAAGTGTATTTTTAAACGGTTTTAGGCGGTTTGCACACTGAACGCGCATCGGAACTCTAAAATATCGCAGTTGCGATAGACAGACCACTGCGATATTTTAGCGCTACGTTGTGCGTTAAGTGTGGGCTTTAGCTTACCCCGTTTGTTTTCGTTGGTTGTTGGTAATTTCACCCATTTCATTTTCTATCAAATTTCAGTTTCTATCAACCAATTGATCTGAGTTCATGTTTGGTTCAGGTGACAATACAATTATGTATTTAAAATTATTGTGAATCTAAGATGAATGCCACTAATTTTCATACAATCTTTTAACCCAAGGGGGGTTCAAAATCAAAAACCCCTGAAACACGTGATTAATCATTTGATTTTTTTTGTCTAATTCCAAAATGTAAAACAGACCGCATTAGATATCACGATTTTCTATGCAAAAATTCAAAAGGGGTATAAAGGGGCGTTCACCCCCAAAACACGTGTTTAAAGATTTTAGCTTTACAGTCAGATTTCTTGAAAGAACATGAATTACATGCAAATCTTTAACCCCAATTTACCCCTTTAATAGTAAAAAATAACTCTAAAACACGTATTCAATTATTTTATTTTATTAGTATAATAACATATTATGTAACAAATTAAATTAAAAAAAACGCGATGATCCATTGGTAGAAATTCATAAAATGCTGAAATACGTGTTAAATTATTTTTTCTTTTTTAATACATTGTGATATAATATATGTAGTAAATATATATATAAATAGAAGATGGATCATTGCGAAAGATATATTCATTACCAGTGCCAAAGAAAAGAATGGTTGTCGGAAGAAATAATTGATTTAATAATAGCAAGAAGAAAATTTTGTAATAAAACAGATTATAAAAGTACAGAGGAATACAGGAAACTAATAAAATTACAACAAAATATAGAGAAGTAAGGTTAAATGATACAATAGATACATGTAATAAAATAGACGATCTGATGAAGAAAGGGAAAGACATATAACATAACATCATTAGACAACTTGATCAAAAACATCAAAGAAAGGGTTCAGCTATACCTAGACGAAGAGGGAAAGATATTGATAGATAACAAAGATATTGTAGCGAGGTGGATAAGATATATTGAAAAGTTATATGAAGGTGATAGAATGTCTGAAAATTTAATAGAATACAAAGATAGGGTAGAAATAAACGATTTATGGCCGCAAATTCTAAGAGAGGAGTTCGAAAAAGCTTTTCATAAGATACAAAATGGCAAAGCAGTGGGAAAAGATAATATTAGTATAGGAATGATAAAATACCTTGTATGCGACCCTATGTTAAATATGATATTCAACCTGATAAAGGAAATATATTCAACAGGAAAAATTCCAAGTGATTTCCAATTAAGAAGGACAGTGGCATTACCGAAGAAGGCCAACACCATGAAATGTGAGGAGCATAGAACCCTTAGTCTGATATCTCAAGCCAGTAAAATTCTTATTAAAAATAATTCAAAACCGAATATCACCCATTGCAGAGAGATACATAGGACCAGATCAATACGGCTTTTGAGAAGGAAAAGGTACTAGAGAGGCCATACTAGCACTACGTCTAATAATTGACAGAAGACTGGACTTAAGTTTACAAACACATATAGCATTCATAGATTTAGAGAAAGCTTTTGATACGGTTAACTGGAAAAACGTGATGGAAGTATTAAAAAATATAGGAATAGATTATAGAGACAGAAGGATTATATACGAATTATACAGAAACCAAAAAACAGTAATAGAAGTTGGTCAGGAAGAGGGAAAGGCAAAGATAAACCAAGGAGTAAGGCAGGGCTGTCCACTTTCGCCAATAATATTTAACATCTTCATTGAAACAGCAATTAAAAAGATTATAGGTTCAAAGAAGGGAGGGGTCAAAATTAATGGGGAAGTTATACAATTTATAAGGTTTGCAGATGACATAGCTGTAATAGGAAACACAGCAACAGAATTGGAAGAATTAATAACCGAAATGAATAAAACTCTCAATGATTATGTGTAGCATTGTATGGCTGCGAAACGTGGACCATGACGCAAAGAGACAGAGAGCGTTTGGAAGCCTTCGAAATGTGGTGTTGACGGAGGATGGAAAGGATAAGCTGGACAGAAAGAAAGACCAATGAAGAAGTGCTACAACTTGTAAAAGAAAAAAAACGTTGCTCAGCACTATTGAAATCAGAAGGGGAAAGATGTTGGGACACCTGATACGACATGACCAGCTATTCAAAACAATTATTGAAGGAAAGATCGAAGGAAAGAGAGGGAGGCCAAGAAGAGGCTATCTAGATCAAGTGAAGGAAAGAATAATGGCCATGACGTATAGGGAGGTCAAGGAGCAGGCGGAGGATAGAAACAGCTGGCGGATGCTCCACCGACAAGAGCAATGAGCTCTTAAATATAAGAAGAAGAATAAATTGTGAGACAAATAGGCTGAAAAACCACAAGCTTTCATATAAACGTGTGATGGAACAGGGGATGAAATTTTAAAAAGTCCGTTCTTAGTAGATGTTTGTTTGTTAGTGGATATTGAGATTATAAAGAAATCTTTCTTATCCTAGTACTGCGTGTACAGTCTCAGTAAGCATAGACACGAAATTCTCAGCTTTTCTCAAGTAACCTAATGGTTCATCTTTAGCATTCCCAGCAGGAAACAGTTTGTAGAAATAGTAATCGTAATATTTCGTATTTTTATCTTTGTCACATTTTTCCATATCCACGTTATCTATCTCTGTTGGAATTAAAACTTGTATTTAAAAACTTTTGGTTATACATACTGCTATATTATATTGAAAATCGAAAAAGAATTGTTTTAAAGAAACAGTAACCTGAAATCAACATTCTTGTTACGATTTCTCTTACAAGTCATGGTTTGCCCGGAAGATATCTTCTTAAAAGAAAAGCTCGCCCTTACTACATATTATAAAAATTTCCATTATTTTTGCGCAACAGGGAATATAATAATACCTACGAACACTAATGGCCCGTCCTGTGGTTGCACGTGCTGTTAATCGTTCTCCCGTGGGAGTAGTAGCTAAGCTACAGAGTAAAGAAGATGTTTTCCTGGCATGGCAATGTATATTATGTACAAAACTTGAATCACTCTATCTATTCAAAAACGCATCAAAATCCGATGCGTGGCTTAGGATTAGTTAGTTAGTTTTATTCTATGACCTATTGGTCACTATCACTACATAGTATTAAGCAAAGTCGCTTTTCGCGTCCGTATGTATGTATGCTTAAATCTTTGAAAGTACATGACTCATTTTAATAAAAAAAAAAATAATAGGCATAGTGATTCAAGACGAAGGTACACGTGTATAAAACTTGCTGGGAAAACAACTTATACCCACGAGAAAGTGAGTTACAGCGGGCGCAGTTGCTGGGCGGACCGTTAGTATGATAAAATAATTACATTATTGCCTGATTGATATAGAATACCGACTAAAAGCATTTACTTGACTTGCTCAATTATTACCAGAGTACGTACCATTATCACTGAGGCAAATGTAGCCCTGCAAAATACATTCGTTAGCGAATTTCGCTATTCTGTCTTCAGCTATGATTCGACCGCAAACCTTTGCGTCGTTACACTCTGCTGAGTTTGTCTCATAGTAGTATGCGCAAGCGTGTCTGATGATATCATTTTTATAACCTAGAGCATTAGATAAATCTTCTAAACTTTCGTCGAGCTTTTCGTCGCGAACAGACTCTTCCGCTTTTTGTGTGGTACTACACCTAGTCGTTCCACGACCCGATGAACCCTAGTGTCAGAATCAGAGCAGACTTAAAATTATAGAAAAGTAGGTCAAATATTATTAAATTTAAAAAGTAACTAAAATATTGCCGTGTGATGCCAACTTAGATTAGCATCACCCTATTCTTTATCGCGGGTAACCCAAGGGACTTGAGGATTTCATGTGTTTCACAATATTAAGCTACACGACTTTAATACACGAATCATCTAAAAGGGCCCTGAATATATGTCAGATGCAGCGATGGCGACCGTGTATTTACGGTCTTTAACGCTCTGCCTACCCCGCAAGGGATAAAGGCGTGATATGTATGTCTAGTAAAATATTATAAACTTATCATGAAGTAGGTATCCTTAACGCTCTTATTCTTATAAAGTATAATGAATCTAGGAAACAATCCACACACGCAAACAATGCCTATATCCCTGGCGGGGCAATACACATGCAACCCTCAAGTCCCTTAGTGAGCTTCTACAACACCCACGGGAAAGAAATGGGGTGATGCTATTCTAAGCCGGCATCACACGGCACAAACAAAATAAATCTTATATGTAAATAAATTGTCTATAACTGAAAATTGTGGGCAGCCGCCGATTACTCATCATGATAATCAGTTACAACAGCAGGCCTGTGCCCATGCAATGACAAGTCTACAGGTAAAATTTGATGTACGTTGCGTAGCCGGTGGTACATTCTAAAACCAGGTTTTTTGACCCGCTACGCAATGTACATCGAATTTCTCCTATAGGATTGTAGACTGTAGTTTCGAAAAACGGGGTATTGGTATTCATTCCGTATCACCCTCTGAAATTTTTGAGCTAAGATATTTTACGTCTGCCTGGTAATGGAACTAAAGTATAACATTATGTAATTAATTAATAACTAATAAAAAATTAACCTAAGGGACCGTCCATTTATCACGTGATGTTAGAAAGGGGGGAGAGGTCTACATATATATATATAATCACGAAATGTTGAAATATCACAGGGTAAAAAAATGACAAAAACAAAGAACAACACGTAGTTAATGAACGGCCCCTAACTTAATTATAATTAACTTAAAAGGAAATGGACGACCAGTGCCCAGTTTTTCAAAACTACAGGCTACAAGTCTACAGCTGAAATCGATGTACACTGCGTAGCGGGTCAAAAATCCTGGTTTTATAATGTCCCACTGCTACACAATGGGCTTCTTCCAGCTAGTTGTTAGACATGAAGTAACACATCTAACGTCCGCCACTGCGCATTTATAGCGCAAACGTGACGCATGCGTCTGTCAGATGCATAGAAACTTGAATTTACCATACTAAAAACCGGCGTTGACGCAGGACTGCAGGAGCAATAGAAGTCATATTATCGGGAATTTATTGAGGTCAGTGTATATTATATACCTATCTCTTTTGCAATTACGGACGTCAAATTTTAAAATGCACTGATTGGCTCACTGTCTCTGAAATTGCTATAATAAAGATATGATGTGACCCCTGCTTTCGGTAATTACTACAAAATAACCAATGCTTTACCAAAAATCTGAGATTCTTCTTATGTCTTGAAGCAGCTATATTCACGACCAAGAAATTGAAATAGCACACAGCTAAATGCAAATTAATCAAATTGTTTAGAAGCATCTTCTACTTCTATCAAAAATATTACATAATATGTATACTTTATTCGTATTTTCTGACGATTGTTAGTTTTATATCAAACATGGCTTGGAATATAAAATGAAATTGGCCATTCCGTCACTTGAGAGATGTAACAAACTGGAAAATTATTATTAAAATTGTAAGTAACATAAAGATTGATTGATTTGCAGATTTTGTAACATTTTGTTGAACAAACTGTTGGAGAGTACAGAAACCCCATAGAAAAATTACGACATTCGACGCCACGTCAACTTGCGTCAGTCACTGGCTGTCAAAAATCATTTATTAAAACTGGTAATTCTAGTAGTTCTGGTATTTGCTGTGTGATGCCGGCTTAGAATAGCATCACCCCATTTCTGTCCCGTAGGAATCATAGGAGGCGACTAGGGGACTCGAGGGTTTGTGTACTGCAATTTTGGGCGACGGGCTGACAACCTGTTACTATAGTGATACACGTGATACACTTATCTGAAATGACTCTCAAATATTTGTCAGACGTGAAATAGCGACCGTAGTTTTGCGGTCGTTGGCGCTCTGCCTACCTCGCCGGGGATATAGGCGTGATTTGTGGGTGTGTGTGTGTACCTACATATACACGACCTAGAATAACTGCTCGCGTGTCAGTAACACATAGTATAATTTAAAAAAAAATCTAACTTTTTTAAGTGTATTTTGAAACGGTTTTAGGCGGTTTGCACACTTAACGCGCATCGGAACTCTAAAATATCACAGCTGCGATAGACAAATCACTGCGATATTTTGGCGCTCCGTTGTGCGTTAAGTGTGGGCTTTAGCTTACCCCGTTTGTTTTAGTTGGTTGATGGTGGGTCTGTAATAATTGAAATTTCACTCTGTTTCTATCAACCGATTGATCTGAGTTCATGTTTGGTTCGATTGACAATACAATTATGTATTCAAAGTATTGTGAATCTACGATGAATGCCACTACAAGATGGTGGACTACTTATTTTTTCAATCTCATCAATGTGCATTAAGTAGAAATTTACAATAATACAAAATCTAAATTAAAAATGGCCGCCGTAAAAACTTTTTATGATAAACGGTTTTATGTTGCAAATAAAATGTACTAAAAGCTAAAAAAAAATGATCATAGAACCAGGTACCAATATGTGTACCTAGCTACTTTGTTACATATACATTGATTAAACTAAAAAAAGAATTGGGCCCGTCCAATAATTGAAATCATCTTCAGTATGCAAAAGTAGATTTTGTTGTTATCATTGCGTGGTGTGATACTTCAAAACGAACATTTTAATCGATGGTTGTATTTGTATATAAATATTTGACGTGTCCCACGTTTTTATTTTAGTTTAATCAATGTACCTATATGTAATAATGTACATATATTGGTACCCATGACGGGTTCTAAATTATTTTTAGCTTTAAGTACATTTTATCTGCAACCGTTTAACTTAAAAAGTTTTAGGTAAGTGTTTTTACTTTTTTTATTAGGTATATAAATAAAATGTTTTCTAATTGCCTATCAATTTAACAATACGTGTAGGTAACATAAGTACCAACATTGACAACATTCTTTTAAATCCTTGATGTCGAATTTCTTTTCAGTTTTTAGTTACCTATTTTATTATATGATAATTATTAATACCTGGTTTATCTTATAGCAGCAACAGATTGCCTTGGTATTCTAGCCGCGTCGGCAAATAGGTTGAACCTTTTGAAATGACTGTCGCTGCTAACGGGCGTGCATTACGTATTTTACTTTGGTTCAGTTCGTAAACTTGCTTCTGTGCGTCATAGTTTCTAGTTATAAAGTGTTTCAGCTACAAGGTGCAACTTATTTTTATCCTAAATCGATAAAAATACTTTTTATCTTATTGTAGAAGTGTTACCCAACAAAAATATTTTTCGCTTTTATGTATTTAAACATGACTTCATCGTAGTTCTTGCATACAACTTAAAAATTCATGCAAACAAATCACGTCAACGTCAAAAAATTTTGTAATCCTTTATCTTTTTGTCAAACACCTTTTTCCTATTTTTTAAATGTCTGTTATAAACTTATTTGACAGCATTCAACTATGTCCAATATAAATTGAAAGATCATAGTTTTGAAAATGGAATGTTCTTCTTCCTAAGAATTTGACATAATCTTTTTCAAAATGGCGTCATATTTTTAAATTCAGGTAGGTTTTTCGGTGACATATTTGCGTTTGACTGCCGAAAAACCTACCTTACCTCAAATGAATCAACGTTCTGAGTAACAGTAGCATTTCGTGCATTTGGAACATTTATCTTCCGACCTGCGTACAACGTGGATAGGTGCGCTTTTGTCGTCGTCCTGTAAGGCTTCTTGAAATGTCTTGGACTTGTTTTGCAAGGCTTACTCGGAGTCACGATGTACCACTGCCGGAAATCTGTACCAGAACATTCCAGATTAATGCTTGAATATTTACGGAGTAGCTTAAACTTATTATTCTCCGCTGCGCTATTTCGGATGCCTTCAGCATAGCATTGAAATATCTATATAATATTTCTTATGACAATATTTTAATTATAAATTGAATCACCAAGGGACATCAAGAACTGAAAATATTACCTGCCTGAGCTTCTCGTAACTCATACCAGTAACTGAGCGATGGCCATTGTGTGGTAGAGAAGCTAAATGCTACTATTCAAAAGTAAAATATGTGTACCTCGACCCCTCACACAGTTTTGCACGGCCATATCACACTCATTCATGAAAAATGCCACCTCGTTATAGTATTTGTCTCGGGTGCAGATCGGTTGCCATCGCGAGTCGGAACAAGCTCTGGCCTTCCAGCACCACCACTCGTTGGTCACCTGCAGAACTCCAGGCTGGATACTAATAAATGGTTTACTTATTGATGGATATTCCTGGCTATTGTCCTGCTGATACTGAAATATAAATAAGTATATCACTACAAAGTATAAAGACGGTTTTCGCGTCTGTATGTATGCATGTATGTATGTTTGCCTAAATCTTTGAAATTACACAACGGGTTTTATAGATAGAGTGATTCAAGAGGAAGGTTTTTATGTATAATAATTGCCGGGAAACATCTTATTCCCACGGCAAAATGAGTGTCAGCGGGCGTAGCCGCTTGGTGGGCCGCTATTCGTTAATAACAAGAAAAACATCTGACCTAACAGCCACCATACAAATGACAACCACCGAAAGGCACAATATTTAGGTTCCTATTAATAAACCGCACTCAACACCTGAGATCGATCTAGAGGGCTACTTTGCGATTCTGTTAGTGTTGACTGACATTTGTCAAGATCACACTTGAGATCGACCTCAAGAGTTGAGGGCAATTTATAAATACAGGCCTTAAAGAGATGTGTGTCATAATATCCCAAAAATTCCTTTAGTCTGATTTCCACCCGGCAAAAAACTCTGGCTTACTGAATCGGGTGTGAGATTCTATTCACCTATGAAGATTGTTAGGGTTTTCAGCTCTATGCAACCATTTCTAGGCATGTAATAATTTTGTAAAAGAAGGTACCTACCCATCTGTCGGGGTTTTTATATATAGAAGTCAGTTTTACATAGGCTCGGGTCGTTGGACGACTCGACTCGATGTCCCACACGAAAAGAGAGTTTTACATAAATAAAATCGGGACGAGACTTACCTTATTTGTTCAGCAATAAAATTGATCACAAAAGTAACTCTTTACGCAACTTCATACGAATTGAATATTTAGTAACTGAACTAAGCACTGAACTAAGCTCAAGTGGACTCGTAGTTATCAAAAGAATTGTTGTAAATAGATGCTTAAATTTACATTAAATAAAACAAATTAATATGCTTCCATAGATTGGTTTATAGTTCATGTACCTAATTACTTATTGCTTTCCTTTTTCTCTGGGGGTATAGGTGGTAGATCAGCACATTTATCCATTGAAGTTTTCTCGTAATCTGCAAATATAAAAATGTTGCTTATACAGGGTGTAAAAAATTTGCTGCAAATATTTTAAAGAGTGAATCAGCCCATGAAACTGAACAACTTTCCCCAAGGAACATAGGTAGAAATATGAAAAAAAATTTTGGACCTCCCATACAAAATGTAGCAGCAGAGCGAGTCAACTGTATGGAGTGTCCAAATTTTCTTTTTTCATGGGCTTATTTACCCCTTAAAATATTGCAGATATTTTTTTACATCCTGTATGTAACTAGCGGCCCTCCCAGTGTTTGCACGCACTGCTACCACGAGCTCAATATCCGAAACGTTAGTTTTCGGTTGTCATATGAAATTCTGCAACTTATATGCTTGTATCACACGTTCTTTCTACTTTACTTATCAATTCCCACATACTCCTAAAAATGTACACATAATTCTGACATATTAAAAACATGTGGTTAGACCAGTTATTTTGGACACGTGCACGGAACCGAAAACGCACGTTTCAGAAATTGAGCTCCTGATCGTTTCCCGTGGGTATAACACGATCGCTGTCATATTATAAATATGCACATGCATATAAACCTTTCTTAAAAACCCTTTCTATTAAAAGAAATCCGTATTATTTGATGCCTTGTGGCCGATAGACAAACTATATTAAATATGTGTTGATTAAATACATCTGGTGATTGAACTATTCATTAATCTAATTATTTAAGTGAATTAAATGCCATACCTAACAGGGATACTCTTTACGTCAGTACGAAGAATGGCAGCTACACTTTTTTTTGGAAATCAACCTCGATTAACATAATCAACCAACAACTAACAAAATCAACCAACATTAACCTCCACTGTTGGACGTGACTCTTCATAATTAAAGGATTATTATATACCTATTAGGTGATTGCAAACCAAATATAAAGCACTGCTGCCAATTCCCCTAGTCCTTATTAGCTTTGTCTGCACCCACACAAATAGAGAATTAAAAGGGTAAATCCCTTTGACCGCCGTCAGGCGGTCACACAGACCGCTCACATTTTAAAAATTGTTAAATTGCATTGTTCTTCGCTATCCTGTAACTTGAGCATTACAGTATCTTAATATATTTAAGAGATTTTAAGGGTAGAAGTGAAAATAAAAATAAAAGAAAGAAATGAAAATCTAATGTTCAACCACGGTTTCAGGCAGATCGCACACTCAACGCACGACGGAGCGCTAAAACATCGCAGATCCGTACTAGAAATGTCAATTCCCATTCTAAAACCGCTTTTAATCGCTAGCGCAGCATAGTCCGGTGAGTGCGGTTTTAGTATGGGGAGTGACAGACCGGAAAGCGGCACAAATAAAGAGTACATATATCCCTATAAAGTACATACTTGTTCCCTTCAGGCAATTGAATTCCTTGATGTCACAAGAGTCGAGAAAGCGACGTGGCTTGCCGTCGCTGTTCACCCCGCAACGCTCGTTGCCGTTGTGGACGCAGGTCTTTGCCTGGTAGCATTCCTGGAAACGAAAATTATTGTGAATTATATGCCAAGATACCACAAATGGATGATAATTATCTACCCAATTAAGTATCCAGTACTCTAAAACCTGTTAAAATTAAATAAATAAATTATGCTGACATTAAGTCCTTAGATATGGAAATAGGAAAAGGAAAGCTCCAGTGCTCACAGTTTTTGTAGTGCTGTTTATAGGAATAAGGAAAAAGTAATCATTTACTCATCGTATTCAAAATATTTAAATTATTTTTTACAATACACTTGGTTAATTTGCTTCTTCAACTTATAATGAATCATATTTTGAAGGATAGAACTCAGTATAGCCATGGCGTTTTTAATTGCTAGACGTGCGTGGTATAAAATCTTGATGTCATATTGAATGTCGAATCCGAAAGTGTGTGACATTTGTACATGACCTGACTGATGTGCCCTAGCACGGCGCATCGCATACTTAACGCATGACGGACCGCTAAAATATCGCAGCGGTCTGTCAGATCCATACTAGAAACATTACTCCCCATATTAAAACCGCAGACGACTTCGAGCGCTTGATTGACATTTCTAGTATAGATCTGACAGAACGCTGCGCGATATTTTAGCGGTCCATGAGTGCGTTAAGTGTGCGATCCACCTTCATGCCTTGACATTTATACCTGATTGCTGCACGTCGGAACCTATTTTCATAAAATTGGTAATAGTTTTATAAAAAACGACGCTAGGAGTTCGGACTCAAAGTATAGATACATTTACAATACAGTCTGCCATTTTTAGGGTTTCATTTAGGGTCTAACATAGGTCTAACATGTCACAAGTCTACGAACTATTACCATTTTGTCAAGTCTGTCTGTACTTACTTATGCCTCGCTTTAATAATTTTGACAGTTTTTGGCAGATTGGCTGATGAAATGATCACAATTTTTTACATTGCTATCAAACTGAACAAAAAATACGTTTGCTATAATGAGTAGTGTGTTGAACAGGTCTTCTAAAACTAAGGCAAACGTACTTGTTCCAGCTAATTCCTAAACTATTAAGTAACCATGAAAACTTAAACGGATACTCTACTCACTTATACAGGGCGTAAAAAAAATTGCTGCAAATATTTTAAGGGGTGAACCAGCCCATTAAACTGAACAACTTCCCCAATGAACATAGGTCGAAACATGAAAAAAAAGTTTGAATCTCTCGTACAAAATTAGCAACCTGGTCGGTTGGTATGGAAGGTCCAAAACAATTTCCCATACTTCGACGTATGCTGCTTGAGGAAAGTTGTTCAGTTTAATGGGCTGGTTCACCCCTTAAAATACTTGCAGCTAATATTTTTACACCTTATATGAAATAGAAATGTAATTCAATTTGGAGTTGATAACCAAACTGCTGCGAACAAACCAGCTAGAAAATTTACGTTGTAACACTTAAAAACTTAATTAAGTATTTTTTATTGCTAGTAAGGTTATGTGGACTATCGTATTTACGGGAGTGGCTGACCCGCTATTGGCTGGTTTTGCCTATCTAGTAATTTGGTAGAGATATCAACATAAATCTAAACCAGTAGGTACTTTCTCGTAATGTGGTGTCTCTTTCTCTCTCTCTCTCTTTTCGTGTGGGACAATGAGTCAGCAAAATGGTTAAATTTAAGTACATGAGCTCTAATTGTAAAACGTCGTAATTCGATTCCATGCACGGAAGTCCGTAACGATTGTTCTAACTACACCTATCTATTACATTTTTTATTACTCGATACATTTATTAGTATGTGTGATTTTGTTGGGGTAGGTATGTGTGAATCGATAGGTAAATTGGAACTTGTAATACAAGCGTAATATGTAACAGTAGCAGAATCGAATTACGACGTTTATAACCTGACTCCCAGTTATTGTAATTTAAAAAAATATATTGTACTTACTTGATTGCCATAAACCACGGTGAATACAAAAAATAGTATTGACACGCCTGCAATAAAATAAAAAACTAATGAAATTAGATAAATCTAATCACCACTCGACAAAATCTTTCATGAATAGTAATATAAACTTACCAAACAATAGAATTGTTTTGAACTTCATTTTATTCATGAAATAAACTGTATTGGCGAATATGTAAGTACTTTGGCAGCTACTTAACTTTGAAATATTTTATGCTCTGTATATGGTTGGCAATGTAAATTGCGAAATTATATACCTTCTAACTTCACGAAAACATTGCAAGTCACATAGGTACGTATATTGTATTTTTTACACTTCTACATTGATGGTTTGTAGGTACACTGTTGATTTAAATAGCGAATAATATTTTTGTCAAGATTAAAAAATACTGTACGTTTTTCTTTAAAGACCGTCACTAATCACCCTACTTTTGCCGCAGAGAAACTCATATTGATAAAGAAGTATAATACTCGTATAATGGCAATTGCGCACGCCGGTGCGTAGGCAATACCTAAATAAATATAATTTAGGTAGTAGGTAGGTATGACGGTCACTAATTGATCAATAAAAAATTATATTGTAGGTAAAGTTTTGTTCCAATTTGTTTACCTAACAAATGGCTTTGATTTTACTAACAATTTTTTATATATTTTTTATTTAGGTTACCTACGTCTATACATGTACTTTATCATATAACAAAACCGGGTTTCGAATAAAAAGATAGTGTTTTACAATGGGTGGTAAATCAGTAAGACTAATAGCTCTCTCTTGATTCGATTGACTTATAGTATGCGGATTAGTATAACCAAATATTGCAGATAGTGATATTTTCAACGCAATAACCTTAAATAAGTTATATTGCGTTCACATCATACTTTGTTCTATGTACATCAAAGAAATTTTATTGCCTGTTTACTTTCGTTTAAAATATTCTGCGTCCTTTTCTTTACCGTGATTGAATTTCATTGCTACTTATTTGATGTAACCACGATGTAGCATAATCGTTTACATATTTCGGCCTGCCCAAATATTTATCTTTATCCAGCGGTACCGAAAATATGAAGTATATTTTTGTCCAGCTTATATGATGGTATTTAAAAAAGTATTACTTGTACTTGCTGTATTTGCAAACACCTCGACAATTTTTGGCGCTTCTTTTAAGGATAAAGTAAGATTTAGTTTAATTCCATCCTCTACTCTAGGCCCTACATCCATCCGTGCATGTTATGCTGTGCTGGGTATATTTTTTCCTGCACGCATACAGATTATGTACCTATGTTGAGTTTTACAACGTATGACCGCCTTTCCTGCAAATTAAGATCTGTTTCTATTTTTTTCAAGCCAGCGCAATATTACGAAAAAGGACCAAGTTGATTATTATTTCATAAACTCAATATTAATATGTGCTGTATATAATATTTTCTAGCCAGTGTGTTTACGTGCGTTCGTGTGTCCCCACGATGGGAAGAGAGTCTGCGGGATAAATCCATATACTAAAGAGGTTCGCCGCTTCCTCGACAAATGTGACGTGCTTGAGTTCAATTGCGAGTATAAAACCAGTAAGTATTCCATAGCAAAGGTACGAAAAGACTTACTGAAAATTACACCAAAATTAAGCAAATGATAACATTTTACTGCGCTTAAATAAACAGAAATCTCCAATGAAAATAGGCGGATCGCACACTTAATGCACAACGGACAGCTAAAATATCGCAGCGGTCTGCCAGATCCATACTAGAAATGTCAATCCCCATACTAAAACTGTTCAACCGCACTCGTCGCAGCGCTATCGCAGCGTCGTCCGTCGAGTGTGGTTTTAGTATGGGGATTGACATTTCTAGTATGGATTTGGCAGACCGCTGCGATATTTTAGCGGTCCGTCGTGCGTTAAGTGTGCGATCCGCCTTAGGATTAATTCGAAAGCAGCGAAAGTCTTATCGCAGATGTTTACTTTCTTTGAATGTGATATCAAAGATATTCTACGCTGTCTGTCATATCTTATATTACCCAAGAAGGTAATCGATTTTCGAACAACAACCTGTTGTTTTTACAATCATATTATTATAATAGCTTAGTCTGTTAGCTTTTTATACCTCATACTCTAGTCAACTGTTCTAGCATAGCCCATGTATTTTTTTCGGTTACAGATTTCAAAGTAACGGGAAACAAGAAATGCAAGTATGTTCCTCCTCTATAAACATGGAGAACCTAAACAAACCGTATCCAAGAGTTTACAGAATAATATTCATACCTAGAATATCAACAGGAAGCTGCAATAAATACCTATGTAAGCTATTGTTTAATTTTGTAAACACAATTTGTGTAAAGATCTTTGCAGGAGCACCGGTCATTTGCAGTCCACTCTTCGTTGAAACCGGTTTAGGACAATTATGGTTTCAACTAAAATGTTAAGTAAGACACATTTTTTATATTTGTTATTTTAATGATCTTTTTTTGAGTGGAACTCTGAATAAGCATCTTTGCGAAAAAGTGTAGAATAAGTACAGTAGATATAATATTCAAAGAAAGAGAAACTACCTCTAGCTATACGGAGGAATAGGCTGTCTAACACCGTAAGATTTAACTATTATGTTTTCTTTATTTCAGTTATCCTCCTAATGTGTTTCTTTTTGTCAGTGGTTGCACATGGGCCGCCATTAGATAAGAATAGCGAAGACGTCGTCATGGGGCGGAAGGTAAAGAAAACTACCAAGGTGCGTTAGAACACCTTATGTCTACACATTCTCTACAGCTTTATAGCAGCAAAAAATGATAACTTTATAGCTACCGTCTGTAAACTTAAAAGTATATCCTTTTTAATAGCTGCATAACGGTTTTTAACACCATGCTGAAAAATTATCAATAGAGTATTTTGTCCCAAATATGTTAATTTTTAGTACATACACTGATTTAGCTAAAAATGCTACCAGCAACTTTAGAAATCTGAGACAGTTTGCATGTTTTTGCATAATGATCTTTATGGGCATTTTTCCGAACATTTGGGTATGCAACAGATGGGCGCAAAGTGGTGCAGCATGGCCAAGGTGTGCAACCACGACCGCGTGCCGGTATGCGGCGTCAGCCACGCCGGGGACATCATGGGCTTCCGGGACCTCTGTGACATGTTCGACTTCAACTGCCTAAGGAGACGGAGTGAGTTCTATCCTATGAATGCACAGGCAAACCCAGATCAGGATCTCTCGTTCTCTGCCACGTGAGTGAATGGGACTTCAGAAAAGTTGCTGGCAATAAATTCTTCGGTACGTTCCCCTTCTTGATCCCGTGCAGTCATATGTCCTGTCGAGCTCAAAAAAAGGTGTTTAATCGGTCGATTGTCCCTTGATTGTTCTCTCAAGATACGAGTATTAAGATATGAAAGTATATAAAATATTTAAAGAAATGGAATCCCATCAAAAACATTTTCATGTCAAGATGTACCCAACCCGAGTGAAAAAGATATCACATCTCAAATAGAGCCAATCTTCTCAATAAACGTTCTAAGTCCACCAACTCAAATTTCCTCTACATCTTAGTTAAAATACATGGTTTGGCTGGTTCGGCAGATGATTGCCTTCTTCGTACACTATTTGTATAATAGCACATAAGAAACGTTTTTATGAGACAAATTGCGATCATTCGCCGTCTTAACGGTAGCGAAACGGCCAAGGCGCACATTTTAACTATAATGTAGAGTTTACGAAATTTTATTTGGTAGACTTCGGACGTGTACATTGAGAAGCTTGGCTCTATTTCAGATCTGATGTCTTTTATGCTCGGTTTGGCAACATCTTGACATGAAAATGTTTTTGGTGGTATTTTAATATAACAACAATAATTAATCTTTTGTACCATTGATGTAGAAAAGTACCAATAATATTATTTTCACGTAGGTATTCATGTTGTGGTTTAATTCTTTGTCCGGGAAAGTAAAAGAGCTTCAATGCAATTTTGGCAGGAAACAGAGTCAAGCTAGCGCGAATTTTTGCCACAAAAATATTACCGTTTTCCGTAATATATGTGAAAAAAAATCCTTTTGTATATTTTAAATGAACAATTTTTACCCTCACGTCAGCTCGACATAAACTAGAAAACTACATTTATCTAAAGGAATAATGTCCTTATGAAATATGACTCTCGTAAATAAATAATCACTATTCTGTTTTATTGCAGATTACCGCCAGACCGCCTGTCCTGAAGACAAGTCAGTGTTATCCGCCTCCAGGCGACCCCCAGTGACCAGCTACTATGACGACTAACATACCAACACCATTTCAGGGAGACCGCAATGTTACGGCTCGTAGTATACCACGTTATTGTGTTGGTAATAGAGCAAATATCAAGCAACCATTTACGAGCATTAAGGTCAAGTTACGAGAAATTTTGACAACCAGCATAATTTGCTGACTCACCACGTGCTACGATCGCGTGTGACGTAGCGGACTCTTTTAAGCTACGGGACTCTAGATACCCGTCTACAAAATGCTACGCCGTAGCAAAATGTGTTATTATCCTGTTGATTCAAATTATTTCTTTAATTCATTTTACAAATAGCAATTTTATTAGATATCCAGTGCTTATTTCTGTATACATATTTAAACAAACTTTTTTGTATAGATACTGATTTCTATTTGTGTAGATTTCACACCTAAGTTATGCTAAGTAGGTATCAATCATAATTTCAATACAAACAATATATATAATTTCATCAGAAATATTATAAACATGAAAATATTTAATACTGTGTTAATAAAAGGTATATTGAACATAATATAGGTTTTTAAGAATCCTTTTCTTAATCCTCTTGTTTTTCAAAAATGTTGTTTTTTTTATGGCTTAATCTCAAGTTCGAGGACAGGCCTCAAGAGACGCAGGTGATATCCTAGTTAAGACTCCTGACTCCCAATCACAGATTTGATTTGTGATAATATATTGTTGTCATTGGCAGAAAAACAAAAACAATTTTTATTTTATTGTTATTTAGTACATACAAACATATATATATCGCACCTTTATCCCTTGCGGGGTAGGCAGAGCGTTATCTGCCGTAAGAATATGGTTGCTATCGCCACGTCTGACATTTTTGAGGATTGTTTTCCAAAGTTGTTTCAGAAAACATGTGTATCACTATAGTGACAGGTTGTCAGCCTAAAAATTGTAATACACCAATACTCTCGAGTCCCTTAGTCGCCTCTTACGACACCCCGGGAAGGATGTTGGGTGATGCTATTCTAAGCCGGCATCACAGGGCATTATTTACTAGCTCTATAAAAAAGTAGACACATGAATGAACAGAGCTGAATGACGCGATGCTGGCAATTGTCAGTTCAGGTTTCATCCTTTTATGCCACTCACAATTGAAATGAGGCAATGTTATTTTGAAATCGTTTCTTTTCGGTAATTTATTGTAGATTCCTGTTTACTGTTATCATTTTATGAGCTACTTTAGGCCTCTTTCACACTTAACGCACAACGCAGTGCTAAAATAACGCAGCGGTCTGTCAGATTCACACTAAAAATGTCGGCGCAACTGCGGCAACAGGAAATGGTTCTATCTCCCTACTTGCTACCAAGGCCTTTTTCACACTTAACGCTCAATGCGGCGCTAAAATAGCGCTGTGTAACGCATGCGTCTGTCAAATCCATACTAGAAACTACTCATGACGCAGTTCCAACGCATGACGCAGCGCTTTTGCCACTGCGTTGTACGTTAAGTGTAAGATCGGCCTTAACAACACACGTCAAGTGTAGGATGTAGCAGAAGGGACTAATACTTGCGAGTCGAAATTTATCCACTGTTGTATACCTACATGGTGTAGGTATAACAGCCCTCCAAATACTTCAGCAAACATTTAAAAACATATACTTTCCTATAGTAAATACAGTTACTCGTACTTTCACTAAAATAATAGTTTATGCAATTATCGTATAATGGGGGCATTATAATAATGTGTGTTATAATAGTTAGACACGAGCATTTTATAACACCTAATTATATATTATGCAGTTGCATACACTATTCTATCTGCATTTGTTTCGTATTGTTTTTTTTATTTTACGGAAAGTACCTACTTTATTTACGAGTCATGTTCAACGCCGCGTCAGGTGCTACTTACATGATATTCCATATAAGAGGCTGACACGAGCTAAAAACCGGTCCCTTTCTGACAAATGTCAAACTGCGCGCGTGCGAACGGGACGGAATCTTGCCGATTCAATGATATTTTTGTATTTTCGATGATAACTCGGTCAAAAATAAGTAATTTGAAAATCAAAAACAATATGTCGATAGAGTATTGTAAGGCGCTCATTCTGATAATAAACACTTAATTATTGCGTGGGTTTTGTTTGTACAGTTTGCGATATAATAGATTTTTAGAGGTAACTTTACGATGTTTTTCTATCAAGCTAAATTACTAATATCATGTTTTGGAAACAATAACACTACAGCAAATATCCTGAAGATTATTACCTTTTTTTTTCGTCAGTTTTTCTGCCTTTTATCTAGGGTAGAAATCACTTATAAAAGTAGCTTTTAGCTCTACTCAGCCCCTTAAATATGGAAAAAACCTACTTTATATATAATATAACAAAAATTGATTGAGGATTGACATTTCTTGTACGGTTCTGACAGAACCCTGCGAAATTTTTGCGGTACGTCGTGTGCTAAGTGTGCGATCTACCATCTCTGTGCGATACATCAACTTGTTTTAATGACAATAAAGATATTCAGAGCAATTTATTTCATGAAAATATTCCGTCACTCGGAACTTACTTACGTTGTAGTTCCGGTATAACATGATGCATTTACTTCCAAGTATTCGGTTTTGGTGATCCACCCCTTATTCTCCAACCCAGAGTATTAAAATAGGAATCGAAATTCACATAATGCGCTCTCTCTGTCTTTTAAAGAGAGAGAGAGAGATAATGCGCTTGCTACATAGATACGCAATATCATCCGCTTATTGTGTTCCAAAGTACACTTTATATCAAAACTACCTATAATTGTTCAAATAATATTAAGTAAAGTTAAATTTACTAGGCATTCTTTATTGATGGTAGAATCTTATGGAAACAGTTAAATTTGCGTTGTTACTAACGACACAAAAATACTTGAGTCAATTCATTATTATGAATAGTCGAATATATTCATCCAGTTTTAAAAAGTGCCCTTCTAAGCATTTACCTCTGCGTACCAGAGAATTTTAAATAGTAAACAAAGCCGTTTTTGCTTTGCTATCTCTGATTCATTTTAGAAAACAAAACGTAAATAAAGTATGCGCATCATAACATGTGTGAATGTTATATAAGTATTAAACTAATAATCTAATACCTTTTAACGATCACGAATTGTATACAATTCATAATGATCTCGAAAACGGCTCCGACAGTTTTCATAAAAGTTCGTATACTTATAGGGGGATTTGGGAGCGAAAATTGATCTAGTTCAGTTTTATTTTCAAAATCACTCTGATCTGCAGATAGAGCCGAGCAATGCTCGGTCAACCAGGTACTTGCAATTCAGTTGGCAACTGTACCTGAACCTACCTATTGAAATATTTATGTTAGTCTTCCTGCAATTTACTAGTAGTCTAACAAACAGCTTCTCAAGTGTCATAATCATAGCTGTTCCAGCTAAGCTGCAGCCATAGCGCTAAGCTGCAGCCATAGCGCTATACTAAAACAATGTCTCAACAAGTATTTTTATTTATCCTCTCAGCACCATATATACAAGGACATATTGTTGGCGATAAAGCGTATCTTGTGAGTAATCATATTATCTGCTTTCCCCAGAGTGTTTAATATTAATGACAAACAATTTCATTAATTAAGCCATTTCATTTAAATAACTACGTATTAGGAATTATCTACTAATAAGAGTATACTATTTATTAAATTTCACTGTGAATTTTCTGTTCTGGCCGTTTTGCGTATTGATATTTGCTTATGTCACAGAATAAAATAATAGTATTGGCGTATTGTTTGGATTTGACTATGTCAGTTGTGAGAGATTCACTCAGTTTTTAAGTCTTCCGACACTACTAAAAACACCTACAAAACGCAAATAATATGTATTATGGCGTATTCCATCATTCATAAATTTCGAGGGGTATAATATAAATATTCGCATACTTCGAAAGCTCAAGATAGAACGGAATGGAATAAGAATAGAAGTGTAGTACGTTGAAATAGAAACATGTCGGCGTAAAATTATATCGGAGTATATCGATTTCGGAGCTAAGTAACGTCGAAATAGAGTAGACAGATGTCTGAGTAAAATTATGTCAGGGTAGGAGAATTTCAGATTTAAGTAATGTCGGAGTAGCGTTATCGAAGTTCAGTTTTCTGGTCGAAGAAGGAGGCCGATGTCCAGCAGTGGGATGACGTTGGCTAGACAAGGCAACACAAGAGTACATACTTATTTTATTAGTAACTTTACTTTACTTTCCTATGTAAAGTACTATTAAGTACCTTCTCAATAGTAATTAACTCAGGTACGTGCCTCGTTAATTGTTAAAGCCCCTTTTCTACCAAAATTTCTTTTAACTGTTTTCTAATGGAGTCGATTATCCTTTGCAGACCCAGATCAAGATCCTGTGCGAGCACGCTTATGACTGTTTCCATGATATGGTGATGATATGCGGGAAATCAGTCCACGAGGCCAGGACCTTCCTCGACCTCTGCGACCTCTATGAGTTCTCCTGCGAGAGTGATATAGGTTTGTTTATAATAACCATTTAAATAAGTTACGCTGGAAGTGAGTACCTAAAAAACACTTCTGTCCATGATTTTTTTATCAGGAATCTTCAAAAGCCTGGTTCTGCTTAGACTTCTCTGACGTCTACTCGGATCCCTGGCTGGTCTGCTGTGACTTCTTCCACTAGACTGACGTACTCTTTGACGTACCTTACGAGCATTTTTATGACTTCGATTTAGCATGGTCCACGATGTTTTTCCCGAAGACTTTTTCGTCATCTGGCTAGAGCCTCTCTCTACTTGCAGCTAGCTCATATGAGAAAAAATATGAAAAAAAACATGAAAGATAATTGGGATTACACTTTTTTAATAATCCATGATATATGCTTTACATATACATTGGGTAGAAAGAAGCATCGAAATCACATAATATCATTGATCGAAGAAAACAGAGAAGACAGAATCAGTAAATTATGAAGCGAAAGAAGTATGCCAGGAACGTAGCAAGTGGAAGGAAATAGTCTTTTACCGACCCCAACGGGAAAATGGCGTGATCTCACCAAAATCATTTCAAAATACAACTGATTATGGTTGTGACAAAAAGTAGAAAATTAGACTTTCTAACCAGAACACAGTTACTCAGGTTTTACTAGTTTATTGGCTTTGTGTGTGACATGTTCTTATCGGATTAACCTAACCTGCTTTATTATGTAGTAGAACCTTGTAATAGTTTAAATAGTCACGAATATAAAATATACTGCTGCAAAGCAAAAAAGAATTTAAATTATAATCATGCAACGTGAAGCGTTTAAGGCCTTTCCCATACTTAACGCACAACAGAAGGCTGAAATATCGCAGCGGTCTGTCAGATCCATACTAAGTATACCTCTATTAATTCCCATACTAAAACTACTCAACCGCCGTCAACGCAGCGCTAGCGCACTGTCGTCCGCTGCGATATTTTAGCGTTCTGTTGTACTTAAGTGTGCAATCCGCCTAAGATGCAAACAAAGAAACCTTAAAAGGTTCAACTTTACATTAGAACAAATATTACACGAATAATGTCGAGATTTTTTAAATAGTTATTGAATTAAAATTTTCAGTTTACAAGCACGCGACGGATGAAGATGGCTGCCCGGATGCAAGGTTCTTAAAAGCGGGATAGTTTAGTTAGTGATCAAATAAAGATTAAACAAAGTACCCAACAGTTCGTTATGAATTTTATTTTATAAATATATGATTAATCTTTGTATATTTTGATCCTTATATATAAAAAAAATTGTGTAAAGGAAACATTTGTGTGCAAATAAAGTATTCTTATCTCATCTTATTAAAACGACATACTCATATCACTTTACTCCCTTAACTTAAAAGTGGTCTACAGTGTTCTACAAGAACAAAATCTGAAAATAAAAAAATATTATTGACGTGCATCTAAAAACTATCATAAAATATCAGTCAGTTATGCAAACTTTAAATATAGCCCAAAATTTAGTCCATACTTTGTGGTGTTTTTGATTTTCAATGTAATGAAAATACATCTGTATCTTGAATCAGTTTTGTTTTGTGTTGGACTCTACGATTTCGGCTCCGGGGCCATCAAAACTACAGCAAACGGCTTGGTAGAGAGCAATAGTTCACCCGGAAATAATTGAAAGGTTGCTCAAACAACCAGCCCAATCGAGCCCTTGAGGCGAGACTGGGCTTAGGAATTGCTCTGGGAAGAACGGATCGGACTGAATCTACCCGGTACATGCCGCTAATTGCCAAAATGAGGCACAAATGAGAGACCTTCGTGGTCTCGCCGGCTGGAACATCGGTTGCTTGAGGTGCTTGTGGAGTGTGATGTACTCGAAATGGCTGCAGTAGCGGCCTGGTTGATGCTATCATCATCATACGAAAGGACTTGTATGGGGCGGCTTTTAAGACGCCAGTGTGGATAGGGGAATAAGTTGGACGCGGCAACTATTAAGTTTTGTCATGAATTAGTCTACTTTAGCAAAACCTTTAGCGTGGGACTCCAAGGCGACGAACGACCGAGTGAGCCGGCCGCCCTATGATGTGCACCGTAGAGAGACTTATTACTTACTCGCGTTCGAGTAGACTTCACATCCCACGTGTCAAATCGTATGTCTCTCTACGGTGCACTTCATAATCCGGCTGGTGTCATGAGTTTTTTTATTACCTACTTCTATTTGTAAGGATCCGAATAAAACTTTATTAAGAACCACGACATTATGGCACGGCCAACTTCACTCCATTCATAGTTCATTATTATGTGCTACACATGTGTTAATCGATATAAATCATTACTTACTGTACTTCCAATAGCAGTTCACTTGCAGCATGTGGCAGATATCATCAAACTTTCCGTAGCCAAAGTTATCGTCGAACCCACAAACGACAGAGCCCGTTTTTCGGCAGACGGCAGCCACCGCGCACCAGGGGCTTATCTTTAGAGCTGGCGAAAGTGTTGAGGTGTCTTTGCCTGAACTGCCTCCGAAACTACGCCGTGACGCTATCTGGAACCAAACAACCTCACGTGTAGCACAAATTCAGTACTCTGTGACGGTCTTCAAATATTTTGATAGTTTCTTACGAAAATATGCTGCCGTATAGAAGTGACCGGTTGGAAAAGTAATATTCAATATTTAATTCAAACTTTCATTTTATTAGTAATATTGCCTGTGCTTAGACTTTAGATTAATTTTAAATAGTAATCAGGTAAATAAGAGTTAATTTTAGTTTTCAGAGTTGTATGACGGCGATGGTTTGGGGCTGCGGTCTACCAGAGCGACGGGCTCCCCACTGCCGCGCGCTTCTTGCACCACCATATTCTTTACCAAGTTCCCAAACCTCGGCATATTTCTCCGCAACGCTGCAATCGGATCCTTAGAGAACGTAGGTTCGTTAGGTAACGCAGCGGGTACCTGAAGCTTCTCAGGCATCTTCGGCTCCGGAATATGGCTGCTAAAATTGTCAATCAATTTCTGGATCATGTCCTCGTTAGCTTGCGCAGATTGCACTAAGTGTTCGAGTGCTTTAGTGTGCTGTGACAACTTTTTCTCGATTAACCGATGAAATTCAGCGTCCGAACATGTCTCTCGTTTTCTTATTCTCTGGCAAGATAATGAAAAAACTCATTGGCTACCATTCCTTGAGTTTAAAATATTAGTTTTAAAATAAAAGAACATCAGTCTTACCGATGGTGGAGCAGCCACGGGATATACGAGGAAATCATCCTTAGGCGGAAGAATAAGGTTTTCGGCTGCATCAACGTTCACCAGCGCTAAGAAGAATAAAGCTATCATATGTCCTGCATGCAAAGAAATACAATAAATTATTAATTTAATTAACATTTCCGATACGTAGCTTTTTCATGATAGGTAAGTACTTATAGGTAAATTTGAAAGTAATCTCACCCAACAGTAAAGTAGCCATGATGTCCGTAGCAAGAAGTTCGCAAGTAGGTCGGGCTCAAGCCGGTACTTATAGCTTCGCTCATTGGACACGCGCGTCTACCAACTTGATGCTTGTCACATATAACAACCAGAATAAATCGCTTATTAACGATAATATTCCGCAGTGTAATTCTAAGTAATTAATATTTCTATTCTAGGAGTTCATCGGGTCGAGGTACGATCAGGTACATGAACTACCAGTTCGACATATGTACTATCAGTAGCGCATTAATCTATCTAATGAGTAAACTAGCTAGTTATGGACTCCTATGAGTATACCTACTATTTTATTACTGATATATTTTCACTCTAACTGAATGAAAAATCAATGATGATACTATAAATTGTAGATGCTTCTGATAGATACATGTGTCAAGTGTCAACTATTAAATGACAGTTCAATCAAATCAAAAAACGCTGAGAGGGCTAGTACATTTTAGAAAGAGATTTATTTATTTTTCTGGTAATTACTTTAACGAGCTGAGATTGAATCATATCAGCCAACATGGCTGTCAAGTTAACTAATCTGCCAATTTTAATGACCTTAGCTGATAAACTATGTATCTTTAACAATTGCAAAGTCTTACCAATGGAGTATATCCGAAAATTATTACATACCTACTTAACACATTTTGTTAACGGAAAATCGCGAATATTCCATATTTCCATACATTTGCTCATGTATCAGGTATGTTTTTCTATGGAATAGCTGATTTTGTTTCTTGTCATTTTAAGGGTGGGATAGTAATAGCATAGCATTTCATATGGATGCTTAAATTCACTATAACCTATGTCACTTTCATAACCATGTTAAAACACTTCTCCAATAGGGAAAAGCAGTATATGTATTTTTTGGCCAAGACCCGTATACATACATACACATATCACGCCTCTATCCCTTACGTGGTAGTTAAGGCGTTAACGGCCGTAAAAATACGGTCGCTATCGCCACGTCTGACAAATATTGAGAGCCGTTTGAGATAATTCGTGTATCACTATAGAGGCAGGTTGTCAGCCTGTCGCCTAAAAGTTGTAATACACCAGAAACCCTCAAGTCCGTCAGTCGCCTCTTACGACCCCATGGGTAAGAAATGGGGTGATGCTATTCTAACCCGGCATCACACTAAATATACAACGCCGAGACCCGTCTATTTCAATGTACACTTTAAGCTCGTGAAACGTACCTATCTGGTGCAATCGAGGTTCAAGTTATGAGGCTTATTAACAGTTCTATATATATTCAAACATAAAACAAGGATATCTTTTTTTAAACTATAAATAGCAAGGACTTTTGTTTTAAGTTAGTATTGACAATGCTCTTAGAATATACGTATATGTCATGTAAAATGATTTACATGTAAGTTTCCATAATATTTTTGCATCACGTCACGTGCTCGGTAATAAACATGAGCCTAATTTTTAACAGTCATAAATTTCTTTATATTTTCAGTTGCATTGTAAAGTTTATGACTCAATTTCAAACGAAAAAGCGAGTAATATATTTCGCGCTTTACTAATGCAAGCAATGAGTACGAAATTTTTCAGCAAGCATTTAGTATTATGACAATAAGTTATGCTGTTACTATTAGGTGAGTGCAATTCTATGATATAATTTTTATACTGCGTGTTTGCTGCCTAATTTATTTTTCATCTGCCACGTAAAATGCCCCAACACGCCTACGCATAGTTCAGTCTAGGAATTTTAGTACTCGTGCGGAAAATCTTTGACGTCATATTGAAACAATCTCACATTCCGCCAGGGGCTTTGCGTTTTAGATTTTCCAATCTACGTAAGCACGTAAACTACTCGCTAAACGCTAACAGCAAGCATTACTCCGTTGTACGATAGAGCCCTCAACATGTATGTATAACGACCGAACTGGCAAGTCCTGGATTTAGCCTGTTAGAATCAACATCAGAAAGACGGCATTTAAAATTCAAAGATACTGGGAACCACAAAACACCTATTAATCTTTTTTTTCGGACCGTGACATCCTGTATCACGTGTCCTTGTTCTTATTGTATTTGTTCTGTATATGTTTATGTCTGCAATAAATGCAAAGATAAATGGTTAAATAAAAAAATATATTGTAGCCTTTCAGAAATAAATATCAATGAGTACAGAAATTATAATGGAAATTAAATTTAAGGCAATTCAATTCATGCCTTGGTTTTTTGTTTCAGCCATTCTCACTTATTTAGTCGCTTTTGTAAATTCGCATAGTGAAACTATGAAGGTGGGTGAGTCTTATTATATTATGTATTGTTATAAATCCGAGCCGACGTCACATAATAAGGATAATTATCATTAAAATACCTACATAGCGTCTAAATAATTAGTCTCCAAAATATAATAAATCTACAAACCGATAAATTTTTAGCCTTTTACAACCTCACATTGAAACCTCATGGTTTTAATTTATATCGCGCATTGAAAGCGAATCTGAACCAAAAATACTATTGTAGTATGTTGGTATTAACCTTGCGACATTTCACGCCACCAACAGCGCACTAAGGGATCAAAACAACATGAAAACCTTTTTTACGCGATAACTTAGTTAAATGAGCTGAACAAAACAAAGACCGCAGGTTAACACCCTTTGTATCGAGTTTCAGACTTCTACTTCTAGAATTGTATAAAAATATACAATACCTATTTGGGTCCATAAAATCGAAATAAAGACCTGCATTTCATTGTCTGTCTTCTTCGTTTTCGTTATCGTACTCTTCAATTTCTGAAGATCGCGTCCAATTATATTTTATTTAACTTACTGTCCGTCTACTTTGCTCTATTATTTCTCGTAGGAGCGAAATTTATTCCTGCTCAAATCACAAATTACGTAGCACACAGAGCAAACTCAAACCTACCTAATATAACACAATAATATGTTCTCAACGAGTTTCCATTGTTATTTTTAATGATACAAGAACTAAAAGATCTCTTATATCATAAATCGGGTTGGAGAAAATTTCATTTCGTATCTGACCCTAAAGAAATCTCACTGCAGTCTCGGTTGCTAACCAACCTCGTATGACACGCACAGCCATTTTCAGAACGAAGAGGAATGCAAGGTCGCTGACCTGTGCGTGCACGACAAGGTCCCGATGTGCGGCATCGACTCCTGCGGCGAGATGCGCACCTTCATCGACACTTGCGACATGCACGAGTTCAACTGTGACAGCAAGAAAGGTCGGATAGCATTGCAGCGTGGGACAGGGCAGCTTAGAGCATTCACCCTGTGTAAAGTCTGGCCAAAAAGTGTTTGGAACGAAATAAAATGGAACTAAAAATTTCGTATAAAAAATTGTTGCCATACTTAAGTCTTAAGCGTGATCTGTTAGATTTGACAGATTGCGAAGAAAGTGGCGCCCTCTTTTTTTTCTAAGTACTCTTTTTTGCCAAACTGTTGGTGGCAAACAGTCAATTAGTTACCGAACAAATGTTTCTGTCACTTTTTGCGGTAGGGGAGGTAAACACGTACAGCACACAACGATAATTTTACAACAACTTGACACCAAAATGGCAACTGTAAGTTTCTTATATCGTGCTGGGCAAATGGGCAGTGAATCCTGGCAGAGGGGTAAGCCCAGCTTTGCCATCTCCATAGATTGAATGCTCTAAGGGTGGCAGGGGTATACCAGTGCAAAAATAGCTTTCCTAACGAACAAGTACTCTTGTAAATATAAATAACCTACAGATTGCACAATAAGGGCCTTTCTCCACTTCTCCGGCATCTTTCATTTCCCGATCCGTCAATTTCCGATCCAATTTAGAAATCTAATACACTACTATACATGCTTTTCCACTCTTCCAGCATCCGGCATTTATCGATCCGGGAATTTTGCAAACCCAAATTCGGATTGTAACGGTCCGAAGTGACAGACGTACAAAAAGTATGCATATAAAAGGTACCTACTCTTTGAACTCTAATATGACGTCATTCTATTGTCCGCCTTTTACCGGATAGGTAGAAAAGCATCACCCAGCATTCGAATATTGTCACAAGGCTCCGACTTCCGGCAGCCGGACCGGATAAGTGGATCGATAAATGCAGGATTCCGGAAGAGTGGAAAAGCATGATAGTAGTGTAATAGATTTCTACATTGTATCGGAAATTAACGGACCGGTAAATGACGGATGCCACATAAGTGGAGAAAGGTCCTAAGACCGGTGAACTAACTACTTGGCCACAGACGCTCTTCCACCTAAATTCTATTTAACATTTAAGATTTCAGACAACGTCCCATCCATGAATGCTGGGTGACATGCAAGAGAGGGAGATCATTCAAGAAACCAGAGTTCAGGACCGACTGCAACGTCAACAGCAAGGGCAACAATAGACTATAATAAAATTATTTTTAAACAAATAAGTTTTTCCTTCTGTGATCTATAGCCTGATGATACCTATCTACCACTTTGACACACAGATAAGACAGATTCAGATGCAACACCTACTAACAAATTAAGGATGATATTTATGAATACGAGTATTGATTTCAACTTAACAATCTTATCAATCACTGGGCAGATACCTACCGAATTGTTACTTAACTCCTACCTATTTACCGACACGTCTCCGTTTTCTGGCTTTTTGTATTAGGTATTTTGTCAAAACTCGAAATGTGAATAATATTTACGAATGTCGGGAAAATCGGTATCGAGCCAATTATTTTCATAATTTCCTGTTTGACAGTTATCAAAAATATTATTGCCATAATAATTCGTACCATCATAATACGAAAATCGGTTTATATTTTCCCATTCAGTGAATTGAGTTACAAATAACTCAATGTACAATTTTTACGCCTCTGCTCTGATGAAATAGCAATTTTATTTCCTATCCAATTTGCAGTCCATTTATCTGAACTATCGAGAGCACTTCGCTAACCTTTTTATTTTTATAGCTAGCTACCTATTTAGGTATATACAACTGTCTGAGTATTACTGAATGAAACAGAATGTTGTTTGGAACTAGTGAAAACAGTAAAAGTGAAATGTAATGAAGTGCAAGAATGAATAACTTTGCAGTTCTTGCAATTATAATGTGCGCATTTAAAAACAACATTGAACAATGTCATGCTCATATTGAAGGAGCAAAGGTAAGTGTAAGATTTGTAAAACTAAGCGTAACATTGCATATTATTTAGGCAAACCCCTAATTATTTTGAGAATTTAGGATATCGAATATCGAATTTTAAGCAAACAAGTAAAATAGAGCTTGTGATTATGGTATACTCAGTGAAAGTTCTATATTCAAAACTTACATGCCTAGTTTCAAAAAAAATAATTACATAATTTACAGAAGAGGATTTGTCTGTATGAACCTATTTTTTTAGTTATCGTCTTATTCTTATTATTTTTTCTATTCCAGTTGGAGGAGGAGTGCAGAATAGCGGACATATGCCGACACGACCAGGTAGCAATGTGCGGCATGGACTCATGTGGGGAGATGAGGACCTTCATAGACACGTGTGACATGCATGAGTTCAACTGCGACAGCAAGAAAGGTACAAAGTAACTACCTATCACCAGTGCCTCGTTTTTCGAAACTACAGGCTACAATTCTATAGGTGAAATTCGATGTACATTGCGTAGCGGGTCAAAAATCTTGATTTTATAATATCCCACCGGCTACGCAATGTACACCGAATTTCACCTGTAGAATTGTAGTCTGTAGTTTCGTTGCATAGGCCACTGAACTCACATTACATATAATTAATTAATATCATTGGATATGACAACCGATGGTGATCAAATTCCTGACTAAAGGTAGAGTTACTCGGCTAGTAAGTTTATTTGGAATGTAGGTATATCCAAGTGCAGATGTGGTAGGTACGTTGAATGGAACAATGTGTCATATGGAAAGGATATTAAACAGCTAAAATAGATGCTAATACTAAGCCGTGTAGTGCCGGCAGAATAGAATAGCACCACCCCACGTCAGTCAGTGGGTATCATAAGAGGTGATAAAGGGGTTCCAGTCCAGGAGATGGTTAGACTGGTTAGCAGCGCCTCTCACGTAGACATGACAGTCCGAAATACTACACTGCGGTCACCAACCCGCCTGCCCAGCGTGGTGACTATGGACTTAAACTTTTTAATGGATAGAGCCAACGAGGAACGGCCCTTTGGTACTACCCCGGGCCACCTTTAGCGACCCTGGTCGTGGTGGTGCGAAGAATCCCCGGGGACGGTAGCTGCCAAAATAAGCTAAAAACAGCGGTTGGTAACGACTGGATGGCGAAAGCGGGGGATCGTTCATTGTGGCGTACCCTGGGCGAGGCCTACGTCTAGCAGTGGACTGTTATAGGCTGATGTGATTTAACAAATGATATACACTTCTCAGCAAAAATTTCAGGACAATTCAGTTTTCCTAGATTTTGCCCAAGTTTAACCGAAACCTATGAAAAATTAATTTGAATTTAGAAAGTAATTCGAATTTGGAAACCTCATAAAACTAAGTATCAAACTACATTTGACATTGGTAGATGTATCGAGCAAACGTTACGTTCATAATTTTTGTTTGAATGATAACGTCGGTACCTAATCGTGTTATATTTAAAAGTATTCACTCCATAAATGATAGAAAATATTTTCTTTGTGAATTGGATCGTACGTTTAAAGCTTATAAGAAGAAGGCACTCTCGGGTATTATAGAAAAAAACAACTTAAATAGATACGTGGCGGCATTTTAAATGTCCACTTGAATGGGTTCTGAAAGAGGTGGCAGCCAACTAGAAGATCTAGGTTCAATGGCTACGTTGTGCCCACGCAGGCGCCACTGTGTCCAACGTCTGAACAAGCATTTTATAAACAATACCTACCCACGTAAAACTGTCAACCCGAGTTATTTCACGCAAATAGCACTGTCATAACCGTCTAGACTTAATTCTCAGAAGTGACATGTGTTAACGTACTGCATATACCTACGTGTTTATCTCCTATAATTCCATGACGCATTTTTTCGGCTTTTTCTGGAACCAGGTGGGAGGTTTATGTATAAACAGGAAAATTTATTTCATATAGGTACCAATCTATTGGGTAGAATAGATTAATTTCCATGTCGTTGTACCATACGAAAAATAAAACAGACGTATTTCGTAGGCTATACAGGTCAAGTTAAATCTTAAGACGTCACCTACTTAGGTGTTGCTCAGTTAAAAAAGGGATTTGGCAGCGATTTACTTTCAGAAAATCAAATAAAAATGCATTCACTAGTTTTACAGAACATCGCAATCGTAGAAATCGTACATGCAGTCAGACATACTTTTTAGGAACATGGTATCAAATCAAGTAAGATTCGTCGAGACAGACAAATTGTGAATATTGTGGATGAGTTCAAAGTACAAGAAACTATTACGAATAGTCTGCTGAAGGGGGTTCAGAGTAAACTTCTTGGAATAAAAGGGGGTAAAGTTGACGGTAGTTCGTTCAGAGAATACTGTTCTTTTTGGAAAACTTATTAAAATGCAGATGCCTTATCTTATCTTATGTCTTCTAGAGATAGCTGAGTGAAATTTTTTGTAATAATTATGTGATTACATACTTTCAGAGGGAGTACGGTCGGTAGGTATACTCATTGATGAAATAATTATACTTTTCTGAAGGATTGAATGTGACATAAAAGATTTATCTACACTCGTTCCTTAATGTTCGTGTTACAGATTCAAAACTAGTTCTAAAAAGTTCAGCTTTAAAAACATACAGCCTATAAAATGTACATCTGTACTGAAAACCGATAATGAATAATTTATTAGCTAAGATTTCATTTCGTAATTAAAATCAAAATCGTATCAGTTGGATGTCGACCGGATCTCAGTTGGATGTTTTCGGTCATTTCGTAGTTTGCTAACAGTTTGAAGTATAGCAATTCACAGTGGCAATGGAATGACAGTTGAGTTTCGATGGCGTTACAATGACAAAAAATAGCAGACTTGGGCCCTGATATGTTTTAAGCCTTTTTACCTTGCCAATTTGAGGCAAATGAACCAATATTGTTTTAATGCTAACGTCAAAAGCTGCTGCTAATTCAGCAGTAAATTGAGTATCATCAGCTTCCAAAATCGTCTTTAATTCATCATTGCCCACTAAAGTTTTCGGACGACCACGGGGTTCATTTTTCAGGTCAATATTTCCAGAACGGAAGCAGGCAAACCAATAACGGGTGGTGCTTTCGTTTGTAGTGTTTGCTCCGTAAACGTCGTCGATGTTGCGCGCCGCTTGCGTCGCTTTGCTGCCACGATGGTACTCATACTCCAGAATTATTCGAATTTTTAATGTATCCATTATGACGAAAAATACTCAAATGCGACGAAAACAAAACACTAACTATTAAGCAAATGACGATTTAAGAAAAAAGAAATTCGTGTTTTTAAGATAAAATAAATTTGAAATTGGAATTATCAGCCAAAAAATAATAATTTGGATTTCAAATGGCTAGTACGGCAGAACGGCAATTTCATAGGAAAAGACCTATTACTTACCTACCTCTGCTCAATTCTGCAACGCATACATGTAAAATGAGCTTTGCATTATCAAACAAATGCATTTTTCCGTCACATTTTTAACCTAATTTTGAATTTCAGACTTCGTGCAGAAACCGACGCACGAGTGTTGGGTGACATGCAAACGAGGGAGGAGTTTCAAGAAGCCAGCTTTTGGAACCGGATGTGATGACGTCAATCTCAAAGGATAACTTAACTGCATAACTAGTCCTGTAGGAAATAATTACCTAGGCGGCAATCCTGAAATAATTTCAAATAGCAGGTGTACTTATTCTGACGTGCGCTTTGATTTTTAAGGTAGGCATTTCCTGTTTCAACTAGGTAGATTATTCAAATTCCCCGGAAATATATACGTATTGATTTGGATGACTGTAAAGCTTAGGGGTCTAAGGTATATGAAGATCGTTTCTGCAAATGCAATAGAATTTTGAAACAGTAAATAAAAATAAAAGTTATTGATTTGAAACCATCCATAATAATATAATGTGACGCATTACAATATCTTCATACAAAAGGTCGTCTTTAAAAGAAGCTCATTTGACTTGTCTGATTCAAGTAGCTAATTATTAATGAACTTAGCATAAGTAATGTAATTTAAGCCCCGCCCGAGTACGTTCATAATTCACAAGGTACGCCGCAGCAGCGCAATCAGATTTTACCTAGGTATTTTTTCAACGCAATTAGGTTTTATCGACGTATGTTTCTTTTATGTACCTATTGTACGTCCATGCGTCATCTACGTTAGAGGTAGGTACAAAGATTCAGTTAACGTGTATAAAATAAATGTGTCATCATAATGTTTTATTAAATCAGTTGCTTAAGATAGCGGAACAATAACTTACGACATAGTACTTATTGTTCGAGATCACAGTTCACTTACTTGTCACATTTAGCTATACGCCGTGTTTCGGAGGAAATGCATTAAATTGGACACGTTATTTAGGGCACTGAACTACTTTTTCTATGCGACCAGTGATGAAAAACGAAAAATAAATTTCAACCTCTCATACGAAATTCATGATCACCGGACTAACTGTAAAGGAAACCGAATTTTTTTCGTTTCTTAGCACTGGTCCCATAGGAAAAGTTGTTCATTATGGCTTCCTTAAAAAACGCCTTCTATTTAATGCTTTTTATTCGGGACACGGTGTATTGCTATATAAAATCAAATTCTAATTACCATTCAAATTGTTCTAGTTTCAATATTAATCTACACAAGACTTACTAAAAGTACTTTCATACAGAAACTATCTTCTATAAATAAATTCATTATCATGTAAGTATTTATATCTAATCATAAAAACTGACTTAGATCCACTAAGATAAAAACAAATAAAATAATAATACATAATAAATAGTAACCAACGTAACATAAAAATGCTTATATAAAAAAGTGCAAAATATTTACAGGGTGCATCCTAAATAACTTACCTTACTATACAAAATGGAACTTTAATATAGTTATATAAGATATTATACAAATTGCCAAATAATATTCTTAGATCTGTGTATATAGGTATGTATTTAGTTATGTACCAAATCAAAATAATTATAAAAAACTTCATTAGGACATTAAAATAAGATATTTAATAGATATTTATTTGAACTACTGAACCATCGCTTTTCTCGTTTGTCCAAAGGCACTTGTAAATAAATGTAAAGTGATTATTTTATTACGATTTTAAAGTTAGCAAAATACTAACCATTCCCAAAAAGCTAGACACACTTAAATGTGAAGAGTGAACTTTAAGTTTAATATCACAAGCTTAAAAAAAATACCCAAAATTATACAAAATAGAATACAACCGAAAGTTGAAGAATATATAGGACCACGCCAGTATGGTTTAAGGCAAAACAAAGGAATGAGAGCGGCTATTCTGGCATTTAGACTCATTAAAAATAGAAGGTTAGATTTGGCGTTGGGCACACATATAGCTTTTATTGAACTAGAGAAAGCATTTGATAGGATTGGAAGAAAATGATGGACATCTTGAAAAGGACGTGGCTTGTTTATAGACACAGACAGATTATTTACCAACTATATAAAAACCAAGAAGCCATAATAGAGATAGGGGAAGAAAAAGATTCAGCTGAAATTCGCCAAGGAGTGAGATAAGGGTGTCCTCTGTCACCTTTGATATTTAATATATTTATAGAATGAGCAGTTAAAGAAATAATAGAGTCAAATAAGGGGGGCGTCAAACATATTAATACATATGGCTATATTTAAGGAATTTGGACTTAACATAAACGTCAGTAAAACCAAAGTCACGCAAAATCTAAAAAAAATAACCAGAAATACCCCTATCACACTTAACAACAAAATGTTCAATAGAACAGAACAGGTCAACAGTTACAGATACTTGGGAAGCCTTATCACCAGCGACTGTACAACAGAAATAATGACAAGGAATGTTATAGCTAAACAAGCTTTTAATAACAAGAAACATCTTTTTAAATCCAAAATATCAAAGAAAGTACGAAAACAACTGATCAAAGTGTTCATCTGGAGCATACGAGTAGCTATCTACAGCAGTGAAATCTGAACCATGACTCAAAGGGACAGAGAGCGTCTTGAGGCCTTTGAAAAGTGGTCTCTCTTCTTCTCTCTCTCTTTTAGCGTAGTCTAGTTAGCGTAGGATGGCGGGGATAAGTTGGACCGAGAAGAAAACTAACGAGGAAGTACTAGATATTGTCAGAGAAAGAAGAACATTGTTAAGAACCATTGAAGATAGAAGAGGAAAAATGATGGAATATTTCATACGACACGACGTTTTCCTGAAGGCCATAATAGAAGAAAAGGTAGCCGGGAATCATTGATGAAACTATTTTGAACAACTAAAGGAAAAGGTCAACGTCGTATCGTATTGAAAAAAAAAGGTAAATAGGACTTGGTCAGATTCCTGTTGACTGACCAACACGGAAATAATTAATTACGAAGGCTGCATCAATGCTGGTCTAGAAATCCGGCGTTCTTCACGATCTTATAGATTTTGTCTCTTGAAATCTTCTCCGCCTCTCTTTCAACCACCTGCATCTCCTTGTTAGTGAACCAGGACTCTTTGGCGAGCCCCTCAGCGATAGCGGGGTTTTCGTAAAAGTCGGCCGATTTCAGGAGTTCCCTGGGCAACATTTGCTCGCTAGCGGCATTCAGCTCCACGGCTGGGTGGGGCCGGACCTGGGGGACGGACGTGGGTGCATACTCGACCCCCACGTGGGACAGCGGCTGCGTGTAAATGAGGACGGGTTTCGCCTGCGCCATGGCGACGATTGCAGCAACAATAATAAGGCAACGCATTTTTACTCTGAAAATTAAAGCATGTAATTAAAATTATGCTCACTCATAGTATTGCCGGTAATTACTTTCCCTCGTATATCAGGACGCAATTATATACTTTTTTAAATAGAAGCGTAGATGATATAATATAAAACAATTAATTCCACTACTGAACTTGCACTCGTCCTGATTCATGACCTCTCCTGATTTCACTGGATTTTTTATCTTCTTCTATTGGTTTTATAAAAATGTTTTTACAATAGCGATTTTGTGAAAACATTTTTATTATATTTTTTATGTAGGTACCTATTACAACATAACATTCGCATTTCACTATTCCATTAACATTTCTGAAAATTTCGCCATAGCGTCGTAACTTCCTATTACAAATTACAAACAAACTACATTTTCGCCATATCAACTACTTACCTTATAAAAAACTATCATATGTATTAAAAATAATATCATAAATTTCACATGTACCATAAACATATATTGATATGGTCTATAAAGACGGGTAGGCACATACCTACACGAATCAATGCAAAAGAAAGGTACTCCCTAAATTTTTCAAGCACATTAGATCACTAAAAGAAAAGTAAAAACTTACTTTACTATTCACGGTCACACACAGTGATCACAACACAGAGTCTATACTGGGCGTGCGCTAGTGTAGTCAGCCATATATACCGAGAGCAAGTCAAGTAACCTTCTACAGAGCTTCCGGGATAAGGCTCTGCTGGGAGCACAAAATGGTCACTCCACTACGCTACAAGATTACTGTTCAGTTCACTGCGATATCAGGCCATACATCGCTTTCAACAGTTGGTTGTATCCGAATAAAATTTTGTATTTAAATCGTATTGTACAATCAGTGCGATATTTGACTAATACCATACATATACTTCACGCCTTTAACTTTGACTAATAAATAGTAGCTATTATGTATTCCTTTAAAACAACGCTTAGAAATCACTAGGACTATGTTGTCATCGACCGCGCGAATTATGGAATTCGCACCGGAGTCAATAAACTCGCAATAAATGTAAAAAAAAATGCTGCACATACTGCTAAAAACTAATAAACAAATCGGTACTTCCCGAGCATGATGCTAATCTAGGACTGTAACTGAGATAAATAGTGGAACGATAAATTAAAACGTGAGAGAATAATCTTCGATGCTACGCAAACTGCACAAGAATGTTTTAGCAAATTATTTTGCTTATTTACTTACACACCAACTGTTTTGTTTATCCAACATTGATCTAGGTATTTGTTGAGGAATGATCATTTGGAACATTATGGAGTAATATTCAAAACTATAAATACAAACAAAACAAGTCCTGATATCTTTTGCAAACTTACTTTGCTGATATCACGCTTTCGTTACCAAATACGAGGTTGGTTTCGGGATCTATCTTTTGTTTAAGACATACAAAAGCACTTCTGATATTTTACAGTTTTTCTGATTGTTTCTAGTTTGATTACAACATTGCCAGCTGAAAACCTTAGAACCAGGGTGTATAGGATTGGATTAGTCGTACTTCATATTTTTTTCTGCTAATTTTGTAATGCTTATCCAAGCATACGATGCGGCTTGTTTTTTATTCTGCAATAAGCGAATATACAGTATAATGGCACTCATAACTGATCCTTGAGGCTCATAGCGTTCGTTTTGCAAAATATCTACCCATCCTTCGTTTATTTTGATACCATCCTGATATATTTCGGTGCCTTAGGCCAAACAACTAAAGCCAACTAAAGCTTCTATACACATCCATCAAAGTTGCCGGTTCCTATCAAGCGGTGTCGGAATTACTTCCGCTCGCAATAAATAGGTACGCTCGCATTCAATTAGAATTAGATCACTTTGGTCTCCTTGCTATACCAACCACCTACAGCTGCCATTTCCGGACTACTTGAAGCTCATAAATACAAACATAAGTATAGGTAACAATCCTAGTTAAGTATAGCTAATAAAAACTTTGTGTATAAAGTATACAAGTTGTAAACAGAAAACATGAATAAGCATTTTTCAAGTCTTTTAGGTGAAATATTTACTATGAATGAGAATGAATAATTATGTTGACAGGAAAAGATTACGACTAGGTAACTCTGTAAGCGTATTTATTATCAAAAATTATTGCGGAATTGGTGTGTTCCACACGAAAAGAGAGCGTTTGCGAAATAATCAAATATTAAGTTAAATTGAATGTTTAAAAGAATGATAATATATAATTTATGACAGTAGGTAATAAAATATAATTAAATAAATAACTGAATACCTACTAGCTAAGAATTATGCAAATCATGTATATGCATAAATGTTCATATAAAGAATAGTGATTACAGTATTGGTATTAAACCATGTGACAAGGTGGATTATTAAATAGGGAATCTAGCTCAAGGTTACCTGAGCACGGTTGTTGACCGAGGACACGCCGAGACGTCCTGCCTACCAGAAAGCTGTACTGTTAGCTGCATTTCGACCTACCCAATGAATAAAAGGTTTCTCTGAATAACCAAAATATACACTCGGCTTCAAAAAAATCGCACCTTTTAAGAAATCTATTTTAAACATCTTTCAATAATGGTAATGTTCGGTATCATTTGAAAAGTAAGGAAACAGAGAATGCAAAAACAATAATTCATTCAATGTTTTTTATTGGAACTGAGAAAAATTTACAAAACAATAAAAATCCTTAAAAACCCTAATGAAATCTGATTAATTTTTCAAAACAAAGTTGCTTAAAACTAACCTAAAACCTAGTGTTACCCCCCCTAGCCCTAATGACGTCTTCCATGCGCTCCCTCATGGATCGCACCAACTTTAGGACCTCTTCTTGAGGGATACTGTCCCATTCCTCAATAACGGCGTCTTGGAGCTCGTGAAGAGTCGCGGGAGCGGGATCACGGGATCTAACCTTGCGTTTCAGCTGGTCCCAGAGGTGCTCTATCGGGTTCAGATCTGGACTTTTCGCTGGCCACTGCATGACAGGGTTCCCAACCTCTTGAAGGTAGCCTTGCACAATACCAGCAGTGTGCGCGCGAGCGTTATCGTGCATAAATGTGAACCCGTCGCCAATAAATCCAGCATAGGAGACCACATGTTCTTGCAGGATCTCTGTGATGTACCGGTGAGCAGTCATCGACCCTTGCCCGCGAGCACCGCCGGTCCGAGAGACGCAAGAAAGTTCACTTTTGCCATCGGCAGATATGCCGCCCCAGAACGTGCAGGTACCGCCCCCGTATTCTACCGTTTCTTGGATGCAGGCTTGGGCAAAACGTTCCCATTGTCTTCTGTACTCTCTTTTGCGTCTATCGTTGCAGAAAAAGCACACTCTCGTTTCGTCTGAGAAGAGAACAGTTCTCCATTGGTCCAGGGTCCAATTAACGTGGGCGCGAGCAAATTGCAAGCGTGCTCGCCGATGCGCTGCGGTTAATTTTGGACCCGTGGCAGGTCTTCTAGCCACCATATTTCTCTCCTTTAGTCTTCTTCTAACTGTAGAGACACTCACGGCCCTTCTACGAACTGCTTGAAGCTGCTGTTGCAACTCAACAGCATTAGAGAACCGATTTCTCAAAGATTTCGATACGACGAATCGGTCATCTCTCGCAGAAGTGCAGCGATTTCTACCAGACCCACGCCTTCGGACAAAGCCACCGGTCTGCAGGAATCGCTGGTACACTCTTCGAACAGAAAAGCGACTCAAGTGCAATTGCCGAGCAACATCACACTGACGTAATCCTGATTGCAGTAGTGCGATAACTTGGGCGGCTTCAGCAGCTGTAGTGTCCATCTTCAAGGACGTTTTTCTGATGAAAGATATTCTTCTGTGTCTTCTTCGACTGTTGGTAGCAAATTTATCCCCCAATAAGCTGTATCGACCCTTTTATACCCAAAAAACAAAACAATACAAACAAAATTTGAAGAGGAGAATCAGTTACATTGTCATTCACAGTGACGTGAAGTGTCAAGCTTTTTCTTTATTCAAATGAAATGGATATTTTTTTAAAGAGTTTTTATAGGGCTCTCAAATGATACCAATATTGCTACGAATAACTGCTTGTCTTAAGGATTACCAGTGCTTCAAGCCTATTTTTACGGACGTGCGATTTTTTTGAAGTCGAGTGTATTAGATTCCTTAGGTAACTTAGGGCAAGATCAGCTGAGAAACCTCCCCGATTAAAATAATTATTTCCTAAACATCAGCAAATTAGTAAACAGAGCATTGAACTCTACAAGTATATTGAACGCAATGTCAAGGATTCTTACATTCAGACGTATAATTAAAGATTTTTTTTTCGACTTATTCAGTACGAACAACTAAGTTAAGTAAGTACAAGAATATTTACTTATCCCAGAAGTTGTCATTCCTATGTTTACACGTGTGCGACGCTAACTACATATAGTAAAAAGCGGGATAGATAAATTCCTATTTTCTTCTCCAATTTTGTCAAGAAGGAATGAAAAGAAATCCGATTTCCGAAAAGTTAGGTATTCAGTTTTGTGAAAATGTCCTCCTTTTGAAAGAAACGCTGACCCTACTTTTCCTGTCATTCAGTACAAGTACCTACTTCCAGTCTTCTACGACCTTTGCTTTTTCCTGAAATTGGTTAATGTGGAACAGTTTTAGAAGTAGTAGGTTACGTAGCCACGTTACACATAAATCGCTTGATCGCAATCGCCCACATCACGAAACATCAAGCTGGTAGGTAGGCACGTGACGAGACTATTTAAGGCTTTAATGATACACGTTTTAAACAGTAAAGCAGGTTTGAGAAATCACTAAGCATTAAAACAACAAAAGAAAACCAGGATAACCAGCATCAATAAAAAAAGATGAAGGCTTCCCTCTGAGACGCTGAGACCTTTTGTTTTCTTCAAAGATTCACTTTAACTAATATATTATATTCAGGAATTACAAAAACTTAGTACAGTTTTTACTCATGATTCTGAACAACTTTGACTATGTGGCCGGCCACCTGCGAAATCGGAAAAAAATTGGGTATTCCATAGAAAAATTCATACCTGCTCCTGGTCGGCAAAAACGTACACGGGCATTTTCATTTTCGGTTGCAAAGACAAAAATCTAGCTGTCCCATGACTTTGATCAACTGTTGTTGTAAAACTATTAAGCCTGTGCGCTTATTATCAGATATTTCTGATAATTTGTGTAATTTTCTATCTGTTCTGTACAAAATTAATCATTTCTTATCTTAAAATCAATTAATGAATGTAGTTTTTCGTGTTAGAGATTGCCTTTTTTTTAATGTCCCACCCATATTTTTAAAGTTTCAGCGCGAATTTCAAAATATTCTCGATTTTATAGGCTAAGTGGCAGCCTTTTTTTTGAGGATTATACGCTTAGAAATTCAGTTCTAAACCTTAAACATACATAAAATAGGCTATAAAATAGAATAAATTACTTAAATACGTTGTCCCACAAAATAGCATGAAGTGGAATTCCTTAGTAACGTCACGGGCTATTTTTACAACTTCTTCTAATATTTCTACCAAAACATTGTTGTTTTATAATAATGGTATTATTTATATGATCTAATCGAGTCGCCATTTTATGCTAGCGCGTTCAGTGTCAAAAATATGTGGTGAAAAAAGGTTGTGTTTCGTCGGGGCCAGAATCAACATTCCACCTTAGTTACGCAGTTCTTCAAAGTAAGGAGTGCTTATGTATGTAATACAATATTTTATTTACGATGTTGCGCTATACATCATGCAAAACTACTCAGGCTGACTGTCTATTTGCATGATTTGTATATTCAAATCATTATTCAAAATAATTTGCACGAATTCGTCACATCCAAACGTCACGTCATTTACATACAAAAGATTTTTTATTTCGTCACTTCCATATACGTCACGCTGCATCCGAAAATGAAAATGCCCACACCCAATTTTTTTTTGCTATTTCGCATATGGCTCCATAGAAAAAATTGTTCAGATTCATGAGTAGAAACACCCTACCAAGTTTGTGTACTGACAAAAAAATAACCCAGTATACGTAGGTACGAAAGTTGTGATTATGATTAAGTAGATGCGATTTTTCGCCGTCTTCAAGACCATTAAAGAGTGTGTATTTAAAATGACACTCCTTATCTCGAATTTTAGACATCACAGGGTGTTAGGAAAGAACTAACTTTCTTTGAAGGGATGACCAGCCCGTGAAACTGAACAACTTTCCCCAAGGAACAAACATGAAACAAATTTTGGATCTCACATACAAACTGACTTGGTACATTTGTATGGGAGGTACAAAAATTTTACTTATGTTTCGACCTATGTTTCTTGGGTAAAGTTGTTCAGTTTCATGGACTGGTGAACGAGGCTGTAATCGCAGCGCTATCGCAGTGTCGTCCGTCGGTGTTAGTATGGGGAGTGACGTTTCTAGTATGGATCTGACAGACCGCTGCGATATTTTTGCGCTCCGTCGTGCGCCAAGTGTGCGATCCGCCTAAACTGACACTAACATGTCGTATTATAATAGCAATATGTAAAATGAACCCTTAGTTATGTTATGTATAAATTAAAATAATAAATTCTGAGTTTGAAGTTCCCTAGGGTGAATAGATGGTCTTTAAGTGGGTGATTACTTCTGCCTTGGTTACCAATAACCTTTATATAATAAAAAAAAGGAAAATAAGACACGATATGACAACTAGTAGTGTTTATACACAATATACATAACTGCTTACCATTACCATTAATATAATCATATAACCATCTACATAGGTCAAGTTCAATGCAGTCGATAAGGTCGCACAGAATAATCATAATGATAGTATGTAATATTCTGCAGCTGCTTGCGGATATGTAATACGTACCTACGCAGGTCAGGGAACATAACTACTCAAGTGTTCTAATAAATATCAAGATGATTGTTATTTTAAAGGTTGTTTTATTTAAGTAAACTTATCGTTTTAATCCTCTGAACGAAGTCTTCAATATTTGAGCAAGCTTCTCAAGTTGGCTAGTAGTCATTTTTGGTTTCTTACTTGCCAAGTCTACTGGTAATGCATTTCGCATAATGTTTGTGCTTTTAACACTTCGGAAGGAAGATGTCATAACAGCAGCCTTGGGTTGAGGAGTAACAACTGTATTAGAAATAGAATGATCCAGAGTGGTCTTCATGCAGCCATTGCAGCTAGCAGTTTTAGTTAGAACAACTTTTTCCAAAACTGCAATATTATTATTTTCGGTTCCCTGGGATGTGCTGAGCGAAAATTCATCTTTATTTTCAACGTTTAGTCGCCGATTTTTCTGGAGAGAGGAATATCCAATTGAAATGCAATTTGGGTGTAATTGTGTAAATATCTACCGTAATTAATACATAGTATGCAAACACGACGTTTATGAGCTAAGTAAATATATATACGTATATATATATTCTACGAAATCTATTCGTTTACTGGCTGCCAAAATACCTTTTTTATTTATGGGGGACAAAGCATTGTCTAACGACCCGAATATAAATAATAACTTTCTGTTTTTGATATAATTTTCAAAACAAACGGTGGTTGGTGCTGGGTTCTGTATACCTACACTATCACCCTGCACCATCATCGTAATGTTTTCCATTTCAGTTCTCCTGTTTTTCTTCAAGATTACTGCTCCTCAACCTTAAATAATTATAGATCTGATTTTTACTGTTCTAGGAAGTGCAAAGAAGATTTCACATCAATTGTTTGCTTTTGCAAAGGTATCGTGCTACTCGTAAGTATGTATTTGTTAATAAGCTTCTAGCTGAAACTGCCATCTTATAAGCATTATTTACTTATTATTTAGGCAGTATTAACTATTTACCGGTTAACACGTTCACGGACAGTAAGTCACCCATGATTGACACAAAAATTTTGTATGTAAAATTGACGACTTCTATTACATCATTGTCATATTACATTCATATCGTACGATTGAACTTGACACTGAATGCTATGCAATTCGAATGCTATAGTAGTACCGTCCAGGACCATGATCTTTTACCACTGTATAGGACAACGAACGCTATAGCAGTCGACTTGGAGGCATCTGTAACCACAACCAGTCATGTTTACGGTGACATATATTGATATACGTTTTACCAAATATTAAAACTAGTACCTAAACACAATTTCTAATAGATTTAGAGTTGATTAATGAATAGTTGTTTCTACATTGATACATTGATTGATACCTTCCCTATCCTGCTTTTTGACTATTTTGGAGTTGCAAACTTGGCTATTACGTAATACTAAAGTGAAATGGACTGTGTTTATACATATTCCAATCTAAATATTCAAGTAAATAGTCCAAAAACAATAATTACGGTGGTTTGTTTGATGCAACAAAATGGCGTCGGCGCGCGAAAATTACTCGGTATGTACGTGTCAACACTCCTGCGCACATGGCACGCGACTGAGCAAAATCTCATACAAACATGGCTGCTATAGCGTTTGTGTGCGAAAACGGGGGGCGCGGGAGACGAGGTCATACCGGTTTTTCTATGTGTGCAAAAACTCATTTATATGACAGAGAGCGCTACGAGATGCAGTGAAATATGACAGTTAAATCAGAGCTACACTAATTTACTTAGAATAGCCGCCTTCTTATGCGTTTCTGTCCACAATAAGCAGTCAAAGTTAGGATGCTATAGAAGTCGCGTCCAGATACCAGAGCATAAACGCATTGCATAGCGGTTGTGTCCGTGAACGTGTTAACATTTATTTATAGACTACTAGCTTTTGCCCGCGACTTCGTTCGCGTGGACTTCAGGTTCGTCCCGTCTTCGTATAAGCTATAGCCAATGTGTTATTCTGATGTATAAGCTATATTGTGGTAAAGTTTCATTCAAATCCATTCAGTAGTTTTTACGTGAAAGAGTAACAAACATCCATACATCCATACTTACAAACTTTCGCCTTTATAATAGTAGTAGGATGTATTTAGTAAATTTATGTTTTGTTTGTTTACAGAAGAGAGTATTCAGTTTTTGCTTTTAACAGTTTATTGAATCCCCTTTAACTATCAACGTGTCGTCCATGCAAATGTCTTTGCTTGGTAAAGTCACTTATATGGCCATCTACATAAGCGCGTCTGTACATTGGGAAATGGGTCGTATCTTTTAGGATTATCGCGCGTCGACCGAAACGCTCTCTCATTATTTGGAAGAAATCTCTGGTTTCCCCCTTCGTCGTGGTTTCCCATGTTGATGGTAGATTGCAATGAGCGGGGAATGAGCTATTCATGCAAGGGGATTTTGTTGTTTCCGTTGTTGTAGGTGGTGTTGTAGAAGTTGTTGATTGACTTGTTGTCGTCGTTTCCATTTGTGTTGTATTATTTGTTGTACTTTTCGCCGTCGTTGCTGTAGTAGTCGTACTAGTATGTGCTCTTGTCGTTGGCGTCGTAGTAGTCGTAGCATATTTAATTGTGGAACCTGCAGGAGATTGTGTGCATGATGTGTTTAGTTTAGTAGAAGGAGTAGAAGTGGAAGTTGGTTGAGTAGTGGTAGTTGAAGTCGTCATGGTAGTTGTCGTACTAGGTGAAGAAGGTGTCGCCGAAGGTGATGTTGTCTCTGTGCATGTGATGTTTAACTTAATTGGCACCGTCGGAGCTGGAGTTCTCATAGTAATACTTGCAGTTGTCATGGTAGTTGTCGTTGTAGTTGGTGTCGTTGTAGTTGTTGCAGTTGGTGTCGTAGTAGTTGTTGCAGCGGTAGTTGGTGCTGGAGTAGTATTTTCAGTTAAAAGAGAATGAGTGCAAGTGTAATTTGGTTTTGCTAATGTAGTTGTTTGTGCTGGTGTCGGTGTTGTATCCATTGTTACCCCTGTATTAGCCGGTGGGGGAGCAGCTGTGCGACAGCTACAATTGCATTCGCTTTTGGCGGTTGTTGTTGTAGATGCACTAGTTGTTGTTGCAACTGTTGTCGTTGATGTTGTTGTTGCAGCTGTTGTCGTTGATGTTGTTGTTGCAGCTGTTGGCGGTTCTGTCGCCACAGTCTGTTTAAATAAAACAGCTGTTATATACCTAATTAATCAAAACATGGACCGAGAAGTAAAATCCTAATAGCACTTTTATCATTAAAATGTTCATTAGTTATTTTCCTTACTGTGGTTGTTAGTGGGGTAGTTGTATGTTCTTCTGTTTTTGGTATTTCAGGACAATTAATCATATCAATTTCATGATAATCTGTAAACGAAATAAGTTATAAAAAAGAGTTTATATCCTTAAATAATTTTAAGTTTAGAACTCCCACTACGTACAAAAATTAAACGTACCTACTTTTATTATAGTCACAATTGTTTTCGTATAAATCGCATTGATCGAGAAATCTTTTCACGGGCGATGCGTCAGATTCTCGTCCACAAACGTCAATTCCGGTATGGTTACATATTCTTGACAATAAACACCAATCAAGAGTCTAAAAGTATAAATAGTAAAATACAAATAAGTGCAAGTTAGATGATCTCAGCCCCAAAGGCCCTAATAATAGTTTTATATCTTCTACATGTAGTCTAAAAGGGAGTTAGATTACTTTTCCTTAATGTATAGTAGTGCGAGATGTTCTATATACGATATGCAAGCTCCATTTTTCTATATTGATATTAAGGATGTAAAAGCTACCACGCGTAAACTTCACGTGCGTTGTTATAATTTCATCGCATATTTTATTCTTACCCCATTCCAATGTTGTATTGTATATAAAGGCCAACATGCAACAACTGTAACATTACAAAGAGTAAGTATTGTTCTGTATTTCTAGGTGGATTTAAAAAAAATGTGTTACATACATAAAATAAATATTTTAGACATTATTTTCAAGACCGTGAATTTTACGCTGAAACAAATCAAATCAGTCTTTGAAATATAAAACGATTTGTGCAAGTTGTAAATCAAACTAGCACAATAAAATATAACCATAAGTAAGTCAGCAAGCTATACTCTATTTTTATTTACTCAAGTACCGTTTTCTTAACCTACGTGATGTGAACTATTCAATAAAATCGAGGTTATCAATTTTATTATCTTCTTACCTTTTAATTTTTATCACATATTTTTTTATAAATGTTTTTCCATTTATTTTATTATTTCGCTTTTTAATACGACAGTTATTTCAGTTACTAACTTGGTATGCGCTACTCTCGTTGTTTTTTCGTAAAAAATATTTTTTGTTGTCTTTTTATTCACATCCATACTCTCTGTTATCGTTGGTGTATCAGTAGCTTTTTTCGACCAAGTGTGTTTCGTAGGAGGACCTTTGGGTCGCGTCCAGGGCTGTCGTCGTTCTCCTAGTGCGTAGATAATAATGCGTACGATTGCGTTTTAACTTTGGTGGCGTATACCGTCCCTTACCTGTTATCATTTTCAGCGGGAGTGTTGTTTCACTTAGTTTGAGCATTTTTCGTTCCTGGCGTCGTAGAGTACACGTAGGATACACGTAGCGGTCGCCCATCTGATGGTAACGATGACCGGGCAGTGTTTCTGTATGGGACAAAGCCCAGTAAAGAAGCAAAGTGATTAAATTTTGACCTCGTAATCTAAAAATAATACTTAGTATTTATGTAATTAGCATTTAAATAAGCTATTATTTAAAATCAGTTATACACAGAGTATTATTAAAGTACCAAACCCAAAGAGTCAAAACTAGGCCCTATTAGTGAGGCTTCACTGTCTGTCCGTCCGTCTGTCCTCAGACTGTAAAAAGGTACCAGCCGGCCTAGTCAATTTGTATGGGAGGTCCAAAGTTTATTTTCGTATTTCCTCCAGCTATGTTGCTTGGGGAAAGATTTTCAGTTTAATATGCTGATTCACCATTTAAATATTTGCAGTTGATTTATTTACACATTTAATAATAAAATAAGGCATAATACCACATTTATACACGCAATTAAAATGACGAACCTGTTGTCCAAAGGCGTAATTTCTTTTTTATAACTAGAGCATGTTTTTAAACTTACCAACTATGCAAACAACATCACGTGCAATAGTCTAAAAATAAAATATTACTTCAATCATTTTACGCTCCACCACACTTGTAGATGCCATATATTATTATTTCTTTCTTTTCGTGTTTAGTACTATTATATATTCTGTGGGGTGGGACATAATTTTGAATCATAGAATTCTTCGACTAAACCTTCGTCAGGCTGGGTAGGAGATAGTCGAAAATACCAGAGCCGATGAAATAAACCTCCAAAATATACATCCCTATCTTGGCATCCCTCTCTCTCTCTTCGTGTGGGACACCAAGTCGTCCAACGACCCGATGAACCCTTGGCATCCCTGAAAGCGTACAACATCGCGCAATCTAAACACTACGGTTTCATATTGAAATAGAAAAATAACTGACTGAGGCACGAATAGGCGGTATTCAATAATTGTATTGATCGCAGATATCATAAATGGCGTTCTACCGAAGGCATTTCTATTATCCCAGTTCATTGAGATATTATTATAGAAATGACGTGTATAGCGGATATCGCAAATACTTGTTGAATATCTCCGCATTCTGTATGTTTAGGATATCAGCCAAGTGCGAGTCGCGCACGATGGGCTGCGTCAGTATTTGAGTGGCATGAAAACAACGCACGTTGTACGAGAGCACTCTAAATATACATTTTATTCTGTTTTTTCGTATTTCACTATTGTTATAGAGGAAAATGTGGTGGAAGCGGATCTTCACGAACTTTTGACAAACGATTGGCGAAAAACCGCACAAGACCGATACGAGTGGCGTATGTATTACATGTTCCGTGAATTTTATGAACGTCTAAATGCATCTAACTATTAACGTTCCTGACATACAGCTTTCCAAACCATTATAGATAAAATCCAGCAAAAAAAGTTTTTCGGATTGGATTGGAACTCACGATATCCTTTTTTTTTTTATTATGTGTCGTTAAAGTGGTAATAGTAAAACTTCAATAGTCTGATTATTCCTTTCATAAAATGCAAACCTACAACGAACCATCATAGATTAAATCGGGCAAAAAAAATATAGCTAGAAATTTTGAATTCTATAACTAACATGGCTTACGAAACGAGATACCTAAGTACAACTTGGTGCGGATGGACAGACGGGCGGACAAACAGGTCCCGTTTTGACACTACGGGTACAGAACCCTAAAAAACATCAAAACAACAGACCGGAAACGAGAACCGGTCTTATATCGGAAGTTCAACTCTGTGCGGTGCTTGCCGGGCCAATGCCAAGCGCGAGGTAAACTGGTTCGATTCCCGGCCGCGCTTACTACTTACTACCTATCACGTCTAAAACATTTAGGACATAATCTTACCAAGTAACAGTTAACTCATTACATTATTTTGAGGATATACCTACGTACAAACATACAAATACATACATATAGGTTAAATTGAGCACCTCCTTTTTTTGAAGTCGTAACGTCAACTTGAACAGCCACAATTCTCCACTGCTTTACCATACTCACCACGCTTGCCAGGCGGAATGGCGAGCGCGATACAAAATATTTACAGCTCTTGCCGTTTCCCTGGTCCAATTATCCCATAGTCGCTGCTTACTACACCCATGTTATAGGCCTGCTACTAGTAGAAGGCGGTTGAAAAACTATGACACCAGGGCGCCATCGGGTCATTGGACGATTAGTTGTCCCACAAGAGCTGAGAACTACACCCACGGGTAAAACTGGGGTGATGCTATTCTATGCCGGCAGCACACGGCAAACAGCAGCACAGTAGTGATTTATTTAAAAAAAAACTGTGTAAACCTAGCATGTGGGCCAGTCGCACTAAGTGGATTCTTGCAGTAAATTACATTACCAGTCTACGTAGTGGCTTTCAGATTAAATCAATGATGGCTCAGTCGGCGAGAGCGCCAACACAGTTCGCTGCAGGTCAAGGTCTTAGGTTCAATATCCGTTCGTATTCTGTCTTTTCGTGTTCAAGCATTTATATATGCTCTGATACCATTAAAATTTAGTAAGTAAAGTGTAAAAAATAAATACAGCGTATTTGTGTGTAAATTCAAGCTACCTTTGACGCAAAGAATGATAAATCGACTTATCTCTTCTCTTACTTCATATACTATTATACTTTTAACTTGGTACCAACTCAATTCATGTTGTTTGCATAGATAACATTAGTGCATGAATTAGCCGAATAGAACAGCGAATTGTCACGACATATTGACATATTTGTAGAATTCAGTCGGATATTAGTGACAGGTACCTTATGTCGCGCCGTCGATTGAAGTTTTTAAAACTTATTATTTCACAAAAGTAGTGACGAGAAATGCTTAAGAAAAATAATAATGAGGCGTTATCAAAAAACATGTAAAAACCTTTTTTATTTTTTCGTTCGTTGTTACAAAAATGGAAGTGTGAATAGAGACCATTTCCAGACGCTAAAATATTGAGAGACATTTCATCAATTGTATCAATTATTTACTCTGTATATCTTCCGCTGTTACATAAAATAAAGTCATTGACAATTATGTCAGAAACCAAAATTTTTGACCATTTGTAGAGTTTTATTAAACGCATTTACAATAGCGACAAATTGTCGCAATTTTGCCTGTCCATTTAAGATATAATGTCTACGTTATTAAACGGGTTTACCATGACAATGCGACATTTTTGTAAGTTTTTGTCAATTTTGTCGCATAATCACGCATTGTTGAGACTTTTCTGCCCTTCATAATGCACCAAATTTGGTTTATTTACTAAGACTTCATATGGACTAGTATTTAAATTTTCATAACAGTTATGAAAATATTGACGACCAATCGCCATTTTTTACCACTCCCTGACTTAACTATAGATCAGAAACTTAACTCACTTTTAGATGAGCTAGAAACTTGAAATTTGCCATCCAGCTAGATAATTAATAACATAGATCCTTCCGTACACCTAGATAAAAAATAAGAGAAATCATCACAGAAAAAATCTACGATATTGTGATTACAAACTTACATTTGCAGCTATAATTCTGAGGCGCCGATATGAATAAAATGTACGGGATCTATATTTAAGAGCGGTAAACGGTGGCATTCAGAACTTTGTGAGTTTTGTCATTTCGCATTTGGACCATTAACAGTATAAGTATAAGTATTCCATTAACATAAATAGTATATGTACATCCATCAGATAAAATGGAGTGTTCTAAAGTGGGATGAAGATGGGATCAGAATGTTGTAGAGTGGAACCGGGTGGGAAGGTTTTATAGCGAGATTGGGTTGAAAAATTCGAGAGATCATGTTCGGGGGTCTGAAGAGGGATGAAAAGGGTCGGAAGGTTATAGAGTAGCACCTGGTTGGAAGGTTCTAGAGTGGCACCGGGTCGGAAAGTACTTGACAGGCACGGGGTCGGAAGGTTCTAGAGTGGCACTGGGACGGAACGGAAGGTACCCGGCAGGCACTGGGTAGGAAGGGTCTCAAATGGCACCGAGTCGGAATGTTCTTGAGTGGTACTCAGTCGAAAGGTTTTTATGGAGTGGCGATAGCTTGGAAGGTTCGAGAATGGATTTGGAAGTTAGAGCGGGACAGGGTCGGAAGATTGTAGAATGGCACCGGCTCGAGTGGTTCAATAGTGGCAGCGGGTCAAAAATTTGCGTGGGACCGAGTCGGAAAGTTGTAGAGTGGCAATATCTCTGGAAAGTTGCAAAGTGGCAACAGTTCAAAAGATTTTAGGTGGCCTGGCGTCGGAAGGTTTAACAGCAATTAATAGTCCATTATGGCAAAGGTAATATGGAAGGACGAAAGGAAGTCGAGACTAGAAATAGGCATTTTGGCTGAGGCTAGACTACAATGCTTTTCTTCCATTTAGAGAGTGTGAAGTTTAAGAACCTTTTTTTAGGGCGAGGAGTCAGGACCGAATAGTAGTACAAAGCTTCATAATTGTCGTGTTTGCGTGCCTCGACCAAGCTGACGATTTATTGACGATTATGACGATTTCATTTGCGTATTATCTTTATTAAATAATGATGTCATTAACGAACGAATGGAAGAAAAGTATATTAATAATTAGGTACAATACAGCAATGCTAAGCTGTAGATTAATACTTTCTGTTTTATTATAGGTACGTGGGACTTGAGCCGTTATCACACTTAATGCACAACGTAGAGCTAAAATAACGCTGCGCAAAGCATGTGTCTGTCAGATCCATACTTTAATGTCAATCCCCATATTAAAACCGCTGCTGACGCAGGTCTATTTTATTTATTGAACAAGCAACCACGGGTCAAAGTCCCGAGTGTAGTTTCATGTAGGTAGACTCCATAATGTACTACAGTATAGAATCGCAGTTTCCCTACTGGCGATCTCGCTCCTTTCCGCAGCATTGAACAAGGCTAAAGTCTCATTTTATAGTAGTTATTATCTCTGAGTTACGTGCATTCTCCCTGAAAAACTTACTTCAATGAAACGAGTACAGTCGCTGACAACAACATTTTCTCATTCATTACGTAACTCCCACGTACAGAAGGGATTGATTTTTGTTAGCGGTGTGGGTGCCAACGCGCATGCGTTGCCGAGCACGCACACTCCCCCGCGTGACGCCCGCACACCACTACACCCCTGATACCTGTTTACGCCAATATCGGTCCTCTAGCACTAGGATTAGGAGCTAAGTTAGAAAACGCACACCGATGGTATTTTTAGATATTTCTGCCTATTAAGGCGAGTATACAGACGACGCGCCCTCTGCCATTCAAATTGAGAAACCCAGACGAAGAAGGTTTTTCACATCTCAAATCTAGTTTGAAAATACTGCCCCGGATTTTCCGGCAATAGTTTATCAAAATTTTGAAATTATATATCGTTGTTAGTTAGTTTATATAGCAGGGTAATTTATAGTTGGGGTGGAAGTAGATAGGTACAGCTCGTCGTTGCTTGTTGCGAGACCTAGTCGGAGCTTCCCATTCATAAAGTTTTCATTTGATGTTCGACAGTCGAGGTGCATAGTTCGGAGAGCATAGTTAGCGCCAAGTTGTACGGACAGTGCAAGCGGGCTCGTGGGTCGTGACGAAACACTGTAACCGTGTGACCCCTAATCAATACCTGCCACCCCACGATCACCACAAAAAAGAACACTTGCGTCTTTTGGAAAAATGTAAGTATTTTAATTTGATTTTTGCTCAGCGATCTACAACTAACTCAATAATAACTTGTCGTAAGCTAAGCGAATTTGATTATAATTAAGTGGCTTGTTCTCTTCGAAACGCGTTCTCTTGATAATTCCGTCATCATTTTTCAAATTGTTTTTTTTGGTATTTTGGGGACATGGGGTCATTCTTTAGAGGAATACAGATAAAATTATGTGAAAGGCCCACTTTTTGGACGAATAATTACAAAGTTATAGCTAGCCCACTATTCGCTGTGACGGAATCAAGAGAACTGATTTCGGTTTATGACGGAAACTTACAAATTTAATTCTAGTGGCCTTTTTTATAAGTATTGACAAGAAGTATATATACATACACATTAAGTTCTGTGTTGAAAAGAAAAATTACAAATCTGTTTTGAGTTATAATTTGATTTTCATACAGAAAATTGAGTCCCACTGTCTAGTTGACGGATCTGATAAATATGCCCACTATTTCGGTGTCGGATCTGATAAAATGTCTTAGTGTTTTATGTCAGACGTGGCTTTCGTACGCTTGTATTTAATAAAATATAAATATATAGAAGTAAATATGTAAGGAAATGTATATAAAATGAAATTAAAGATTTTATGCTTAATTAAATTTTTATATTTTGTTGTAGCTTGAAATATCTGTATATTTATGTTTTTTAACCAAATGTTTAAACTGTATATTTTAAACAGACCTACACCACTTTAATATATACGTAAGTAACTAGCTAGTACCCGCGTCTTCGTTTCGCGTCGTCGTTAATATATTGAAATAATAAAGGAACGTATTTCCCAACCGTATCCTAAAATTGACATACTTTGGGACTAAAACAGTATCTAGGTATCTAGATTAACTGTTGTAGCAACCACATTTATCAAATGAAAGATTGACCACAGGTGTTGTTCCTGGTGGTCTACGTTTGGTAGTTCAGTCAGGCCATCAACTTCTATTTGCCAACAAAAGTGATTCATCAAACTCAACAACTTTTGGCTACAACTTTTGATTTGGTGCCATATCTGTATCTCGTACAGTTCAGTTTGTCAACAGAAGCGGCCCATCATGCCAAACAAGTTTGGCTTTGTGCCATATTTGTATCTCCTTTTATTTGGTTGCGCTTCTGGTGGTGCTCCTGGTGGTCTACATCAGATACTCGTAACCTTTGATGTCTATTTTCCAGCATAAGGGGCTCATCAAGTTGAACAACTTTTGCTTTGGTGCCATATCTGTATCTCCTACAGCTTAGGTGGGCTCCTTGTGGTGCACCTGGTAGTCTACATCAGGTACTCCAAACCTTCAAACTATATAGGCCAGCAGAAGCTACCTATCAAGCTGAACAACTTCTGCTGTAATACCATATCTGTATCTCCTACAGTTTAGGTGGGTTCTTGATGGTGCACCTGGTGATCTACTTCAGGTATTCTAAACCTTCCAAGTTTATATGCCAACAGAAGCTACCCATCAAGCTGAACAACTTTTTCTTTGGTGCTATATCTGTATCTCAACTAGTTTAGGTGGACTCCTGGTAGTGCACCTGGTGGCCTACTTCGGGAACTCCAAACCGTCGAAGTGTATATGCCAGCAAAAGCTACCCATCAAGCTGAACAACTTTTACTTTGGTGCCATATCGGTATCTCCTACAGTATAGGTGGGCTCCTTGTGGTGCACCTGGTGGTCTATATCAGATACTCCAAACCTTCAAACTATATAGGCCAGCAGAAGCTACCTATCAAGCTGAACAACTTCTGCTTTAATACCATATCTGTATCTCCTACAGTTTAGGTGGGCTCTTGGTGGTGCACCTGGTGGTCTGCTTCAGGTATTCTAAACCTTCCAAGTATATATGCCAACAGAAGTTACCCATCAAGCTGAACAACTTTTACATTGGTGCCTTATCTGTATCTCCTACAGTTTAGGTGGGCTCCTCGTGGTGCACCTGGTAGTCTACATCAGGTACTTCAAACCTTCAAACTATATAGGCCAGTAGAAGCTACCTATCAAGCTGAACAACTTCTGCTTTAGTACCATATCTGTATCTCCAATACTTTAGGTGGACTCCTGGTGATGTACCTGGTGGTCTACTTAATGTACTTCAGACCCTCGAGTGGTGACAAGGAGAAGCCTATGTTCGTTCTCAGTATCTTACTAATCTCTGTGTAAAACTTCATGATGATCGGTTCAGTGGTTTGGACGTGAAAGCGTCGCAGACAGACAGACTGACAGACAGAGTTACTTTGGAATTTATAATATAAGTATGGCTAAAAAATAATATTCATTTCTACCTCCCACAAGTACATACACGATCCCAAAGATATATTTTGCGCAGAAAAAAGTTTAGTTATACGAACTGCCCAACTGTGGGCACCGATTAAGTCCCACATATATCGATTCTCTTAATTCCATCATCACCTTATCAGATACGTCATTGCCACGATGACGGAAAGTGATGGATCTGATATGAGGGATCTGATAACCAAAGCATATTTTTTAGCTTTGTGGCAAACTTAAAGCAAGCAACTACGATTGTTACACACGATGACCTTCATTAAGCAGTGGTACATCATATTGCATTAAAAGAAAAACTTATATTCACACATGATAAGAGAAAACCGCAATTAAAGTTATGACAAAATCATGAAACAAAATTACGGATCTGAAATGACTTACCTTCTTGTGCGGATTTCCTTGAATTTGCAACGTGCCTGCCTCGTTCAGGTCCTGGGAGGCGACTAAGGTAACGTGCAGGCAGGGTTATCTTATGTCTTACTCTAACTGTCAAAGATTGACAAGCACCATAAAGGGTGCGTTCGGATATGAGAGTAGTTTGTGACACCAATGTTTAAACGGAATTGTCTATGGTAAAAGAATGAATTAATGACCTTAAAATGGCACCATAAGATACTTAAAATCACTATGCAACAATATGTAAATAAACTTATGCAAGTTTGAACAAAACACATAACTTATTTCGGTTTCGCTTTGTAAAGTAGGGTTGGACACCACCTACGGAATCGAGAGAACGTCGTTTTAAAAAAACATTTAAAAATATCTGTAATAATTAGAACCATTTTGCGACTTTGCCTAAGGAATTAAAGGTCTATACTTCCAATAAAAAAATTGAGAAAAATATATTATCTTCAGATCAATGAGTTTTTTGGTGCCACTCACCAGTTCCCTCATCAATGAGAACATGCCAAGTATAAGTTAAGTTAATTCTTAATTAATGGTTACAAAAGACACAGACTTACTACAGTTTATAAATAAAACACCTATAGAACACTGGACAATTAATCACGTCATTACATTTTAACTAAACAGCAACTAAATAACTAGGTGAATGTATAACAACGTTTTTATTTATTTATTTATATTTAGAAAGTAAACGCTCATCTAAGTTTCAAATCATAATCTAAGTTTTTTTTAAGGCGTGGTATGTGTTACACATACATAATGTGTATGTATTTCAGTCAATATATCTTTTAATACATACATACATTAACTACAATCAATCAATATAGGTATAGGTACTCCTTTTTTAGTTTGGCAGTCGTGTAAGTAGCATAAGTGGTAGGCAGAGAAGGTAGGTATGTGTTATTGTTTGTTTGATATATAATCCATATAAACAATTTCAAAAAAAATATCTCCGTAGCAAGCCTCAATATCCTAGAATACTATTTTTTCTTGATAACTGTCCTAGATATTGTGACTTAAACATTGGGTTTGTTTCGACACTAGAGTCGTATTAATTTCATAGATCAAATACTATTACTTTTTACAAACTCTTTGATGTCATATTCAAGCAATAAAAACTACGCGTGGGCTATATAGTACTTCTATGACGTGTTATTTATTTCATTTACTATTAATCATAATAGTCACTGATTCAAACCAAGATTGCATTTACTTGGCTATCTCTCTTTTCGTGTGGAACACCAAATCGCCCAACGACCCAACGAACCCTAGTGTCAGATAAAGCTCTCATGTTAAATTTACTTCAATCAAAACAAGCAACTTTTTCTATTGCAGTCCAATGTAATGTTTCAAGTCGTGCTAGTAGGAGTAATGAAATGATAGACACATAAAAGTATGTGTCTATCTATGTTGGTTTCATATTTGCGTTTTACTTATGTAGGTTCGATTTGTTCTTGAATCGGAGGGCACGTTCAATCGTGTTCGTCTCGTTTGTCGTCTATGGCAACTTAGTTAGATTACGTTTGTAAACTTTCTTAAGAGGTATACACACTCCGCTATAGAGGGACGTTCGTTAACTTGGTGTCCTCTACCATTATGAACACAAGAATTTGTTCGAAAGAAACCCTTTTGCTACTTTGAGCTCAGATGATATCTATTAGCGATGGGCCGAATATTCGGTTTATGTTCGGTATTCGGCATATTCGGCAGATTTACCAATTCCGCCGTCAATTTTGCCAAATATTTGACCGAATAACGTACTGTTTTTGAATATATTTCCTTCATATTCGGCAGGTTTACTAATTTCGCCGTCAATTTTGCCGAATATTTGACCGAATAAAAACGTACTATTTTATAAATATATTTCTTTCGAAATACATACATACACATGTCACGCCTTTATCCCTTGCGGGGTAGGCAGAGCGTTAACAGCCATAAGAATACGGTCGCTATCGCCACGTCTGACATTTTTGAGGATTGTTTTCGAAAGTTGTTTCAGAAAACATGTGTATCACTATAGTGACAGGTTGTCAGCCTGTCGCCTAAAAATTTAAATACACTAATACCCTCGAGTCCCTTAGTCGCCTCTTACGACAACCACGGGAAGGACGTGGGGTGATGCTATTCTAAGCCGGCATCACACGGCAGAGCCGGCATCACACGGCAGAAATGATCATGTCAAAACAAGGAGTGATTCTTTTTTAAATATTATAATGTGAAAATTTTTAAAAGTTAGCTAGTGGAGAGGTCTTGTGTAAATCCCGTAACTTATTGTAAATAAGTAAGGCTATCAATTGTTTTTATATGACATAATTTTTGTCGAACTATTCGTTCTGCAAACATTTTACCGAATGTTCCTATATTCGGCCCATCACTAATATCTATCGACTTGTACTGTAGAAACTCCTAGAAACCAGTTGCCCGCCGCTCATTTCATTACAAAAGCTATTATGCACTAACAAAGTTTATAAACTTCACCTTCATACAAGGCACTTTCTATGTAATTTCACACTGACATTGAATGATGGGAAACACACTGCTGTTGAACCTATAAGCACTATAAAAGTTTTTGCTTGACCTTGTTTTCCGTGTTATTACAAAAGAAGTGGACATGGTTTAAGTTGTTTTTCAAGTCACAATGTCATGTCGTATGGAAGAATAATTTAAACGCGCGTTTTTTTTGTAATCACTTGGAATGCATTATTGGATCTTGGATAATAACTACATTTCGGAGAGCGTACTTACGGCTACAAAATACTGCCAATTGAAACCAACGCCACTCGTAATCTTGCCTATAACAATAAGAACATCGTTGTAATCTAACATGTGGTGTAACATACCCATCCGTACAATTCAATATTATATTAATATTTACTTTAAACAAATTGCATTTAACATTTTTAGTTCAACATCAAAATATGCAAATAATCAACTTGGAGCTATTGTAGCAATTTGTATTGTGTCATTACTTAAGGGCAGAGCACACCGGCCTGCGTAATGCAGCTCGTATGCGTCCACATGGCGTAACCACGCGCGTAACTTTTAATATATGGGATTGTATGAGAGACGGCACACCGCTTTCCTGCAATATGCAAATGTACCGTCTGTTTTTTTTCTCAGTGTGCCGATATGTTTAATACTAAGTATAATATAAATAGTGTAGGCACTCAAGGTCCATACTTAAACATGTTCTATTGTATGTAATAGATATTTATATGGCTGTCTGTTGCCGAAATAAAATAAAATATGCAACGTAAGTTGTGTATACGTGCACGCATACGATCTGCATACACAGGCCGGTGTGCTCTGCACTTTCAGTACTGTTACTTCTTCAAGTTAGTGGGCTAATGATCTAAACGTTCGGATCAGGATCCGAATGTTGTTTTATGGAGTCTGCGCAATGCTCCAAGATTTCCTCCTAATATTGAAATTTTACCCCATAAAATAAGCAACCACCTAATTCAATTCTCTCCATTATTTCCGGAGTGACCACCATTTAACCCAGAAAGCGGCAATTTGTACAAACAATAGAACAAATTCCAAAGCACACCGGCTCATTCAAAATGGATTAAGTACAGGAATATTCTGAGCTAAATTCCTGAAATTTGCCGGTCTTGTACTGAATGCTGAATACCCATTTAAAGCATTTAGCGGTATTTTGATCCCGCAAGCTGTTTTGGTTACAAAACAGCGCTTCCGTCTCAATTTAACTATAAATAGATATCTCAATATATCTTAACTATTAACATTGTAGATGTTAACAATTCGTGTTGGTTATAAAGTTGGTACCTAATGAATAATGATACATTTATGAAGTTTGGTCCATCCTACTTTTTCAGAGCTCAATAGTCGCAATTAGGGTATCCAATCTCGGTATACCGAGATCTCGAAATACCGAGATCCCGCATCATTTTGTGATCCCGCACAGTGCGGGATTACGAGTGCGGGATCCGCGGGATTTGCGGTATTAGCAAGCAGCATAGAATAGCAACAAAAATGTTAATTTCCTACTTATAATACTTTTCTTATTTTTAATAAATAGTTGATTTCAATTTAAAAAAGTTCGTGTTATTATTTTTAACGTATAACTACCTAACTAATTACCATTACACTATACTTAGGCACGGCACGTATTTATGATTCGCTCTTAACTCTGAGATCGATCTTGAGTACGAGTTTGAGATGTCGTTTAGTACTGGCTGACGTTGTCAATGTCGCACTTGAGATCGGTCTCAGACTTGAGAGCGATTTATAAAATACAAGCCTTAACATTTAAAAGCAGCTCAGTTTGCAGGGCTTAGTTTGTAGGGTTATACTTGCGGGATCCCGCAAATGCCGAGATCCCGCGGGATTGAAATCTTCGATCCCGCAAATACCGAGATCGGAAAAAACCTGCTGGATTGGATACCCTAGTCGCAATACTCATAAAAATTTCTAAAGTCTACCGGATAAAGTAATAATTACTTAAAACTATCCGTTGTACGGAAAATTGGTTTTGAAATTGCTTTTCGATTTGTGTTGAAAAGTGAGTACATTGTGGAAACACTCTAAATTTCACAACGTGAAACAGGAATTCAGAAGTGCAATTTGCACAGAGAGAGATCATCCTACTAATAATTAACACATAGGATTGTTGTTACCCCGAAAAAGTGTTCCTTTGGCTCAGTAATTTTTAGGCGACAGGCTGACAAGCTGTCACTATAGTGATACAAATGTTTTCTGAAACAACCTTGGAAAACAATCCTCAATAATGTCAGACGTGGCGATAGTGGTCGTATTCTTACGGCTGTTAACGCTCTGCCTACCCCGCAAGGGATAAAGGCGTGATATATATATATGTATGTAAGTAACATGTTTGATAATAATGTGCGTAGGGCGTCCGAAGGCGGCCTGGCGCCGGGTGGCGACAGCGACATGCCCGTAGGCGGGCCAAAAACGCCGCAGCAGATTGCGGCGCAGCGGCGGCTGCAGCAGACGCAGGCGCAAGTTGATGAGGTAAGGGACAATACGTGCGAGTTCCCATACAAAAACTAAACACAGTTTCCCAGACGCGAGCGAATTGAGATACCTCTCACACACAACTAGAATGATGTCTGTTGCACTTGCTGACCATCGCAGACATGATTATGACGACGCGTATTCATTATATTCGAAACAATTTTTCTAGCTAATACCAGCAATTTAAAGATATTTTACTTTTCAGGTGGTTGACATTATGAAAACCAACGTGGAGAAGGTTTTGGAGCGAGATCAGAAGCTGTCGGAACTGGATGACAGAGCTGGTGAGTGCCAACAAAAAGCTGTAAAACTATGTTATCTTTAACAGACCTAGAATTAAACAGGAGACTTAAATCGACAGTATATTATTCAAGCACAAGATGGCGACTACACACAGGAGTACAGAAATGTACCGATTAGCGTCGATTTAAAAAGCTAACAGTAATTGACAACGTTGTATTATTTTTAAATACAAGCTGCGCTAAACTTCATAAGCTCGTGTTGTAAACACATTTATTTTAGTTGACGGTCGTATTTTCAGTTGCTTTCTATTATTAATACATGCTGAACTTTTTAAGCTACATATAGTTTCTGTCATTTGTGACTAAAAAAGGAATCAATATTTACAGATGCTTTGCAGCAAGGCGCTTCTCAGTTTGAACAACAAGCCGGAAAGCTGAAGAGCAAATTCTGGCTGCAGAACTTAAAGGTAAAACAACTGTTTTACGGAATCCTTAAAACTTAAGGTCAAAGAGTTGTCTCGTCGGCCCCCTAATATAAGGTTATAATAGCGTTCATTTATACTAACGTACCTACTCATATTATACTTTATTCACGATGTCCAAATGCTTTATTCTAAGATGTAGCTTTTTAACTTCGGCTGATCGTTATGTCTAGGACATGTTGTGTGAAGTTAAATATGTGTTGATATTATACTAATATGTTTTAGATGATGATAATCGCAGCTGTAATTGGAATAATCATCCTGGCTCTCATCATCGGTAAGTACCTATGCTAGCTTATTCTAATAAAAAATTACGGCTTTCGATTTCAAACCCAACATTTGTCAGTGTATGGTAAATTGTATGCCATGGACTCTTTTTTAATATGAATCGACTTGTCAAGTCAATACATTTCCTTGCTGTCAAATTTATTATTCATTTTTGATTTTAATTATGCGTGTAGGATCCTATATAATATTGAAAGAATCCGTTTTTACAATGTTTTTACACGTTTTCAGCCACCTTTGTGTGAACACATTTCGGTAACCAAACTCTTGACTGTTAAATAATTAGTATACCTATTGTTGATTCCTTATTGGTACATGGTAAGTGGGTTACAGCTTTCACTGTATTTACGTGTTTGATTGTTACTTGGTATTATCTATCTCTGTCATTAAATCTCTTTGAACATTTTCGAATTTATAACAAGGGTAAAATAAAACCAACCCACTGGTTTTCTAAATCCTATTAGGATATCTTTTATGTGTACTTACTTAGGCACATTATAGAATTTTATCTGTTGTAGAGACAATCCGAAAATCCCATTTTTTATATGTGTATAAAATTAAAATAAAAGCAGTCCACAACACAGGTAAGTGAAAGACAGTAAAAGGTTGGGCGTCTGTAGAGTGAAATGTGCCATAAATATCTATCCAAATAACTTAATTAAACGACACCATCATACAAGTGATTCGAAGTAAAAAAATGTTTTACATATCTCATGCTCTGAAAGTAGGTCATTACTGACAAAAAACACGACCTGTAAGTTCAACTTACAGGCGAGGTTTTAAAACTAAGCCTGTAAGTAATTTTAAATATGGAACTAGAAAAAGAACCAATAGAATCGCGACAATTAAAAAGTTAAAATCAATTTCTTCTTATTTTTAATAGGAGCTGCATCAAAATTTTTAAATTTCGAACTGGCCGCTATGAATTGTGTTGCTTGAACGCAGGAATTGTATTTTTAATCTGTATTTTTATAACCTCAACAAATGAGTTTGTCGAATTATTACTCAATATTACAATAACAAAAGTAAAAATGACTAATATCCCTACGATCAGAAAAATGTCTACTTTATGTTAGGATACTTTTCTTTCATATTAATTCAATATTTTTCAATCATAGAAAAAAAAGTTTAGTGGTGCAATTTGAATAGCAGACGATACAATCATCATTTATGGATCGTTTTCTTGTATTTATCGCTTTATTTTACTTTTTTTTCATTCGGTATGTAAAGCAGTATACGTACCACGGATGTAACATCAATAACAACCTCGGAAAGGTACCGCCCTCGCTCCGCTCGGGCGTTAAAAAACCTCGGTTGTTATTGATAACTTACATACCTCAGTACGTAATCTACTATTAAACTTGTACCTACTATTTTAAAAGTGTCGGTTTTAATTTTACACGTATATCTGGAACTACGAAGACATTTTTTTTACTTTTTAATTATGAAGTAATATCTACAAGTGTTCTTGACTGTTATTCCATTAAATTGATTTTATAGACACATTGAAAAGGATTTTGTTTTGTATGTTTTGTTTGGCATTCTTCCCAACCTTTGCTACTTACTAAATGTTCATTTTGTTTCTACATAGGTCATGTATAATAAATATCGCTATGCGATAATTATGTAATGGTTGACAATTCCGACAAATCGACAAGTTTCCGTTTAATAAAACTTATAGGTGACAAAATTGTCAAGGCAAAAAATTTACAAATATGTGCGCTTAAAGCATAGTTTTTTTAATTGAAGGGATGGAAATATATATTTTTTTCGTCGTTACTAAAATGGGAGTGTGTATACACTGTGTTTCGCAGGATTGCATTAAATTTGAGACCGTATTTAAGGCATCGTACAAGGCAAAGTTGTTCACTTTCTATATGAGACCAGTGCTGGAAACATAGAATAAAAATTTAACCTCCCATACAAAGTTAGTCACGAAGATGATCATAAAAGTTGACGTCATTCTGCTACAGATGGATATTATTATATCTTTAAGGCAGAGTGCAGACAGATAACAAATTCATAGATCGCTTAATCCTGTTTGTTATTAGTATGATGTCACACTCCACTGCCGTCATGGTTCGACACACATCGCCTAGCTGTTTACCTTCTCCCTTAAGACCTACAATCCGCACCACACCCTACTTGCTCGTGTTCAATGGACAGAAACAGCAGTCAGCTTTAGTGTTCAACACTGTCGTTCTCTCTTTTCGTGTAGGACACCGAGTCGTCCTAAGACTCAGTGTCAAAATTAATAATTTTAGAATTTTTCGACCGCCTACAACACAATCCAATTATACTAGACTAAATTTGTGTCTAGATTAAAGCCTCATTTTTATATGAAATATTTACATAGTTCTTAAAAAAAATATTTATTATAAAATTTATAGTCATATCACAAGAGTGGATTACATATTCTTTTGCTTACCGTGAATAGATTCAGGTCAAATATATTTTCAAAGCGAACGTTACGAAAATTTATAAGCAAGCGTTGAGTCCAAACCATTACCAAACTTCGATAACCAAACTAAGTAGGTACTTTAAAAATTTTTGAGCATGCTTATTCGTCTGAAAAACTAATGATGCATTCCACTGATAAAATTATTTTCATTACTTATAACAACTGCATCTCTATATGAATGATTGGTATTTTTTCAATTTTCAATTTTCAATCTATCCAAAATCTAATAAAATAGATACATCTTATTTATTTTTGATTAAAAATACCTGTACTGTATGGCGTTTTTAAAAATTATTGTTTTTCCAAACAAAAGTAACGTTTGTTATGCGTACTGGTCCTTCGCATGAAATAAAAAGTTTAACATAATCCTTTCAGTAAATATCCCTCTTTTTCAAACTTAAATACGTATTTAAAATATTTGAGTTTAGTAGGTTAATGTACTTAAAATAAAAATTAATTTGTATGCTGATTGCTTTTTTTAATATGTAACAATTTTTACAGGTCTGTAAACAGGAACAAATACAGGTAAGCGGAGAGAGGATAATTATTACGCGATTACTTAATGAAACAAATTAGCTTTTTTTAAAATTATAACGTGATAAAGCCCAACTGACGCAAATTCTATGACTACAAAGAACTGATAGACCTTGTCTTTTTCAGATGCTACTTCATCAGAATAAACACTTCTATTTAGTCACCGTAAGGACTGTTATTAGGTAGATAGATACCAACAACATTTTGTTTCTTTTAGATGTACTTTTAAAAAGGTTAATCGTTATACTTATCACGTCAAATATCAAAACTGAACAGAATTCAAAGCTATTTCTATTGTATTTATTACAAACTTAGATGAAATATTTTTTTAACCTGGTTGTACACGAGTGATCTCCTTAATATCACAGAACATAAAGTATTTTTGATCCAGTTGTACTCGAAAACTCTCCCGACCTTGAATAATATCAGTGAACACAGTGTATTTTTGACTCAATTGTACAGTAACGATCTTCTAAACCCGAGTTATATCACTAAAAACGGTGCATTTTGAGCTGAAGTTGTCACAAGCAATCTCCGGAACTCGAATTATATCACTGAACACAGTGTTCGAGCCGGTGTTGAACACGGATTATATCCTAAATATCACTGAACACAAAGTATTTTTAGATAATCTTCTTTGATAAAGAGTCTTTACGGATTTCACTCAAACGATGTTTTCTATATCTCTATACATGGTTAAGACTAATCAAAAACGTATCTCAAAAAGTTTATCATCGTGTTCAAATAAATAATATGCATCAAATTTTATTATATTTGGACCAATCGTGCAGCCACGTTTATTTTTGTGTATGAGTTTATTTTTAAACCATTTTAATCTCAAATATTTGATAACAGTGGATATGTTCGTTTATTAATAACATTCCAAGTTATTTTAAATATGGATACGTAGGAGACAGATTTTTAGAGTTTATTATTAGTGTCCACCTCACTGTAAGTAGGTGTTGACATTGTTTTATATTTAACATTCCAACGTTTATTTAATATACATTACAATGTAATGCAGTGTGGTAGGTTACTAGTTAGTCCTTTTATGATCTTTCTGTGCAGTTCTTATTAGAATAATATACCGCAGTTGCCGCTATACTAGCCATATTTTACTGATAGACTTGTGCACCGAAGCAATCAAGAATATAGTAGGTAATACCATATATACATATGTGTATCAGCTGGAACCAAGCTTTTTAAAATGTTTATGAAAATCACTTTAGTAAATTAGGCGTTGCGACTTGGTTTACATACATGTTTAAAATGTATTTTGTAGCAATTGTTGTTAGATGAATTTCTATTTGAACAAGATTTGTATTCGAGTTGTTGTAAACAGTAATTTTAAATTAAATATAAGATCTTCCACATTTCAGTTCTCATTCCATAATTAAAAAATATTATACTCATAACTTTGTAACAGGCCAATATTTTTAATACAATCTGTACATGTTGTAGATGTTATCTAATGTTTCTTATTTTATTACAGTTTTGTGAGAATGTACCTATTAATTATTAGGTACTAATAATTCAACTTACCTATTTAATTACGTATTTACTATCCAGGATAATGGGCTAGTTCAGGTCAATGATTCCTTCGTACATCTTAGGGTGGATATGTTAGTTAGAGAACTAATACAAGACTCTTGATTGGCTACGAACTAGCTCGTCATTCTAACATGGGTATAGTCATGTCATTAGTGGACGCGTTTCAGGACTTGATAGTTTAGTAAAACAATTGTTACACATACGTGCGCAACTGTCGGCGTGTACTGTCGCGGTGTGTAACCATTGTTAACGGATCAGTGTGATTCTGTGGTTGACACTTTTTTCTTAGTATTACGATAGCTGTGCGTCGTCATAAACATCTTGAGTGAAGTTATATACCACTGAGTGAATTGTAGCATTTATAAGACCTGCCTCTCTTTTTGAAACGCAATACTGTTTATAAGGTACCTATATTATAATAAGTCCTGTGCCTAGTATGATCATCATGCGTCATAATAGTCGAAAGTGACATTACGCGCCTTAATGAATTGGAAAGCAATGCTAAAGCTATAAACGACAAATACCTCAAAAAGTGAGAATATTTACATGTAATCATAATATCGTTGGTGTGGTGTTACTTGGTTTATATAATACCTGTGTGTGTTTAAAAAATTGAGGCTTAATTCACTGTAAGGTAAAAGAAAATACACCAGAAATATAAGTACTTAATATAAAATTAGTAGATAATAATTATAGAATTTAGTTATGTAAAATCGTAGAAACTAAAAGTAATAACGTAGGTTTAGGTAGCGCTAGCGCAATTGACAGAAAAATAATACATAGGTAACTACATACTGATTTTAAAAAGCGATAAAGAATAAATAAGTATACAAATGTACCTCATTAATTTTATAACTGAAAACCAGTTTGATTAAAATCACGTCTACTTATTTTGGAGTAAACCCTTTGCTACTGGCAATTATATGTCGGTCGGTATAGACACTTGATTGCCTGTCTCTAATTTCTATGATATAATAATATATTTCTGTGTGTTGTAACGTAAATTTAACATAACGTCATCTTTGATGAGAAATTGTACTTTATCGTTATTGCTCTTAGTATCTATCAATTCAAGCTAATTATCGTTACTTGAAAGTCCAGACTACGCAACGGTAAACCTAAATCTCTAATATACTACATGATACCCAAAAATTTAAACTAACGAACGTACCTAAGTGTATAAACTTACATACACTACTGATTAGATTCTTCTTTATTTAAGAGCCATGCTCTTGTCGGTGGAGCAACTGCTACATAAAAAAAATGGGATTTATCTACCACAGCTAGTTCTGACTTTTCGAATGAGAGCGAGAAAGAGCGTCGGTGCTCGGTGGCCAACTGGTTAGAACGCCGGTCTTACAATCGTGGGACCTAATTTCGGTCCCTGCTATGTACCAATGTGTTTTTACTCACAAACATTTACCGGCTGCTCTTACGATGAAGGAAAAACATCGTGATGAAACTCACCTTTGGGTGGGTCAAAATTAAATATCAAACCCAAATATAATTTTAATTCAGATGGTATCTGAATGTGACTAACCTAGGATTCGGGCCAGGTTAGCCTTCGGGTTGCATAAGTCAGATGGCAGTCGCTGTGTGTAAAAACCATCAAAAACTTGTTTCCACGTCAAATCCCCTAGGTTGGGTAGCCGACCCCGCCCGACCGAGCACGGCATAAAGCAAGGAGATTAATGAGTTCGGACTCGGACTTTTACAGCGACATGAATATTACCTAAGTATACCGAGTAAATTGTTGAATCAAATAACTACGTATCTATGTAAAAATATACTGAATGTTATAGTCACTTCATAGTTAGCTTTTCTAGTCACATACTAGATGATTACTTCATTAATCCAATGCCGTTTGAGCTTTTATAGACCAACAGTGAGCATTTACCCCTTTTATAAGATTCTTACATCAATTTAATATATGTACAGCTATTTGTTTAATCTAATAATTGGATATAACAATATCGATTGTAAACCAAATTAAATTAATTTCAAGCATTCGCGATACAAGGACTTGAATTTGGAAAAAAAATCTTTAGAGATTACTTAAAACTGTAGACCTTAGCTACGAGCTACGAAAAAGCACTCGTTGATGTCTTGTATTGGTAGAATTTAAGAATACATATTTTAATACTGAATTTATGCCGAGGTATGAACGTTGCATTTATTGGTCTATAGAAGCACAAACACATTAAATTCTTATAACATTATTTAATTATTCTATATTATATTGGTATAGCGTGTGTCTAGTAAATGTTTTTCAATATAGTGACTAAAAATTATACCTGTACCTACCTACTTGCATAAATAAAATATAATATTATATTGTTTATATTAGTGAAAATAGATACAAACCAACAAACATAATCAGTATAATCATTCGTAAAGCCGAACGGTAGGTATTTATAACTATGATATATTTACCTGTATGTAATTAATGCTTCAATTAAATAAAGCAAATATAAATAAAGTTACTTACCTTTGTGTTTTAATTAAAATCGATACTTCCGCACTAGTCATACTAAATATATACACTTAGAAATCTACGTCAACAATAATTATATCTAAATGTATATACTTAGAAGAAGTTAAGAAAGACCTGGGATATTTAAGGTTGATACGAGAACACGTGTTTCCCCCCAGCACAGACCATGTGGAAATTCATGACCTTGAGTAGGTAGAATCAATTGTTGATAATTTGATGGTCGCATAAAAACCAGATTTTGTCGGGACTCCGTTTAAAAGCTATAATGAAAAGAATGTGGCGCGCTGGAGAGAGCCTCTCTGCAGCGAGTCCCATCGTGAAACTCGAGAAACGCACCACGTAGCGGAGACTCGATTATTTAAAAAAAATCGTTAATCTGTCGACCCGACATGCAAAAAATCAGAAAGATCCTGTGAACTGTTTAAAAGATATAACGAAAACTAAGTGGCGTGCAGAAGAGAGCCTCTGTGCAGCGCGGTCCATCGATGGATCTCGAGAACCACATCACGTAGCGAGGAACTGATTGTGGGAAAATATTGTCGGGAATTTGAAAAACCGGTATGCAAAAACAAAAAAACTGTCGACTTACGAGATAATCGCAAATACTTATTTGTACACGCGTGGATACAGGGGTCATGACCCGAAATCCTTGAAAAAGAAACACGAATCTCTACTGTGAAACCGGGGACTGGAACCGCCCCTTTATTTCTTTGTTTCGATAGTAAGGGATTCAATTTCCAATACACATGTTTAATAGTTCCGGAGTTGGTAAATAAATTACGTACTTAAAACCTTTATAGCACACTATGTGATGCTGCTTTCGAAAATATCATCACCCTATGCGTGTTTCGCCAATGGTTAGGTTTAAAGAATATATTCTCATTAAGTTTACAAGTATGTAAACTGGAAGTGCCATATACAATCACTATGCGACAGGCTTAGTAGCGCATGCTTTTCTTCACGAAAACTAAAGCCATCAGTTTCTAGTGCTGTCCTTAGGCAGACCTATTTTGCGCAATTCCAGTCGCTTTCAACTTATGGTCTGTTTTATTCTGAGCTAGAGGAGGGCAAGCGAAAGCATGGCGGACAACTCCTCAGATATAAAGATGTTCAGAAACGACACATGAAAAGATGCAACATTGAGCCCACTCAAACAAATAAAAAAAATTGATTTGTAAAAATCCTGTTACACGTATTTAATTATATGTCCTATATTCTATTGCGTTTCAAATATAGCGTTAAAATTCAAGAAAGTTTCAAACAAACTTTCATCTCCCAAATTAGGGGTTGTGTTGAGGGGGAATATTCTCGGTTTTGGATTTTTTTGTTGTTTGTATGCTAAAATTAATCCACATACCAAATATCAGCTTTCTGGCACTTTAGTAAGTGTCCCCAAACATTTTGGTGATCATCAGTGAATGTGTCAATATGTCGGCGTTTTTTAGATCTATAAAATGGAAACTTAGTAAGTATGTTAACAAAAATTACTATGTACAATATATCTCGAATAATCAGTCTGTCTAGTACATTGGAAACTAAACTTATGACGGTTCAAAAACAACGAACACTTTAAGAAAAGGTTCTGGCAATTGGAAATTTTGCAAAAACTTGAACAGCTGTACAGGATAACATAACAGGATACGTATCCTACGCTGTAGGTATCTTTGAAACATAATTTTCACCAACAAATAGAATTTTAAGTGACCTCTCCCATAAAACTGTTGAATTTGTATATTCTTCACTCTTTTATTAGTGTGGCAACACCATTTCTGATCATAGAGTATAGTCGTTCTATTTCCTGTTCTATCTTGTCTCTGATTCGACAATGTCTGTTACATTTCGTGTGCTCGGTAATCCTAATTTAGTTTACGCGATCTGTGTTATAATTACTGCAAATCTTCAATCTTCAATGGACATACGTGAGTTAAAACTAATAGAAAAGTTTATTATTTATTAAACCCTATATCAGTACATACACGCCTTACACATTAACACATGGTTTGAAACCCACTGCGCATTACCTCTGCTATCAAAAACAGCAACAGCTAAAAAAGATAGCAAAAACTGAAAAAAATTCAAAAATATTTCCATGAATTTTACAATGTTCCGATGGGATTTCGAGGTCAAAAATTATTTGTCATAACCGCCTCATTACATACAACATAACATAAAAATGAGAACTTCTCGATCTGATACAAGTAAAGACCCCTTATATGGTACGACTTCTATGGATCAATAGATAAAACGATAAGAAAGAACATAGGCACCCTTGACTACTATTCCAGTAAAATGAGTAGGAAAAACGGATACTAATAAAGAATGTTAGGTACCTATTAAGTATTATTCATATTTGTTTGACTAAGCTGAAACTGACATCAGAAATACAGGGTGTAAGAGATGGTGTAACGAAAACTTTGCAGGCGGTAATTTTTTTCGTTTACCAACATAGCCCTCACAGAAAAAGTTGTTCAGTTTCATGGTCTGATCACGCCTGCAAAGTTTTCGTTACACCGTCTCTTACACCCTGTATAAATCACTCACCGCATATCTTGCTGTACTGGGAGAGAATGGAGGAAAGCGTGTACCTAAGTGATCTAGTGATGTAAATCGCATGGAACTGTTTAAGCTGTTCAAAGCTTCGTTTCAAAACGATTTTTGAAATAAATGCATCCCTCAACGCTATCTCTATTTTTAACCGACTTAAAATAGAAGGTTGTCGGTTAGACCTGTACCTGTGTGTATGTTTTATGACATGTATCATTTTGTGTGGTTTTTTGGCAGAACCAATTATGATGCGGTGTTCAGCGGAGTATTCGTCACACTTAGGAGACGGTTTTAAACATTAGCACCAAAAAGGAATGGATTTTGCACTTTTACACATTCTTTAAAGGCGGAACTTTTTCAAAAAAGTTATATTTTGGGTCTCAAATAAAAATGTTCACATCATTTATATTTTTATTTTTACATGGTGCTGTGGCCGGCCAGTGACAGCAAGCATCATAAATAAGTTTTTATTCAAAATATTACTTTGTTACCGCCCATCCGTGAACTAGACGCCCATGCACATGCATGCCCATTGCCTGCCCATGTGTTCGCCTGTTTGTTACACGCTCGATGGCTGACGTTGGTGTGCATCGTCCTTTATCTGTAGGTAAAAATACCATAGACAAGCGCATAAAATGCCTTAAAATGGCAACCCTAAAGTGAACTGTCATCCATCAAATCAAAATACTTCGGTGATTCCGGCGAGACTACGTGTTTTCCGCAGCGTTGCCAGAAGGTTACTTTAGTAACCTTTTAGGTGATTTTTAACTGCTTTAGGTTACTTCGAGGTTACACGACTCAAAAGGTTACATTTAGGTGATTTTTTTGAATTTGCGTACAAAATGCTTTTTAAAATTCCCGCTAATGGTTTGGATTGTACCAAATTATTATCTGTGGCAGGGCAGTGGTGCATTCACAATCGAATCAAACTACCTTTCTCTTTCACACCAATGCATAAATCAAGCGTCCGACTTACTCGCCCGGGCCCGGTCAATCGGATTCGTTCGTATCCTTTCGGTCGATCTTCGTGACTCGCGAATTTGTCGCCAGCCAAACGAAAAGTACCTGCCTACGTAGTAGCACAGAATACTAACTAGTAAGTAGTAGGCAGTAGGCAAGTTTTTTCTTTCTTTCTCTTCGTGAACGTCAGTCAGACAGATTGTTTGTTTACGATACGAAGTTTTTAAGTTTGAGGTTGAACTGAGGTAACTTGTGTGATTGTGTTTGAGTTTTGAGCTGAAAACTTGGTAAGTGAACCTACTAAGTTATAATAATCAGTGCATACTAACTAACCAATAACGACGTTTGTAAGTAATACTAATACGTTTGAGAATTTCAATTGCCTGGATCACCTTGATGTTTTGTTGTGTTGTGGTAGAAAGTCCACGAAAGCCAAGAGATACCTACATTGTAGACTAATTATGAAAGGCTTAATTGTGTAATCTATATACTCTAAGCATAACTGAAATAAATTTCAGTTGGTTTGGCTTTGGCTTCCCATCTCATCCATCCCAGTTTAAACACAAAGAAGCAACTTTTACATGACCTATTATTTAGTAAGTTCATTTTTTTAAGCTTTTGGTCATCAAAAATGCAAATGGTTACTTTTCTTCCGAAAAGGTTACATTTTTTTACGTTTCAGGTAACTTTTGAGAAGACCTCGCTGGCAACACTGGTTTTCCGAAATGTAGAGTAAACTCGAATTTGTGAGTAAATTTATTACACTTCCAGCTGTTAAGAATACAGTTTATGTAACTTTACAACATTATAGTTTACTGACAATATACCTACCTATCCATTTATATTATTACCAAATAAACTACTTTGCTGTTTTCATCTCAGAGACTAGCCGGAGATCAGCTAAACTTTAGCAGGAGATTCATTCTCTATAAACAAAAATAATGATTGAGCTGCCTCGTATAACGAGAGCGCTTCGGGCGCACACACAACTTGATAAGCCGAGGAATCTGAAGCCTAACCCGGGTGACTATAATGTTCTACTAACTACAAGAAAGTCGCTTGAAAAGTAAGTACCTACTTAATAATAACTCTACGCATCGTCGTAGGATGTCATTTTACAATATTCTACAGTATTCGAATAACATTGCAATATTATTATTTGGCATGTTACACAGTTGTTGCACTATCAGTTTATTTCCTACATTTCCAGTTGCATAATATTAATCAATATATTTTTTTCAAGAACTATCTTTTGAATAATTAATTCACTTCCATTATTTTTAAATTAATTTCTGCATCCGCTATGTTGCTTGAATTAAATGTACCTATGTTCCTATCCAATAAAATTCTGTTGACTTTTGAAGGTTCAAAACTTTTTCAAGTATCTGCAAGTACATAGAAGAAAATGAAAGTAATTGTAATATTTTACTGGGTTTGGTGGCCAACTTGAAAGATGCATGTAGACTATTGGTACCAGATCATGCAGATGATGTTACTGAGGAAGCGGCCGTGATGACTCTCAGGATGTTCCTCGATCAACAAGTGGTGATGGTCAAAGATTTGTCCAGACTGCGACAAACATTTGGAGAAGTCACAACTGCTACTGCTAACAAAATCTGTACTGTAAGTTCATTTCTTACACAAAAAAAATGCTCTTTATTGATGTAACAATAGTACATTCCTTACATGAAAAGAAAGGAACCAATTGCTAACGAGTGTGAAGTTTGAGACCCGAAGCGCAGGTGAGGGCATCAATACACATGAGCAATTTTATCAGACTTTTTTCCGAGTGGTACATGGTGCTTCATACTACACCTGTAAAAATGAAAAAAAGGAATACTAATAGATGAACAGTTCAATAAACCTAAAAAACAAAGCAGAAGCAATAAGTCCATTCAGCCAAGTCTTCCAGTTTGCCTGCAAAAATATTAGATTCATGTTCCATTTTATGTAAGTTTTGACAGTTGTAACTTTTCTCCCCTGAGGAGGAAGTATTTGTATAGATCACTGTCTCCCGCTAATTTGAAACTTGAACAATGGCTCGCATTCCTCTCTATGTTTCATTATGCAGTAGGGCATTTCCTATGTAGGTGTAGTATAAAACTTTGTGTACAACTTTACAGATTGTAAAACAGATTGCTGAACAACTATCAGATAATGCTAAAAACTACATTATGGAAGAGACCTTAGAAAAACAAGAAGAGGCTAAGCTGTGGGGCGAAAATATTCAATACTATTACATTCCCTACAAACCAATTAAGAGGCCACTGGCAAAATTAACCAAGAAACCAGCCACAGCCAGCCAGTTTGTGGTAGACTTCTCAATGAAGTATAAGGAGACAAAAGAAAGTCATCCACCTGTTAAACCAGCACAATCTGCAGAAATAAAACCTGTAAGTGCTAACTGTACTATTCCGTTTGCTTTGTTGAATAGGTATGTACAGGAAAAAAATTGTTTACTCGGCTGACTATGAAACCGAAAACTCTGCGGTGGTTTGAAAATGTACATGAAGATAAAAACTGATTGAATTACTACAGCCTAAGATTGATTGACTTTCTATTTTAAGGCAAATATACAGGGTGTTTATAAGTGTAATTGACATAATGTACCATTCTTTCTATTTTCTGGTTTTTAATTGAGTCACTAACTAATTTATAGGATTCTATGACTTCATTGTTTTGTTTTAGTATACCAAACGCTGGCTAGAAAAGAAAATGAGGCAGCTCTTTCCTGGTGATGATTGCACCGACTACTTTGAATCTGTCTTGAACTTCTTACATTCTTCTCAAAGCAATGAAGAGATGCAGAATGAACTATTTGAGCTTTTGGGTTTTGACAAGATTGATTTTATACAAGAGCTCTTAGTACACAGGCAGGAAATTGTGACTAGTCTGCTGTCTCAAGTGCAAGAGCCAACAGTTCCTGTCAGTGAATGTAAGTAAGGAGGACAACAACAGGTTTGAAATATTTAAAAATTATAAAGGTGATGAATGATAATGATATTGTATTATGTAATCCAATTCATAAGCATCTTGTGTAAGGCTGTCCATGTTTTACTTTCATTTGTGCGCTGTGTGGTGCTGGCTAACAATAAATTAATTAGAATTAACATTGCAATGCTTTAAATTGCTTATGCTTGTGCTTTTTCTGCTTGGTGTGCCTTAAGTGTCAATCTATCTAATACCTATAAACAAGCAAGAATTGTATATATATATTTTCGGGGTTTCGGAAACGGCTCTAACGATTTTCCTGAAAATTCGTAAATAGGGCAATGACGGGGCAAAGCAATGATCTAGCTAGGTTTTATTTTCCAAAAATCACTCTGAATGGGAAAAAAAAGGCGCATATAAACACGTTGCATTTTGTGTGGAGACAGAACCACTATTTCGGTTGTCAGTCAACGTAGCATAGTGGTTAAGCTGCTTGCCTTGATAACAAAGGAACTCGAGTTCATATCCATTGAGGTTCGGGTCTTTCTTCCACTTTTCCCTTTTATTTTTACATATAATTTATTGGTCTTTTTCTCGTCAAACTGAACAACTTTCATCTGAAACATTTTACCGAAATATGTATATAAATATCGATCTCCCATACAAAATGTACCACTCGACCAAGTCATCATGTCGTTAGGAGACCAATATATCCAAATAAACGCGATCCGTATGTAGTAGTAGACTTCTGTTTCTGCGATGAAAAAAAATATATTTGGACCTCCCGTACAAAGTGTACCGTTTATTCCCATTTACCACCACCTTTGGCCTGCCCCGGCCATAATAAAGCCGTAATTATGGCTTTATCGGGCCTACGCTACATACGGATATAATAGTGCAAAAAACGTTTACGGGGCGATAAGTAGGTTACATCAAGGTTTTTTAAACTTAGAGCACAAAGTTTATAACGTTGTTTTATTCCGATAAAAATTCGTTTATGAACGGCATAGTGTACACGGAACCGCGCAACATCAACAGACTGCAAAGGAACTACGACGTCAAGTCAACAGATGGCGCTTTACGATAAAAATCGTTCGTTATGATGAACGGTATAGCGTACATGGAACCGCGCAACGTCAACAAATGGCATTAGCTGTTATAACAACGAAGTGTGAGCTGTCACAGCTGTGCCTACTTTTCACACGAACATGCTGTTTCTCGCAAAAACACTTTGAGCAACACGGTCTTCCGTCTCGTTCCGACTCGGAACGGGAGGCCGTTTTAGCTCGAAGCAAAGGCAAGCAGTTGACGTATAACACGAGATTTAAAGTGTTAATGACAAAAATATGTATCTAATGTAAATAAATACACACGTGATTTTTTATAGTAGTAAACGGTTCTTTTATTACTTATAAATGCAATGAATAGGTACTAAAACTTATAGTATTCAAAAAATACATTAAAATAAAATAAATATCGAGCATGGCTCGGTCAACCAGGCATTGACTATAAAATCTCCCAAGATTTTTCCAAATGTGATACTTTTGTGCATCATCCATTATCAGCTAGAAGCAACTTTCTCATAACAATGGAAGCCAATACCACACCGCCTCAGCATCACACCTACCGACAATGTTCTAAATACTTCTGCAAAACATGTGAATATCAACTGATCGCTCATGCTGGTTTGTATTCATTATTTCATCTGTTCTATTTAACTTCAGATAATTGGTACACAAAACAAAACAAATATTTTTCAGTGTTGGCAGAAAAAACAAAAATGCCCCAATATCTTTGCCAAGTATCAGTACTATCAGAAGAAGAAAAACTGCTCATGAAATTAGCCCAAAAAGAAGAGAAGAAAGCAAGAAATAAAAAACACAAACATGATGATGAGGATGATTGTGAACCCGAAATTAATATCGCCCAAATGAGAGCTAGAAGGTGAATTTTCTTTTTATTGTAGTGTCTCGTATTCCGTATTTTACATAGTATCTTGAATATTTATGTCATTATAGACCCTGTATCTAATGGTATTGTGATTATTTTCAGGCTGGCAGAGCTTTCAAAACCAGTTGTTCCATTTTCAGCATCAAAGTCCTCTGACCCAGTCCTGCAAAGGATATCTTATGCACAGACTAAAGTGATGTATCCTAATGTATATGACTCTTCTTTAGATGCCAAAAATTCTCCAGGTATCTCTTCGTAATATTTATATGTACAGTTATTTCTTTTATCTTGCCAGATAAGAAGTATAGAATTATCGACTTTTTACTACTGGATTTAGAGTTTTTCCTAAGTACATATTTTGAGTCGCAGTCATTATTGGACTGTAGCTTGACTGTAAGCTTTGAGAGCTACTGCTCTCTCTCCATTTCCATCTTTACGATGCTAGTGCAAACTTTTCTTCTTTCATAGGTTTCGTTTCTGGCCTAAAGTTATATTTGCCAGCAAATGCCGTAAAAAATAATTTTAAAGAATATGAAGAAGTCATCATTCCCAAAAATGAACCAGCGCCGCTTACGGTGGGCAATAAGCGTGTCCCCATATCGGATATGGATGAGGTAATTTTTTTATTCGGTTTATTTTACTTTATTTCGTGTAATGTCGGTGATGCCGGCTTAGAATAGCATTACCCCATATCCTTCCCGCGGGTGTCGTAAGAGGCGACTAAGGGACTTGAGAGTATCGGTGTATTACAATTTTTAGGTGACAGGCTGACAACTAGTCACTATAGTGATACACATGTTCTCTGAAACACCCTTGGAAAACAATCCTCAAAATTTCAGATGTAGCGATAGTGACCGTATTCTTACGGCCGTTAACGCTCTGCCTACCCCGCAAGGGATAAAGGCGTGATATATGTATGTATGTATTTCTTGTAAAACACAGTCTGAAAATTCAACCCTTTCAATTTTAAAAGTTTAAGAGATTGTATATCCATACATTCCAGATCGGCCAAATGGTATTCGAGAATATAACGGAGCTGAACAGAATACAGTCAGTGGTATTCCAAACTGCGTACAACACGAACGAGAACTTGCTGATCTGCGCGCCCACGGGAGCCGGCAAGACCAACATCGCGCTGCTGACGGTGGTGCACCAGATCAAGCAGCACATCGAGAATAACGTCATTATGAAGAACAAGTTCAAGGTTAGTTATTGGTATTAACTTTTTGTTACAAAGCTAATACAAACGAAACAAGCGAAAAAAATTCACGCCACCGATGGGACTCGAACCTAGGCGGCGAAATTGTGATCCACTTGTTTTGTTCATATATTTTTTCTTTACTTGAATGACTACTTACGAGTAGCATCAGCGCCACCTATGACTTTGTAGTAGGACTACATAGTCACTCAACTGACAGCATTACGTCTGTACAAGTTGACGAGAGATGGAGATTTATCCGATTTGTGAATGTTTACTATTTTGTAGAAATATCCACAAGATAGTAATTTCGAATACTTGGTGTCTTAATCAAACACTAGATATTGATATTAACTTAGTTATTGGTGCAGCTTGCCGAACAGCAGATACTTTTTAAATCAAAATGATTTTTTGGTTTTTAAAGATGTTATTGGAGGACGTTATAAGAACTAATAAGCTTTGGGTATCATAAGATTGCTGTAATGTGATACTTTAATTTAGGCCAAGCCAGTACAGCAGCCGCCTAAGACCTTCAAAATATTTATTTGCTTTTACTTTTATCAGATCATCTACATAGCTCCTATGAAAGCGTTAGCGTCCGAAATGACAGCTAGTTTTGGAAAGCGGTTAGCAGGGCTCGGCATCACGGTGCGCGAACTGACAGGAGACATGAAACTGACCAAGTGGGAGGTCCATCAGACTCAGATGATCGTCACCACGCCTGAGAAGTGGGACGTTGTCACCAGAAAAGGCGCTAGTGAGTATCTACTTTACAGAGCAAGAATATATACAAAAAAGGCGTGAAATATAGTCGGCTGGATACGTCATACGATAAAAAGACGTCAAATGTGTAAAACGTAAGCTAGTTAGTGACAATACTCTCAGTATTGAGTATTGTCTCAGAGTGAGCTATTTTAGCCATCTCTGCTCTGTGTACTACTTGGTCTCTATCTTTAAAAGTATTCAAATTAAAACGTATAATGAATTTTTTTAATCACTCTTGTATGACCAATGGCGAGCAACATTGCTGTAGATTTCCATTTTCGCAAGAGTTGATTTGAAATCTTACGGACCTGGCAAATTAAATCCACCTAAGAAAGTAATGGAATGTTAATTCTTACAGCTGATACGGAACTGGCGTCGATCGTGAAACTGCTGATCATAGACGAGGTGCACTTGCTGCACGGCGACCGAGGGCCGATCGTAGAGGCCGTGGTGGCCAGGACGCTGCGGCAGGTCGAGTCCACTCAGAACATGATCAGGATTGTTGGCCTCTCTGCTACCTTGCCCAATTACATCGATGTGGCTAGGTAAGAAATAAATGTTCTCTCACAAAAAGTTATCATAATAAAATTATGTTCGTCACTCGTTCACTTTGTTTTTGACTATTTTTGTTATTGAAATTCACTAGTCTATCAACCACACCATAAATAAAGTGATATTCATTTCAGATTTCTGAGAGTGAACCCGATGATAGGTCTATTCTTCTTCGACTCGCGTTTCCGTCCGGTGCCCTTAGAACAACAGTTCATTGGAATCAAGGAAACCGGTGGAGGTGGAGGCACGCATCTTAAACAGGTATTTTATCAGAGAAGCTACTGAGCCCTCAACATATCTTATAAAAAATGGTTGAGTTGTCCTATATTCGTATGGCTGTTACAGATACAACAAATGAACGACATTTGCTACGAGAAAGCAGTCAGTATGGTGATGAAAGGCCACCAAGTAATGGTGTTTGTTCACGCCAGGAATGCTACTCACCAAACTGCTTTAGTGTTGAAAGAGCTTGCCCAAAAGAAAGGGCATTTGAAGCACTTCGAGCCGGAAAGCTCGGCAGCATTCACAAAAGCCATGAAATCAATAAGCAGCAGTCCTAACAAACAGCTGGCTGAATTGTTTGCGAGCGGATTTGCTTGCCATCATGCGGGCATGCTCAGGAGTGACAGGTTAGACATTAACTTTGCTTCATATTGTAGTGTGGTACGAGGAATCGATAAACGGCCCAATTAACCGTGTATGTCAGAACTAATTTGTTAAACCACGAATGAAACTGCAGGTAAACATGGTATCATTTTCTGACTTAGAAAGACTGGAAAGGAAATCTCACGGGAAAGGATAATAAATTGATATACAGCATACCTGTCAACTCTGTGTGTGGTTATTTTCAGAAATATGGTGGAGAAATACTTCTCAGAAGGTTTTATAAGAGTGCTCGTGTGTACTTCTACGCTGGCGTGGGGTGTGAACTTGCCCGCTCATGCCGTTATTATAAGGGTAAGTTGAATGAAAGACTAACTAATCAGTTATTTAAAAATATATGTGTATGTATTGACTGTGATGAGCGTGCAAAATTCCAGGGCACCGAGATCTACGACCAAACCAAGGGTAACTTCGTGGACCTCAGCATTCTGGACGTGCTGCAAATCTTCGGTCGAGCTGGTCGTCCACAGTTCGACACATCTGGTACCGGGATCATCATCACCACGCACAACAAACTCTCGCACTACCTCAAGTCCATGACCAACCAGTTTCCCATCGAGAGTAACTTCATTAATCTCCTCGCTGATAATCTCAATGCCGAGGTACGGGAAAACTAAAGTTTTGCATTCTAAGGTCTTATAAAGCGTACTAAACTCAGATGATCTTGAATGCGACTTTGAGATGCTGTTAGTATTTATATTTGTCAAAATCGCTCTTGAGACCGATCTCGAGAATTAATTGCGATTTATAAATACGGGTCTAAGACAAAAACCATCTAAAGGCTAAGTCTTGTATAATATAATATAGTTGGGTGGTTTTGGTACTATCATGGTGTATAAGATAAAACACAGTATAAAGTGACAGATGAGTGTCGCTGGCATTACAATGGCTCAAATCAGAGAACCAGGGCACAGATTAACCACAGTTTTAGACTTAAGGAGTAATATAAATACTACAGGAAACAGAACATATTTAGGCAATAGGTAAACGACCTAGCATGCCCTCTGAAGCACTGATTTCATTAGGAATTTTCTGACATACATTTACTAACAACCGCAGCTGAAAAATGAATTCAATATCCTAACCAAATTGTTGAATATCTCAGGTGGCTTTGGGAACTGTGACCAATATCGACGAGGCGGTTGAGTGGTTGAGTTACACTTATCTGTTCGTCAGGATGAGGATCAATCCACACGTAAGTATTCTACACAATTTATTAAAACTCACAACAGGATAAAAATACTAGCATTTCTCTCGACCTCTCCCTATTTATCATTTATTTATTTATCATATATGTATGTATGTTTAAACAATCTTCCTCTATGGTTTATCCTATTTTGCGGGTAGGTATACGGACTGAACTTCAGCGACGTGCAAGAGGAGCCTCTTCTGGAAACCAAGCGGCGCGAGCTGATCACGGCGGCCGCGCTCGAGCTGGACAAGACGCAGATGATCCGCTACGACGAGCGCACTGGGGACCTCTCAGTCACAGGTAGTTTTAACCCCTACAACGGTCAACTGCTGGACATGGGTCTCCCCCGATTGCGCGCAGATTCGCGAATTGTTGTCACAAGGAACGCTACGCTACCCATTCCCTGAATTCGTCCCTTTTACGACTACCTTCAGGCAGGATTATTTCGAAACGCACGCCCGGGCCGGGAGGTTACAACATGTAAAAGCTTCCACATCCAGATTAGCATCACTCCTTTAAAAGCTTATAAAAGTCAACCACAATACCTGAAATTGAACACGAACATTTGTCACACGTGATAACGACGACAAACGCTGCTGTATCTGTATCGTATCTGAATAAATAGCTATTAATATTGGTCTAAGGCCCGGCCATATAACGATCTTCACCGAGCTGTTTAGTGGAAGAAAGTAATTTATTATATAATAAAATATGCCAATAAATATATAGGTTGCCTAAAAAAATTCAGCCCAGAGTATGATTAAAAAAAGAAAAGCTTTTTTGTAACGTGTAAAATATTAGCTTTAAATGTGAATAAGCCCATGAATTTAAACAACCGTGTGTTTGCCGTATGATGCCGGCTTAGAATAACATCACCCCACATCCTTCCCGAGGGTGCCGTAAGAGGCGACTATGGGACTCGAGAGTATTGGTGTATTAAAATTTTTAGGCGACAGGCTGACAATCTGTCACTAAGTAATACACATGTTTTCTGAAACAACCTTGGAAAGCAATCCTCAAAAATGTCAGACGTGGCAATAGCGACCGTATTTTAACGGCCGTTATTGCTCTGCCTACCCCGCAAGGGATAAAGGCGTGATATGTGTATGTATGTAATTTAAACAACTTTCTCCTAGGAACATAGGTCGAAATAAGACTTTTTTTTTGATCTCGCATACAAAATGTACCGTCATGGCAATTTGTATGGGGGTCGAATTGTGTTTTTCATATTGTAAGCTATGTTCCTAGGGGAAAGTTTTTCAGTTTCGTGGGCTTATTCACCCCTTAAAATATTGGCAGCTAATACTTTTACACCTTACATAAAAGAAAGTGCTTTTTAAATCATACTTTTCTTCCAAGAAACAGCTTTGGGAAAGTCGTTGTATGGCGGGATCCCCCACTATATTTATTATCAATAAAATAATCTATCTTTCTCTAATAATACAGTACTGATTATTTATATTCTCAGATCTGGGTCGCACGGCGAGTCATTACTACATCACGTGCGAGACGATGCAAGTGTTCAACTCTATGGTGCGCAGCTCGATGACGCAGGCCGACGTGCTCAAGATGCTCTGTCGGTGCTCCGACTTCAAACAGCTTAAAGTTAGTATTGCAAATAATCTAAAACAATAGTTACTTGTAGAACTAGAGAGCAAAGTTACTTTTTTGCTGCGAGTGGTAATTTGAATCCCGAGGTAGCAAAGGGTACTAAAATTGAATCAGATGCTCAGTCGGTGCAGCGATTTCAAACAGCTCAAGTTAGTATCGCGGCTACCTGACATTTAGTAACGTTAGTACTGGCCAAAACATAGCATCGACATCACGGCGATATTCCGTGTGGAAGGGCTCTTAAGTAATTTACACTTTGTGTTGTTATCTCTTTTGATGGAACTCTTTTTATTAGTAAATCACTGGACATTAACACATAACAGGCGGATCAGCAATATTAGGGGTTGCGGTAGAATATGAAAACAGCTGAGGAAGGTCTTTGTCCAGCAGTTGACGTCTCTCGGCTGTCAAAGATGGTCATTACGTCTTTTTTTTTCGTGTGGGACACCGAGTCGTCCAACGATTCGATGAACCGTCAAATCGCCTGACACAACAAATGGTCTTGTCATTACTTTGCAGGTTAGAAAAGAAGAGCTGTCAGACCTGCGGACCCTTCACGAGCAATATTGTGAGATTCGCGTAGACGGAGGGTTAGCGGAAGACATCTACTGGAAGATCAACATCCTTCTGCAAGTCTACTTGTCGAGGGGTCGGACTAGTTCCTCGTCACTACAGTCTGACCTTAACTATATCAGTCAGGTGAGAAACCGGCCATGTATCGGGTGCTTAATCAGATTTTTGAAGCTATTGGATAGATACTACCACTTGCTATTTTTTCCAATGGAAGTACAGTAAGTATACAAAAAAGAAAATATTTTTTTCCTGCATAGACGATGTATGTGATTACGATCTGCAACGCGATACCCATCTTTTCAACCGACTTCTCAAAAAAATAGGAGGATCTCAGTTTAACTTGTATGTATGTTTTTCCGCGATCATCTCACGTTTGGCTAAACCAATTTTGATGTGGTTTCCAGCAAAGAGTTTGTCAGACTTAGGTTTTAGGCGTATTAACCGACAAGTAAATGAACTTTTTTAAAATGGAACCATTTTAAAAAAGTTATTTTATTCTAGAACGCGGTTCGTATAGTGCGAGCGTTATTTGAGATCACGCTGCGAAAGAACAACGCGTACATGGCGGCACTGTACCTGAAAATGGCCAAAATGATGGAGTTGCAGATGTGGGACTTCTACAGCGATATGAGGCAGTTCAACTGCTTCCCCGAGGAGGTGCTGAGGCACATTGAGAACCCAATGCTCAGGGCCGACCAGATCAGAGACATGGATTGGAAGGAATTAGGTAAAGCGTTATTTTGAACGACGCGAATGTGAACAAGATATGTTCAGCTGTCTATGGTTTACTAAAAGTGCATTCTGGCTTTCTGATATCACCCCTTTTTAACGCATCAGTCAGTCAAATCTGACAGATCACGCGTAAGTATGGCAACAATTTTTCATACGAAATTTTTAGTTCCATTTTATTTCGTTCCAAACACTTTTTGGCCAGACTGTACAAATGCATATTTTAATATCGCTTTTTCATAGTGATGGAATCAAAAGCCATACCCTGTCTTAAAAGTACTACTCCTGTCTAGGCGATTTGATTCGGAATCCGAAAGCTGCCAGGCACCTGAAGCAGCGCGCCGACGAGTTCCCGCTGGTCGATATGGACGCGACCATACATCCGATCACCAGAACCGTGTTGAGGATCCGGCTCACCATCGTACCCAATTTTAAGTAAGTTCTTGTTTTACAAGTAAGTATTATTTTCAATTTTAAAGTAAGTTAACTCCATTTCTTTCTCGCTGGTGTCGTAAAAGGCGACTAAGGGACTCGAGGGTTTCATGTGTATAATAGCTTTAGGCGACAGGCTGACAACCTGTCACTATAGTGATACACGAAAGATTTCCACGTGTAATATTATAAGGAGTAAAAAAAAAATCTGCAAATATTTTAAGTGGTGAACCTGCCCATGAAACTAAACAACTTTTCCAAGGAACATAGGTCGAAATACGAAAAATATGGGGCAAGTTGTTCAGTTTCATGGGCTGATTCACCCCTTAAAATATTTGCAGCTAATATTTTTACAACTTACATATACGCAATAATACGTATCCGGGACACCTTGCAAGTTCATGTTTCGTACGAATCACATTATTCCAAAAGTGTGTTTATTTTGGAATAAATGCCTGATATCATGATGCTAGCGAGTAAAAAGAGGTTTATAAATCTTAATGAATATATCCCTAATTCGAAATATTTTTTATAGTTTCGTGTTTAACCAAATCATAAAAACAAAAGTGTCTCTATTTCACTGATGAAAAGTATATATATACTACCTGTTGCAATGAATTTTATTTCCATCATACTAAGCAATGGTGGGTCACTAGAATCACTAATCCATTTAAAAACTTATCGTGAATGTATATTTTTCAGATGGAACGATAAATACCACAGCAAAGCCCCAGAAGCATTTTGGGTTTGGGTAGAGGACCCCGAATATGATATAATGTACTATCACGAATACTTTCTTCTTACTAAGAAACAAGTACAAACAAAGGAACCGCAAGAATTGATTATTACGATACCCATTATGGAGCCTTTACCACCCCAATATTATATAAGAGTCACATCAGAAAGGTAATGCTTTTATTCCATTATATTTAATAGATATCTAAAATGAAACAAAATTTATTTACATATCTCATGCTCTGAAAGTAGGTCATTACTGACAAAAAACACGACCTGTAAGTTCAACTTACAGGCGAGGTTTTAAAACTAAGCCTGTAAGTAATTTTAAATATGGAACTAGAAAAAGAACCAATAGAATCGCGACAATTAAAAAGTTAATAGTAGATTACGTACTGAGGTATGTAAGCTATCAATAACAACCGAGGTACGTATACTGCTTTACATATCGAATGAAAAAAGAGTAAAATAAAGCGATAAATACAAGAAAACGATCCATTAATGATGATTGTATCGTATGCTATTCAAATTGCACCACTAAACTTTTTTTTCTATGATTGAAAAATATTGAATTAATATGAAAGAAAAATATCTGAACATAAAGTAGACATTTTTCTGATAGAAGGGATATTAGTCATTTTTACTTTTATCATTGTAATATTGAGTAATAATTCGTTCTCATTTATTGAGGTTATAAAAATACAGATTAAAAATATAATTCCTGCGTTCAAGCAGCACAATTCGTAGCGGCCAGTTCGAAATTTAAAATCGTATACAACCAATTGGATGCAACTCCTATTAAAAAAAAGAAGAAAATGATTTTAACTTTTTAATTGACGCGATTCTATTGGTTCTCTTTCTTGTTCCATATTTAAAATTACTAACAGGCTTAGTTTTAAAACCTCGCCTGTAAGTTGAACTTACAGGTCGTGTTTTTTGTCAGTAATGACCTACTTTCAGAGCATGAGATATGTAAAATCAATTTCTTCTTATTTTTAATAGGAACTGCATCAAAATTTTTAAATTTCGAACTGGCCACTATGAATTGTGTTGCTTGAACGCAGGAATTATATTTTTAATCTGCATTTTTATAACCTCAATAAATGAGTTTGTCGAATTATTACTCAATATTACAATGACAAAAGTAAAAATTACTAATATCCCTACGATCAGAAAAATGTCTACTTTATGTTAGGATACTTTTCTTTCATATTAATTCAATATTTTTCAATCATAGAAAAAAAAAGTTTAGTAGTGCAATTTGTATAGCAGACTATACAATCATCATTAATGGATCGTTTTCTTGTATTTATCGCTTTATTTTACTCTTTTTCATTCGATATGTAAAGCAGTATACGTACCACGGATGTAACATCAATAACAACCTCGGAAAGGTACCGCCCTCGCTCCGCTCGGGCGTTAAAAAACCTCGGTTGTTATTGATAGCTTACATACCTCAGTACGTAATCTACTATTACAGTTTTTACTTTACAGGTGGCTCGGATCAGAAAGTGTATTACCACTTACGTTCCAAGATTTGATATTGCCGGAAACGCATCCGCCGCATACAGGTAATTTTTCATTAATTCGAATAAGTCAAGGCCTAAAACTGTTGAAATGGTTTACTAATTTATAATTCAAAACCTTCGCTTTCCAGATATTCTGTACGTCCAGCCACTGCCGGTGAAGGCTCTGAAGAATCCCGCATACGAAGCGTTGTACCCGTTCAGTCACTTCAACCCAATTCAAACACAGATCTTCCACACCCTTTACCATAGCGATAATAATGTTTTATTGGGCGCCCCAACTGGGTCCGGAAAGACCATCATTGCCGAGATCGCTATGTTTAGAGCTTTCAACAACTACCCTGGCTGCAAGGTATTTAATATCTCATGTTTCAGAGTGGCTCAGTTTATAAGAAAAGTTGAAATCACTATCAGATAAAAACCCAGACTTACTTTTATAAGTAGCAAAACTTCACAATAGAAATTCTTCTTGTTCGAAATTGGCCTCATTATTTCAGGTAGTGTACATAGCGCCACTAAAAGCGCTAGTCAAGGAGAGAATGAAAGACTGGAGCGTGCGGCTCGAAGGGCATCTAGGGATGAAAGTGGTTGAGCTGACGGGTGACGTTTCGCCGGACATCCACGCGATTCGCAGCTCGAGCGTGATAGTGACCACGCCAGAGAAATGGGACGGCATCAGTCGGTCGTGGCAGACCCGGACGTATGTGAAGGACGTGGTGCTCATTGTGATCGACGAGATACATCTGCTCGGCGAGGACAGGGGACCGGTTCTTGAAGTCATCGTTTCCAGGTTCGTACAAAATGAAATACTAATGAGGCAATGGAAAATTTGAGATACTAGGTATAGTAGAGTGACGATAACGTACGGAAAAAGACAGAAAGACAGAGGAAACCAAGTTATAATATAATGTCAATTATAATTTTTTTCTTCTTTTTTTCATGTTCTCAATAACAATGTTATTGTTCTATGTATTAATATGAATAAAAAAGTACAAGCCAACCTCTAGAGGTTCCCTACTACATTCCCAACCATTTTGTTTGCTATTTGATTTAATTTTAGAGCGAACTTCATCGAGTCGCACACTTCGCGCAAGCTGAGAATCATCGGGTTGTCGACGGCCATGGCAAACGCCCGCGACCTAGCTGACTGGCTCAACATCGGCAAGACTGGCTTGTACAACTTCAAACCGTACGTCAGGCCTGTACCACTGCAGGTAAGTTATTTTTATTTATTTATTTGAAAAACATTAAATAGTAACAGGTAGCCTTAAATCTATGGAAATACCAATATAAAACAATGAGATCACATTGAGATCAGTTACAACCTGTCAAATGTCAGTTATATTGCTGTACTGTACTGCTCTTAATTACGACATAATATTTACTTACCGAGTCCAGAACTCTTTGTCTTTCGAATGACGAGTGCAGCAGTTCAGCAAATGTTGAGTTAATATGGGATGTACAAAAACCACTACAAATATTATATGCCGTGAACAATTTAACTGAATAACTCAAAAAACGTAGGTCGTATTTGACTTGATTGCCTGGTATATTTTATATGAGTGCCTAATTTGTTTTTTTTTTTTATTTTGACATACTGGGGTGAACTTTACAGTTTCAATATTTGCAGTATTTTTTATTACACATTATTGAGTTACTCGGCTGGCAGGCCATGACCCGTATTATCTATTTTTAGATCCACGTGGCTGGTTTCCCCGGGAGGCACTACTGTCCCCGGATGATGACCATGAACAAGCCCACGTTCCAGGCCATCAGACAGCACTCGCCCAAGTCTCCCGCGCTGGTCTTCGTGTCCAGTAGACGGCAGACCAGGTAACACTGCTTCTTGTTGCCAGGCTCTACCTACAGGGTGTGTGTTTAGAATGTGTGTTTGCTAAGCTGTAAGCACAGATTCAGTATCGATAAGCTAATTTGTAAGGCCAGAACGAATACGAATCGAATAGCTTTTACTATTTGTCAGGCGTACAGCAACTGAGATTAGTAAACCCGATAAAACCATAATTGTATCTTACACCACCTGTCACTACTAAATGAGGACCGCGTTTATTTAGATAAATGTTATGTTCAAAATTATATATGAGAAATAAAACCTGGCTAAATCTATTTATCGCTGGGATAAAATATTATGACCACCAGAAAATACTTCGATACCCTAAGCTCTTTTACCAAAAATATATACTTAACACCAAAAAAATGAAGTCTAAAATAACAATAGTTCTAGCTGTTTTACTCACGACTGTACTTAAAATTGTATTTAAAGACCAAAAGTAGTAAATGATCACCAAATTTTTGCGAGCAAATTAATGCGCTATTTTTGCCCAGTTAAACCACTATGATTGCCATTAAATATTGGCGCATTACCAAATAATGTATAATGATGCCATATTAAGTTATGTCTCCGGCTTACTAGCCCCTCCCGCGTCCCTTTATTACAGAAGACTGATTCATCTTAAGATTTTTTAATGGTTTAATTATTAGTTTTAGGAGGACTGATTTTGTTTCTTATAATTGATTTATTGAAATTGTACGACTCTTATTTGTTTAAGAGGTATATAGACATTTGGTAGACAAAAACACAAGAAAATCATATTTATTGCAGTGATTAATCAGTTTAGATACATCAGAGCTTAGTAAACATTTTGCAATAGTAAAGGGTCAAACTATGGAGTTCATTTACTATGTTTGTGTAAAAAAATATTTATAAAGCGTAATTTACTTAAATTGGAAAACGAGATGTTAAATTTTTTGCATGTCATTTTAAATTAAAATGTGAATACTAGCTTGGTGTTCATTAACCATTTTTGGGCCAGCAATGATTTGTTTGGAGTTATTTGCTTTAATAGGATACCACGATGTATAAACTTAGGACATAATTTCATATTAAATTGCGGTTTAAATTTTGGTGATCATTTACTATTTTTGGGTCAACTATGACTTGTTTGGAGTCATTTGCTTTAATAGGATAGCAAGATGTACAAACTTTGGTTACAGTTTTAAATTAAAATGCGGTTTTAATTCTGGTGATCATTTACTATTTTTGCCTGTTATATTTCACTAAATCAGGTGATTAGTTAAACATAAGCCTTTATCGCTGCCCAATCCCCCTACAAATGAATTTTTATGAAAATTGTTGGAGTCGTTTCCGAGATCCCGAATAAATTCTTGATCGTTTAAAGGTATCAGATAAGATAACGAAAGTGGTTAACTAATGTGCCCACACTGCACAAGATTTTACTCCTAACTGTAGCCATCTACGGGAGGATGTGTTCCCGTTGTCCCCATCATCCGAGTCCCCAAAAAAGTGGGGCAAGGTTAGGCAGGCTTGGGCAAGGTGTAGCATGGTAAGGGTGCGTCTCCATTGAAGCGGGGCTGCCAAAGCCGTCTTTAACTTATTGGAGGCTCTGGGCATATTACGATAATGGGGCCCCGATCACTTTGACAGAACACTAATTCGTTAGAATAAACCACGGCATTAAATAAATAGATAATCTAATATAATTTTGTTAGAATAAACAAAGAAAGTAGATAAGCAAGCCTCTAGATTTATTTTTATTGACAGTCACATAAAATAAATAGATAATAATAATATAGGGATCCTGCGAGTAGATCTTAGCGATGTTTGTTGTCGAACTAGAACCGCAGTCGGGTAACAATATATAATTCGAAAAATTACTTTAACAAATATTTTTTGTATATCCACAGCTATTAGGCCAGTAGAAAAGTTTTTTAGAAATTTACCGCTATCATATAATAATTAACTAAATTATAATTTGTAAACAAAAGCGTACATATTTTTTTCGTTTGTAAAAAATTAACTTTTTTTATATTTTGTTGATTAAATATCTCGAGAACAACACATCAGAAATCGAGACATAATGCATATAACTTTTAGAGAATTTTACGTACTTAGTATACCATTGAAATGTATTCTTATATATTTGAATTTATCTAAGCACGCGGAAATCAAAAAGCCTAATTTTTGGGTACTTCGGTACTTTGGGTACTTTGGGTAGCTTCGCACATGCAAAAGCTGTAAGCAAATTGGTATTGTAGTCAGTAATTTAGGTTCGTTGTATTCGAATCAAAAAAGATTTTCGCCAATAAAAATCGTTTATCGTTTAGTGATCTGGCAGGGACTAGGGGGCCCCTATCGATCACGGGGCCCTGGGCACTTGCCCAGAGTGCCCAGTGGGAAAGAGGGGTCTGGGGGCTGCGCTAAGCTAAGCTAAGCTAAGCGCGTCATGAATTGACCAATCATGAGCATCAAAATCCCCGAATTCCCGCCCCGCTTCAATGGAGACGCACCCTGATTGGTCAATTCATGCCCCGCTCAGCTCAGCTTAGCGCAGTCCCGCTTCAGTGGAGACGCACCTTAAGACATTGCCCAACCCTTTCTGCCACAACTTACCACCAGCCCTGCACTGTCACACCTTGCCCCACTCTGCCAAACATTGCCCCACTTTTTTCGGGGACACGGATCTTGGGTACAACGCGAGCATCAGTGGCGAATTGAGTAGGAGTCGAAGCCATGCCTGAAATCGGACGTAGTGGTCATTATCACTACCTTTGTTGAACAGACTGACAGCGCTCGACCTGATCGCGTACCTAGCGGCCGAGGAGAACCCGAAGCAATGGCTGCACATGGAGGAGTACCAAATGGAGCAAGTGCTGGCTAACATCAAGGAATCGAACTTGAAACTAACGCTCGCGTTCGGCATCGGCATCCATCACGCCGGACTACACGAGAAGGACCGTTCTACTGTTGAGGAGCTGTTCGTCAATCAGAAGATTCAGGTAAAATATACAATCGAAAACAGCAACTAAGGCTGCTCGCCCGGTATACGCAAACGTAGACGCAGCTATTAAGACAACTATTACCTACTAAACGCGTAGATTATCCAATTGGCTGTTAGGCAATTGGCTGACTATAAAGTCGCATTTTGATAGATTTGATTGGTATTTATTATTCAGCGTGAGTCTTCATAAAGTGTACATATCAAAATCAGTGAAACTGCACCCAAATTTATCGAAGAAAAAGTTACAAAAAAAAAATATTTGAATTTTTTATGATTTTTTAAAGATTTCGAGTTGTATATTTAATCAAATTAAAGGGTACAAGGATGCAGCAGGTGGATGAATGTAGCGTCTGCGTACACCTCCAGCTAAGAGACGTTTGGCCTATATTTTATCTTACTTTACATTATTTTCTACTTAGGATTTAAAGACTACCTACTTATTGAATAGGTGCTGATCTGCACAGCGACCCTGGCGTGGGGCGTGAACTTCCCTGCCCACCTGGTGGTGATCAAGGGCACCGAGTACTACGACGGCAAGCAGAAGCGGTACGTGGACATGCCGATCACCGACGTGCTGCAGATGATGGGACGAGCCGGCCGGCCGCAGGTAGCTAAAACTTATCCCTATGAACATATGTCAGCAAACGAAAAAAACGCCCTTACATAATCACGAACTAATGTCAGCAAACGTAAAAAAATCGCCCTTTCATAATCTTACACTAAATGAAGAACATGCGTTTGATTAAAAAATCGTTTAGGAGGATAATCGAAAACAATAGATAGATAGAGAATTTTAAGGCGCTCATTCTGATAATAAACACTTAATTACAGCGTGGGTATTAATGCATACAGTATGCGATAGAATGGTTTTTTAGAGTTTACTTCTATCAAAGCTAATCATTAATATCATGTTTTGGAAAAATAACCTTTTAGCCTATCCTACAGATTATTAGCTATTTTTTTCATCAGAATTTCTGCATTTTATGTAGGGTAGAAATCCCTTATAAAAGTCGCATTTAGGTCTACTTAGCCCCTTCATCCCATGCCCTTAAAAACAAAATTTAAAAAATGGTTGTGAATCAGGCGATCAAACTGAAGTTATTGCCCAAGGAGCGAGCATAGATAGAAATATGAACAAGTTATTACGTACTTACGTACGTACGTACTAAAATACCAAATACTTGAATGCCCCGCCCAGTTGTAATCATGACAATTTTCGGAGATATCTCTCAAAATCAGACTGTAAACACTACTGACTCAGACTGTACTTGTTTCTGTATACTTGGCATCATGATGGTATTTTTCCAGTACGACAACCACGGTGTAGCTGTGGTGCTGTGCCACGACCAAAAAAAGAATTTCTATAAGAAGTTCTTCTACGAGCCGTTCCCCATCGAGTCCAGTCTGCTAAACGTGCTGCCGGACCATTTGAATGCGGAAATCGTAGCTGGTAAGATAATCCTTATTGATCATCATAATGATCATACATGCAACTATGACCGATCTAAAGTGTACTCAACCTCGTTGGGCTTTTGGGTCAATATGCAAATAAGATCCGTGTCTCAACTTTATTAACTCTAGTCTAGACTATGATCAAGGGATATTGTAAAGTTTACCTAACTTCTTCTTTTTTGCTATCATCAACTAAAGATGATGCCGTGTGATGCCGGCTTAGAATAGCATCACCCCACATCCTTCCCGCGGGTGTCGTAAGAGGCGACTAAGGGACCCGGAGTGTTGCTGTATTACAATTTTAAGGCGACAGGCTGACAACCTGTCACTATAGTGATACACATGTTTTCTGCAACAACCTTTGAAAACAATCCTCAAAAATGTCAGACGTGGCGGTAGTGGCCGTATTCTTGCGGCCGTTAACGCTCTGCCTACCCCGCAAGGGATAAAGGCGTGATATATGTATGTATGTATGTATCAACTAAAGATTTGGTGAAGGCCTCCTTTAAACTTCTCCACTTCCTTCTTGTTTGGGCGATTCCAATTGCTACCCGCCACCTTTTTGATGTCATCTTTCCATCTCATCTGTGGCCTTCCTCGCCTGTGACCTTTATAGGTCGCTTCTGAGTCTAACTTATCTAAAAATTATGTTTCTATTTCACTTCAGGCACAGTCACAACGAAACAAGACATAATCGACTACATGACGTGGACATATTTCTTCCGTCGGCTTCTCAAGAACCCGTCGTACTACAACCTCGAGAGCTTGGAGCCGGAAGACATCAACTACTACTTGTCGTACCTCGTACAAGGATCACTGGACGTCTTAGCGCAGGCCGGCTGTATCGAAATAGAGGAGGTAAGCTTCCGTAAGCTGGCTGCTCGAAACTCCACCAGCCGTATCGCACGTACACGCATCCATTCGTGTCATTGATATGTGTCAATGAATTCGTGACTGGTGATACGAAACACAGACGTACAGATCAAAAAAATCACCACCTGCATTTTGATTGAATGGATATGATGGGATTTTCTTCCCACTAATTTATCTATTAATATTTTATTATGCACACACACACACACACACACACACACACACACACACACACACACACACACACACACACACACACATATCACGCCTTTATCCCTTGCGGGGTAGGCAGAGCAGTAACAGCCGTTAAAATACGGTCGCTATTGCCACGTCTGACATTTTTGAGGATTGTTTTCCAAGGTTGTTTCAGAAAACACGTGTATTACTATAGTGACAGGTTGTCAGCCTGTCGCCTAAAAATTGTAATACACCAATACTCTCGAGTCCCTAGTTTAGACCACTAACTGAACAAAAAAAGCCGTCTCAATGAAGAAGACTCAATTTTATTGAATTTACCTCAAAATAAGTAATTTTAATGGTATGCTTTTATTATTATTTCCTTTTTTTATATATTACCCTTATTTATGTGTTATGAGTAAGAGCACACGTAAAAATGGACGTTTTAAAAACAGAGCTTTTTCAGGACATCACGTTTTGAAACTGCATTTGACTGAAAATGTCCCTTTTGCCACCTTCACACTCGATGTTAATGTTTGGTAAATGTGTTGTAATAAGACTGTGTTGGTGACAATAAATGATTTACTAATAATTGGTTGACTTGAACAGGACGAGCGCACAGTACACTGCACGTGGATGGGTCGCATTGCGTCCTACTACTACCTGTCGTACAAGACGATGGCTCACTTCAGCGCGAACCTCGTCAGCAACATGCCCATCGACCTGCTCCTGAGGCTGCTGGCTGATTGCGAGGAGTACGCCACGCTGCCGGTGCGCCACAACGAAGATGTACTCAATGGGTAACAAATCCTTTCAATACATACAAAAGAATGCGAATTCTAAGACCGTTACGGTCAATTCACACTAGCGCAGAGTCGAAGCGCATCGAAGCGTAAAATTCCTCACAATTAAAGCGATACATACATATATCACGCCTTTATCCCTTGCGGGGTAGGCAGAGCGTTAACGAAGCTGCACGAAAGCACGCTGAGGTATTTTTTACGACATAATGGTATCGTAACGAAACTGATGCCAAAATTTAGCGCTTTACTAGTAAAATAAAGATAGGTCTGCCTGTCCTAAAATGACTGGAAGTACCTGTACACTTGTACTGTGATTGTTATCTTTAGCACCGTCTACCAAGTATTTTATTTACTTATTTTATTTAATTATTTATAAATACTTCTGGCTATTTAAAACAGGCAGGCTAATTCGTTTTTTACTAGTAAAGCGCTAAATAAAAAAATCGTTAGCTTCGTTACGATACCACATGTCGTAAAAAGTAGGTACCTCAGTATTGAAGAACCGGAAAACACAATTTTTTTCAAACTTCCGGCCAAATTCCTGGTTGGTAGTTCTTATAACTCTTGTTCAGCACAACTACCCTAACCTGCCGCCACAGGTCTCATTTAGATCTCACATAACGTAACCTAACCATGGATCGGCCCATGTACTATTACTCGCCACGCTTGGCAGACCTATTGGCGAGCGCGGCGAAAGAAGTTGCACTGATTACAGGGAACGCTGCTGCCCATTCCCTTGATGATTATCCCTAAGTCGGTTTTTACGACACTCACGGGTAAAATTGGGGTGATGGTACCACAAAGTACAGTGGGAGGAAATAACGCCAAGGGACGAAACGGGCGAAACAGGGGAAAGCGCGAAAGGGACCGTGTAAATGTGTGAAAAAAAAGGCTCAAGAATAGGGATAAAAATGGCAACGCTAGTAGGAATTTGTAGTATAGGAGAGTGGGACTGAAAACGAGAACAGGAAAGGAAGAGGTTAAGGGGGAGTGAGAGCGGAAGCGCCACACACTCCCAAAGATATTTCACTAAACTTAATCTAGTGATAAGTATAGCATCACCCCAATTCTACCCGTGAGTGTCGTAAAAACTTGGATCGTTTTATAACTATATCCCTACTGAGATAGTAATGAATCGCTTTCGTATAAATATGTTACGGTATTTATATCCATAGGTATATAACCATATCACGGCTTTATCTATCTTACTGCGGCACCCACACAACGACAAAATACTATATCCTAATAAAACTTGTAGATGTAATCAATATGTTTTCCAGCGAGTTGTCGCAACAATGCCGCTTGCCGGTTGACGCGCTGACTCTCGACTCGTCGCACGTGAAGGCATTCCTGTTGCTGCAAGCGCACATGTCCCGCCTGGTGCTGCCCAATACCGACTACTTGACCGACACCAAGTCAGTGCTCGATCAGACCATCAGGATCATTCAGGTCAGTGACTATAAACGAAAGTTGTTCAGTTTCATGGACTGGTTCACCTCTTAAAATATTTGCAGCTAATATTTTTACTCCTTATATACATCTTATGATTTTTGTGACACTAACAATTTAGGTATTTTCCCAGTTTGTCTTCTGCAAATTTGTGTCGTATATCTATGAATATGTAGACCGAAAATGAAATTAAATATGCACTTTCAATGAAAAAGTACCGAAATAAGCAGAAACGCTATAGAAATAGCATGTAATCCGATGTCTAGTAATAATATCGTGAGCATTCATTCTCACGTCAGAGTGAACTCTTCGAGCGACAAGGTCTTCCGTCTCCGGGACGTTATGTACCCCATATGTTTATTATTTGGTTAATTAGGGGTTGGTCCTCAGATTGTGACTGACCCCATACCTATGTTACAGCTTGATTCATAATTTCACAGGCAATGATCGACACGTCAGCAGAAAACGGTTGGTTAGCCGTGAGTCTGTCCTGTCAAATGATGATGCAGAGTATAGTCCAAGCGCGCTGGCACACAGATTCTCCCCTCACTACACTACCCCATGTAGAATCCCAGCATCTGTACATGTTCTCTCAAATGGCCAGAGACACCAATAAACCGTGCACCACTTTGAACGGCCTGAAGGTCGCTTGTATGAAAGATTATGAACTGCTGGCTAAGTACTTGAGAAGAGAGTTCGATGAGAAACAGATTGAGCAGATACATACAGTAAGTATTTTTTTTACTTCCGTGCAGAGGTTAATATTTTACGGTTTATACTGTGATTAGAAGCCCTTGCCGCTTGTAACTCATTTTCCCGTGGTAATAAGATGTTTTCACGGCAAGTATTATACATATTAACCTTCCTCTTGAATCACTCTAATCTATTTAAAAAAACTGCATCAATATCCGTTTTGTACTTACATACATACAGACGCGAGGGGCGACTTTATTTATACTATGTAGTAATGTTACAATTATGCACCATGACATGTTGCACATGTCCTTTTGTTTAACTTCAGGAGCTGATCATCTTATTAGTAATGAATACCTACATAATACGATTCACTTTTGCAGGTGATCTGCGACCTGCCAACGTTAGACATCAAACTGTCGATCCGCGGGCTTTGGTACGACTCAGACCATGAACAGGATAAGTTGATAAGACAGCCGCCGCAGAGAGACGAATGGATACCAGTACATGCTGACCAGGTTTGATACACTATCTTTTATTTTATACTATATATCCCTGGGTGGGTCAGTCTATGGCAATGTTTCAGAAAAAAGCCAACGAACAACCAGAATAGAACTTAGCGAAAATCACAAATAAATACTCAAAAACGCGGGTATTTCTGTATACTGATTTAAACAGTACTCTTATCGCTTTCTCTCTTTTCAACAGCCACAACAGCCTGCTACTCTTATACGTACTTTTATTATTTCGTGTATATAGGTAGTATAGTAATGCTTTAACGTGCGCCAAATCGAGTATTGGGTTTCACAGTGGATGTTCCCCTCCGTGCCCACCTACGGCATAACTGTGAAATATCGGTCAATTACTAAATGAGATCCCTCTTTCAGGAATACGTGCTAATATTGGAGATGCGTCGCCGAGGAGCCAACAAGAACACAGTGTTCTGCCCACGGTTCCCCCGCAGCAAAAACGAAGGCTGGTTCATCACTCTGGGCATCGTAGAGCACGGCGAACTGAGCGCACTGAAGCGAGTGAACAGGGGAACTACACAGATCACTTTCTACCCGCCATCACAAACTGGTAATGATGCGTGAATACTAAATGCAGTCTATGTGATTTTTTAGTATAGAGATTTACTCCTCGACAAGACGCAAGGGCGCTCGGCCTGGAAATTTGCCTGTTTATAATTTCAATTCCGCACGACAACGGACTAAGCAGAATTAAAGGGATCCTGGAATGTCTACAGCTTAGCTCCGGCATATTGTTTAGCAGCGAGATGTGTGTGTCTAATATTGTCGCTTTCTATAGATGACATTCTATCTATTCGATACTTTGACTGTACTAAGCAAACCGCCGCAATGGTGGTCTGCTTAAGAATTCATTTTTCACTAAATAGCAAACTAACTGTAGATTAGGCGGTCGCGGGATAAATTATTTCTAAAAGAAACTTGCAGATCCAACCCATATTACTAATCGATCAGTATAGCAATTTAAATTCTCAAAAACATTCACGCTTTGCCGGCAAATCATTTCGCGTTTTTTGGAACATGCCGCTTGCATCGTTATTAATTAAATCACGGTTGCGACAGTAGCCTTCCAGCTATTTTTCCATTCTTCTGGCGTCAAAGGCAATCTCTAGAGCCTAGATAGCTCCAGCTGGGCAATGTGCGCTTTATAGTCGGACAAACCTCGATGCTGTGCGCGATTAATCAATAAGTAACAATATTCTACAAACAGACATGCGCAAGCAAGCTTGAGAGCCTTATCGGCCAGCCGCTCCCAAACCGGTAATATGATAAGGCCCTTAGGATCGGATTAGTCAGGTTAGACTTTCAACTTATACGATTATAACGAGACTTTACGTCATATAGAGAAATAGTAATAAAATAATAAAGTAACGTCTAACTATTTTAAAACAATGTAATAACGAGCTATTAGCAACGCGTAGTTCGACGCATTTCAATCGTATCTCGAACGTGCTTTCACGTTTATTCGCTTAGCTTATCCACAGAGCTTATCCTAAGTACAAACCGACAAACATATCGGAGGCGAACGGATCGAACGAGCCGAACGAAACTTATTTTAGAATCCTTAATAAATGCTATTAAACCTCGCACATTTGCCAGAGCCGAATCGCTCGAATCCGGCAGGATCCCAGAATTCTTAACGGAAATTCGGTTGACGTCACCGGATGACCGGATTCGGTTCGAGCGATGCCGCCGAAAAGGCCGATGCGCTTGTACCTATGTTTTCTGACAGTTGAGTGCAACCAAACAATGCCTGTGCTACAGAACAACAGAGCAATGAATGATACTGACTTATACAGGCAGTTTCACTTATCACGGTGCAATCCACGTCCTTTTCGATTCATGATTCGATCGATGCGGTCGGCGCGGATAGGTATGCGAGGCCTCCGTCGAATTCGTTTGGTTAGGCTCGTTTGATTCGTTCACCTCCGGTAGGTGTGCGTTCACCTTAAATGTTACAAGAAATATACTTGTTGTATTTACAGGTCGCATCATCTACACAGTATACATAACGAGCGACAGCTACATGGGATTGGATCAGCAGTATGACTTGCAACTTGAAGTCATTGACCCTTTGCCCACAGAAAAAGTGGAACAAGTTTATGACACTGTACATAAAACTTTACTTGAATAACTATATCAAATGGTAAAATTTCATACATTTAACAAAACTATTATTTAAGAATAAGTACGTATTTTACATGTTAAAAAAAACAAAACCAATAAATTGTTATGATAGCAAAACAACCTTTTCATTATAAAAATTGTAATAAATACCTACCTGCTCACTGTTATAATTCGCCTAGCTTATTATGTTCAAATCGCAATGCAAATACTTAGTGCAGACGTTCGCCAAGCTGAAGTTTTATACCATTTTTATGTATCAAGTTTATAGAAAAGCAAGGTTATGAAAGAACAGAATAATAATGAGGTACTTCATTTTATAAATAAAGAACTGTACAAGTGTTATTTCTTTTTATTTATTTTAATTACCCAGAACAATCAGAACATGAATCTATATTTGGCATAACTACTATGAAATATTATTATTTTTATTAAAGATCAAAACCATTTCTTTTTTATTGTATGACAACACCAATCAACAATATTATTATTATGATGAAAGCTCAATAACTAGTTTTATTAAGACACCAATTAACATCAATATACTTTTGAGTGTATAAATAAGTACCTAGGTACACCATGATTTATTTAAGTAAAACAATTATATGTGTAATACACTTTTAAACACAATACTTTGTTGAAGGGACATTGCTTAAATGACTAACACTGAGAAATATTTATCTGATTTTTTATGTTTTTAAATTGTTGCTGAACATACTGAGATAAGATTTGCATTTAACTATTCTAGCAAAATGAAAACATCAGTTATTTATGAATATTATCTATTCTACCAAATTAGAACTATACAGGTAGTTTGGAAAAGTATTGTGTTCCTAATCGTAATGGAGGTTGATAAACCTGGGTAAGAATGCCTCTTAAATGAAACAACAGTATTCCTACCACTGTTTAAAGAAATACAACTATAAATGCTTTAAATCCGGGTAGATTTTAAGTATAGATCACAAAATAATTCTTCGCCCTACAATCACTTTTTATCTCCTTAGTTTTATTAATTCTTTCGTTCCATTCTTTGGCAAAAACTCACTCTTAGACAGACATTGAACGTTGTACACATGCCAGCATCATTTTAATTACGTTTCTTCTGTTCAAATTCAATTGCTTGAGCTTCAGATATGATTTGCCTTTCTCTTGTCAAGATACCATCCAGTTGTTGTGTAAAAGCATCAAATGAAAACTTTGTTTCAAACCTCTTCCTACCGGATTCACCAAAACGCTTCCGCAGGTTTGAATTAATGAGAAGTATGCACATGTTGTATGCGAACGCCTCACTGCTGGGCTCACACAAATACCCAGTGACTTCATTCACTATTGTCTCCATAGGGCCTCCACTGTTCACAGCAATTACTGGTTTGCTGAAATACATGGCTTCCAGTGGCACAATACCAAAATGCTCATTGGAAGGGGTGTATAGTAAAACTTTGCAGTTGTGGAGCAGTGACACCTTTTCAACATCTGTGGGTGACTTCATGAAGGTAACTTTTTCTTCAATGCCCAGTTTTTCAGCTAGATCTGTCAGTTCTATAAAGTGCTCCATGTTTTCCAAATTGATTGGATCAAAACCACCTGCCATAATCAGGTGAACTCTTTCCCAGTCAGAGTCACTGATAAAGCTCTTCAATATCTGAAAAGATCTCAATGCCAGTTCCAGGTTCTTCTTCCTTTCATATCTGTTTATAGAGAGATATACAAATTTGTCTGCACCAATGGGGACAATTTCTTTCAATGGTTTTGGGGTAGTTGTTTTGAAGAACTCAGTGTTGATAGACGGATAGCAAATATCTGGAACATCCTTGATTTTAGGGAAGGCGTCTTGAAATACCCGTGCAGTATATTTACTGTTCACAAGTACCTTATCCGCCTGAGCAGTTGTTAGCTCCTCAAGCCAATTCAGTGGTGCTCTATATAGCTTTTTCAAGATACCTCCTTCGGAGCTGAGCAATTTATCGGGATGATGACAGTAGAACACAACTCTGAAAGGACCACGATTCATTTTCAAGAATGGGATGCACAAGGAAATCAAGTCACAGAAGATCAATGTCGGCTCCTCAACAGGTATGACATACCAAGCAAGGTAGGCCGCAGCGTAGACCATGCGTGTGTAGGCACAGGCAGCCTTGAACTTGCCAAAAATAGAGCGTGGTATCCAATCGCCCACTACATTCACAGGGAATGTACCATCTCTGGTTTCGGCAAAGCAGTGTGTGGGATCGTGATGATTGGTGTAAAAAGAAACTTCATGGCCTTTCCTCTTGAAAGCCAGTGCTGCGTCCAAAACTAGGCGTTCGGCTCCTCCTATGCCAAGATCTGGATGAAGAAATATTATTTTGACCATTTTGTCCTCGTATGATGATAAAATTTCACAAATTGACTATATAGTTTTTCAAAATCCTGAGTCTGAGGTGGACTGAGAACGAAAAATAAACTGGAATCTGGAAGGAATCCCACGTATACACTAATATTATATGTCCTCACGTATACAACGAAACAAAACGAAACGTGAGTGACAGGACCGCAGGACAGCCAGAAAACATCAATAAGCTAGTGTTGTTCTCCCTCCTCCGGCAAAATTACTAAAAAACCGGTAAACACCCAGGGGCGATCACTGTGTCTCGCTCGCGTTTTTCCCGCGTGGTTCTACTTCAACGCGGGCGGGCGAATGACGCAGGCAGTATTTTTATATTTATTTATTCATACAAAAAGTCTTGCTCGACTCATTTCGGTACATCACCACAACGCTAGGCAGTCAGTTGGTGTTGGGTGGCCGTAGAAATTGTATGGACCAGATAGGCTAACACGCGTGTCGTGTGTTTCAAGTTGTTGTTGTCAAGTGTTTGTTGGTTGGGGATGTGTTGGAGACACTCACGCCCAAGGAACATAATACTAGTGAGCTCACGTCACGCATGACCATACCTTGACTTTGGCATAATTAACTGTTCCTACAGATAGAAGCCATCCTTTAAAAAACGAATTGAAAGACGCAGGAAGTTCAGGAACCCGTATATGTCCCCGCCTTGACACTGGCAGAATTGTCCCTGTAGACAGAAGCAATACCCTAAAAAATTAAATTGAATTGAGGACGTTGTTGTTGCGTTGTTGTGTTGATTTTGTTCTTCTATTTACTTCCTCTCGTAGACTCCCGTTTTCAAGTGCCTAATAGGTATCGTAAACCCTTTAACGTCACCTGCGACCAACAGTTCTGTAATGTCTCAGCATTCTATGAGTCAAGGGGCTAACATGCCTTCTATAGGCGGGATGAGCCAGAGTGGGATCCAGTACATGAACAATCCTCTTCTGAGTCCACAGTTGCAGTCTTCATCAATACAGAGCTCACCGTCGCAACATAGTCCAATGGGAACGCAGTCGCAAGTTGGAGTAAAAATTAACACCAGCGGAGGGGGCGATCAGACAACCCAGGTCAGATAATATCTTTTATTTTGTCAATTTCTATGTAATGGCCGTCGAGCAGTTTCTGATCGCTGGCTCATCGATCATACATAGTTCACAACCATGTCAGAGGCCTGCTAATAGTAGGTGGTAGGCGGCTTTTAAACTCTGATACCAGGGTTCATCTCGTCCCCTACAAAACGTATGGACGTAACTACAAAAACTGAATTTTACAGGAGAAGCGATTGAAGGTTGGCGAAAAGTTTAAAATTGCGTCACATATTTGTGATTAGACTTACGTCCACAATTTTTTTTATACAAGGGTGTAAACTTGCTTCAATTGTGAATATGTGTATGATATTTGTAAAACGCAACAGGTTTAAAAAAAAAATGTATATATATTCGACTTACGTCTTTATGCAAAATAAAAAATGTATGCAATTTTAAGTTACGTCTATTTGAATCTATGTTACGTCAATTCGTTTTGAAATATAGTGAATACATTTTTGACAAACTCAAGTCTTCGTAAAGATATTTTTTAGAAGTTTTAGCGCGGCAATAATGAGATTCCGTGCGAGGAAATTTATTAATGTGATTTGTAATATTTAGACGTAACTTAAGATACCCCCAAAAAAATAAAATAAAAATCTGTGACGTAAAGAGGTAAATTTAACTTACGTCCCTACGTGACAAACCAATATTTTGTGATATAAGATACAACTTACCTTATAACGGAAACTAAGGTACATAGAGATACATCCATTAGATATAAAAAAAGATTAAAAATTTCTAAATAATTTAGTGTATATAACTCATTTTCGCAAAAAATCAAGTTACGTCCATACGTTTTGTAGGGGACGATCTATTCATGGCTGTTATTTTTATACCTATTAGATCATACAATCATAACAGCTATGAATACCTAGTGTAAACAACCGCAATAGTTTAAAATTTAGGGTTAATCTACACTTCTCGTCAGAGAAATTGAGACACTAGTTTTCATGATTTGATAAAACACAAAACCTATGAAAATCTATTTCGTATTTGGTACAGTCATAGACAGAATCAGGGTCAGTCAAGAGTATTATTGCATACACAATCATTTTAACTTTACTCACAGATACACTTACTCAAATATTTTAAAAAGTAAACCTTAAATCAAGCTAACTTAAGTCAGAACTTATATAAACATTGCTTAGCGATCTGTATGAATTCGTGAAAAAAACTATTAAGAACAGTGCCTGTTTTAATATTAAGGTCTAACTCACGTAACTCACCAATTAAACTACTGTGTTGGTATAATAAAACACATACTGTTATTTCAACACTAACATCACCAGCTTAAATGGTCTAATGGTTCTACGTCGAGGTTATGTCAAACATTAGAGAGAATAGCATTAGGCTTGGATCTCTTTGTTTTAGTTTTGTTTAGGATCATTTCATTTACTTATCCCATATTTTTGTTTTATTGTTGCCGTTGGTTTTGTTGTGGACTAAGATAATCAACACTAAATTGAAATGAAAACAATTATTAACAAATTTAATATTTTTATTATCAAATTACCACACACACACACACTAATCACGCCTATGTCCCTGGCGGGGTAGGCAGAGCGTTAACGACCGTAAATTTATGGTCTTGCCACGTCTGACAATGTTTGAGAGTCGTTTCAGATAAGTCGGGTATAACTATAGAGACAGGTTGTCAGCTTGTCGCCTAAAATCACAATACATATGAAACCCTTGAGTCCCTTGGTCGGCTTGATCATCCACACCAAAGACATGGAGTGATGCCATTCTAAGCCACACAGCATTATTCATGATCAGAAAGTTCTCAAAACATACAATTAAAATTATTTACAAGCACATAACAAGAATAAGATTATGTGACCCCATCTTCACATTTGCAGGTGCTAAGTCGGCCTCGTCTGCAGGAATTGGTGCGTGAAGTGGATCCCACCGTGCAACTAGATGAAGAAGTTGAAGATATGCTCCTCCAAATAGCTGATGACTTCATAGATTCAACTCTAAATGCAGCATGTGCATTGGCCAAGCACAGGCATGCCTCCACTGCTGAGCTTAGAGATGTACAGCTTCATTTAGGTAAGCAGAACTACTTCTTGTTTTGTAAAAATGAACCCTGAATTAGGAATGTTACTAAGTATGCCAAATCGCTTGCAACTTTGTGTCAGTAAAGCCTGTTTGTATACAAATACACTAGGTTTTGTTGCAATGAAAAATACCTAAACCTTATCACAACGTGCCGCGCAGGCCGTTCTGCGCTTTGTACCAATATGCCTGCCGTTATTTCAAACTTCCATACTAATATTTTAATTCGAAAGTAATTTCGTCAGTCTGCTATGCTTTCACGGCCTAACCACTGATCCGATCATCCTGAAATTTCGCACAGAGATTAGTAGGATACCAAGAACGGACAAAGGCTACTTTTTGTCAACACTCGAGGGTGTGAAGTATCTAAAGTAGACAGCCAGGTGCACCACAGGAATCCACCTAAAGTATTGGAGATACAGATAAGGCACCAAAGCAAAAGTTGTTCAGCTTGATGGGTAGCTTCTGCTGGCTTATAACCTTCGACGGTATGGAGTACCTGATGTAGACCACCAGGTGCACCACCAGAAGCCCAACGAAACTTATTAAAATTATTGGTGTGTAACATTGTTTTATTTTTCAGAACGTCAATTTGGTATGTGGATACCTGGCTTTGGTAATGATGAAGTGCGGCCATACAAGAGAGCAGCTGTCACAGAAGCACACAAGCAGCGCATGGCCCTCATAAGAAAGACAGTCAAAAAGTATTAAGATTGCTTACTAGACATAATTTTTTGTAATACTTTATTATAAATAAATAATAATTATACTAAGGGTAGGAATATCCAAAGTAGAAGAATTTGTTTAAGCTATGCTATTTAACCTCAAGTAGGTGTGTATCTTTCGTATGTTTCTTAGGCTTCTGCTGTATTATACAGGGTTACTGGCATTGCATTAATAAGTCAGATTTTTGTCAAGGAGTGAACCAGCACATGAAACTGAGCAACTTTTTCTTCCCAATTTTTATTTATTTACAGAAGTAAAATTAAATTATCGATTTTAACAGTGTGTTCCTGTTGTCCCCGGAATCCATGCCCCCTTTAAAAGTCGGGTAACATTTGGCATGGTGGGCAAGGTGTGACAAGGCTGGGCAGGTAGAGGATGTGGGGTAAGTTGTGGCGGAGTTTGGCAATGTCTTTTCATGCTACACCTTGGTCCATCCTGCCAAACCTTGCCCGACTTTTAATGAGGACACGGATACTGGGATCAACGGGAACACACAATTATAACTAGTTTTTAAAATTAAAAAAGGAAACATGGGAGAGATTTTATGGAAGATGGGAAGTCATATTAGGTACCCCTAACCACAGAGAAAAAAATGCATTTGCGTCGTGTCTGCGCGCGCATGTCATCTCTGGTCTGTGCCCCTAACCTTGTATGATAAAGCCATGATTGGGAAAACCAGTTGGAGGCTGGTCCATAAATGCAAATATATTGCAGTGAAACTCCACTAATAAACTTGTGACTTTGACTTGAACGAAACCTCCTAGATGCTGATCCCATCAATTTTCTTATAACTAGAAAATAAACTGCCGATTAATACACAATTTCTTTATTTCATTTAAAAACAATTACAGGAACACTGAAATCACAAAGTGTAATAAAATAAATAAAATAGGTACAAGTGCGTGAGTGATGGATGATTATAAAATATTTCAGTTAAAAATTAACCTAAACTACCTAAGGCTTCTGATTGTAGATATCGATTAAAGTTTTATTTTTCAAGATTTCATACGTTTATTTCCAAGTAGATTCACAATGAAGGCTTTTCGAAATTTTCTATATTTAATTCTCATTTCGTTTAATTTTTACTCAATATCTACGACAAATAATATGAAAAATCAAAGACTGTTTTGTTGTTCTATTCTATACAGTAATTTCAAGATACAATAAGTTTGTATTGTTTCGTTCTAAAAATCAACTTTTTAGTTGATTTTTAGAACGAAACAATACATTTTATACCTGTTTAGGTAACCATAAACCGTTTAGTTGATTTGAAACAGGTGAGAGAGGTGATACTAAATAGGGTTGATGAGGTAGCTGTTTTGTGGAAAAGGAAGTAACAAGCTCAACAAGTTGAAGGATGCGGTTTTTTCATGTGGAAAGAATGCTGATGAAGAAGAAGAGGAAGCGGTCGAAAGAGACAGGAAACGAAAAAAGGCATAAAATTATTCCTGATGTTTTATACCTCACGCATTCTGTGTCAGACGGTAGCCCTGACTCCAGAGTTCCCGTTTCTTCTATTCCCACGGTTTACCATAAACTATGAGGATAGGCTATTTCGTAATCTTTAAAGATACATCAACACTAATACTTATTTAGGTAAGTATACGGCCGAATTACGCTCAGCGTCGTCATAAAGAACATTCCTAAAACTTCCAATGAATAATAAATAATACCAACAAAAAAGGACAAATATAAAATAGCAGACAATTTTAGCAGAGGCTAATAAGTATTTGCCACCATAAATAAAAATTGGAATGTTATATAATTATAATAAGTAGTCTAGTTAAGGTAGGCTCTTAAAGTTTCAAATCAATTGCATTATTGTTCAAAAATACAAGCTAATAAATGAAGGGTATAAAAGCAAAGGCGAATTAGTCCACTCATTAACTTTTTTGAGTTAGGTATGGAAATGTACTAAGATTAGTCTAAGGAAACCATTTTCAATGAGTTTTAGAAGTTAAAACTTTTACTTTTCCTGAAAATCGTGATTCGGTGAACCCGGTCCACGACTGTTTAGATACAAAACCAAATTAGTCCATATCAGCCAATCACAGCCCTGCGTTTTGGTAATACCCTAATGTCAGTTATGTCTAATTGCCGACTTGTAAGTTCCAAAAGTGAACAAGTCCAGGTAATTTCGTAGCAAAAGCGAATTAGTCCATCGGTTAGAAGCAAACTCACCCAAGTCCATATTACAAAATTAAATGAAATACACATTGAAACATTCTTTTGCTTGATTAGATATAAATTGGCTATTATAGGCAAGCTGGCTAGTATTTTTTCTGGAATAAACACAGCTCCGAGAGAATGCTATTAAACTTTTGCCGTTTCCCAAGATTTCAACTTCTGCTTATTGGACTTATTCGCTTTTGCTTTTATACCCCTCAAATATCCTTTGCTAGTAGTGCTCAGTGAAACGATGGTAGAAAATGAGTACGGCATGGTACGTGTACACTACGTGGCACCACAAGCCCTGAGTGCTGCTATAAAAAATAAGACCATACAAATTAATTTTGGGAGTTACGAATTAGAGCTTTTCTTTTCCGCACCGGGTGGTGGTAATATTTACCTAGACTGTATTTCTCTTTTTTTAATTCTTGCAGTTGTAACATAAAGCACTATGTATCACTCGGAAGAAACTCCGATTGCAAACTCGTGTGTATTTATTTACCCTTGTTACCCTTATTTACTCTTTTCTTACCGTGTGTCCAATGTACTATTATTCAAATCCTTTCTTTATTGACCCAAAAAACGTCTGTGCAAAATATCCTAGGTCACTGGTTTTGATGAGCTGATATGCAAGTATTAAAAAATGATCTAGCTTCGAGCGTAGCGAGACCTATCATTCATCTAAGACAAGTTGTATACAACGATATAGTTTGTTCATAAACTATTTTTTTTAGTATGTAGCACAACCATGCCCCGGCTCCGAACAGCTAAAGAACAAATAATATTTAAATATTATACATAGCTACTATGCGGTATGTCTATAAATAAGTGACAATCAAAATTATTTATTATGAATTTGTCGATACCGTACATACTAAAAATACTGAATTGATTATTTGGTAACAAACACCAAAATAACACACTAACACACCAAAAAATTGCATATCTAGATTATCTAGGTACGTTACATCACTACGTGGTAAGTACTAAGTACATTACCCGCCCAAGCCAAACTAGACGAATGTTGTTTTTCGCGTTCTGGCTATTTAAGAGGGACACGGTCGCCTGAGGCGGTGTTTACAGAGTGACCCCATTCACACGCTTAACTAATCGGCCTGGAGGGCTAACTGATTCTCTATTCTAGTAGAGATTTTCTATCCGCAAGATTACAAACTAAACATTTGATAAAGTCATGGCTTTGCCACGCATCTTCAGAGTTCATATTACGATCCTCTAGTGCTACTATAACTTAAGCAGCTACTGCAGTAGTGCAGAACATTTTAAAAGCAACTTACCTAGGTAGCCAACCCGTAATACATGATGTGATTTCAACCATTGAAGTTAAAATATTTCTTTTTTTTTCGTATTGATAAGAATAGTTTAGTAGTGAGTATAAAGTCTAGCTTAACAATAACAAGTACATATAAATTATTTGTAAAATTTGAATAAATTAATAGCTAAGTCCTACTGTACGTAAGTTTCGCTATGTTGTGTTGCAAGGGAGGGTCTACGGGTACCAACGCGAGTACAAAATGCTGAGAAGTGGAAAGTGAACTTAGGCGCGGGAGTGCGAGGCGCGGGAGTGCGAGGCAGCAGGAGGCGGAGTGCTCAGCATTTAAAACTCGTCTCTGGATACGAAGCGAGCTCCAGACGTGCAGTGAAGGTTTACACCGCGCAGGCCGTGTGCGGCTTCCCATCAGGTATGTATAGGTGGTCTGACGGATCTACCTTCTGCCAGTGCAGCAGTTTAGACTTGATCGCCACCGGTTGCTGAAAAGCAAAAAAGAAACAAAACAATCATTAGTAGCTCATGATCTAAATGTTTTACCTAACCTTTACGGGGCAGAAGAACACATGATATGTTATTTAAGTTCCCTGGTTCTTTGTATATTCTGTGCCAAAGTACAAATATCTTACAATAAACAGAATGAAAAAAATGTCGAAGCCACAGCACCTCAAAATGCAGTAATACATGTACGTGATTAAATCATCAATAGATAAGATATAATACGATTATTTACAGACAAGAAAGAAACGCGCACAGTAAGAAGGAAGACCTATAAGAATCCATACGACGACGCACAATAAATTGTTGTTTAGATGACGAATCAAAGCTGGGTACTATCGCCAGCACATCATCCTCTACTTATTTATGGACAAAGATTTATCATACAATGCTGAAAATCAGTATTTTATTGATCCCTCTAATGGTAGGTTGCTCTTTGCTGGCGATAGTACCTACCTATAGAGAACCGGTGATACGTATTAGCCATTTGTGCGCTAATCGAGCAACTTGATGGATGATAATTAAAGTCGACAGTCGTTAACACATAATAATGATGATGAGGTACACAAATAGTTGGTAAAAAATACATAATAGTAGGTACATAATTATAGTACGACAAAAGCGTTCTATGTCATGGATGGCAACCATCCAATCTTGTTAGCGTTATACGATGCAAAAGCAATATGAACCATATACCTAATTATTATGTGTATGAAATGTCATAATCCAATGGGATTATCCACTCTCGGTATAAATAAGTCGTTCAGTCATGGTGGGTGAGTAAACAATAGGCTAGTAGTAATAGCTATTAGGCATACAGGTTTTTAAGAAAAGTGTGTTCCTTTCAAATGGTAAACAAGCCTTGAATCGAACCACCCATCTTTCGGCTACATAAGAAAGGTAGTTTTCTTCCATTTGCTCGAAAATAGCGACATTATTTCATAACACAATAAATAAAATGAATCATTTAAGTCGTCAGGTTTGGAGAGGCACGCAAACACGACAATAATGAAATATCGTACTACTTTTCGGTTCTGAATTCTAGCCCTAAAAAAACAGGTTCTTAACCTTCACACTTCGTGAAATTTGGTTTTCTATGGAACTTATACAATATGTTTGAAGTTTAAAGGCTGAATGTGATTCCGCGTATTTTGTTTTTCATTCAATTGAACGTTGCTAACTCCAACGCATGCTGCTTGCGTATTTATTTAGCTGATTTGTGATGTTTCCTCGCAAATGGAAGAAAAGCATTATAAGTACAAGTCTCAACTAAATTGCCAATTTTTGATCTCGTTCACTTAAGAAAGCCTCGACTTCGTCTCGTCCTTCCAATATTGTTCCACCGGAGATTGGTCTGCTTATTGGCTACTGCCATAATTTACTATTGTTCGAATATTATCCTGCGAAAATTTGCATATTACTTCGATCCTCGATTCAATGCAGGAAGAATGATATAACGAGATCTTAGAACGAGATAAAATAGAGGCTCCATTCCTGACAGGTCAAATGAGCTCCTTTTTAACAATCTAAAACAGTATAGTGGTATTTTGTATGAAAAACTGAAATAATGACGTAAGCAATTAATGCATACAGTAGGTAATTGCGTTATAGTTTTGCTATTGTTTGTATTCAAACAATGAAACTCATGGGAATGGCCTATGATGCGGTAACTTAAAATGGAATACCTATTGATTATAAGTGCCTATCTATCCAATGCATTTGCATAGGTAATCAACAACCGAGGTCAGGTCAGCGTGGTGCTATACACTGTAAATGTATATATACGTATAATCTAAACATATTTTATTGTGGTGTACAACTATTTAGTACGCAATATTATATTATAATACCTCATTTTTAAAGCGTCGGTGGCCAAGTAGGATACTGGTCTTACAATCGTGAGACCCGAGTTCGATCACCGCCATGTACCAATGTGTTTTGACTTACGCAAAACATGTAACCCACATCAAATAAAATTTGAAATCAGATGATATTTGAGTGTGACTTAACCTAGGATTCGGGACAGGTTAGCTTACGAGTTGCAGAGGTCAGATGGCAGTCGCTCTATGTAAAATCTTGGTTCCACGTCAAATCCCCTAGTTAAGGTAGCCAACCCCGACAGTGAACGGGATAAGGCAAGGAGAATGATGAAAAGCTACTTGTAAATTAGGTACTGCTAACTCGTTGATGACTTGTGTGTAAGTGTGTGTGTGTGTGTGTGTGTTTTTATAAGCCTGTAGGACTTAATTGCATGAAAGAATTATTATTTCAATTTTGAAATGCTCCATATTTAAGGGAATTCTTATCCACTACCTATTTAAAACTTGGCAATTAAATTAAAAACAAAGCTATCTGTCGACTACGGAAATCATTGGCTGGCATGACTGCCAAGCGAAAGCACACATCAAAGCCATGCCAATACTTTGATATTGTTGCGCTCGCTGCTCTAATGAAAATGTTAGTCATTTCGCTTGTTTCGTTTCAATCATCATCTTTTGAATCATCCTGAAAGATATTATTCACTTCTAGACGTTATAGTTATACAATACCGCAATCCAAAAGATGTTTTAAGTAACACTTACGATTATTTAACCTACCTATTTCGTAATGGATAATCATTAACCGTCCATTAAAAAATCTTACCGTTTATCTATGTACTCCCCTCTAAATTACTACTCTAAAACACTGATAATTATTTTGCTACAATCTAACTATTTGGGCATCAAAATTGGTTCCGCCAAACAGGTTCATAATTTACACCACGATATACTACTTTTTTATTTTACGACGCAGAAAATATTCTTATATTAGACAACGAATCTTATTCTTGTCCAAAAAATACTGATGTTGCACATTTTATTTTAAATTGTAACATATAATATCTAACACGTTTCCTAGACCCGTACCGATATTTAAAAGTGTTTTGTACAGAGTATATGTTACTCGAATATTTGTTAGCTGGAACTAGTAATGCCCTTCGTACAACAACACTTCTGAAAAACACTCGCGCGCGCTGCTCTCTCGCATCCGCGCAACGGCGCCCGGCGCGACACGCCTGTTTAATGAGATAAGAAATATTACTACAGAAAGATATTCTGCATAACATTCACACTTTGCATTCTGTCACATCTGCGGAGGTGTTCAATATAGCATTAACAGCTCTTTTAAACAAATATGCAAGTCAAAGAGCTTTTACTACTTACTTCAAAGAAGAATGGGTAACACAAAACCCGAATTGGTACCTAGGCGCTTCGAAAGGATCTCTATCTACAAATAATGCACTCTAGGCTTTCAATAAGAGCATAAAAGATAGCCACACCCTTAGAGAACGAATTCCCCTTTCCTGATTTCGTGCAGTTGCCTTGCCTACATAGTGACTGGATAAATGGTGAGTGTAACTGCTCCCAGTTCAAAAAAAAATTACAAATGTAAACACGTAATTGGACTTGCAATCAGGCTGAAATACGTTGCACCACCAGTGGAAGCGAAAAACATACTCATCGGCAAAAAAAGAAAACGGGGGCGTCCTTCTAAAGCAAAACGCGCTTTAATAGTGCAATAATCAAAATTAAAACCTAAAGTGATTATGTGTAATGACAAATTGATCATAGTTATAGCAAAGACTTTTTTAATCATACGATTTATTTTGTTTAAAATTGATAAGTACAAAAACGTTTAATTAGATATGCATTACATTTTATTATGTAATAATTTGTAATAAATAAAACTAAATTGGGGTTCAATTGATGTTTGATATAAACATATTTTGCAGTACATTATTATATGTAAAAGTACAATAAAAAATGATACTTTATTAATTATGTGCACTATTAGTTTTACAAATTTGCAACAATCAATGTAAAGGAGTTCATTAAAATATATTTATGTGAGCATATTTTTGTGCACATTCAGTATTTTTGATGAAACAAAGGCAAAAATTTATGGAAAAAATTATAATCAATTGAGGAACAGTCAAATACCATCCTTTCGTAATCCACATACATATATCACGCCCTTACCCCGTGCGGGTATACAGAGCAATAATGGCCGTAAAAATACAGTTGCTATCGCCACGTCTGACAAATATTGAGGAAGGCCGCGGATGATAACTGTATCACTATAGTAACAGGTTGTCAGCCTGTTGCCTAAAACCCTGAAGTACTTTACTTAGTCCGTAATCAGAATCGACAAAAAAGCATTTTTCATATTTGGACCTAGGTTTCTTGGGGAAAGTTGTTCAGTTTCATGGGCTGATTGGTAAATCTAAGCTAAGTGGTGACTTAAAATATTTGCAGGTAATATTTTTACAACTTATATATGCAGCACAATTAGAGCTCAACCGCACAAGCAAAAGTTGCGGAGCGCAATCTTGGATGGCATACAAAAGCCTGCACCGTATTTCGGAGAAATATGGGCACTGCGTTCTATTACTGCGATCTGCGTGCGCTATTTCGTTCGTTAACTTTGTTTGTAAATAAACCAATCGATTCTGCGTATTCCTCATTTTATTGGGTCATATCAATTTGAGCTCGTATTTGACAAATGAGTAAACTATCCATCGGCGTCAATTTTGACATGCATTCCATACCTACGAGTAATACGCTCAAAACGATTCATACGATAAGTTTTCTTCTTCTTCGCAGAAGATAATCGAATAAAAGATCGCAGACACTACGTGTAGGTACGTATATGATTGCTTTTCCCTATATTGTCATTTTCGCTACCATGAGTTAGTATTTTGGATGCAATCGGTGCATTTATATGCTAGCTGTTGATCCACTATTAATAGAACATCCGATATAATAGTACCAGGCTATCAGCTGAACATACAACTTGCACGATCAGCACGATACGCAGCCCCAGGACGTGAGATTAGCGTTACTGTGTTACGAAATACGAGTCTACCATGACATGGCGCAACGTTATTAGCGACTATATTCCATTATTTGTGCGCAATATTGCGCAGTAATATCGATGTTTGGAAAACGACCCGTAAATTCTGAATTCTAACCGCTGTTTGCATTCTATTGCTAGATAGATTAAACTAACAGCTAACTTAAGCCAAAACATCTAGCCACTCGCTTCTTAAGTAAAACGAGAACCTATTGTTAGTATCTATCTACATAATATAGTTACAACTGTACGTACGTACTGTGTACTGTACGGTTGTAAATAAAAACTACAGTATTTTCATTTTACGATCGTTAACGCTCTGCCTACCGCGCAAAGGATAAAGGCGAGATATATATATGTATTTATGTATATTCATTTGCAACGACAAGAAAATCATCACAAATATGCATTACCTTAGCGATGAGTTTGCCGTCGTCTCCGATGAGGAACTCCTCAAGGCCAAAGACGAGGGGAGAGGCATTTCCCAAGTGGAAGATCCTGGACGAGGTGCCGCGCGTCACCCTGAACTCGATCGTCTTCGCCATCAGCACATTTGTGATCATATAGACTGACTTCTTGCCTTTCAAATCTGCAAGAAACATTTATTTAACAAACAGGAACCAAAGCATCAAAAGAAAAAAATGTTAAGTGTTCCGGACTTTAGATAAGAAGCAAGCAATCACTGAAAAAATGGATAAGTGGATGGATAAGGATCTATCAATAATTAAAGTGGTTGATAAAGGAAGTACTTAATGATAACAGGGAATCCTAGAAGAGTGAGGGGGCTATGTTGGTGACGGATGTTCTACCTACTATTTATTACTGAGCCTTAAACTTTAAAGGCTAGTACAGAAGGTCGGCGTGGAGACATTCGGGATGGTGAGATTCTATGCTAAGAGACGAATTCTACCACACTACCTATACACTGCCGACAGTGCCAGATTTAGCATAAATATTGATTAAGATTAGATAATTTATGTCAAAATAAAATAGTGCTTTAAATAGTAAAATAGATATAAAAGTAACGTAGTGCATGTATTTATCAACTATACCTAAACTAAGTTAAAACAAAAAATATTTACTATCTCAGGCAATATGTAAATGACGAAAATCAGTATGACGATGCGGTTCCTACAGCAGAGTAAAAGAAGCCGTTCTCCTCTCCAATGCAGGGGTATATTTTTCTGCCCATTTCAATATGATTACAACTAGAACAACAACATATACAACTTCATGTACTTAGGTTTTTTCTTACCTTTGTTATTTTGGACATCCAAATAGATATTGTTCACCAAGTCCTTGTCTTTAGGCACACAGGTGCGCCAGAAGTTGATCATGATCACTCTTACTTTATTCTTGATGGATTCATCTTGCAATGTGATCTAAAACAAATGTGAAAGTTAGTATCGCTAAAACCATGTCTCATGAGGTCTTGCATCACAGCATTATTTTTTATATACTCATACAAGACAGCAGTAGTTTGTTTTGGAAATATTCATTCAGTTACTCAAAATTTGCATTCATAGTGCATACGCATCTCTTACAAATATGACAATGGAAACTATTAACATAGTCCAATAATGGTCTGATATGATTGATGACAGTTAATACCTAATCACACTTATGTTCCTACTTATGTGATATGATACATAATGTTAAAATAGTGACGAATCAGGAGTTATTTGAAATGCATGATCATCCAAATTCACAACATCAATGGGAAGACTATGCCTATGTGTTTTTACACATATTACACCTACTGAAACTAACTTCCCTGGAAGACCGAAGGGAACTGGTGACTTGATTAAGATGTTCAAATTTCTGAATGGTCACTACAATCTGGACAACTTTGTACTAATATTCAAATACGACAAAAACACCCGACTGCGAGGACTTCATCTCAAATTAAAGGCGCAAAGATCTCACAACAACCCACACAAACACATTCTGAGTAACTGAGTGGTAAAAACGTGGAATGACCTGCGTGAAAGTGTACTTTCTGCAACTAGCATAAATGCATTCAAATACAGACTGGATAAACATCAGAAACAGTGTCATAGCAAATCAAAATACCAAACTTAACTAACTAAAGTGGACTATTATTATTTATTAATTTCAGTTCTTAAATCTATATTTTATACAATACTCAGTGCCATAAGAAAGGTTGCCATTGAACTAGTTCTATATAGTGATAAACTTGAACAGTGAATAGAATACAGGCATTATCAGTTGTTTCAACTGCCTGCCCATTCAAATAAATAATAATAATAATAAATGTTTGTATGATCAAGATTTAAAAAATAAGCAATATGAGTACAGGAGAAAGGAAAAACATTCTTCATATGAAACCAGTTACATAGCATTGGCTTTGTAGGCAGCCCATGGAAAACCAAACACATACATATAAAAAATATGTTATTCATTTTGGCCTACAGCATTGGTTACTTTTCACCACTACACCCAATTTTGCAACTTACATGACAGTAGTACCTTCAGAGGTCTAATAAATATTATACATAAATATTGCACAGTAAGTATACAAATAATTTATTGCCAAATAAAAAATATAGGGCTTCTATTCGGGGAAACTAAATAAACTGAACAGCACAAGTTTTATGTATCGCCAGGATAAGGGACAAGTGAAGGTCACGAGGACTATTACGAAAACCTTATGAAATCGAACAAAATACCAAGGAGACATTGGCATTGCGAAACCTGTAGACTTGGTAACTACTAATCAGGAAACCACGCGAGAACTTACCTTAACGCTTTCATGCGGAAACTTGAATTCGCTGTCGAGGAAATTGCCTTCCTCCAGCCATTTCACGTATTCAGAGTTGGACTTGGCCTTATTGATGTTCTTCGACAGTTCCCCCAAAGGCGTAAACATTTTACCATTCGTTTCCTTTTCGTTCTGGACGAATAGAGACGTAACATTGTACATGTCGGCTTCTGTAATATGAGGGATGCAGACCAATTGGCTGCTGCCGATCTCAATTTCTATTTCATCTCTGATGAAAGGCCACGCGTCTTCTAGTTTGAGAGACTTTAAGTCGGCCAAACTAACGTCCTTCCGAATCTCGTGCGAATACAGAGATTTAACAACAACTTTTAGCTTCTTCGGCATTGTTTGAAGTAATTTTTAAACACTCGAAGAAAAAAAATCGCGTACGCTCTTTACAGATGATCACGAACAGACTGACTGAATGTTGCCAGATTGCTCCACTGACTTTGGACGATAGATATTTCATGAGGATTTGACACTTCAAAAGGCACGGTATTGCACTGCCCGGTGAGCGGCGTGGCCTGCCTTTTCATGCTAAAATTTTATTGAAAATAGGAAAATAAATAAAAATCCCAATTGCTTCTATTATTATTATATTATTACTTGAACAAGAATCGAAGAAACATAGGTCCCTCCGTTGCAGTTCAGGTTGCAACGTGCTATTAATTACGCATTATAGCTGCACAAACGTTTTGGCCGTGCCGCGCAGCGCAGTGGAGTGCAGTTATAGAGCGGTTTATTTCATAGGTACAAATCAGTACAAAGAATCAATTCGGTGCTGCGCCGCGACGCGCAGTGCAGCAGAAGGGTCTCCGCGGTGAGGGGAAAACGTAGCGTAATTGTATAATTAAGGTGAACGCAAACTTATCCGCACCGAACGAACCGAAGTTTTTAATTCTTTATATGAAATCCTATGAAACCCGGCACATTTCTCGGAATTGACCGATTCGGTTCGAACAAAATGTACGAGGAGGTTTCATAAAAATTCGATTCGTTCGATGCGTATTTGTGTGACCTTAAGAGACGTCATCAGTCATCGTCATCACATAACAGAATGGATCTATTAGGCGAATTTCAAAAAGCGATTCAAATTTCGCGCTTTGCCGGGGACTACTTTATAAAGTGCGCGACCGTACGGGTTCGTACCACCAGTTCCAGTTCTTTCATTCAATTATTAAGAATACCAGTTTAAATTGATACCTTGGGGCGGTAGACTTGATGTGCTGTGATAGTCAAAATACGACGTGGGTGAAGCGATCGTGAATTGTCTTCTTTGATCAGTGTCAATATTTACTCCACCTGTTTGACACTGACCTCTATAATTTATAGAAGTCAGTGAGTCTAGTCAACATGTCTAGCCTATTTTAGTTTAGTCGTCTGAAAAGGGATGGTGAATCTTCGGTTAATGCAAACGGACGAAAATGGGATAGTCCATTACCAAAAAGGACGAAGTCCACACGTTTTCGGGCGGTGGTGTGTGTGGCAACACCGACACGCCACAATGCACAGTAAGAATGTCCAACATTATATTATATTAGTACACTTTTCACAACGTTTCTCAAAATATAATGGAAATGTCGCAGGCAATATGTAAGAATCCGCTGCTTACATAAAGCCTAGTCACTATACAAACAAAAATTAGTAATTTTTATTTTATTCAATAGAACGTAAAAAACGTGTTCGGGGTGGTTGCTACGGCCCAACCCGCCCACCAAGTGCTAGCCATTCTGTACGATTTCGTTCGGTACTTCATTGGTCACGAAAAAAATGCTGGCTCCCAGTCTATAAGGCTGGCCGCAGACATCAGTGCCTCGTTTTTCGAAACTACAGGCTACAATTCTACAGGTGAAATTCGATGTACATTGCGTAGTGGATCAAAAATCATGGCTTTATAATGTCCCACCGGCTACGCAATGTACATCGAATTTCACCTGTAGAATTGTAGCCTGTAGTTTCGTTGCATAGGCCAGAGGCCACAGGTTTTCCGATTCGGTTTTTTCAGATTCGGTTTCCTGAATGCTATTTTTTCATACAAAATGAAAATAACCTAACGTCCGGTTCTGAAAAAACCGTGCATTCGGGGTATTAAAAGAAGTAGGTAGCGGAAGCGGATTTTCGAATGAAGCGAAAACGGGCGTTTAATAAAATAGAGTGGCTGACTTTCACATTCGAAATCAAATCTGTAATTCAAATAAATATATTCTCTTGTATCTAGCGTCGTACGATGCTACCACTTCACATTCACTAAAAGGCAAGATCAAGAGAGGACAATATACAGGGCGTAAGGGACGATGTAACGAAAACTTTGCAGGCGTAATCAGACTGAAACAGAATTCTTTTTTCTATGGGAGCTATGTTGGGAAATAAAAACATTTTTTCGTCATTTCGTGTTCCCATACAAAGTCCCATATACAGCTGATCGGAAATTTTGTATAGAAGGTCGAAAAAAAATATTCGTTTCCCAACATAGCCCCCATAAGTTGTTCAGTTTTATGGTCTGAGCACGCACGTAAAGTAGACTTAATTACATGACAGAAACTGAATCCTGGATGTTTCAATTACTTATTACCCTTTTCGTTACAAAAATCAACCAATTTATCATAAAATATTTTATTCTGAAACGCAAGCAAAGTGGGCGACAACAAAAAAAAGGGAGAACTTGCTATTTATTAATATTTTATTATTATGCATAAGCAATGAAACAAAGAACTAAATACAGGATGTTTCCTCGAGGAGTGTGAATATTTTCAAGTGTTCTAGAGGTAAATATGAAATATTTTCTGAAGAAACATTAGTAGTACCTAAAATTGGACCTCCCTTACAAAAAACAAATCACTTTGTATGGGATGCACGATTTTGTTTCTCGTTACAAAGTTAAAAAAAAAAAATGTTCTATTTTATGTCTAGAAAATGTCTCGAAAATAACACTCCTCTACCAAACAGCCTACACAAAGTTACAGTTTAGATTCAGTAAGTAATTACCCATTTAATACAATGTCAAGATGTTAAAGAAAGTTAAACTATACTTCTTATCCCAGAAATTGAGACACTTTCGTTTTTATGATTTGATGGAACACTAAATCTATACAAATATATTTCATATTCGGGACATTTTCATTAACATTTTTAAACCTCATTTTACACACTTGTTAATATAAACAAACTGCCAAGGTGTCCTGGATTTTTTGATGAGAAGTCTAGTTGAATTAGCAATTATTTTGTGACTTACTGTATAATAAAGGTGTCAGCACATGTGATAAGATAAAATAGTTTATGTGAGTATCATCAGCATAAATCATAATACTAGGTTCTGACCCGCCGGGGTAATGAATGGTGATCCTTTCAATTGCTACTGTCCTGTTTTATAAAAGTGTATTTTCTTACAAAATCTAATACATAATTAATTTCTATTTATAATATAAATAATCTATAGCTGTAACCACAATTTACAGGAATCAATAACTAGGCAATAGGCATAAAAGAGCAGACAATACATCTTACATTCTTGGTACCAGGTATACCAGTTAAGATGTGTCCAAAGCTGGACAAATTCCGCAGGCTAATTAATTTTATAATTTATTTTTGTCAAATCTTCTACTTCTATGTTTTACAGCTTCCAATATAACATTTTTTTGAATTGACAAGTCTTTTAGTATGGGTTTGAGAGCTGCCAAATATTATGGTATATTTAGCAGTGGTACTTTAGTTTGAATAAGGCCTTACCTTTAAACTGATTCTTTATAATTATTAATTGGCAAGCAGGCACAGGCTTTAGCTGGCTTGCCCATTTTTTAAATTGATATAAGTATGTATAATAGTTTGTGATATGTTCAAAATATCACTTCTTATGTACATTAGGTGTAGTGGACTGGAATACTGATGATGCTGACATGAGATTCTCTATGTACTGCCCAAGCACCTGATTCTCGGAGCGCAGTTTCAGGTTCTCTTCTTTGACAGAGTCAACTCTTTGTGACAAATCTGCAAATAATAAAGAACAAATTCAGAAGTTTTAAGAACCAACGCAACACACGGGTTAATCAAAAATAAATCTGATGATCCATGGAGTGGTACATTTTGGTTCACATCAGATCTGGCAGTACTCATTCTTTTTATATTTTGTAAGTGATGAGGTGGTAATGAAACAACAAACATAATTTTTCCACCTCAAAATCCCTCAGGAACATAGTAAAATTCATAAAAAACCATTGAATATTCAATTTATTTATTTTTTTCCAATTTTTATATTTTGCCATTTTCTACCACCAAGACTTGTCTCATGGTAGAAGACACTTAGAATTCTAGACTAAATTTTCAACAAAATGAGAATAGTTAGGTCTCAATAAACTAATTAGTTTCAAAGATACAGCTGTTGCAAAATTTCCAATTGATATGAGTGTGAGCTGTGATCATAGTATTTTGATAATACAATGTAACACCACAATATATCTACCATCTAACGTGTTTTGTAGCTCCAATACTTGTGATATAAGGCGAGCTTTCTCTTCTTGTTCATCGATTCCTGCATCTGGCTCGAAGCTAGCAGGCCCGTTTAGACCCGGGCTTGACGACCCGCCAGTGTACGAACTGGGCAGAGAATCCATAGAACGACCATGGTCCATATGATTGTTTTCCACATTATCAGATATAATCACTTGAGGATCGTCATCAGCCAAGGGAATATTGTCATCATTGCACTTCTGAATAATCGAAGACATCGTTGTGTATATCAACCTTGTCTTATACTAAAAAGTGTAAGTAGGTTGCAGGTTTCTGTTCCAATTTGAGGGCGTTTTTATTAGAAATTCTGCAGTAATAGTAGTATTACACGTATTTCTGAATACTGCTCACAAACTATATAGGGAGACTAACGTACTGGTACACTTTAGTACTATTATTATATTATATTCTGGTATGGTACTGCTGAAAATCGACAAGCAAGCACCATAACATTTTATGTAGACAAGCTGTCAAAACTCAAATCATAGTTTTTTTTGTCCATTGGACAGGCAAAGGTCTTAAAACCATACAGCCTAGTCATACATTTTATGTAGACAAGCTGTCAAAACTCAAACCATAGATTACTAGGAGTACGTTCATGAATGTTCTCGATTTGGGAAATCTTCTCAATTGACAACTCTCAGCTCTTAATCCCCTTTTGAGCACTGAGAAGACTATGGAATGGAGGTCAGTGCCTTTCGAGAGTTTAAAAAGTAGAAAATTTCGTTCTACTTATTAAATGGTAGCAGCCTGGGAAGCCAACTAACGGGCAGCTCCACACGATAGAATGATGCGTTTCAACGATTAGTTTCTATGATGTTATGTTGGCACCACTGTCTATCAACACCGTCAAAAGTTTGATTGGTGTTCGGAGGTTATATTACGACTTATTTACAATTTTTAGTGAAAAAATACAATTAGTGTCAAAAACATTAAGAAGCGGCAAAGGATTTTTTTAAAAGTGATGTAAATAGCCGCGAAAATCTCAAAACATATAAATAAACTATTCTATTGATTTAGGTAGTAATATTATAAATGTAGAAGTGTTAGGACTTTCTAATGAAAACAACCAGTGCCTAGTTTTTCGAAACTGCAGGCTACAATTCTACAGGTTAAATTCGATGTACATTGCGTAGCGGGTCAAAAATCCGGCAGGCGATCACAGACAAGCTTGCTTTACTTTTTAAACAACAACACAACATACTAAACAGTGTTACCAGATAATTCTATTGAATTTCCAACTAAAAGTGTGTCTCTTTGTTTGCCCGTCCTTCCAGTTACAACAGCGTCATGATACGGATATTCATGAAGAGTGTATTTTAGGTATGTGGTTAGATAAAGGGCAAGAGATTGACATAGACTGCTTTTTACCGCGGTGATAAGTCACATTTCTACGGAAACATAAAAACAGCCGCGGAATAAACAAAGAATAAAATAAGAATATACAGCAACACTCATTTTCAAAACTGCCAACATGACGCCATAGAAACTACTAAATTTAATAATTAAATCCACCCACTGTAATGTAATGTAATTTGATCTGTGGTTCAAGAAAGTTTAGTGATCTAATTTATATTCTATTACATTTATTGCTGTAAAATACGCGATTCCTACACAACGATGGCCATTGCTTTGAGAAAGACAACCGTAAATATAATAGGAACAGCCAAATGGTTCCTACGAAGAGGTTAGAAACCGCACTTGGTTTACCGATCAAGATGTTCATTATTTTGGGTCTTTGGTTTGTTCTCTTACAGTCTTTTTACATTTTCAGAAGGTCGAGTATTATCCACTTTGCCCGAGAAAGCCGAAAAGCTAGCAGCTGATTCAGCTGTGGAGTCTGTTGATAAAAAGCAGCCTTCAGGTCAGAGACCCAGCAACCCAGCCCTTGAATTTAGACACATTTATCCAGAGTTCCTTCCCGACCCCAACCCAAAGTGGAGGAACAGTCTGCGGGAGAAACTAGAAAGAGCAGACATGCTAAAGAGGAGGACTCAGATTGATATTCCAGAATTCTATGTTGGTTAGTATGTTTTTGATTGATTGTTTTTGCTTTATGTGATGGTGCTTACCAGAGAGGTGATTACTAACACACTAAGAACTTAAAACATCTAAATATATAAAATGCAAAGGTCTTCTTCTTCATATCGTGTGGGACACCGAGTCGTCCAAGGTGACTGACTGATTTATCAACACATAGCCTAAACTACTGAACCAATCTAAATCAATAAAATCTATAATTTGGCATGCAGGTAGCTAAGCATCCACTAAATTCAGCCTTTTAGGGGGTAAAAAAAGGTAAATTTTGTATGAAACTTTATTCCTCTTATATATTTACATCAAACTTTGCATTAAGGAAGAACTTTTACATGGGTCATTTTAAATTTATTATAAGTACGCGTGCACAGCCGCGGGTTATAGTTTTTGATATGCTTCCACAGTCGATCATGGCTATATATAGTTCATTATTTGAATCTCCATTGTATGCCCATACATATTAGCATAAATTGGAACTTGCAAAGTTGTTAAAGTGTTTAAATTCGCTGTGCAATACTAAACCTTGTAATCTGATTCCAGGATCCATACTAGCAGTAACTATATCTGATCCACATGCTCAGGGGAAAACCAACAGATTTGTGGGAATTTGCATTGAACGAAAGGGCTGCGGTCTTTCTGCTGAGTTCACTTTGCGGAATGTGGTTGATCACCAAGGTGTTGAGGTATTTACTATCAGTTTATCACCATTATTATTACTGTAAAAATACACATCATGGTTTTGGTTATAGGTATGTAGCCTATGTAGGATAATATGATGCTTGGTCAGTTTTATTTTTAATCATTTTATCTACAGGTACGCTATGAGCTATATGATCCAACAATACAGAGAATCCAAGTGCTACGTTTAGAGAAGCGTCTTGATGAAAAGCTTTTCTACTTGAGGGATGCGCTACCTGAATACAGCACGTTCCCCTTTGATATGGATCCTGAAATACTCCCTGAGGGTACTCCTGTACCATTAAATCCTGTACAGGTAATATTTTTTAACTTGCTCAATCATTTATGTCCTTACCTGTACACAATATTCATTACAGCTTTTTTATTTTCAGGTGAAGCTCAAACCAAGACCATGGCTAGAAAGATGGGAACGTCAGGAACTCAAAGGTGTCTCTAACATTGAGGAGCACTTGAAACAGAAGGACAGAGTCCGAAGAGAACTTAGGAAGACACCATGGGAGAAATATGACCTTATGAAACAATACAGGTATTATTAATTATAGTGCATCACTGTTGTTTATTTATCACAATTATTATTGACTTGATTTTGTTCTGAGTAAGAAAGTTATGGAAGAAAACAATATATTTGCACTATAAATCGGAGTAAATTTAAAGTCTAAAAAACAGTAAGAAAGTACTATTTATATGTAAGAATAATAGTCACATGATTTGTAGAAACAGGCAGTGGAAAATAATGACCATTTTTCATTTACAGGAAAACTATTCCTGAAGAAGAACAGAGTGAGATCTGGGGTGAGGTCTACAATCAGTTGCACCAGCTTCAGCTTGCCCGCAAGAAGATGTCACGAAAACGCACTTTCACCACACCCAAGACGCAACTCGGTTAATAATAGTCTAATTTTTTAGTTAACTGTAATTTAAATCATTATCATCAATAAATATTGAATAGAATCATGTACTTGTACTTCAGAATGATATTATTTATAACTATTATTTAGTTTTGTAGAAATTGAAAGTATTGTATGTGCCTACCTATTATAATGTAGTAGTCAGGATGTGTTAGTAATGGTAGCTTTACTAGTTAAGAGACCGGAGAGAGTTAAGAATGTAGTACATCTTTATATCATACATGATCGATCATCCTCAGACAACTCTTTGGCCAAACTGGAAGGTGAGTTCCTGGTGTCCCCAGTACCGTGTCCCTAGTGAATGGGGACAACGGGTATTTAATAAAATAACAAAAAATACTTCCCGTTGTCCCCAGTGAGCGTGTCATTCATTCAAAATGACGTTATATGTCGCAGTAAAAAAAAGATATAGTCGTGATATAGTTATATCCCTAGGGAGATAATTATATGCCGTACCATAGTTATACGAAAGCAATTCATTACTATCTCACTAGGAATAATTATAAACCGAACCGGAATATTTACAGTTATAAACCGTCTAAGTTTAGTGATATAGTTATTTCACTAGGTTAAGTTTAGTGAAATATCTTTTGGGAGTGTGCGGCGCTTCCGTTCTCACTCTCGCTCCCCCTGACCCCTTCCTCTTCATCTTCTATTCACCACTGCAAAGGCCGAACTGCCAGCTATACAACCATAATAACATTAACGCCCCGAAAAGTATACTCTGACCATAACCTTTTTGTTTATAAAATGGATTCTCTTCTGTGTTAAATTTGGGAAGAACTAAGTAAATTGAGTTGTCCCAGATTTTTTGATGAGAAGTGTGTATAAGATACATACATAATCATAAATATTTGATATTTTAATATTTATGATAAGACACCGGAAACACATCAGAAAGAGAAGAAAATGCTCCCTCGGTTTCTTCGTATAAAAGAGCCTCTAATAGAGAGAGCTATTAGAGTAGCCTACCTACTGTTTCACAAAATCTTTGAGCAAGCCACGAGCAATGAGCATACCCTTGCCTTGCCTTGCCATCGCTGTATAGTAGAAAAAAAAATTGTCTTTGGTAATCTTTGTAAAACTTTCAAATAGCTGCCAACAGATGGCGGCAGTTGCAACTGAAAATTGTTCATCGTTAAGTCCGCGCCACGACAGTATTCCGTTCGAGGAAAATAAATAACTAAAGTCCGCGCCGCGAAAAAAGTTTAAATGACCCTTATGCTCTTGAGATTTAAGGGTCATGAAAAGTTTTTCGCGGTACTTCTTTCGCGGCGCGAACTCTAAACGTAATTACCTGCTTTATAACAAGTGTGGTAAGTAGTGATATGCTACGGGAAGATAAAAATATTCTTATTGGATGATAGCGCCGCAACTCCAGGATTCCCTTCATGGCGCGGACTATAACTTATTTTGCTTGCTTTGCTTGCAGACAGACTGTTGCTCGGTTTGTGCTCGGCTCTGCTGATAGTTAACTCACAAACTCAACTCACATGTTAAAGCAAGCGTTTGTTGAATTTTATTACTCTCATGGTTTACGCGAATAAACTTATGAGACTTTGTTTTGTGTCAACTTGTGAAACTTTAAAGTTTTGTGGAACTGTTCTTGTTAGTTTGTGGTTCTTGTCAGAAAAGTGCAACTGCAGACCCATCGCACCACACATATTTTGTCGCCGGGTGGTAAGTAATTGTTTACTCGATATTTTTGTGATTTCCAGCTTTTAAATAAGTTGTAGGTGGGTTTCGACCGTATTTGGTATCTTCTTCGGATTTTGTTGATTCTCGTTTTCTGTAATTATCTACATATGGTCGACCATGGTTCGCGTGTCGTAAAAATTGCATGTTGCAGTCGAGTCTACCTTGACTGGATCGATTATGCGTCACGTAGGTACAGCACAAGATCCGAAAAGTATACTCTGACCAAGTATACTCTGACCAGATACAGAGATTCAGCTTCACCTTCATTTTTCAGTTAGGAATCCTTCATACTCATACAAGTTAAATTCATTTTGGTTATCTACCACTAATATTGAGGTTTTCTTTTGCTACAATAGATTGTCTGCTAGATGTTCTGGGTTGATGGTTTAGTGATTGGTTGCATAAAAATAAAAAAAAACAAATAATAATTAGTTTGGTTAGGACTACATGACCCATACTTAGAGGTTCTCCCGAGTAAGTACTATAGTTTCTAAACCATGATACCTACTCTGAAAATTAAAGTTAACTCCACTTTACCACCAAGGTAAATAATCCACCTAGTATACCATAAACATAATACATACATACATACATAAATCACGCCTTTATCCCTTACGGGGTAGGCAGAGCGTTAACGGCCGTAAAAACACGATCGCTATCGCCACGTCTGACAAATATAGAGGGCCGTTTGAGATAATACGTGTATCACTATAGTGACAGGCAAAGCCGTCTTTAACTTATTGGAGGCTCTGGGCATATTACGATAATGGGGCCCCGATCACTTTGACAGAACACTAATTCGTTAGAATAAACCACGGCATTAAATAAATAGATAATCTAATATAATTTTGTTAGAATAAACAAAGAAAGTAGATAAGCAAGCCTCTAGATTTATTTTTATTGACAGTCACATAAAATAAATAGATAATAATAATATAGGGATCCTGCGAGTAGATCTTAGCGATGTTTGTTGTCGAACTAGAACCGCAGTCGGGTAACAATATATAATTCGAAAAATTACTTTAACAAATATTTTTTGTATATCCACAGCTATTAGGCCAGTAGAAAAGTTTTTTAGAAATTTACCGCTATCATATAATAATTAACTAAATTATAATTTGTAAACAAAAGCGTACATATTTTTTTCGTTTGTAAAAAATTAACTTTTTTTATATTTTGTTGATTAAATATCTCGAGAACAACACATCAGAAATCGAGACATAATGCATATAACTTTTAGAGAATTTTACGTACTTAGTATACCATTGAAATGTATTCTTATATATTTGAATTTATCTAAGCACGCGGAAATCAAAAAGCCTAATTTTTGGGTACTTCGGTACTTTGGGTACTTTGGGTAGCTTCGCACATGCAAAAGCTGTAAGCAAATTGGTATTGTAGTCAGTAATTTAGGTTCGTTGTATTCGAATCAAAAAAGATTTTCGCCAATAAAAATCGTTTATCGTTTAGTGATCTGGCAGGGACTAGGGGGCCCCTATCGATCACGGGGCCCTGGGCACTTGCCCAGAGTGCCCAGTGGGAAAGAGGGGTCTGGTGACAGGTTGTCAGCCTGTCGCCTAAAAGTTGTAATACATCTGAAACCCTCAACATAATAAGGTAATTAAGTAAGATACCTACACATAATGTATTAATTCACACCCATCTGATATGCTATTACTATAAAGCTTGCCTTGCGGAATCTATCAAGACAATCATTGGTTTTTGATTTTGAACTCTTGTTTTGACGCAATAATTTAAAAAAAATATGCCATTAAAATCCTCATCAGTGCACTACAGTGGACATCGGCCTACCCTATTGGGTGGTATCGCCATGCTCACTATGCAGAGTGCGTGCAGTGCAAGAGGTTGCTTTAACAGGGAATGCTGCTGCCCATTTCCTGGACCATTATCCCTTTTTACAGCACCTTGGGATGGAATTGGGGTGATGCTATTCGAGAACTGCACATCATGATGCTGGCAAAGAAGTTTAGTCATCAAGTTCGCAAGATCTTCTGTTCCAAGAACACAATTTTCAATTTGTTTATAAAGGATTATGTCAATTAGTAGGGTGAGGAAGATGTTTGTCTGACGACGGTTCATGCCAAAGCTGTGTCTTTGGGATGGGTTTCAATAATACAAAACACTTGAAACTGTCAATCTTTGTGTTGTTGTTAGAATTTAAATTAGTTCTGTGACTTAAAGTGTATTGGGGTTCATTTTCATTTTATGCCTTTATTAAAACAAGAGGAAAACCACCATAAATCAGGCTTTTAGTCATGATATTCATTGATGCTAGTTTATCAGACCAGCCAGACATGTATATGTAAGTAGGTGTCTGTGGCTCAGAGACAAAGATTATCATTACTGCTGTGCTGAGTGCTGTGTAGCTTTTATCTAGCTGTGTGTGTGTGTGTCTAATGATTCAGTGACAAAATGGAACTAGCTGTAAATTAACTTTGGAAGGTTAGGTCTAGTATTTCGTCTTTTCAAAATACTTAAGCTGGCTTAAAGGGCAGGTGCTTCAAGAAGGGTGGTACGGCGGCCGTGCGGACAGTATTCCCTCGTCTTGGCCTAGCCAGAGGCACTATCGTGCCCTCAGATATGTTGTGTGATCGATCAACATAGTAACTAAAACACCTAATACTTACTTTATCTGATTATCTTTTTGTTTACGACATCGGAAGTTCCCAGTGTTCTCAAAGAAAACGGGCGTGTGTAAAGTTCAGTGGCCGATAATCGGATCTCCCTACTGTCCTACTAATGCGTTGGAATTCCTTTTCCGAAAATTACAAAGAACTTATGTTGGAACCATATTTTGATTGAGCACGTTCAGATCAAAGATCGTGGCAAAGGTTCAATTTTCAGCAGATGTAGCGACATCGTAATTATAGGAACTCAGTTTATAAATCCTTCACTTCCTGTGACCAGCCGCGGCCCGCCCAGCGGTTGCACCCGTTGCTCATTGTTTTGAGACTGTGAGAATAAGAAGTTTTCCCGGCATGGCAACTACATTACAAACCTTCCTCTATCTATTAAATAAACCGCATCAACATCCGTTGCGTGGTTTAGAAGGAGTCGGCGGTTGCCATGACAAACAGACAGAGAAACAGACTGAACTCTATCTATACTGTGTATTGATGATTCATGTCATGATAGAGGCTGCACGCATAAGCTTATAAGCCTTTTGAATGCAGCATGTGACAAGTATCGCACCAGTTCCATCGTTCCGAGAGAAAAACCAGAGGTACTCTTACCACATGAAGCTTGTTATTAGTTTACCGAACGTTTTACACGTGTGCCCGCGCTTTCCCAACCGGAAAAGCTTAATAAAAACAAGATGGCGACGACGTGCAACGATGCGCCTGCACATAGTAGATACAGGCAAGGAACAGTATAACAAGTTACTTCTTTTCTTTTGAAGTGCCTTTTCTGTACTATATAAGAAAGTAGGCAAATCAGCGTCCTAATGAAATTATTTTGTAATGACAGGTTCTTAGACATCCACTAAATTGCAGTTTGTAATAATTCTAACGGAATAAACGGATCTAAGGTACCTCAGTCGACTTTTATACACTCGCAGGGTTCCAGAAAATACTATTATTATATAACAGCTAGTAATTTTTAATAACTAATTCAAAGGCTGAGGTGGCCAACTTTACCTTTTCTTTACTGTGCTCTAGTTGCACCTGATTGAAGTGTATCGTCGCAAATATAGAGATTTGTTCCTTGTTAAGAATTTCTTACGAAGAATAATTCGTTGTGTAAGCTAAAATAGTTGTTCTAGGAAAAAGCGGTATACCTGGATACTACCGGCAGTATATTCTTGGATTTGCAGTGAAGTACTGTTAAGCCCTTAAGACGCAGCTTTAAACACAGTTGTTTTTATTACTCACATAATCTAACATTTATGCCGGATGTACTTCTCATCTGTCCTTCTGCCCGCCAACCACAATCTTGAATTTTGAAGAATCGAAATCTGAAATTGATCTGTAAACTAAACAGTGTTTATATTGAGCAAGACAATATTTCGAGACTGACGAAGATGAATTTGTTGTTTTTCTTCTTCTATTAGAACGCCAACTCTCCTCTCCCCTCTCTACCCGTAGGTAAAACTCTCCCCTTGTTGACCCCCCATTTTCTTCTTTACTTTTTGTCTTTCCATAATAGTAAGTAAAAACTGAAAAATGTGGCTGTACGCCTAGCTCATCTACACTAATAAATAGTAAAGCTAGTTGGGTAACTGTATTATGTACCTTTTTATCTTTTATCAATGATTAGTCTCCTATTTGTAAATTTTTACTGCGCTGCTAGGCTAGTCTTATCTCTATGATAAAGATGTAGCCCTTTAAACTAGTAGGTATAATGATATTCAGGTTAATTATGAAGATAAAAGATAAGGACCAACTCACTATAGGTAGTAGGTACATTACAATATATTATAACATCTCTTAGTTTTTGAAAATATGTACATGAATTCTCTGTTAAGTTTATGACATGATTTGTTACTTTTTATAATCAAATTAAGTCGGTATTGTAGTAGTATTTAGTGTATTGCGTAAGTGACTAAAGTAGATATAGGGTCCCCAGGTCACCGGCTTTCTGCGCTTCAACACGGGCGACGACGAGACGGACGATTTAGAAATTATCAGCACCCGTGCTCTACCCGTTGTTTGGTGCACCACTTTCTAAGTTTAATTACCTACTGAGCCTTTTCTAACTCTTGTTCGGGTCCCGCACCCCGGTACCTCACATTGTCAACGTATTTCCGCATCATTATCGCGATTCAGAAACGTTTACTTACGCCATTTCCCATTCCCTCTAAGAAATCGTAACTGTCTAGACGCAAGCTTTCATCTCGTCACAGTGGAAATTACAGAGATCGTTTGCAAATATGAAAATAGGATGGCGTCTAGTAATAGGGTAGACAGAATTTATGTGATATTTGTGGTGGCGAGAACTCTATCCGATTTATTAATCAGTTGTACCTACATACATACCAATCTAGCTCATTGACTAGAAAATATTTTGCTATCTGATTCTGACTATTTTTTTATCTTATACTATTAGCCGATTAGATATTTTTTTGCAATTTATACGTTTCCGCCCGAGATCAAACAAAAGCGACCACCTATGCTGTGACAGTATAGCGAAAAAGACTAGAATAGACTAGTTCATTATATTCATTAAACTGCTCTCAGCTATAGATTTTAACGTCATTACAAGGTTAAATAAGATACTTGGAGAATAAAACAAATGTATTAATAAACAAATCGCGATGAATGAATGATCGTCATGATATTAAACACAAAGAAGTTTCAATTAATTACAACAAAGAATACACGTGAACAAAAGGTTGTGGTACGTCGGTTGGTACATACGTACAAACTCAATGCAATGAGTTGTTGAGTCACTTTTGGCCCACACTGAGGGCAGCGCTGCAGGGGCGGCGGCGGTGCACGCAATGCCACGCGGGGGCTCCTCATTTTACAGGATGTATCTACAAAACTGAGAGACATGTTCCTAGCCACCGTCACGGTTTGATTGTCGTCATGATAGGAACAGCTTTCGCAAGGATCATAGGTTAGAGGGGGTCTAAATCTTATTGGGAAAAGAGTTTTATTCAAAAATCCTCCTAATCAAAAAGGATAGGTAGAATAGGGTATCCTGTGTTAGTAAACTACACAACGTTTCTCATTCACAGTATTATCCTGTATTATCTTAGATTATGGATTCTTAACGTTGCAGATAGGTACATCCTGTGTGTAGTTATTTAAATGACACATAATCGTACACTCACACATATCAGTCAATATCATTGTTTTGATCAGTCAAGGCCAGTAAAAAGATGAGAGTGATTGATTAGTTTTGTTCGGTATCTGTAAAATGTTGCGACGTCGTGTGGCAATTGTGTTACGGCTTTATGAAATTGCAAAACCTGATTGGGATGGTGGCAATCCAAAGAAATTGTAGCGAAATATATTGTCAGACTAGACACTTCACGATCAGCCCTAAATCCAGCGTACTACGCCGCGGAGTGATTTCTTTTTTGCTCACTACGTAAAACCTTATTACAGTTAGAGCTGCTAAGATCAAGTTTTAATTTAAACAATGTATTTATATCCTCAGTTAATGCTTTTAACAAATGAGATAGTTCAATTACCCACATTGCGATATGATCACTTCAATTCGCTTTTTTGATTTGGTGAAAATGCAACTGGGTTGAATCGGGACGGGTTGAAACGAAACTGGGTGGTAATGCAACTAGGCCCGCGAATGGCTGAGAATATATTGAACGCCCCTAGTATGTCTACGGCGGATTCATTATAGTTTATACATGTAATCTAGTTTTGGTTATGATATTATACCTGGTCGGAAACAGCCGCAAACCGGAAAACCTGGAAAGAGAGAGGCCCAGCAGTGGGACAGTGTAGGCTAAACTATTGATAATAAATGATTCTAACAAGACTTTGCTTCATATAAAAGTAAATATTCAGATTCAAAGTTTTATATGTACTGGTAGATTACTTTATTAACATTATTTATCATCAATGTGTTAGTGAGTGCCGAGTGGGTGACTCTATGGTGACTGCTGTCCATCACTGACCGATATGTTTGACAGCTTTATTGAATACAAATATTGTATGATGGACGGATAGATAATACGATGGCTAGATAATACATATGTGTTGCTTTGCGCAACTATTAATTAAGACTGCACATTGTGGTCGAAAGGCAACACCATCAGATGTATGATTAGATATAGGACCAGGGTTTATCATCAGTGTCCGTGCCTTATCCCGTGTCTCTGTCGGGGTCAGCTTCCCAACCTAGAGGATTTGCCCTGGAGTAAACTTTTACACAGAGCGACTGCCATTTGACCTCTGCAAACCAAAGGCACGTGACTATACTCAGTTCATGAATTTTTTTACGCAGTATTCAATTCATTCTGAAATAGTTCTATTGATATTGAATAACAGTTCACAATTTGATAACTGTTTTTTATAAAGAAAAATGCTTATAAATAACACGTTCAGCCAGTGGAACTTAGTTTAAATTTAAAAAATATTAAAGTTTGAATGGTTCAGTATTTAGTTCTGTTTTTGTTATAATAAACTACGTTTTTGTTTTTTCCCAGCTCGTCCTAATACAATATTAAGCCTCGGAAAGATTCATGTTCCAGCGGACTTTTGTTTAGGTACATGGCAATATTTTTCGCGGGAATTTTTTCAGGAGTCCTCGTGAATTAAAATTAAGAGGTACGCACAGTTGCATAAAATACACTCACCGGTACCTGCAGAGCTTAAATGTAACTTAATTCACGTTATTAATATTTATGTTTCTAATTTTGATTTCTAATTATTCTGAGGTAGGTATACCATCCGAGGTTGGTAGCCAGTTACTTGTGTCCCGTGAGTATATATTTTCCAGCTGGGTCAAAATTTTAAGTTCACATGAGCGCCGGGCCCTTTTTTTTCAGAGCTTTTCCTTGACCTTATACGCCAAAACAATGCTACTTACCTAATTTCATTGTTCTATGTCCACGATCAATATCTCTCAATGAATTCTGATTCCCTTAAACTAGTCAAGACATACGTTTTTTTGTTCTAACTACTAATCAGATTCAAACGACAACCGGCGGCTTACGACTGGCGGGCCAATTCAAATGACTTGGCGGGCCACGTGGCCCTCAGGCCTGGGGTTGGCCAGCCTTGATGTAGAAAATAGATATAACTAGATAGTTGGGATATATTATCTTTTACCGAAACTTTTCGATTTAATTGTATCTACCATGCCTATGCTACCATGTGTCCTAAACTCCTAAACACTTCTCTATCAGTTATCCAAGTATGTTTGCGTTAGCTTTTCTTTTGGTGCAATTTCTGTGTATATCAATTATCTACACAACTTTACGTATTTTATGATTTTTTAATCATTAATGTGTGGTGTGGCCCTTTGCATGTTTATGTGTCGTAAATATTTTGTAAGGGTAGGGTAAGTTCGTCCTAGCAGGACCCCACTTTTCATTAGGGGCGTTTTAGGTGTCATGCCCCTTTTAAGAACTAATCTACACTTCCAAAGGGAAATGGCAGTAAACAGTCACGCGAGTTTAATTAATCTTATCATTTGAGTTTTGTGCTTTTTGTTTTATTTATGATAATTATGAAACTTAATTTTCTATTAGATTTTGGGTTTGTCTTAGTTAAAATGTACTGCTTGTCCGTTGTCTTCTGACGAGAACGCGAATAAACGCATTTTGTCTTACACAAATATCTAGTTTCTTATGTGCTATACAAATTGTTTATAAAGAAGGTAGTTATCCGTCGAAACGGCCGAGCCATACATTTTAACTAAGAGATAGAGTGTATGAAAGAGTTGATGGACTTAGGGCGTTGGTTCTATTTGAAAATTGATGTATTTTCTTCTATCCGGCGCGTTATAGTTACAATCTATTTATACCAGTGTCTGCAAGAGTGCCGTTTGCGCATACGATGCTACATTTTGATGTCGCAGCCGCAATCTGGCATCTCTCGACACGACTCTCCGGCTTTCTATGCAGTTCCTTTAAAGGGGCGGCAGCTATTCCTATGCCAACCCGCGACCACAAGATCATGTGTGCTGATTGAGAGATGTCGACACGCTTGTACGATTTATTCGCATTGTATGAGTATGATGCCTGATGTGGTCTAGGCGCGTATCGTTATTTCCGTTTTTGTCGTAGGTAATGTTATGAACTTTTATGGAAAATTGATTTACTTAAATCTTGATTGTAGTATATGCTTTATTTTTCTACATAATTATGAATACGTTTTATGGGCAGGTAATATAAGTACACTCCCGCAGTAGATATTTTCTGAATCTATATTGTAAGTACTCAAGTTATGGTATTCCAGTTAATATTTAGTGTTATATAATTGCTAAACTAGTTACAATTTATTCAATCGTTTTTAGTATTTGGGTTAGTAACGTAACACTACCTAAATATCAACTAAGTAAGAGTCCCTCAGACTGCAGCTAAGTGCATTATTTGTCTATCCTATTTGCATTATTAACCTAACCCACCCATATACACAGTCATTCATGTCATAGCAATCGATACGTCGTTCTTCGTACATGACAGGTAAAGACGAGGGTCAATAGGAAACCGGCGACCACGGTGGCAATCGTGCAAATCCGCCGCCAGCACGTGCGCCCCGCGGTTTCGGACTTTTGTTGCAAACCGTGGTTGTCTTGACGACCACTTTCACTCTTTATTTGATCGGGTGAATTATATACTACGTGGTCTCCGCATGGGCTTCGCGTTAGCTGGGCCTGAAAGCCGAAAAATATGAGTATCGATGGGTTCCCCTAACCTGTTGTTCTTAGCCTGTTATCTCTCACGAAAAATGGCGGTAAGTTCATTAGGACATTCTTAAGTATAAATCAATTTGGCTGCCGTACTGACGTTTATTAAATTCTACATTGTCGAAATCAGTCAAGGCATAATAATGTTTTTCCTGACCGAGTAATCAAGTGCCAGACCGCAGTTCCCACGATGGTGACGAGATGAACTCTTTTTTACCAATTTAGGAAGACATCTAAGATAATATTAGTCGGTAAACTATGTGAAACCGGTAAGGTTCTTTGTGTAGTGGTTGGTGTTTATTGAAGAGTTTGCGTTCTGTTTGTGTCGGCGCGGGCGCAGCAGGAGGCCGTCATCCAGATTTTTTGTTTACTGTTCGAAGTACGCTTGAAATAGGTAATAAGTTATGTTTTGTAAACAACAATCCAGTGGTATATTTATTTATGCACTTTCGGAGCCTAAATTAGACTGCATTAACTAGGCACATGTCTGTGCGTTCTTGTCGTGAAAAAATTAATAAATATAAGATTGATATATTCGTTCGTTAACTCGATGTTCCTCAGTAAAACTTACTAGACAATTTCCACGAAAATATTAAAAACAGGATGTGACCAACAGGCAATATTAGTATTGACCATGTAGTAGTATTATCATCAAGCATAGCTATAAAATGCCTGGCCTGGATATAATCCTCAAAAATTTTAGTTTATTGAAGAGCAAGGAAATCATAGAATAGCAAGCTGTACAGACTTGTTTACCTACGCATTAATAACAAATGCATTTCCTTCCAGGCAGACGTCTATTATCCTACTGTAAATAAATTAAAGGACAAACATGCATTACAAGATTTATGTTTGATAATTGGGATTACTCAGACCCAAGGTCGGTCCTGGAGAAGAATAACTCCCCATGAAACCTGGAACGGGGTCTCCGTTAGACGCGTGTTTCAGAGGTATATCGTGCGGCATACTCCTGCAGCCAACCTGGCTATGCACGGAGGCCGAGAGGGTAGCGCAGGTCCTGGGCAACCCTGTGTTATCCATAATTGTGTCCCAGGCAACGCAGTGTCTGTGCTCTTGCCTTAGACACTGATTAAATCGTCTGTGCCAGACGTATAAAGCCAATGATGATGATCACGATGTTTGTTAAGTAATACAACAACGCTAGGAAAATATAATCTGTAAATAGGTAGTGGGTTTGATATAGTTAATTTATTGGTAAAGAGTGCAGAATTTTCTCTGCTTGTACAACAATAAAGCAGGTATATATATATGGAAAGGCGACACAGACAGACCGCAGACAACATTGCTGTGTTACAATATTGTACCAATTAAAGGCAACCACGAAGATTGACAGAAGAAAGCACTAGGGAGCAAGGCATGACGGCGAAAGTGGAATGATCGGTCGTTACGTTTGTATAAATAGGAGAAATAATGACCATCGGTAGGCTTGTCCCGTGTCAATTTATATCGAATCGTTGCAACAGTATTTAACAGATCCACGCGGATACATTTAGGAAAACTAGGTATTCAAATAGGTATTCGAGTGTCCGATTGGTTTGCTTGCAAAAGTTTTTGTTTGAAAGAAGACTGGTATCCTATGCCAAGTTTGTATATTCTGCGGGTATCATAAAATGAGTTTTAAAGGTCCAGTGCTTGTCCAAAAGGTTTGCTCTCTCTCTCATCTCTGTGCTATCGATATTATCTTCTGAACCGCACGGCCTATTTCACGCGATTTCTTTAGGTTTGATGTATTGCAAAATTGTTTAAAGGTTAGCAACAGATCACAACACTTATATTTGCAGTCAATGATATTAGATTGTTACTAGCGTTACTCTACAGTACACAAAATATTTTAATTTTTTCTCTGATGTAGTACTTACGTCATATGAGTTTCATGTTGTTCGATTGTACATATGCCTCATTCTGTGGAAACACCTGTCAAAGGTAGGTTTGCTTTCCACGAGTTTTTCTTGGAACGCTAATCGCTAGCGTAGGAATCCAGTAGCGCGTACCTACTAGAGATATAACGAATATTCGCATGTTTTTAAACATTCGTATACGCAAGATTATTGCTAATGGGAATGTCTATAAAATCAGGGTTATAAATTTATGTTACTAAACATCCAAACGTTGTATTACTAAACATTTGTATTCGCATTCGCGAATATAGACCTCAGACATTCGCATTCTTAAAATTTAACATTCGTTACATCACTAGTGTTGGTAACATTAGATATGTAATTTTTTTATGACATCACAGTTTTACTTTATCCATTCATTCTAACTTCCAGCCAAAACTCTCTCTTCAACGTAAACTCTGTAAAACAACATGTAAATTTACCTCGAGATCAATTAATAAGTGCAAACCCATACCAAAGTGTGTTCACCATTTCAAGACTTCTCGTCCACAACAAAAGCCAGCAGAATTTCAGTCCACTACCCACGCACAATCGCGTACAACTAGTACTAACCGCTTAGTGACGGTAATGGCTCAATTTTTAATCAAACCATCAGGCGTTTTAGCTAGCAACACGACAACCTGCTATTACTACACTCCTGCACTGATAACGAGGGTTGTGGGAAGGGTCAGGCTTACTAATGCTGCAAATAAAATGGTCTATAGGTATATATGGGTAACTAGCTGTTCGCCCGCGGTTACACTCGCGTATTTTTTTGTGTATGGAACACAGAGTCAATGCACGACCCCAAGATAAGAATCTATATTCACAAACGTACTTACAAACTTTCTACTTCTGATGATGCTACACTTTAAGTTATTTTCATTTTTTAATCTAGGAAACTATGCCTCCTTTGGGACAAAAAATTTTAACCTGCCGAAACTCGGCTTAATTTTTTAATTCCTAAACCTAATTTCAAATTAAGAAACTGATCGTATGGAAGACATGTCATAGAAACATCTAACCCTCCCTTTACAGGTTAAAAATAAAAAATAGTTTTATTATTTTAGTCCTTTTATCTAATTCCAAAATTTAAATCAGATTGCTTTTAAGATTACGAACTTTCAAACATACGTTTAACCCCCTGTTTACAAACCTTTTTAGTGGTTAAAAGTGTAAAAAACCCTGAAAAACGTTTTTAATCATTTTATTTTATAAAAGAGACAAAATGCATTTATGAAACGGGATCTTCCATACAAAATTTGAACCCCCGTTGTACTCCTTCACGGGCTCAAATTCACCAAATGCTAAAACAAGTAAAATGTTTCATTATCATCACATATTTTGAGAAAAAGTGGCTTTAAAACCGCGAACTTTCATATAATCGTTAAACCCCGTAGGGGTTGTAGTTCTAAATATCCGTTCTTAGTGGATGTTTTCGTGGTAAAATGAATCTACTACCCTAATTTCATGTTTCTAGTTGTAGTAGGCTCTGTGTTGATGAACTAGTGAGTCAGTCAGTTAGGAAACTTGTTTTTAAAAGTATAGATGAAATAATCATTATGAAAAAGAAAGTAAAATAAGTAGGTACTAAGAGAGGAACCAGGTTTAAATGTAGGTACTTTTGTTTGATTTAAACCAGCTCTAGTCTTGTCGTCCATTCAAATTTTTAGATGCTAGTGAAGCTACTTATTCCAGATCCTTCAAATATTTAATGCCCAGGCCGCCCAGAGTGAGTTAGTGCTTACTTAGTCAAAATACTTATAATTTATAGTTTTCGGCTCAGATCTAATGTATTTATGATTACTATACTATCTATGTGATCGTTCATCTTCTATCATTGACAAAAGGTCCTAGCAATCAACTAACACTTACTCTATTTCAGAGTAATTTACTCCAATGTAAATGTTTTACTTATAAGGTGCGCAAATGACTTCACTCCGAGGCTAAATGGCCAGTAAGTTACACACGCACATTACTTGAAAGTCGGTATAATATAAAAGGCATTACTTGTTATATTTGTTTTGAAAGTAATCCAAAATAATAGTGGAGCGGCTTTGGGCGTCGGCCATGATTACAAGTCATTATGCCTGATCTCCCTACAAGAAACCGAAATAAAAAGAAATGGTCTATTATCAGGAACTGAATGATCGTCATTTAAAAAAAGAGAATTATGTAATATATGAGTGGTCCAGCCAAAATCCGGTTTCACCCTCTACTTTCCGTTGTCCCGTGGGAATAGTGCACGTAATCGCGGTTATTAAGGGATAATGAAGCTAACTAGCGGTAAAATTGTTTTGTAACACAAAATTTTAAACTATCGCGGTTGTTTAGGTACTCTATTCATAGTTATATTATAATTTTAAAAGGTGATCTATCGAGTGAGTTCCAATAGTGACGATTGTGTCCAACAAAAACGAAGACATATTCTTACGTATATACTCATTACTTATTCCAGTGTTGTCGAATACGTCTACTGTCGAAGTAGCGTAATGTCGAACATGGGTTTTGCCGGAGTAGCGTATGTTGAAGTTCAGTTTTCGGATCATTTACAGGGTGTAAAAATATTAGCTGCAAATGTTTTAACGGGTGAATTTTGGACCTCCCATACAAAACTAACGACCGACCAAGTCAATTTACATGGGAGGTCCAAAAAAATTTCTCATATTTTGACCTATGTTCCTTGGGGAAAGTTGTTCAGTTTCATGGGCTGATTCACCCGTTAAAGTATTTGCACCTAATATTTTTACACCTTATTTTGCCCCTAGCAGCCACCCGCAAATACTCCAGTTCAACAGTGTCGAAGTACCTATAGGCAACTCAAAACAAAATAATTTCGTCGATAAGAACCCGATAAAATCATATCTATGAATAAAAATTTTTTTGGAAATAATCAGTTGACGTTTGTATTTGTAGGGTCTATTGTACGGCCCGTTGTCCCGAAAACAAGATTTTCTTTGGCAGGATTTATCTTTAGGTTGTTTCAAAGGACTTTATAAGTACTATAAATTGTTTGAATTTCATATCCTTAGTGGGTAAAATAAGGGATTTAAGGTAGTATGTAACACCTAAGAAACGTGATTATTACAAATATTTACCATAGTGTTGTTGTAATAAGTCCTGTCCGTAAATAACCCTATTTAAAAAAAAAACGAATACAACTAGTCGCATGGAAACAAACATATCGCATTCCTATGTTAAATGATCTTGTCATTCCCGTTTAGGTCACGTAAAAATAATTACCTAATCAAAATCATGATTTGTAAATGGTTGGTTTATCAATTATATTTTCAATACCCTCCGAAGGAACAGGCACGCCTTAAAATTTGGGACGCATTGCCCAAGATTATCAAAGTCGGAATCTCGAGGGGTTTTATTTGAATCCCACCCACCAAAGTTTATAGAAAATTGTAGGGTGAGCTACGATTTTTTCCATTTATTTGTAACAATAAAAAGTGTATGTTTATTATATATGGATTAAATTGGATGTTCTCATATAGTAATACTTTATCCCGTCTAAATAAGTTACAATTATAGTAGACTGTCGAGCTGAGCTGAACTCTGTAGACTCTGTTGAGCTATGAAGTACCTACTTACATAGGTACTTGAAATGCCTTTCAATCAAATCACAATATCAAAGAGTTATAAAAGATCCGTATTCAGCCTCAGCATAGCTGAAGGGCTAAACCGATCGATGCCTAAATAAGCTTAAAGTTATTCGATTCCAAATTAATGTTATTTAGGTATACATATATCACACTTACTTGTACTCAAACTATGTAAAGTAAACGTATTTGACAGAACAATACCATATAAGTAGGTATCCGAAATTTGTAACCGATTTCTAAACAAACCTTAATTTAGTAAAAACTAATCCGACTTCACAGTTGTGTAACTATTAGTAGTCTGTGTATCTTGATAAATTTACAGAATCCAGAACCTATTTCGATACTTACCTTTTGTATCCTAAGTAAGAAAATGTTTGCGAATGTTTTCAGTAGTTTTTGATATTTTTATCTAGGTACATACAAACATTTCAATCTATGATATATTTACCTAGATACATAGTACATGTATGTATACATTTTACAACCTTTACAGACTTATTTAGAAACCTAACCAACATTGGGAAATCATTCCGAATCCTGAAAACTTATATTTACTAGGTAACTAAGTACCTCTTTTAATTCGTAGTAAGATATCATTGAACTCATGGCATTAGTGTTTACACAGTTGTGGAAAACAGTTTCAGTACTACTGAAAACTGTGCGTGTAAAGTTGGCCTCATTTTGTTCGTAAAACAAATTGCCAAATCATTGTTAGAAATATCTGAACCAGATGTCCTTGTTTGTTTGGACGTATACACGTACAAAGACTGAGTGTTTTGTGGGATTACAAATTTTAGAATTTTCCATTCCATGCCAATAACATTCTTGCCGTGTCAACCTACAACTTACCTACAACTTTACTGCAGATTTATATTACCAAAAACATTTATACTTGAGTTCTTAATTTTCGATTCGTGTCTAATTAATTCGCGCTAGGTGCAATATTTTCTTTCTGGCAACCCTTGAGAAGAGGCCTATACTCTGCAGTGGGTGGATGTGGGTTAAAGCTTCGGCCACACCTGCGCGTCAAGAAGGCGGGACGCGTGACGCGATACGGGAGCGTCTACAACGTCTACTAAATCGCGGTCGGTGTGCAAGGTGCCATAAGTAAACACTGGCAGCATCCGCCGCGCGTCTGACGCTCCCGCTTCGCAGTCGCTTCGGTCGCTCAGGTTTGGCCGAAGCTTAAGAATGATGATGATAAACCTAAAGAAGGCGCTCTCCTTAAGATGATCCATTGTGCATCTTTTATGTGGTCTTGCCTAGCAGGTGCTATAGATAGCTGTTTAGTTAACATGTCAAATTCAGTCTTTTCCACATAGAATAATGAGTATATAGCGTAAACCATCTCCCATTGAGCCTATCTGCTATTTACGATGCACGTATAACCATCCATTCTTCCGCGTAATATTTTATCGTAATGTGTATGGGTTATTACCGCCACACACATCACATACCTACCTACTATTCTGACTTTGAAACATGATAGTTCTGTTGCCCCACCTAGTTCTCAATACCTGTCACATTTCCTTTGTTTCTCAGCGTATCTTGTGGTTATGTTGTGTATGACCACAATAGGTAAATAGTAAAACGTAGAACGGTAGTCCTAATTTAGATGACGGCTTTTATTGTTTTACTCGTGACGGCAATGACACAGCACGCTTTCCAGTTTGGCCTGGTATGGCTTCGGCCTTAACGTTGTTGCGCTTATAGTTGTATGATTGAAAGCACGAAAATATAATGCTAAAACACAGTTTTCTATAAACGGTTAGTTTTTCTGCGTCGATTTATAACATTACACTACCTGTCGACCTATATTTTGTTTTCTTATGTTTTGTTAGGGTTCAGGTGCGTTAAGTTTATTTTGCGGAGCGATCGCTTATTTTGATATAGGTAGCAAATCTTATTATTTTTGGTGAAAGACTACCGTACCAAAGACATGACAAACATTCTGCTTTGAAATAACGATCTGTCTACTATCTAGTTAATGTTGGTTTTAATTAGTCACCTTATAAGGTTACTGTTGCAGCGCGGTAACCACTGGTGTACTAGAAAACTGAGTAATCTAAGACGATAAAATATGGTTCAAAGCAAGGTGATTTCGACCGTCGACAATCGAGGAATACATTCGATAGTTGACTACAGAACTTTCTCGAAATGGATAAATATGTTACAGTCAAAACTCATAACCAGTCAAAACCTATATACATACATACATACATACATATATGGACTTATATATATGACTATAGTGTCTTATATATAGAATTAACGTAATCAATCCTGTTATATTTTTTCACTAAATGTATGTATGAATTGTATGCATCAATAAATGGAGGCCAAGACTCACTTTGGGTCGTCGAGCCGGCGAAGTAAGTAAGTAATAAATGGAGAATAAGTAAGTATATACCTAACAGATGACGTATTGTAATGCCAGCACACAAAACATTCTAAGAGTAAAGGTACAGGGTTGTAACATTCCTGGCAGGATGTTGTGCCCAATGGATGTACGTTTCCTTCTAAATTGTAGTTATTTGCGTTTTTTACCTATCCACTAATGGATAGTCACTTAAGGTGAAACCATTCCCAAAAAGTAAGTCTCTTTCCTTTCCGGAACAGACGATGCCAGTACAGTTCAGGAAATCGGAACTTTTCCTAATATTGAATGATGGAGTTATTTGAGCATAGAGCATACTGTGCGATTTTTTCTTTCGCGGCAACTTTATCAAATCGTGCTTTGTGCTTCATAGTTATATAGCTTATATCTTGAAGTAGTACTAAATATAATTTTGTCTCTTTTATTGAAGATTTCGAGAAATGGTTTAAAAAAATACGGATACTACTTCAATTTTACGGGGAGGTTTCTGATGAAAAATACTGCATAGTGTAGGAAAACTAACTTGTGTAGGTACCTAAAAAATCACCATTATTAAATACCTACAATGACCTACATTACACTAACTTACTTATACCTATAAATTATTAATTACATTACATTACAATTACATACTTAATTTACCTTCTCTTTATAATTTTTCAATTGTAAATACACTTAATGGTAGTAGTACGGAATTTCAAGTAAGGTCTTGGAAACAGTGGGTAGTAAAAGCCTGATCCGTTTCTAATTCGCGTTTCTCGGATAGCTATTCCGTTTACAACCGTAAATGGTCTTTGTTGTTAGTAAATATTAGCGTACGTACTAACATACCTACTTGTTGGTCGTTGGTTTGTACAGACGTGTGCAGTGTGCCCTTCGTGACCCGCGGGTTAAATGGAAATGGAACTCTCACAACACAAGTCTAAATGTTATGCCCAGTTACATGTCTGAGACTAGTCTTGCAATTAGAATGTTATTTATTAAGCAGGCTATCTTGTATCATAACTTTATGGGTAGCCAGCTGGTAATTATTATTCTCTTGTATTAAAAGCAATAGCGAACATTCACATTTTGGTTCGTAGATATAGATTCCGCGGAATATCTTTCAGTTAAATCTGACTTGAGCAAGCTATCTTGTCTGAAATTTCTAAGATAGCGTATTAAGGGCAAAGCCCTTATTAATCTGCGCATCTAACTAGCGACTGAATAATGCATTTGGCTCAACGGGGTGCTTTTGGTTCTTAAACTAAACAAAATAATGTATTTGCATTTAGAGGTAAGGCGGCGCGACGCCTTGGTGGGCTCACACTAACTTAATTTGAAAATAATGTGGATTTAACACTGATACTGGTCCGTATTGTAGATAAATTATATTATGATGGTCAAAGTAGGTATTAGCAAGCCGCATCACTACATAGTATAAAGCAAAGTCACTTTTCGCGTCTGTCTGCATGTATGTTTGCTTAAATCTTCAAAAATACACAACGGATTTTGATGCAGGCTTTTTTTATAGATAGAGTGATTTTGATTTTTTATAGAGTGAGTGAAGGTTTTTATGTGTAATACTTGCCGGGAAAATGAGTTGTAACGGGCGGGCTGCTAGTAAATTATTAAGTAAGTTGACGATGGGTGTTAGGATTCAGAAAATAATAATCCAAGATAACATCGAAGAAATTAAAGTAGGTACAAACAAGTATCGAATGTATTTGATATTTTAAAGGTGGAATTAAAGTGTGGAAACTACACGCCGCGTCTATTGGAGGCTTATTAAAGGTTATGGTCAATAGAGTGTACAGTTAGGTACAATGGGCGACTCGGAGAGTGTGGGCCACTACCACTAGTGACTACATACAGACATATCGGTGCTCTACTGTCGGTCTGTCTCCCGATGAAATAAGGAAAATGTGTTTCAAAATGTCAGAAATATCGCGAAATCAAATAGAAGAGTTGCGCACTCAGCCCATGAAGCTGAATGACTTGTGATTTCGGAAATTCGGCTCGGTAAAAAGTGTACAAGAAACCAAAATATTAAAACCAAATTGAATATGATAACTGATTATGTGATTGATAAGGCCTTAGCCAAAGATATTATTTAAAATATTTTACAATAATAATGCGTATCTGAAACGACGTCAAACAATCATTTTCTTCTCGCAACTCTTGAGAGACTTTCCTTAGGAATGCAATATGGTGTAGGTGAATTTATTTAGTTCTGCCCGTGTGTAACGTCTGTGGTAATGTCTATTGTTATCATAATTCCTCAAATAGGTTATTAAGGCTTATTGGATAGATCGATTTGCAGTATCTGAGATATTTTCAAAGTAAAGCACGCTGTCTAGTCGGTCGTCTATGACTTCGATATGGCGACGTAGTGTTCAGTCTAAAACCATTATAATGTTAGATAGTAGTAGTAGCATGATGAGCAAGAAAGCTGTGTTTTTTTTAAGATATTATTTTTATGTGATTATGACGCTGACCTACTTATTTTTATACCTATACCTATGTTAAAAAAACAAACTAAAGTTCTTCGTTCTGGTAGTTATAGGTATAACGGCCTGTAATAAAGTGCTGAATTCAAACAATGGCGCGGACAATTTAAAGGAGAAATTATTTGGAAAGGACCGCACAGTGGACCTAGCACACTGACCGACACCCAGGGGGCTAAAACTTGCAACCATTGATCAAAGAGTAATGGAAACGGAGTCCAATGAAGTCGATTTGGCATTATCATACAAAGATACAACAAGTGAATGAAAATTATATGCTACGGAAAAGCAGAATAAATCCTTCCACTGTCATGTAGCAGAGCCATCTAAGCTCCATCCATATCATAGTCAGATCCTAGAAAAGTAAAAATTCATTGTGTTTGTAGGTACAGTACAGAGGAGGTACATTCTGTATGAATTTATGAGTAGGAACACCCTAATCTTACTTGTAGAAGCTTATTTAGAATTAGTTTACTACAAATACTGCAAGTAATTTGTAGAGAAATAGTTGTATTTTGCATTCGTTTGTTGCAGTGCTACTCCTACTACATTATTGCTTAATCTAAGCTTGAAAACGCGCTTAAATTATCTGCTAAACGCCTCGCAGGGCAGCGCCTGACTTATTACACCCTTTAGTGATGGAAACACAGAACGTAATTTACCTGCACTGTGATCTGTATAATGTCATTTAAATTGTGAGAAATGCACTTGGTATTAGCGCGCTGCGCACTATGTTAATTTTTTTTAGGGTCACCTAGTGGACTTTACTGAATATTTTATGTTGGTGGTTATGATGACAAGACGTAGCCCAGTTATATACTCGTAGTTACCTTAGTGGCTTGAGTTTTAGTAGTTTGGTACTTGAGTCCCGCATTTTGTCATTATTAACGAATTATATCCAATGTCTAGTATCATTGGATATAATTGTATAAATGTCTAGTACATTGGATATAATTAGTTCAATCAAAGACTTTACGAAGCAGCTGATTCTTTAGGGCAGGTAACATTAGACACACTGGTCGCATCGCATCGCAGGATCGACCTTTCGATCGGACGATCGTCGCATACCTCTCCCGCCTGCATAGCTTATGGTGACTCAAATGCCTCAGCATGTATGTATACCTAAAAAAGACGTAAGTGGGTACTATAGGGCCTATACCCACTTATTCCTAGTACCCACCCACTACGTGCCTTTTTTGGTATAAAATACAGGGAACTTTTTGTTTATATACCCGGTTCATCGAGTCGTTCGCCTACTTGGCATTCCACACAATCAACAAACTAAGATCAGGGCCCATATAAAAATTATGGCAAATGTGTAGAAATGACGCGCATATTTTACAAACTCCATGATTAAAACAGAAGTCAAGCTCTTTCGAATGGTAGTCGTTCATTATTGCAAAACTCGAATGAAACGTGAGTGGTCCCCGTAGGTTAGTAAATATTTGACTTTCCTAACAATGTGGCTCACATTCGGATAATCTCCGAAGCGCTGCGCACGATAAGCTTGCGCAGGCGCAGAAGATGGTCCACTTCGATACCATTGTGAGGCTGCCGTGCATAATGAAGTGGGAATATCGCCACCACAGAATGTTGTTTCTAATTAGTTTCCTTTTCAGACAACTTTCGATCCTTATGAACTTTACCAAAGTCAGGAATATTAATTTTTGTTAGTGTCTGCGGTCTGCTTATAAACCCTGTTTAAATGATGTAAAAGCAAGTGATTTTCCTTAGATCGGTGTAATAGTATTTTTTATTATGCAGTGAACTTCACAGATGATTGGCACATCACTTTTTAACATTCGCAAAAAAATGGCAACCCAAAATGTCAATTTATTATATTATAAGAAAAAACAGGGTTTAGTCTGTCTTAGAGCATCCAGCTGGGCGTAACCATCATCTTCTGTCTGGCACCAGTGTATCAAGGGAGACGCACCCTTGATACACTCTGGGGCCTGATGTCACTAGATCACTCCAACATGAACATTGAACATGCACTTCTGCTTCTCGGTTAAATAGTTCATTGCGTCTAGTAGATTGGGTAAGCATATCCAATATTGATACAAGTTAAAAGTTCAAAATTGGAAATGCACTTAGATTAAATATTGGTGTCGCTGCGCAGCGAGATTTACTTTTTAAGACCCAATGATATCTAGTATAGGATCATAACATCTATTACGCCTAACCCCATTACTATACGGTTAGGATTGTTTTTTGTTTCTATAATCGATGTCATCTTCAAAACTATTGCACCAATTTTAGTACCTCAAGCACCTCAATAATAATCAATAGTGGAATGAATCGTGATATCGTGAACTCTCGGTATCAGTTGCACCTCGTCGCCGCCGCCGGCAAAATGTCATGCTTACACAACTGCTAACTGTTATCCATTGGTGTAATTAGAGTATTTCCCAGGAATATCGGGAGATTCATCACGATCGAGCCGCAGTGCTCAATAGGAGTATCTATAGGGTTTATTTATTGTAACAGTTCCAGATACTGCACTAAATACTTTTCCCTCGTTCTCGATAAGGTACGATTATCTAGGAATTGAGACTTGTAGGTTACTAAAAGCAGTTGTAAAGTGGAACGCGGTAGAGCAAATAGACGCGAACTGCTAATATACCTTAATTGGTAGGTGTTTATTTTATTACTCGCTTGCTTAGTTACTTTCGGGAATGTAGAGTTTGTGTATAGTAAAAAGAATCTATTGACCACTGCTATTATCTCTTAACTTCTTCCGTATATGTTGCCTGCCTGCTGCCTGAACTTGTTTTTCTTATTTGTAATAAAAAATGTGATGCTAACTTAAATTAGAATATTTTCGACGAACGGTAACACAGTTTGTCTTGATGACACGTCATCAGAGAGCTATGCATGAAACTACACACCTATGTACGGCAGGAAACAGACGATTTCGCATCAGTACCAAATACATCCATTAACACGTAGTCAGGAGCTTATACACCAATCCCTTACTCCAAAGCAACAATGCACAGCAAATGCGGAGTATTTTCAGACCAAACCCAACCGTAGAAACTAATAGGAGCCACGAAGAAAATAACTTGAAAGCAAATTAATAAAACACTTAAAAGGGTGTCCTGAAATATACTTGCAGTTGGCAGGAAGCCAATGGTTGCTTCGGTCATCGCCTAGATTGGAACACGGTGGACTCTGGAAGTAGGTAGGTACCGGGTGTGGGGTTTTAACCAATATATTGTTTGTTTATTTATTTAACGCCGGCTATGTTGTTTCAGGTAAAAATGCAGAGGTGATGGAGGATCTTCTTGCATAGGTTGGTTTTACATTTTTAGTTATTTTATTTGCTGAACTGTCTCTAAATACTCGTAATATAAAATTTTACATACACGCACACAAATCACGCCTATATCCCTGGTGGGGTAGGCAGAGCGTTAAAATTTAACGATTTATTAAAAGCAATTGCTACGTGTTGTATGGTATCCCGGGTTGGTTTGGTATTATCCATTTTTAATTTGCTTCTGAAAACGGCTTGCATCAAATGACCAGGATGTGGAAAGGACATAGGCTACTTTTTGTCACCATTCGAGGGTCTGCAGCACCTGATGTAGACCACCAGGTGAACAACCAGGAGCGCACCTAAACTATACAGAGATACAGATATGGCACCAAAGCAAAACTTGTTCAGCTTGATGGGTAAATTCTGCTCGCATATTCACTTCAAAGATTCACGTTCTCGGTATCTTATCGGTTTGTGTAAAATTACATGATGATCGGTTCAGTGTTTTGGCCGTGAAAGCGTAGCAAACAGATAGACAGAGTTACTTTTGAATTTAGGAAGTATGAATAACGGCTGGCGTATTGGTACAAAGCGGAGAGCGTCCCGCGCGGCGCGTTGTGTTGTGATATGACGCCACGTCGCCACAAGCGGTCACGTCGCTGTTAGCCGGACTCGATATTTTTCGAAACTTTGAATGCCTATGAAATCAAAACTACTAGTATTTTTGACTGCAACAATAACTAGTGGCTTTACTGACACAAAATTGCAAGCGATATGGCTCTGGACACATGATTTTGATTTACATTTTATTTTATTTTTATTTTCGTTTCGTCGTCGTTTAAGAGGTCCGGGACTTAGACCCAAAGATGTCGAAAATGATTCGGAAAAATAGTTTTTGTTCGAAAGCATAAATACGAGTATTCCTCACGTGGTCTTAAGTTGAAGTCATTAGTCTACATACTCCAGGGGATCCTGTAGAAATCAACACAACCCTTTCATTTTCGAAAGCTTGGTTCTAGAAGGCGGTCCCAAATGCCAGTAATGTATTATCAATAGCTAGGGTTAGATTTATAGTGCTACGAAATGAAGATATTATGGTTGAGTGGTCAATGTTGGTCGAGCGTGGTTGAACTCGATGAACGAAACTCATTTTCCGCTTGGAAGCGTGGCTTCTTCCGAGATATTACTTAGGCATGTTGCTTTTCTACTGTTACTATGATGTCCCCTAAAATCACTCGTCGAAGCCGTAAAGTATAAACAAATATTACTTTTACCCGACTGCCTCAGGAGGAGGGTCAATTGAAGTAAATTCTATGCGGATGTTGATGACATGTCGTTAGATTCGTCTCAGTAGCACGGCGTGAGTGTCTTTGGCTATATTAAAATGTCGTAAATTCTATTTTAAACTTATAGTTTGAAATATCACAGTCAGGCTTTCATTGTTTTAATTATTATTCTTATTACAAATTCAAATGATATGTTGGAAAATATACTTCTCATTAAAATAACCGGGAGACCTTGCAAGTTTATTTTTCGTACGAATCACATTATTTAAAAAGTGTGTTTATTTTGGAATGTTTGTCTGATATCGTGTAATTGAGAGTAAAATGAGGTTTATATCATCATTCTACTTGCCTTATCCCGTTCTCTGTCAGGGTAGGCTACCTAGCCTAGGGCATTTGACGTGGAACCAAGTTTTTACACAGAGCGACTGCCATTTCACCTCTGCAACCTGAAGGCTAATCTTTCCCAAATCCTAGGTTAAGTCACATTCAAATATCATCTGAATTAAAGTTTTATTTGTATGAGGGTTTCATCACGATGTTTTTCCTTCACCGTAAGGGCAGTGTTTCATCACGATGTTTTCCCTCACTGTAAGAGCAGTCGGTCAATGTACGTAAAACGAGTAGAAACACATTGGTACATGGCGGGGATCAAACTCGGGTCTCAGGATTGTAAGACCGGTGTCTTAACCACTTGGCCACCGACGTTCTTTTTTGAGGTTTATGAGGTTTATAATTATAAGTCTTAATGGTTCGAAATAGTTTTTTATAGGGAACTAACTGTTACCCGCGGCTTTGCTCGCGTACTTTTAGGGTACCTACTGTCTCGAGTGATTTATTGCACATAAATACAAAGATCTATGCTACTTCTTACATCTTTTAAGGGATGAATATTGAAAACATTGGAACGCGTTAAACTTCCTTCCCCGCTTCATCTCTCACTCCCTCTCCTGCTCCATCTAACTCTCCTACTCCATCTTTCTCCTGCCATCGATCGCTCTCCCGATCCCGCTCTATCTGCGTCCTCTCCTGGTCCCACTAATGCCACCCCTCCGGCTCCTTCTCTCTTCCGTTCGCTCTCCCGCTCTCGCTGCCGCTCCATCTCCCTGTTCCGTTTCATCTCCCGCTGTTGGTCCATCGCCCACTCCCGTTCCTGCCTTCACTACTGCTTCCGCTCTATCTCCCGCTCTCTCCCCTGGTCTATCTGCCGCTCTTGGTCTATCTCCCGCTCCCGCTCCATCTCTCGCTCCCACTCCCACTCTCACTCCCGCTTCATCTCCCGCTCTCGCTCCATCTCCTGCTCCCACTCCATCTCCTGCACCCACTCCATTTCCATTACTGTTAAATATTTTTCCTACGCAAATTGTGCCACCCCCGTTAACCCCCATCATAGGGGTTGATTTTCAAAAAACGCTTAGATATGTATCTCATAATTTGTATTGCAGAGCATTATTTCAGTGTCACGCAAAATATTTCAACAGAATTAAATTTCCCATACAAACTTTGCCACCCTCTTTAACCCCCAATGGGGGTGAATTTCGAAAAACCCTGAAATACGTGTTTCATTATTTGTACTAAAAAGCATTAATTCAAAGTTTCATGCAAAAATATGCAATAAAAATATTTTTCTCATACAAACTTTGCCACCCCTTTTAACCCTTTTAGGGGTTGAATTTCCAAAAAATAATATGCCTATGTCCTTCTCATGAATGCAAACTATCTACATACCAAATTTCAGCATAATCGGTTGGGTGGTTTAGGCGTGAAAAGGTAACAGACAGACAGACAGACAGAGTTACTTTCGCATTTATAATATTAGTGTGGATAAATAGTTTTATCAAATGATAAAGTCGGAAATGAATCGATTTCTTTGATGAAAAGTGAATTATTTTTTAGTCAAGAAGTTATTTGCTTCCTCAGAATGTTGTAGTGTAGACGATGAGAGGTAGTAATCAAACGTTATTGCTGACAGTGAAAAGCTTTTAGGCTTATTTGTTTAGAACGCTAGCTACATCTCTATCTGTACAGCACATAACCTACAAAAGCTAAAAGTTAATTAAAACAGTCAACCAATTGGCATGTAGGTGTTAGAGATTAGTAGGCTGCAACATTATAATTTACTAACGATAGCGATCCGCCGAGCGGCCACGCCCGCTGATACCCGTGGGAATTCGTTTTCCCTCGGTAAAACTTAACCTAAATAAAGCTAACTTTCTAGCAGATAAAGTATTTTTTGAAATGGTCCGTTAGTATCAAAGATGAACGATTATCTGTAAAACAAACAAACATTGATGTTTCCTTAACTTCTACGAATTCTCCTTAGAGTTAACAAAAGTAAGGTAAATGTAGAACTAGATTGGTTCAGCTTTACTGGTCAGTCACGGGTAATCCTTTGAGAGTCTTCGCGTATTTTCCCTTTTTTTTAGTGGAACGCAAAGTCTCCAAACATGTTCCTAACAGCAAACGGCCTACTAGGTTACTAACTAAAAGGCCTCTGATATAGTCCTGTTGAATAACGTCCGCAGTCTATGTAACCATAGACAGCAACCGAGACCGACGACGTAACGTGCCCTCCGAAGTACGCTTCTTCCCTTACACCCTCTTAATGCAGACAATGAGTCAACTGTATTCAACTTGATTCAGTTGAAGCACAACTCCCAGTATCACGTATCTGATTTAAATATGGTTTATTTATAATGCAATATAAGAGCGATTGCCTCAATTTGATTAAAAACATGCGGTTTGCTGAGGGGACAATACCGACGGCCTTGGAGGACTGCGGCGGGTCAGTGACCCCGGGCCAAATTAAGACTTAATGCCGAACCATGTAAACGACAACGGACGGACCGATTCTAAATATCCGAAAGTTTGTATTGTATAGCAGGTTTTAGAAACGACATGGTCAAAATTTGCATTAGTTTTGCGAAGCGGTGACTAAATCCTTAGTTTAAGTTCACTACGCCATGGTATTCATGGAGTAACCGACGAACGACTTTATGACTCATAAGTCTTGGAATGTGAGTTTTTAATACATTTTTTTATCCATAATATACGTACGAAATTTTCAGAGATAAGGAGAACATGTTTCCTAAAAATTTATTATTTCGCTTATTCACCAGATAGTTTCACATTTGTGCAACTAGCTAAATAACTAACTAAATAGAAACCCATTTCGAGCGTGTTTACAATTTACAAAGAAAAGGGCTGGCGTCGTACTTAGTGATCCCACACAAAGGGCACTCACTTTACTGTTGCTTCCGACCGGTTCAAATGTCCAAACAGAGCTATGGCTTAATGAATATGAATGTGCATTTAAAGGCAACGCTCCTGGAGCCGTGGGTGTCCGATTATGATGTAACTGTTTGAGACAACTCGAATGGATGCGAAGATCGCAGTGATTGGGCGTATTGTGTAGCCACCGCCTTTCTTTAAATTATGGTCAAATAACCATTATGATTTTCTATTATTCTAACTTTTGACTCGCTGCTATACATTTACTATTGTCGCTCTTTTGAGTGTATTGAAATAAGAGTTATTTTTATTTAAATTGTATTTCCTCTTTTTCTTACCGAAAAAGCTTTTTCCTGTGGCCTAGCAATATTTCCGCGGTAAAAAAATGTGTGTTCGTTTAGGTGTGTTGTTTCTGAGTGTGCTATGTGTTATTTCGGGTACTACTTCATCTCATAGATTCAGCGCTCCAGTACTACAAAACACATAGACTTTCGCCTGTCATAATTTTCTTAGGGTTAGTAACATTATTAGTTGAATAGTAAGATTGAACTACTCGTTAAAATATTCATAGTCCATTATTTTATTCGCTGAGCAACACCATTATTTAATTATTCTCCTGTGTTACAATACCTAAGCGGCGACTACGTGCGTGGGTGGATACGAATGCAACCGGCTGAATTCGGCTGCTAGCTTAGCGCCTGTCAGTCTTTCCGTCTTGTTTTGACTCGAGCATTCGTTGTAGACATGAAACTGCTACAACATTAGTCTGCAGTTCAATTAAAAATGATGATAAACGTATTAACGCTGCCCATATTGATTGTACCTAATGAAATGTAAATATCTGACATAATAGGTAGGTATCTGCGCTACCTTAGATTCTCTCTTGCGACAACTATTTTCTTTGGTTTGTAAACTAGTAGCAAACACGTCGGAATGCGTTGAAGTCAAGCATTAAATACGTGTTAGTTCCGACCGGAGGAGCAGTCCGTGTGAGCAGAAATGAGCTATGATGTCGTCAGCGGCTGAGAAACTACGGAAAAATCGCCTTTGACGAGAACTAGTGAAAGTCGAACAATGGCAGATTTGTCAAGGGAGCCTCATTTTGTCCTCCGCGAAGTACAATATAATTTGAAAATAGTCGAATTATTTATTGTACAACGAATGATTTTGCTTGAGCTATAATTGGTTTGGTATTACGTTCCGTCAATGTCCTTTATATTTCATGATAATATTTTCATTTAGCGCGGTTCAGTGTCATACTAAGAAGTTGGATATCAGTCAAGTGGTTAGAAGTAGATAGGTACCTTATTTACCAATATTTTTCAAAAGTAATCGTGGTTACCCACATAAAACATGGATAGCTCGTAGGCTATTCACACTAGAATGACCGTTTTATCGATGCACTAACCCCTATCGATATCAGTGCATACTTAATGACACGGTCCAGTGGCTAGTCGATGAGGAGTTGAATGCCACGTAACTCGGCTGGACGGGTGCGCGTGCGCAATGCGTAGCGCTAGCGTGTCCGTGCGGCAAAATTTCTTGTGCAGATCAGCGCACATACTTTTACTATTATTGTTAGCATCCTATGAATTTGCGGTAGCGGCATCGGTATGTAAGCCTGCCCTGCCTGCCCTATCTCAATAACTTAATGAATGTTCTAAGATTATTCTTCTGTATTTCTTTGGACTCTTTTTAATAGTTTTATCGAGTTCTTTGATCCCCTATTCTGAAAACGTATCTATACAATACTTGTAAGATACTTACTATTATGAGTCAAATCTATTAATAGGCTATAGATCCGATTATGTATGCGAGGCAGGACGAGAACCTCCCGCAAATACCTCCACTTGTCATTCCTGTCTGGTCAGTGAGGCCTATTCAAGTGCCAATAATAGAAGTATGGCCAGGATGAGAAAAAACTGCAAAAAGAAAAAAAATATCCATCAACAATCTGTTGAGGCCTAGATTGTATCGGAATTTGTACTCCTATTTAAAATATAGTTTTTATTTGGTCCTTTAGTCAGAAACTAACTAGTTTACTCAAACTCAAAAATTCTGACTGCGAGAGCTTCTATTGGGTGCATCTACTAGTTTTTGTTTATTTAGATGTAATCGCGCTGAAAGGCATTTTTTTAAATTTGGTACTCATTGCTATAGTGCATAGCTTACTTTTTACCATATCGACACGCTTTATTTTCTGATTTAATGAATGATTTAGGCTAATAAAAATAATATTACCTACCTATTTACACTATCGACTAAAATAGCTCACATGAGCGCGATAAATAAATAGGGATATTATTATGCAAACTGTTGGTTGTGTTTAACTGCCTAGCGAGTCTGAGCAGCATTCCTCAGGGCTGAATAAATGATAGAGTCGTTGCTATAGCAACTTAACAGGATTAATATTGCTATGCTACTTGAAACCTCTCATGAATTCTTCCGAAGATAGGTCGTAGAACGCACCTACATTCTTCCGATAAATAAATAGCCTTGCGCTGCGGCAGGCTCATACAATTTTCATGGCGGCGATTCAGCAGAATTTTAAGTCTTCGAAAAGAAAACTTACGTTGCCGCCCACCTGCCCACAATACCTTATATATTTTTCCTGTTTACGAAAAAGCTTCAGAACATGTTTAAAGCTTTCTCGAGTTTTTATGACTATTCTCTGCCTATTTTCTGCACTTTGTCTAAGGTCCGTATTTATAAATCGAACTCAAGTCTGAGATCGTTCTCAAGAGCGGTTTTGACAACTGTCAGTCAATACTAACAGCAACTCAAAGTCGTACTCAAGATCGATCTCAGAGTTGAGTACGGTTTATAAATACGGGCCTAAATTAGTACTTACAATAACAATCTTTTAAACTTACTTACAAAGGTCTCACAATAACTTGTTATAATTTTGATAAGAATGTAAAGCTACCATTGGAAAACTTCGTTTTAAATGAAACAATGAATATCAGTATCTACTTACGCCATCTTTTATAAAAAATTGATTACCTATAGTATAATAAGAATTATGAACCCGTTTATCTATTATTTGTTGTTTGTAAATAAACTCCAAGTGTTTGTGATGCTGAAGGAATAAAATGTATATTTATAGTACATGGTTTTTTCAAATATTGTCGTTTGCGTTGGATACCTTTGTAAAAAGTATGCTTTACATTGTGTTAGCTGCTAGTTAGTTTCGTTAGGTGCTAAGGCCTCGTTTCGTCAAAGAGTTCCAGGAAATATTTTTGATGAAAATTGATCCATTCTTAATCCCCGGATAATCTGTAGACTTTCCTATGGCTTATGTTAATATTTACACATTCCAAATAAGAACGAGATTAGCTACGTCGAATGTCGTGTTCGTTTATTCATTCTCTTGTTTTGAGTATTGGTATTAAATCCATGCATTGAACCAAGTGTCAGTATTAATTTAGTGTGTGTTCAGTCGTAGAATAAGTTTGTATGGCTGTTGTGTTGGTCTACTTAGTAGTCGCTTCATCTTTGTTATCTCTATATTGCCGCGTGGTTTAGGGTAGAATCATCTTATTTCTTTCCCGCGGGTATCGTAAGAGGCTACAAAGGTACTTGAGGGTTTCTTGTTTAATGCAATTAGGTATAAGTGACAGGCTGACAATTTAACTAAAATAGAGTCAACGTCTTCAAATACTTGTCAGACGGGGCGATAAGATTTACTTATCTTATACGACTATCAATGCTCTGCCAACCCCGCATGGTATAATGGTTTGTTATGTGCACGCGCGCTACTATGTGTGCGTGTGATCGTGTGTGTGTTATCTTATTATAATTGATAAAAAATTATATACAAAATGATGGGTAACAATCACTTGTGTTAAATATAGCAGATGTATGTAAATCATTACCCTGATAAATAATGTCGTTTTACATATTCACTGTGCTGCGTTGTTTGCACAACGCTTTCTCAAAAGCTAATAGAATTCATAAGATAAATAACGTAGAATGTATTAGGTAGATAGGTACATGCGTAGCTATCATTAGTTTCAGTTTAATACTCTATTTTTAATTGTCATTTACTTTCTTTTGCCGTGTGATGGCGGCTTAGAATAGCATCACCCCATTTCTTTCTCGTGGGTGTCGTAGAAGCCGACTAAGGGATTTGAAAGGAGGGTTTCATGTGTATTGCAATTTTAGGCGACAGGTTGAAAACCTGGCACTATAGTGATACACGACTTATCTGAAACGACCCTCAAACATTTGTCAGACGTGGCGATAACGACCGCAATTTTACTGTCGTTAACGCTCTGTCTACCCTGCCAGGGATATAGGCGTGATTTATGTGTGTGTATTTTATTATTATTGTATATTGCTTCTGCGCGTCCATATTGTTTCACATCCTACACTAGAAAAATCGTACGTAACCCTTCCACGCGTCTTACATTATGTTCTTAAAAATAATGAATTGGCCCATACAAAAAGACAAGACAATCATGAGCGAGCAATCAACCACAAAAAACCATTTAGGCGCAACGCGAAACGAATCACGATACTCTAACGTGCACAAAAAGAGCATTATCTACTTCAAAACAAGGAAGTGGTCCACAATGCGCAATATTCAGATTATTCAGTTGCCATTTGCCCATAGGAAGTCGTCTAGCCCTGTCAGTCGGCGAGCGGGTTACGTCGTAGGACGTACGATTCAATGACCAACGAATCTCAGTAGGTTTTCGGTCCTGCTTTCAGCCATATTCTGGCTTATCCTATGGGGCAATTATTTTGTTTAAATCGCTAGTGTTTGAATATTATTTGAAGAGATTGACCAACTCTTGACAAGAACTACTTTCCTCAAAAACACGAAATATGGATGACATTTTAGACCTACCATTTAAAAATACTGCTAATAACACTGTATTATATATTTTTTCAGCGGAAAACATATTACAATTTCATGGCCAGCTATTTCAGATCTGAAACCTACACGAACATTGATTTTTTAATTTCTTTATACTAAACCTACATAAAAAATGCCGTTTGGTTTAATGAAACGTAGAGAGGAACGTGAGTCATTGTTCACGTTTCAACTTCTCGGGAGGGAAAAATCCTTACAAATCACTTTCCTCCCCAGGGGAGAAAAGATTCAACTGTGGTCGTACATTTCTCGCTATGCCATATCTAAACCTCTATTTTGTTGATGTAAAGCCTGCCTACAAGGTTTCTATAGTTAGATCGATGTCCTTTAGGATAGCCAGCTCTCCGTCCGCATAGATAGTATAATCAAATATTCGCTTTCGCACCACCCACGCTCATTGTCTTCCAAGACTTATTAGTGCTCAACCGTTGCCGAAGCCATTTGTCTTAGGAACACTTTCACGTTTAGATGCAATGAATGCCAAATGACCAATTGAACGACATGAGAAAGCCTGCTTATTAGTGTTTATTTCGAAGGCATGTACTTAGACACCATCGGCGATGTAAACGTGCTGGATGTTCTGAAAATAATAAATATACATATGATATTTTGATGAAGTTTGAAATTGAGCTGTGTAACGGAAATAGATATACTTCATCCGTGAAAATTTCACTCTATCGCCATATATCACTGTTGATGAGATACAGCCTGGTGACGGACAGACATACAGCGACGTCTCACTAAAAGGATTCTATTTTAGCTCTTTGGGTACAGAACTCCAAAAACGAATAGACTCAAATGTAAAATGGGATGATTCTTATGGCGAGCATGGATAAGATGTGAGTGAGCCGTTTATGGTTCATATTTGGGTCTTATAATATTTGGTCACAATAATATTTCTTACATTTGCGACAAGACACTATAGTCTGTAAGTTTAGGTACTTATCTTTTTGTAAACACACTTTGTATGAAAGTGACACTTCAGAACTGTCAGTTTAATACAAAGTTTGTTTACAAAAAGATAAGTACCTAAACTTACAGACTACAAGTGGATTACGTTTGTGCATTAATTACAAGATAAGCTATTATTGCCACATCCAGGGCTTGAACTGTATTCGACAGAAATCAGGTCTGTGTATCAGGTAACTATAATTTCCCGTCTGCGTGGGTGGTTCTTACGACACTGCCGTCGATTAATGTCGCACTCCCTTTCTGCTATTCCTGCGCCTTCGCCTGCATCTAGGGTTGTTGATAAAGCACTTTCCCTTTCCCGCCAGCAGTTCAGTTTAGCCGCTCCCAATGATCACTGGTGCTACCTCGATTTACTTAAGCTTTAGTCAACAAAATACCTTGTTATTTGTCGTCTGATATTGCCAGTCTGGCAAAGTTTGTTAATAAAATTAAAACACATACCACCAACATAATTTCTAGTCAATGTGTAAAATTACTTATAATACGAATGCGTTGAAACAAAGGTGGATCATCTAGAACAGCGTTTCTCAAAGTGTGCTCCGCGGAACCCTGGGGCTCTGCAAAGCCTTTGTAGGGGTCCGCGAATCTCTTCAATTAAACGTAATATCTACCAATTGATGAAATATAAGAAACAAGTTCATACCTATCCTTTCGTTGTCTTTCAGGCCACTTTCATAATATCCTTACGTATTGTCAATCGTTATTAATTAGTATAAAATTAAACAATTGACGTAATCTTACCTTTTACGTCTCCGTTAACAAATATGCTTTTCAAAAGGGTTCAAAAAACTTTGAGAAGCACTGATCTAGAATCTAGATGAAATTGTTTAACGATATCATGTACTTATCCCTCACATTAGTATTCTCATCATCGTGGGAGTGATATGACAAACTTGCCTTGAATTTTCTGACTGCTATCTAGACGTTCGAGAAAGCGATTGTCTGAGTGGATCACGACCGCAACTATGTGTGCCTTTCCTCTAAATTGCGATATACTCTGATATGATGTATAGGCACTTAAAAGGGATAAACGGTTTCTAGCCACATCGACTTTCATAGCCAACCTTAATATTTTCTAGTAGTTATTGTTTGAAATGAGCTATTCTAGCATTTCTCGCTCCTGTGTGCCTTAAATTTAAAGAAAGTAATGAACATGAATGTAGATGGATGCAAGAGGAGAGGACAGCCCAAAAAAGTTTGGATTGTTTGTGTAAAAGACGACATGAACAAAAAGGGCATCAATGAGGTCAATCAATGAGATGAATAACGCGGCTTTCATAAATTCAAAATTCGTAATGTTTATTGCACATTACAGAACGTCGCACACTGTGGAATTTTTAGTACTTCGTTATTTAGAAACCCAATTTAAAAAAAAAACTAGTTAATTATTATAGTTGCTCTCACTCAATTTCTCGTCGCCCATTTGGTATTTCTATTCTCTCACTTAGAAATTTATTCGTCCATATAGATTTTTAATACCTGCTATGGATTAAACACCACGCATTTTTGGTACATGCGTATTGGATTTTTATATTAAGTTATATTTAGTTAATTATTCGCTTACCCATTATCATATCGCTCATGGTATTATACATCATCATCAGTGGCAAAGTCTTTTTTTCAGTCGATCATTATATAAATCCCCATTTCATTTTAGTTCGTAAAGACGCGGAGTTGCAATTTCAAGCAAATACTTACCTAGACTTATGTCGAGTATTATTTGTAACAGTTGTATAATTCGTGGTCACTCGTTTGACAATACGCACAAAGAAAAGAATTGTCGCATAAGGCATTATGTGCATTCCGTACAAAATGAAGCTTACATTGCTCCATAATATTTCCATTAATATGACTCATTAGTTTGAACAATTCGTATGAATATGTAACGCGCGTGAGGCTGGGTATGCGCAGGATCGTGACATTTTAACTTTTGACATCTGCCGCATGTGTTACAATACGTACAATGTTACAAGTTGTCTCCTGGTTAAAATACTGTGTTGAATGTCAAGTATAAGATAGATGGACTTTAAAGAACTTACATTTTCAACTTGTGCTTTTGTTTTGTTTCAGTTATAAGTACCTGCTTGACCGAGCCTAGCTCGGATTTATTGCCCGCGAAACGTATTTTGTTTCTGACACTAAATTATCATATTTGCATGTCGCGTAAACCCGACAAAGCCTACAAAATGACTCAGTAGACTGGTAAATTTTGTATGGGAGGTCCAATTCTTGTTTCCTTATAAAAGTTGTTTAGTTTGACGAGAAGAACACACCCATAAAATATATGGAAAAATAAATGAGCATAAATAAAATAAAAATGATAAAGAGATGTTCAGGTCGGATTCGAACTCGATTTCCCTTCGTCATAGGCGAGCATGTACGTACCGCTGAGCTACGATTGCTGATAGCTCAAACTTTGAAATAGTGGATCTGTCTCCTATGTGGACGTGATTTTGCTGGGCTTTTTTGCTGTTTAGAGTGATTTTTGGAAAATAAAACCTCGCTAGATCGATTTATCGCTCCCGAATCCCCCTATATAAGGTGTTAAAATATTAGCTGCAAACATCGTAAGGGATGAATCATCCTATGAAACTGAACAACTTTTCCCAAGAAACCTAGGTCGAAATATGAATTCTTGATCGTTTAAAGTTATTAGATAGATAAATAGATAGATAGATAAAAAGAACGCTCGTACAAAAACGGTCATCGAAGTGAGCATTCATAATCTTGTGGGCACTGTCCATGTCTTTGGTTTGGATGATTAATATTTTCGTTAAACTATTAGCTTACAGCATTACGTAAAGAATCCATTATGATATGATTGACTTGACGTGTAGTTTTTAATTACCATACGCGCTCACGTGAAGTCATATGTACTTTCTAGGAAGAGTAAGAATATCAAATATCATCTAATTCAATTGCCAATTGTATCAAACCAGACGTTGCGGTTAAAATCACAATCCTCTGTACGATTTCCTTCCTTATTACATCGTTAGTAAAACCTAAACAATTGATAGCTTCAATTCGAGTATGAAGAGCCATAGTAGAGCTAAGCCGGTAGTTGCTTGTTTGTTGTGAGCTGTCATATTTGCTTAAACGCACTGTCGCTTTCTTACTCATGTAACTGTCAAATATGAAAATCTTTACAAACATTATGAAAGCTATTTAAGTGAGTACTACCTACATGATATCGAATGATGTAATTTGATATTTTTGCCCTTTATAGCACTTTAACTAGCGTTTGGCAGTTACTTTTGAAGATAATTTCTCCGTTTGGTGGCTACCTCATTATCACTGAAGATCGCTTCATCAACACCTGCGTCGGCATTTTTGTTGTTCGTTGTTTTTGGTAGCTATTCTCAGCCAAGAATGCTCACGCGCTGTATCGTGCCCTATTTATGGAAGTTTCTTTTTCCTGTTCCTCGTTTGTTAACAAACTCTTATGATAAAACGGTTTACAAAAAAATCAAACAGAACAGTCCTAAAAGTCATCTTTATAAAATCCCACAAATTTAAAATTGAATGTATAAAGGTGGCCCTAATTTCTCTTCCTGAAAAATTCAGTGGATGGAGGATATCGGGAGTTTGATCTTTGAAACTAAGGCAGAAATAAAAAAATACATTAACAAACCTCCAGACAAGTGGTTACTAGGATTATTTTTCCAGCGAAGGTGTCGGTTATTTTAAAACGTATTTGTTCGAAAGGAAACGGGAAGCTGTCACTAACTCTTCACTCTTTCTTTTTGTGAGTCGAAAAGACCCAGTTCGGGACGCGGAAGTATTGGCGATGATAAATTTTAGAGGAAAGCGCGGTATTTCTGTTGCTTTCATTAATAATCTAAACTAAAAAGTTCTTACGTTTTTAAGTTGTAATCATCAGTGGTCTCACTAAGGTGGGGTCATATCTGAACATGATTATTAAAACGATCTAGTATTAATTAAAGGTCAGTGATTAAGTCACAGAAATTTAATTTGACATCCTTGATAGTAAATGTGATTTAAATCAGAGCATGCATTATTAAACATAAACGTTGTATCATGTTGTGTGTTCATTATGATTACCTTTTCGATTGATTACATCATAAAAGTATCTAAAAATGTATTCACATTACATTAGTTGTTTCGACCATGAGATGGGAAAATTGGCAATGATGTTTTAAATTCAAACGTCAATCTCATTTGGGAAATAAAGTGACGGTCTTTGATATTGGTTCGAGTTGCATCGATAGTTCCTCGTTTCCGATACATTAAACTGTTACGAAAAAGCTACAAGAAGAGAATTTACAATTTGATTAAATTACCAGAACATGTAAGTCAGGCAAGTTTATGTGTGGATGTGGACTAGTTTCTACCAAACCAAAGCAATTCAAGATTTATCTGTGATCGTCACTTGAAAGTTATGACCAAAATGGTATAAGTCACGATTTTGAGATTTATGCGGGCGCCATGCGCTTGCGCAGCCGCAAGCTCCTGTGATGTGTTGAGTCCGCTCGGACATGCCAAACCATATCACAGGCCACAGCACGTCTGTTTTATATCTTCCGCATTCTCTATTTGATTCTATTTTTGCCTTACTTTCTTTTATGGATCGGTCTGATTGGATGTTTGTATTTTCGTTATAATAGTGCTTCCTTTTAAACTTGGTATTTATTTATTGGTCATAAATGTTAGAAAAACGGTGTTTGTTTTATTTTATTGTAGTGACTCGATTTTCCTCTACATGGCATGTCTCAAAGCGTATCGCATCTCGCTCGAATGTAGGTATCATCTATCATATCTTATCTCTCGAACAATGTAAAGTTATAAAAGAAACGAAGTCATAATTATATTATAATTGCACTTGTACTGTTATTCGCAGTTAATGACAATTCAACGTGTGGTTAGAATTATCTTAATTAGTTATCTCATCGCATGTAAGTGCAATGTTTGGTCTAGAAGCAGAAATTCATAAAACACGGAACACATTGAAATGATATACAAAATTCAATTTATTACGAGTTTTATATACCAGTTTATACAGGTGTACAAAAAATTGTTGCCAATTTTTTAATGGGTGAATCCATTAATCAAATGATATTATATTGTTACCAGCGTGTCATCAATATGAACAATTTTTGAAATATTAAAAAGCTTTTAAACTTTATTTTATATTTTTATCTTTGTTATTTGAAGAAAGTTGTTCAGTGTCACGGGCTGTTGCGCTTCTTATATTAGCAGTTAACTTTTTTACACATGACATTCCGACAACAGCTGACAAGATCGGTTTAGAGCCATTGGCACGGTATAGAGCCAGTACGCGCTTTACTTGAGCGATTTTAGATAATTCCCAGGTTGTCTGAGAAAAGCGGACTAACTGGCATGTAGGTAACCCTCCGGCCCGATGCAGAGATGGCCTCTGATAAATGTAGGTATTGTTGAACGCTCGCAATACTCCATTTTCTATCTAGCAAAGACGGTCAACACGTTAATTTCTCGGTTAGTACAACATTACCTACCATACCACTCCCTGATAGGTAGGTTATACTTACCTTTACTTAGTAAAGGTACCTAATTCAACGTAATTCTAATTGCGTATGGCGAGAGAAACGCCAAATTTGCCGTGTCTCTTATATTTATAGGGTACCAAGGGGTAAAAAAGAGATCCTATTTTCTAAGTCTTCGCTTGACTTTCCATCCGTCCGTCTGCCACCAGGCTGTAATCTCGTCTTATAAACCTTGATAGTTAGTTACGTGTTAAAATTTTCATAATTGCTTACCAAGCTATATTCCTGCAAGAGGTTCCCATGCAACAAACATGACTTTTATGCCATATTGACACGTCAATGGTACGAAGCCCTAGATGCGTGAGTTCGACTGTTCTTGGGCGATTTTTCAAATGTGTTGATCGAGCTCTGCAATGCCACGATTTAATCCATAAAACAAAACATTTAATTTGTTGGCTGTGTGTGACTTATTGGAAAGCGAGCATAATGAAACAGACCAGTTTTGCTATGGGTGCGTAGTTGCCCACTAAATATCCCGTTTACGCATTAGCTTTCAGGTTTCCAATCGAAATATTTTAGCTTTGTCTGGGCCTATGTAGACTTATCTAAAACTTAGACAAAAATCGTTGGATGGATCTTCGTATCTTCCTGTGCACACAATCGGAAGCACATTATTTTCAGTTTACTATGTGTGATGTGATAGTTATTGTGTGTGATGTGATAGTCTGAAATTTTTTATTAATTTAATTAATAAGCCAACCTTTGCACTCATTTCCATCCCGTGAGACTCCGAGCCCTCGTCGTTTGATTGCCTGTTCTTGATACCATTTTTCTTTTTCTATAGGTATCCTCGTTCTGTAGGTATTATCTACATAGTTTCAGAATTTAGAATGAATCTGTACATTTTATGGGACATGTGTTGTGAAAGTAACCGGATCTAGTCATACTTCCGATATCTTACGATTTGTTCGAGTCATTAGACATGGAAATATTGTCAGCCGTCTATCCATCATTCGTTATAGTTTGTTATGTTATGTACCTCTATGACTGACAATAGTTTAGGACAATTATTGTCAATAGTTTCACATTCATTTTAGCCTAAGTACCTATCATAAGTAAAAGTCATTTAGTGAAACTAAAATATTACGTTTAATTGTTGATGTTATAAAAGAGCAAGATTTATCCTTTTATGCTCATACGATCGTTGTATATATGTAACAGTGCCCCGGAAAAAACGGTACTCACTTATGTGACGCAACATGCCTGTAAAAATACGCTTTGTTAAGTACGATTGTGAACCATCTTTTTGTCATTCGCAATTTTGCTTTGTGCCATCCATGCGATAAATTCAGCAACTTTCGATTTCTTCTCGCTTGATTAATTAGTTTCTTCCCAAAATGGTGCGGGCGTTCAAACATGCTCGATTGAATGGAGGCCGCCTACCACTCACCGAAGCTGATACGTGACTCTTTAAGCTATGGGATTAAAGTTCGAAACGGATCATAGCAGCTTCTCTTTCTTATTGGTTTTACTACAATACGTGTACAATGAGCCGCGTTAGCCGCGTACATGAGTGCAGTCTCTGGTTTGCATTGACGCTTTTGGCGGCTCACACAACATATACTACGCTCGCATAATACCTATTACATTATCGCAAAAGAAATTAAAGGCGAAGTCCTAAAAAGCAGTGTGGCTAATCATAGCCATGTTGTTTTATTGAGTCATCAATTGATTCCGCTTTAACAAAATCATAGACTCAAGAATGAAGATTTTTCGTTTTCGTGCGTAATATCCCTACCTAGAATGAGTTTCCCTTTTAGAGCATTTTTTTATGGGAAACCCTCTTCTTTGAATCCTCCTCTTTTTTTATTTTTTAAGAATCAAATTGGCTCTTGTTTGGGTTTGTTAAGTAAAATGTGTGTAGTCGAATACAGACTAGGTAGATAGTCTATATTCGTTGGTGGCCCCGCTAACCGTATGGCGCCCAGTTCCCTGCTCAGTAGATTTACAACTTGTTCCGATTTCTCAACATCTAATGTTACATTCATCGTTGTCAGTTGTCACACCTTGAAGTTGATATGAAGGCTGCCCATGATCTCCTCAACTCATTTGTTGCATTGACACTTCGTCTCCGAATAACAGTTGAGTCAGACTATTAACATAACTAGATACCACGTTGATACTAAACTAATCAGTACATGACACAGTGTTAATCGCCCATTGTAAAGAGAACCCTTCTTGTTGAGCTGCCTCTCGATGGTGATAAAAGTTGTCGCAAGAAATGCTGCAATGATCGCCTCCGTCCGGTTCTGGCTATATATGCCAGTTTTATGGGGCGGTTTGAAAGGTCTTCGTCATCGTTGTGCCTGGCCTTATGTGGCTCATAATTGTAGGTACAGCTCGAAAATTATAACGGTACACATACATACTTAAGAGTGAAAAGAAATTGTTAGTTAAGTGAATCGCCCGTTAAATGAAACACGTTATTTACCTGAGTTTTTATTACTTCTAATATCGTTTTTGGTAAACCATATTGATCATTATCATTTAGTGGCATACATTGTCGTTAGGTATGGTTAGGGGCCGGCCATTAATCGCGAAATATCACAGGGGGAGGGGGGGATGTAGTAATGTATCACATGTATAATTTTTTTCCCCTTTTTCACGTAACAAATCCTGTGGTTTTTTTCGCCACACGCCAATTAATAGTTGTCGTGATATAGTGCAGATGTGACTTTGTTTCACTATCGACAATTATTTGTTAATTTTTAGTAGTACCACCACAATTTTTTGGTACGAAAAATACACATAATGTAAGAGGGAGGGAGGGGGAACAGCAAATCTCAACACACATCACCAAGGGGAAGGGGGGGTAAAAAAAACACGTGATAAATAGACGACCCCTTACGAAAGAATGAAGGGTCCCTAGTAGTTTTGTCGCATGTCAAACAATAAGCGAGATTCGCTGCGGTTTGCGTCACGCCATAGTATGAATTGTGAAACTAATCTAACAAGATAGTACGTGTACCGCTTAGCGTACTCGCACCGGGTGTGTCGTAAAAATTAAAATATGACCTAGTTGACATTTTCTGTAGTCATTGACTCTAGCATATATACACCTACTATGTATCTCATACGACAATAGGGTAAATTTAAGGTATTCCTGCAATACCGATGTTATGTAAATTTTCCCTTTTTCGAATTACTTATTACCTACTGGTTCACCCCTTAAAATATTTGCAGCAAATTTTTTACACCCTGTATAAGTTTTTCTAATACATAATATATTTTTCATGTGCTTTTTAAATGTTACCTTGAACAAACTTCCTGAGAGGTAGTGGGAGATTATTCCAACATTTGGATGCCTTATACCGAAAACTTCCCTCTAAAGCTCGGGTTTATGAAAAAGCGTTTTAAGCAAAAAACTGTTTTTATTACGCGAATTGAAATTATAAGTAGCCCATTTTAATTTAGTAAGAAGATAAGGTGTACTCTTGAATTTCATTATTCAGTGAACTAGGCTACTAAAGTGTAGGTAGGTACCTTCTAGACTCCATATTTAAAATTCCATAGCGGTTTAGCACAGGCGTGATATGAGTCCTAGGAGGCACTTTGTAGCAGAACCTAGTGCACGCATTTTGCACACGTTGTATGAGCTTTTTCGAGGTGGAGAGCAGACAAGGACCAATTACAACGTCACAGTAGTTAAGTTTGGACAATTTGAATTTGGATCAAGTGTCTCCCAGATCTTAAGCCTAACGTCAATACTGAGCAAATGTCTGATTTTGTAAAAGATTTTATTAAGACGATACAGACATGATCTTGCGATGTTTTCAAAGTGAGCCTCAAAACGCAGTCTACTGTCCATCTCTATACCCAGATTTCGCGCTTGTGTTCAAGTTCTACTGGCGGACCGAGTAATTTGGGGTTTTGCATTGTACAGCTGCCTGCTGACTTGTCTTTTGGATCCTAGTATCATAAATTTGGATTTGGATGGATTAAGCATTGAAGAAGAAGAAGAATTTTAGTAGGTCAGAGTAGGTCATTTGGCAATAGAATCAAGATCAGAGTTAAGCTTTTGCAGCGATTGTGTAAGTTCCTGTGGTTTGTGTGAAGGTATATATATATATATTTGAACATCGTCAGTTATGATGATAATTAGTTGCCGCGTGATGCCGGCTTAGAGTAGCATCAAAACATTTCTTTCCTACGGGTGTCGTAGAAACCGACTAGCAATTTTGACAACCTGTCACTATAGTGATACACGACTTATCTGAAACGTTCCTCAAACATTTGTCAAACGTGGCGATAGTGACCGTATTTTAACGCTCTGCCTACCTTGCCAGGGATATAGGCATGATTTGTGTGTGTATGTATCCGTATAACTAGTTGACGAGTAACTATGCAAATTAAAATGCTATATTCACTTGATTTGTTGTTTTTTGTAAATGCCATAATTTTCTTCTCAAAACCTATTCTGCTTAGTATAGCGAAGTAAGGAGCAATAAAAAAGAGCTAGACAGCGGCGCAAGCGCACGGCAAGTGGATAACCTTGTCGCTTGGCGATCTTGCGCAGGACCTGATCGCACCATTATAATACACGTATTTTATTCGAAACATCCTCACAACAAAATAAGACAAGAATTCATTCGCTTAACCGGTTAGCCAGGTCCTACAAAAAGTATAAATGCAAATTAATTTTGTCTTTTTATGTCCTTAAATGACTATGTATCTATTTGATGTTATTCCACACTACTTAGGTATGCAAGTTATTGAACAAATTTATTTTCAATCATTTTCGCATGATGATAAAGGAATGAGATTATTTTACATGATGATGCTTTGGCCAATCATGTATTCAAAAATCAGAAATAAATGAAGGGTTTTTGATTGCAAAATTTGTGCACCTATTTGCAACTCAAGTTCACATTCTAGAGTAAAGGTGTAACTGAAGTTTATAAACATAAACGCGTTTGTAAATACTTAATGTCACTTTCAGCCGTTGAGTGTAGCTACTGAGTGAATATATGAATAACGAGCAAGTATCAATTTGCCATCATCGGTGGGTCCATCTGCTTAATTAGCTTATGCACCTGCACTTGATAGAGCTCGCAAAAAGTAACAGGTGAGAGTTTGACATGTGTTCATGCCCACTGCTAGTGCTGATAACCTTTGGAAAGGGAACTTTTACTTGGGAATTTTCCAAGGCTTTCTGTGCAAAATATACTTCTATCATTATTTTTAGACATGAAAACTTAGTCAGTATCATTACTTTTATTATTTTTGGGATATAGTTTCAAAAGGAGACTACCTAATCAAATAAAGAAAGTTCACTTCGATATTATCTTAATAATTCAACCATACATAGCCAAGAATTTTGAGTATTTAACAAAAGAAACGATTCGAAACCACGATTTTCAACGGAATCTAGATCTGTTTGTACCAGATTTTAGAGATTAGGTTGAGCCCGGCCAGTCCTAAAAGTGAGCAATCGTGTGAAATAATCGAATAATAGTTTACCACGATTCCGACGACTGGAACAGAATTGTGCATGTCATTAACAAGTTGGCCGCGCGTGAGTTGACTTGGAAGCGCAGGTATACAACATTCCTTTAAAAAACCTATATTTTAGCAAGAGTGTCACGGGTAAGCTCTCTTCATTTCTGCCCGAATCATTTTATTTCACAACTAAGAATCCCTACTTTTTTCCTCATACGTGGAGCATACTGAAAGTTTTGCGTAACTAATAAATCAAAAAGAATATTAGTAAAATGTTATATTTATACCAATTCTTTGAAAATATTCTCCATTACATTAACACTATTTTCTAAAAGTGGAAACTTATAATTGGCTTTTTGTTTCTAGAATTATTATGTATTATGTTATGATAGCTTGTTGGGTTTCCTAAATAAATGAAATAAAAATACGTTCGAACCATTTTTGAAAACATAAGGACGATTAAACTCTGAGTTCCAACGCCTCACGGTGCTCAAATGAGGTGTTTTTGCCCCAAAAGCATTTTGCAGACGAGCGTAGCAATCTTGCAACCTTAATCTTCTAACTTTTACAATCATAAAAAATCATCGCCCTAAAATCTTTCCGTGTTAATTCCATTGTGATAGCGGATAGCGCTCTTCAATGAATAATAAAAAATAATAGACAATCGTTTCCCCGCCAATTCTTATTCAAAATTAATAAGTGGATTCTCTTTCAAAAAGTATAGCATTCGAAATTCAAACATTTGTTAGAGGCCAAAAGTGCAAAACTTTTAGTGTGCCCTAGGTCTCAAGGATGTACGTACTATTGTATTGTACCTACCTTTTTGGTGCTAAGTAGGTACTTAGAGGTTAAGCATTACTTACCGATACCTACGGCTCTTCCATATTAATAGATTTTCTATACAATTATTTATTTTCGAATATAATTAAGATAATATTTTATTATAAAAGCTGGCTAAGTAACCCCAACAAATTGTTGGTATAGATAGTTTTGACGTCGACACAAATTATACGTACCTACATACCTAGTAGGTAAAATTGGCGGGTCGACTATGAGGTGGTCGGGCTGCGATGTGAACGAACAGCTGCAGATGAAAATTGCTTACTATTACTACCTGTCTCAATCATAGTTTTTAAACATACTAATCTAGATCTAGTCAAGGATAGTTGTTGCGGGAGGATTGACAAAAATAGGTTACAAGGAAAACTAAGGTTGTGGTTACAGTGAAGATTAGTTTAGTAATAGCAACACTTACGGCCGTCGGTACACCACTCGCCGGCGTGTTAATGGCACGATGCAGTCTTCTGAATAGTGATGTTGAGCAACCTAATCTTGGGTTCGCTTGTTTGTACTTTCGATAATAATGCAATCAAGTTAAGAATTGTTTCTACTTTAAATCGTGATTTAAACGCTCGGAAAGGGTGCGATAATAGCTAGATTACCAAAGTTTGTTATTACAGTAAAGTGGTTGAAGAAGCGCGGGAAAATGTTTTTGTGTGATAGCGTGTGTGTATCATAAGAGGACCGCGAGTAACAATAATGTTTTGTTACCTTAAATGATTTGTTACTGTTATTTTTTCAATTACTGAAATGTTCAAAAACTGTAATGCTCGTCTGTTTTGCCGCCTTCTCTGTGTCCCACGCAAGCAAGTGTAACAACAATGTGAAATCAAGTATTCAGTTTTCTGCACGACAAACGGGTAAATACAAGAAATTCATAAAGTAATACGGGAAGGTTTAATTAGTAAATGGTATTGTAATAGTGCGAAACGTGAGGCATCTTTCCGATAGCTTCGTTCAGTTTCCACTAGGAAGCGTTTACATCTCACGTGAGCGGTTTAACGGTGCCGAACGTCACGATACTGCGGCTTGGTGCCGTTTGAGGAGCATTGTTTGACGTAACTCCGAGACCCGAGACCACTCCGTACCAAATTCAAGTAACTATGTATGTATGTAAATATATTAATTAATAGTCTTGTTGTGCACTTTTATCCGTACATCCTCCATGGAATTTCAATTCCTTAGGTCTACTGGAATAGGTTGCGTCATGTGTTTTTGTACCTATTCATTGTTTAATAAATTAATGATCTACTGATGTCACGCCATTCATAGTTAGTAAGTTAGGACACGTGAACGTATGGTCGGATCGTTTATCTGCCAAATATACAAACTCCATGTTTATTTTTTCAACCAAGCACTTTCAACTTTACCTCTATAATGAAATTCATGATTGTGTTACTAATCGCGTTATAAAGCTTTTGGATCTTCATTACATAAATGTGCTAGAAATTTTTACATCAGCAGGAGTTGTGTTCAATCTTTCATCGTTCTTGCACTACGTTTTTATCTTCCTAAATCTTATGGCGGCAGTTGTTTCAGTTCAATCTTATTTGCAAGATTACCATACACGTTACGCTCTATTACCCTGGCGTGTGGTGAATAAGTTCAGAAACGTGCATTAGAGCTACATCCGCAAGGCGCCATATAGCACGTCAGTGTTCCTTACATAATTTGCTCACGCCAAAATGAACAATAACTTCAACATGCGTACAGTGGTGCAGTTGATTTCTTTTTGCTATTCTCGGCCTTCGTCGACGTACGCTCTGAAAAACTTGACTCTACAAATAAGACGATGTAAACTGCCAGTTTGTCAGTAAACACTATATCAAAGTAGACTTTCGATCAAACTAGTCACCATTCGTAATTAGACGCATTCTCACGTCAAAGATTTTGTTATCAGTATTCATACAAAAATTTGATCCTAATTAGATAAGTGGCCTAAATACACACACCTTATGACTTGTACGATTTCCTTTAACCGCAGTTTTAAAGCGTCATTTCATTCTGAAAGACGATTAGGTGTATTAGTTTATCACGGTATATATAAAATTTATAGAACATGTGCCCATCCAGGATGTCCCTCCAGGATTTACCTACGTCGTATTTGACATATAAATGAGACGCATGGCAACAGGTCGGAGAAGTTGTGCTAAGCAAGAATCAACACAAGGAATTTTGCCGGAAGTCTCGTTACGATCCTACGTGACGTAAAAAGTACCTCAGTATTAGAAACCCGGAATCACCGATTTACCAACTTCCGGCCCTATTTCTGGTGCTAATTCTTCTGATTCTTCCTAAGCGCAACTTCTCCGACCTGTTGCCATGCGCCTCATTTAATGGCATGTGACGTAGGTAAACTTTGGATGGGCCCATGTACTACTAGTTGAATATTATTTACAAAGCAATGTTAGTAACTCGCGGACAGGTCTAAGATATTGAGTATAGCTTGGAACATAAACAGTATGTTTATAATAAATAGTTTCTATAGAAGAACTTAGTTGTAAGTCCGTAGCGGCAATCAACAGCGATTCCCATGGTTATGATCCTGGCATCCAGTTCATCGCCAGCAGCTATAATAATCTGCATGCATCTGGGGCCACGGTAGTAGCCCCGCCAAAGCGAACTATGCGAAAAGCTAGCGCACTACCTACATTTTGTCGAATCGTTTCTTCGTTTTTTAGAACCCCGTAACTTTGGTTTCTGGGTTACTAGACTAATCAAATTCTCAAGATACACCTATTATACATACCCATAGTTATCTTATTAAATATGCAAAGTTCCAGTTGTATTGCTATGTAGTAAGTAGTATATCCGAGTCCCCAACTTCTCTACAAGAGATGATGACTGGTTTTGACGATACGTGCACCAAGTTTGTTCGGTAGATAAGTGTAGGTAAAACAGAAGTTCTGTCTACTTGCAAACAGACGAACCTCTGAAAGTCTACCTCGGTCAAGATGTCCTGAAGCATGTAGAAAATTTCAAGTACCTGGGAAGCACAATAACATCGCACTGCAGCTTTAATGCCGAATTAAATAGCAGGATTGGTGCTGCTTCTGCGTCTTACGGCAAACTCCGCGCAAAAGTCTTTCGCTCACACGATCTCAAACTGGCTACAAAAATCTCAGTTTACGAAGCCATTGTACTACCTAGTCTACATTTTACAGCTCTGTATCAGGGTATCAGGGCTCTGTATCATTTTTATAAAATCATGCTCTACCATATATAAAAAGGAGGCGTAAGTTTGTATGGGATTCTCCTTCCTCTACAAAAATAAATTAAATCCCACCAAAAACATTTTCATGTCAAAATATAGCCAAAGCGAGAGAAAAAGACATGAGATCTGAAATAGAACCAAGCTTTTGTAAAGAGTTTATAAAAGAGTTTTTGGACTTAGGGCGTGTAGATTGAGAAACTCACTTTTTTGAGATCTGATGTCTTTTTCTCTCGCTTTGGCTATATCTTGACAGGAAAATGTTTTTGGTGGGGTACTCCTTAATTATACTTGTCCGTTGACCGCAGGCTCATAGTGGGTAGTGTAAGGTATGTTACAAATTTTAAAAAGGTAGTTGAACTAGCCAAGTGATTACGGTCTAGAATAGCATCATCTTATATATTTCCTGATGAACAATTGGGCATAGGAATTGTAGAATTACAAAATTTTCTAAAGCTGTTGATGTTCTGCTTACCCTGTCAAAGAAATGATGTGGATCTTGTGTGTAGTTGAAAGTCTTTTAGATAGTTATAATTTTTATTACTACTAGACATACCTACCTATACAAGTTTTTCCTCGAACAGTCATTACATGGTATAGACAGGTTCTCTACGTTGCTAAGTATTTAATTTCTACATTATGGCTTTAGTGAAATATTTAGTATTATCAGTAAATCTAAAACTATTGTTATATTATTATTCTTTATTCTAAGCAGCAGCATATACTTGATGCATAAATCACGTTTACGCTTAGCTTCTCAAGTGTAACTAGCAATTTTTGCTCTTTTATTGCTATTGACACTGCAATATGTAAATATTATAAGCCAGAACAGGTTTTGGTCTCGCATCACTACTTTCGATTACGTTGCGGGATTATTTTTAATCTAATTAAATTATTTCTAATACCATATTTTTATTCTTTTTTATCAGGAGGGTATAATCTTTATACCTACTCTGTAACCCCATTTATGAATCTGCAATTTGCATTGACAGAAGACTGCACAAATATGTGTTACAGTCTCTTACCACTTACCAGTCAATTAAATGATTCGTAATCGTTGCGTAGGTACCTACATATGAGACTCATTTCTTGTGAGCCTTGTCCAGGTGACTTGCCCATGTATGTAAGTGCAATGCAGCTTATTTGCAACTTCTTTAACCTTCCGATTTCAGACGGTTGTGCAGGCTGAGTAGCTAGTCAGCATCGGGGGCGACTGCAACTTGGTTGGCTAAAAGTTTGAAGTCCACTCGACTCGGTTAGATGCGTCGCGTGGTTGCGCAGGAAGGCAACTCAGTTTGCTCGCGCTGCCCGCGCAGCTCACTCGTGTGTCTAGGCCTGCGCCGTGACGTCACTAATCTGACTTACCGATACGAATTTGGAACGTTTTCGACCGGTAATGTCGGTTTAACTGACGTCTTTTAAACAGCGAACATTGCTTGAGGTCACTTAATTCGTACTGATATTCGAACAATCGGTTACTTCACTCTGTGACACTCAAGTTTAACAGATAACTGTGAAGAAATGCGTGTAGGCCTTCAGTGCCATGGAATCAGCAGAATTAGTGCTTTACCTGTGTAGTGAAATTGGAGCATATATTTAGTGGAAAGTGCTAATTTTGCTGTTTGGTTATAGACGATACGTTTCACTGAACGCGAGACAAAAAGTGCTTTTGTGGTCAAGTTCATGTGACTACCGGAGTATTGATACGCATTGCTTTCCCCCTGTCCAGAGCGTGATTTATGGTGAGTATTTCAGTATGATCAATTGGCTAGATTAATACAAAACTGAAAGTTGTCTATATTTTCCAACTTTCAATTCCAAAATTGCCTCTACTTTGATAGCCCGAACTATCAATGCACTTTAACATAGCTTTGCTAGCCATCACATGGCTTTATCGGCAGTCATCTGGTTGTGGTTAATGAAAACCATCAATTTTTTGCGCGAAGTATTTTTTGTGTGATATTAACGCATATTTTTGTATTATAAGCAACACGGCATACTAGTTTTATAAATCTAAAGTCAAACTATGCTTAGCGAGTTCTAGACCTAGCCACACTCGACTTATACATTTCACATTAATTAGTTTATAATGAATTAGCGGCCCGTCCAGCATTTGCGCCCGCTGTAACGCATTTTCCCGTGGGAATTAGATTATTCCCCGGCATGTATTATGTATAAAAACCTTTTTCTTGAATCATTCTATCTATTAAAACAAACTGTATCAGAATCAGTTTGTGTACTTTTAAAGATTTCAGCGAATGTGCGAAAAGCGACTATATAATGTAGTGATTATAGTTGCTCAACTTAGCAACTAACATCGTATAGCTACATGATTTAGCAACTTAGAATATACCTGCATGATCTGAAAAAAGTATACGCGTAATATATTCTCATGTTAGCCCGGAACATGTAAAATTTCTTGGAACGTAAATAATAACACAGTACGTTTAAATTAAAATGAAATTCAAATATTATAACGGATAAATTTCGACCTCCCATACAAAATGTGCTAGAGGGCAGGGTTAATTTGTATAGAACTTGTATATTTAATTTTATTTTCATATTTCTACTATTGCCTATTGGAAAAACAGTTCTGTTTCATGGACTGATTCACCCCTCTTAATATTTAAAGTTGATTTTTTACACTTTATATTTCTTCCGATTAGATATCAAATAAATATCAGAGAATTTCTCATCAAATCATGAAGTTCTTACTCACTTACAAATAAAAATAAAATGGTAATAGTACTAAAATTGGTGAAATTTAATGAATGAAACCCTCAATCTTTGTAATGAATATTTACTGTTCAATAAACACGGACCAAAACTAATGGCTCTGACAATGACATTCGAAGATAGAAGAAAGTGACATTAATAACTTTACCGGCAACTGGCTATGGTGATCAATCATGGCAAAACCGGTGATCGTAAAGCTCAGAATCGGAATTAATTACGAGTAGAGATGATTCGGCAGTAAAGCCACAGTATTGACGAGGAGCAGCAAGCTTTTTGCCAATGGTCGAAAATAAATTGACAAATCAATTTTGTCTCTGTCCCTGTCCCTAGCTATACCATCAGAGATATACAGCGAGTCCTTACAAACATTATTTTCGTCCAAATGCTCTTCTAAACATACTAAAAGTTCGGTTGTCATACTAAATAAAACACGATTAGGAAAACCGAAGATTTTTAGCATTTCTAAAAACTTTTAGCGAAGAGTTAGTTATACTTGATGAGATGCTACTTCCACACCCTGACTGCTCGTCGTCAATCTAGCTTCCAGCTGAGAACCGAACGTAGTTCGAGCACTGTAGCTTTCCTACTGTTTTTATGTGTACTGTGGTTTTACTTGTGGGTCAGCTGGATTATTAATTGCAAATTGGCGCGTACAAGTGGCACCTCCATTGTACGCGAAACAAACTGGAACTTGAGAATTCCGTTCACTTTTAATTCTAGACGCCTCTTATTTTGGTTACGGTAATGAGCAGTATCCACCGGCTTCTCAGTAAAACGCCTTGCCTAATATAGTAACTGCGATACAATCGCGCCATTTTTGAAAATCGGATATAAAACCACGTGGTGGGCGCGCTTTTCTGTGGCAATACTAGCAATGTATTTGAAACTGACTGGTTTTTCTGTAGGATCTAAATTGAATCGCAAATTGAACGATTTCAGATCTTAACGGAAGAATGATACTAAAACAAAAATCTTTACAAACTTACATGCCTGTACTTGTTTGCCAATAAATATCCATTCTTTGCACTTTCCACAAGTTACCATGAAAGCTACGACGATCTTCGATCGGAGTTCTAACTGCAATAGTGTCGCTACAAATTTAGATACACTTTCTTTGATTCATTTGTTCCGCCTTTGTCTCTTTATCTGGAAATATTCTAATACGGGCCTTTTGTTTAAGCTTATCAGAGTGTAAAGTTTTATTTATGCTGAAACTACATTCAATGTCTAGGGTAACGCGGTGCCCTAGAGAGTTTGACCTAGGCATAGATTGAATTTCTGGGCTTAAAGAGTCACATCGGCAGCTATTTGTGTTCGCTCCTTGACCCTCGCGTCACGAGCGCTACAAAATATTGAGAGTCGTGAGTAAACTTGTAGATGTAGTGATGTGTTCAGCCTCCGAGTTTTTAATGACCGTATGTCTTTTATTGAAACAGATTTTGAATGTACTTGTCCATTACTAGAGATTACCTATAAAAGGCTTTGGTTTAATGGCACTTGTTTATTTCTGCTGGCTAGCTGTTTTTAATTACGTTCGTTATAAAAAAAAAATCTTCAGTTGTAGTACCGCTATGGTAACGATTGATTTTTAATAGATTGTTGTTTAAGAATCTACCAACATGATTAATATGTTAGTTTTTTTTGCGTCGCTTTGTGGAGGACTTTCTGTTTTGCTGAAGTTTCGGTACAAAGTGACGCATCTATTTCAAAGCTGAATATTATCGGCTCACATTTAGCCTAGCCCTTGGGAATGAATCTAAGATTGTAGGGCCATCGGCGCCGGAGTCTATTACGTGAATTTCCTCAGTTAGAGCCTTGGTCACGATCGGCTTTGATTCGGCCCGGCCGACTCTCATCGGCGTAAATTATCAACTGCCCTTGATATTGCGCTATCGCCTGTCGATAATTTTCACTCGCTACTTACTTCCATATTCGGGAGAGCTAGAGCAAGACCGTTTTAGCCAGTTCTCCTGGGGCAACTTTTTATGTAGGAAGCGTGACCACGATGTGCTGGTTTTTCTGGACGAATATTTGAATTTATAATCACTAATCGATGCAATGGAATGGCTTGATGGTGGGGCAGGGAAAGAAACCTCTAACTTTTATCGGTGTTGTAAACTGTGATTTATCCAGGAAATAATATTTTTGCAATCGTTAAACCATATAGTTTGAACTGAAACTAATTAACTCCGCTGACTCAGCGACCCAAAGAGGATCTTGGCCTCCGAAACGAGCTGAAACCAATTAATTATATTTATGCGACGGTCAGATCCACTATATTACCACTCTAACCATTACTTTGACATCTCTTGGCAGCTATATCGTTACATATTTTGAAAGTGGCTTTAGAACAAAAGCAAGCAGTAAATTCAGGAGTATTATCAATTGTACAGGAGAATTGGAAAGCCACGTATGACTTTCTTCTTGTACAGCTATAATTCAGATCTTATTTATTGTTAACCTGCCTACCTAAGCGCTGGACAATAAATTTCGCAATACGTAACGAAAGTCTATACCACAGTATTTGTACTCCTCCGTGCGAAGTCATACCTACTTAGTTTGACTATTGGTATTCTAGTAACTACTATAAGGTTTGGTGAATCTATTCAAAAATGACATTCGCATTAGGTGTAGTGTAGCGCTTTCGTATCTTGGTAGTGTTGAATCGGTTCGTAATTTGGCTCAATTTAGACAACAGTTATAATAAACTTTTGGACTGCTATTGACTAAATACTAAGTTAGTGTGCATAAAAAAATTATCGCTGTCGTTTATTTTATTTCTATCTACGCATGAGTAGAACCCATAACTGCAGGACATGTATTTAGGATTTTCTTAATGTATTGAAATTCCTTCTCCTGGTAGAAGGCGTTCATGACTTTTTTATTACAGCATTAAATGTAGAGAAAATTTATTATAAGATTCCTAGAAATTTCAAAGCTTTGCTATTCGATCCGTTGATAGAAATAGGTACTACACATAATCCGCCGAAATCGACTTTTGTTTTGAATTGGTTTCATACCCGAGAAAATATGCGGAGACTGTTATGTTATAAGAATTACTAAATTTATTTTTATGTTTTTTTACGATTAAGGAACTATTTTCTGATCAAAGTTTTCGTACTGAAAACATCAGTACAGTACTTTCAAGGTCTACTACCTTAGTGCAATTTTATTGTACAGGCTAATAAAAGCAAAGGAATATTTTTCAAAATATCCACTTGTTAGCACTTCCTTACTTTACTGTACTTGCGGTAATAATGAAATTTGTATTTAGAACATGAATGTTTGCACCCAATGAAACGTAATTTTACTAGAGATTACTATCTACAAGCTGGTTGCTAAAGTTTTAAGGCCAAATCATCTCAGAAACCTCCTTGAAAATGTAAAGTAGTCTTTTGAATATACAAAATCATTTCTTGAAATCTCCATAAAACGATACAAAATTATTTTCAGGTATGGTATCCCACCAAAACCATAAATGTGAAAATTAATAGCCGAGTTCAAAATGTCCGTCGACAAAAGTATTGATATCTAACTGGGTGCCAAGTTCGGAAGACAATCCAAAATTTCGTTTATTTATAAAATCGTTTAACATTATTTGGTAAAATAATGCAAACAACCTAAAAACTGCAGCATCTTAAAGAAGGTCTTGGCTTCTTCATGTACTTCGGTCCTGGGTATATAAGTTCGTAATCACAATTTCGTAGGTTTTTCTGTGATGAAGCCGGAGCTGGTTTCACCTTAATTGTACGTATTCTAAGTATTTATTCAACCTCACCAACTTTAGGTAACGGCTTGGTTATGATAATTCTATTTCGAAATAGTAGCGATGTGGATCATAAATTCGTAGGTTTTTTAGCATTATCTTCATGGTAATTTGATTTACTTCAAGTCCGAGTATTTGTTTTATGTATCGCAAACCGAGGTAATATTTCGTAATGGACCCAATACTTATTAGTATTACTTGTACATGAGGTTAAACTTGATCAAGGCGTTCAATAATGTCAAATCGTATGATAAAATACTTAAGACACTGTTTAAACACGCATCTAACTTTTTTGTAATAATCCGTAATACTTTATTTTAATAAAGCAAATTACAATTTAACGTCGCGGTTACTTTTAAAACACTTGTGAATTAATAAACGTTTTTTATAAGCGAAAAACACTTGCAGGACGGAAATCGTATATCTTTTGACAAAAAATGCATTAGTTAGGTAGTAGGTAGATAATGTCCAAGCTCGGACTTTGAACTTGTCTTTAAAATTTCACTGTTTTTATCTATGGAAAGACGTATTACGTCGTTCTTTTTATTAAATGGTTTAATTTCGGTGTTCGTTGGTCATGGTTGGTTGTTGGTGGGTCAAATTTAATAACTAAAATTTCACCCTGTTCCTGTCAATATTTTAAAAACCAAAGGTATTTTCTTTAAATTCCTACATAACACAAGCACGATGCTCCATAAACAACATAATTTCACATTTATGAGTAAGCAAAACCGTTGTATGTTGTTGCTTGCGCACATCCAGAGTGAATTTTGAAATGAAAGCAATCTGTTCAGATATTGCATCGTACACGGATGCCGTTGTTTCATCTTCCGATCAAGACAACAGGCCGCACGTACCGTACCGACGTAAGAATAGTGTAGCGCTTTAAAAAGGGGCAAAGTGCGCTAATAGAAAAAACTTAAATCGAATGAAAATCAAAGTTATTTAATTCGCCAAAGGGCGATATATATTCTGTACTGTAAAATCAAAATTGCATCAGGGAATTTGAGCACAGGATTTTTCCATCCATGGTGCTAATCAGGGTGACGGGCAAGCGGAGTTGGCGTCCAGAAGTGGTGCAAGCTCCAACCGGCGCGTACGAAGCCCGTACATCTAGACATGGGCGAGTTTGCACCACTTCTAGGCGCCAGTTTCCCATTGTCTGAATGTGCGAGCTGCGTACGCGCCGGATGGCGTTAGGGCCATTTTTTGGCAACGGCACTACCAGCGATACTACCAGTAGTGTCGTTTACAATTAACGGCACTGAAACGACACTACCGCGATCATTTTTGATGAAATTGTACAGACAGCACCGCAAAGTTTGTTTTAATTTACTACCATGTAAATCTCGTGAAATAAAAGCAACTGCAATCTTAAGAATCTAACTATTTATTTTATAACTAAATAAAAACAAACTCATTTATACAAACGAAAACGTAGAAAAAAATTCATACATCTGAACTTTTTTTTTCTAACCAAATAAAAACTAATATTGTAACTCTTATTGGGACACATTCCTGATTATATAACAAAAATTTACAACCTTTATTAATAAAAATATCAACTAAGCCGCTGTATCTGCATTTATCGTTTTATGTATCTATTTATCTGAGTTTATCAAGTGCATGGCCTAAGGTAATCTCATTGTTTAAGAGTTGCATTTGCACATGTAAGATGAAATCGTCGCTAGAGGTTACTGTTTTAGTTCTTTTTGTTTTTATAATTTTGAAGTTTTATGTTTGTGGTTTCCTGAAGCTTTTGTAAAATGTTTAGCAAGCGTAACAGATTGACAGTATTTTTGTTCAGACACTTATTCAATTTTGAATTCCAGCCTTCGGAGATGTTGTTTGTGCGATGATGTTCTCCAAACACACACAACATGGTACTGAAATTTTGTTTCATCCAAAACCTGTCAATATAGTTTATGAATTTTGACATTTTAAAATAAATTCTCTAAAAAAGGTTGATTATCAGCTCTCTAACTAAACTCCTTGAATTAAACTTCGATCTATAATTCTGTGCTGGCTGTACAATTTAATCCAAAATGAGCGTGGTAGTGCCGTTAATTGTAAACGACACTACTGGTAGTATCGCTGGTAGTGCCGTTGCCAAAAAATGGTTAGGGCGAGCCTCTCGTGCGCAGTCTGCAGCGAATCTGGGGGAAGGGCCGTACGCGAGTGGAACTAAACCCGGGCCCGGGGCGAATAGTAACGCTACTGGTACAGAGCACTAACCCCCAGCGGTGGTGGCGTGTTGTCGGTCTTTCGTCTGCGCTATGCCTTTTTGGAAATCACCTCTACTTAACTGGCTTCACGGCGTCACGTAAAAGGGAGACCCGCCCGGCCTTGTGTTGGATAGCTGAAAATGTATTGGCATTTGTTAGAAATCCGCCCCTATTTCACCAGGTATCGCGTAGTTTGATGGCAACGGGGCCTCAATACAAAATATGCAGAAAATATTATTACTTCGGATGTTTTGGTATATGTAAATCTGTTACGAATCAATACGAATATTGTTGATTTTTGATGTTTCTACTTCCAAGCACTTCTGTCCAATATTTTCCTTTTTTTTTCTTATCAGTCGATATTGTCAAAGAATTCTATGGATCCTTTAAGTTTAAAATCAAACGCTTTTGAGGTGTCAGATCAGGCCTATGATGATGATGATGATGATGATGATGTAGGATGCACTCACTATAGAGGTTTGTGACACTGCAATAGGTAGGTAAGGGACTTTACCGCACAGGAGAGGTGTGACAATTTTTTTTTCGCCGCGTTAGGCTAAGAAGATGTTCGATATGAGATGTCGTTGGTACTTGTACTTACTGCAGACATTTCTGAATATCCTTCTCAAGATCGATCTCAGCGTTGAATACATTTATTATTACGGGCCTTAGGAATAATTCATACTAAATTGTGCAGATAACCATGATATTTATGTAATCTATCTGCTCTGTTATAATTATAATGATCTAAAACTTTTACCAGCATGCCTTAAAAAGCTTGACAGGCAGTGTCGAAAATCACTTAATTGCAGTAAAACAAGAATAAATATTTTGTTAATAATTGTTTTGTTTAGGAAACTTTTAATAAATCTAATAAATGAAACTGTATAAGGAGGTTTGTGCAGCATCAAGACAAACTGAATTCGGTTTAATGATGCCAAGTCTTGTAACACATGTTAAATTCTATTAATAAATAAATATAATTAAATAGATATTTCTTAGGTGCCGTGTGATGCCGGCTTAGAATAGCATCACCCCACATCCTTCCCGCGGGTGTCGTAAGAGGCGACTAAGGGACTCGAGAGTGTTGGTGTATTACAATTTTTAGGCGACAGGCTGACAACCTGTCACTATAGTGATACACATGTTTTCTGAAACAACCTTAGAAAACAATCCTCAAAAATGTCAGACGTCGCGATAGTGGCCGTATTCTTACGGACGTTAACGCTCTGCCTACCCCGCAAGGGATAAAGGCGTGATATATGTATGTATGTATGTATTTCTTAAGTGTATGGCCGAAGAGAAAAAGCGCTATTAACTTTCGAGACTTGTCTGGTATTAAGATACTAGTTTTATAAAGATGGCCCACCGGTCGTTAGCCTTGACTTCCACTTTGCAGTAATAGCGATATAATGACAGAAACGCATGTACCTATTGAAAAGTCCCATGCAGTATAAAAAGTGAATAGTATACATCTGTGATGCAATTGCCTGTGATCAGAGTAATAACACGCTAAACAGATTACCGCTGGACTCACGGAGATACGTAATAGCACAAACAAACAGTAGAAATTGTCCATTAGCTGTATTGGTTTTGTGTGGAAATAAGTAGGTACCTAACCTGCCTAATCTGTTTCTAGTATGCAGCGGCTCGTTTTGCATAATGCGGGCTTGAATGGTCGTTCATTAGTCATACTAATATCACAGAACAAGAATATTCATTCCTAAACTTTTGGCTATATTGAACCTTATGAAACGGACACGTGCTAACTAAATCTCTGAAGGTACCTACTTACGTAAATACTGCACCTAGTAGTAAAGCATACTTTACTACGTAATTGAATTAATAACTGAAGCCTACACGCTTGACCTATATTAAACGTCTGGGCACAAGTGCTCACCATAGTAGTAGCCCCGGGATAAGTTGAAAGGTATTTTTTATGTATCCCGAGTCACGCCTAGTCATATCCTGGTCCGCGCCCCTTTTGCTTGTAGGCAATAATAGCTCTCATGTTTGAACGATACTATCGATGAATCTCGATTCTAATTTGGTATAATCTCTCGAACACTTTAAAGATTTAGGTAGAGTATTAAAGAGTTCAAATGAACGTAAGATAGTACCTTCTATTCTGAGAATTGATGTTTATACCAATCAAGGCATACCAAGGTAGGTAGTAGTTAGTTGATCTATTATGAAATTATTCTATTTTAACAACATAGTACTAATAAGTAATGTGTCTGTCTATTTTCAGCACCAAGTTCCACACCAGACTATAAAAATTCACATACCAGTCTGATCTTGTTGAGTGTCAGATCATTTCCAGTTCTTTTCGCGGTCGATATCGCTTTTACTTTTATCGTAATTGGTAAATAGATATACTACTATGTAGATAGTGAAAGATACCAATGCAAATCAGGCTATACATTTTAATGGCTGATGATGCTGAAACCAGATTAACTAATTGGTGAGATATGCTGTAAATCTGATTGTCTAGTCTGTGTTCCACACGAAAGAGTACCAGTGTACTTAGTTATAGTTTACGTATTTTTAATGTAATCTCCTTATTACGTCTTAACCATAGTACAAAAATGTTTGTATTTCTTGGAGCGAAACCGACAATATTTCATACTAATTAGCAACATTATTAAAACTTCTTGTTTCCCGTGCTTTCGTGTCATTATTCTAAGGTCATTGTTACCTCTTTTAAGTAAATTAAGTTAATGTTTGTGGTTTCTTATTCGAAATATCAACTTGGCATTGAGATTGTTAAGGCATGACCTGTTGTTTTAGCGTGTATGCTTTGGAATCAAAATTACAAGCAGGCATTATTTACGGTGATCGTATGAACTTGCCAGAAACACGGGCTTAATACGCGAAAATAACCGTTATTATTTATACGTAAATGTCGACGATTACCAGAACAAATTATGTAGGTGTAGGTGCCACTTATGTTTGCATCTATTTGCCAACTATACTACCTAATATATAGTTAATTAATGTATGAATGACCCTCACCTGGAGTTTTGACTACGTTCCACAGGTCTGGCTACATAGCTAAGCGCAGATGTAACCGCATGCCAGATACCTACAGTGCGTTTTCTGAACATGTTTATTGCAACCTGTTCAATATTATACACTCGGCCTGAGCCCGAGTTACCTTCCACCCATTACTAGTAGAAGGTATATACGTAGCAGCTGTATCGAAATTTGGTTAGTATAATACTAGGCTCCGACGTAGGTACCTACCCAAAATGCTGGCCCTACTATTCATCCAATGTTTTACAACCCCAGATCCACAAAACCCCCCAACTATAAGTAGTTTTCAGACACAAGTTCTTGTTGTCAAGGCTTTGTATGGATTTTTCTATTTCTTCTGAAACAAGTCTGAAACCTATTGTGTGAGGTGTCAAATAAAAGACCCCAATGGTCTGGGACCACGGTAAATACCTCATATTTAATGTCACGTTTGGAAATATGAAGGCAATTATGAAAAGCGCACCAGTAAATTGTGGGGTGTATAATTGTCTAGGATTACCGCAATACGAAAAACAATGATTGTAATATGGTGTATGAAGCAGATTTGCTTACAGCGAAACTAACATCTGAACCATGCACTAGTCATATCGACCTCTGACCGTTATCAATAGATTCTTGATGGCACATTTATCATGAGTCGGTTTACCGCATGCAGTACGTATTCTGACCACGTTTGCCGCAATTCTCCTCTAATGCTCGCATCCTGTCTGGTCGGTGACGGTGACTCACCGCGCTTGTGGTCACACGCCACAGACTGATACCCTCTGAGAGCATAAAAGGTTTTTACAGGTGTGAATATGAGGATTAGTCTTTGTTAACTTGTTCATTAAACTTCTCAGTTTATACAGTCATAAAAAAGTTGTAAGAAATCAGACAGAAACATTCCATCGAAAGTTTTCCCCCAAGCTCATTTGATTTTATGATTGGGACTCGGGACTACATATTGCAAAAACTTTTCGGTTTGCAGATTACTAGGTAGGAGGTACTTATTTTATGAAAAAACAATTTACAAGCAAGCCAATTTTAGCGTCTATATAATAAATGGCTCTATACGAATTGACGCATAATTTACGTATTGACGCATAATAAAATAATAATAGATACTTATATCTGCGTCCGCTCACATTGAAATCAGCAATGCGAGTGCAACACGCGTCTCGCTATTCGCCAAAAGTTTTCAACAATCGTGCCTTTATCCGGTGCGCGTGCGCAATTTAGCAACTCCTTATTTTACGACTCATCTGGGAAAAATAATTTGATTTAATTTTAAATACATTCTGCGTTACTTGGCCTATTCATTCACCTTTATTTAGTAGGCATTTAATCGACTTATATTTACAATCCTTTTTTTATATAATGATTTGCTATCAAATACAACTTAACTTGTTTTCCATTATAACGAGTCCACCTACCGTTAATAATACTTATATCCATCATAACATAATATCATATAATAGATCCTTTGAAAGTGCTCCGCCGTGATATAATTTATTATCATTTCCTTAAAAGGAACCGTTAGATTTCCATTCAGTAACACGGGTTTAGCTGTAAAAATGTCTTGAAGTAACTTCCTTTTAGTAAGTGGCGTAACATTAATTATAGTAACTGGTTGACCGAGCATTGTTCGGCTATTTCCGACTTTCAGAGTGATTTTAAAAAGTTAAAATTAATTTTTTATTAATGAACCACTAAGCAAGGATAAAGCTGTTAATTCCTTGCTTGCTGTGGCTACTTAGTTACTTGTAAGGAACAGCCATCCGAGCTCTGGTAGGGCGTATTCAGACCATGAAACTGGAATAATTAAGGAAACTGTATATTTACAATCTGAGAAGGCTAAACTGTTATACATGTTGAAATATATGACTATTTGTTTCTTGTTGAATAAAATAAAAAACTTTATTGTAACTGTCATTCTTTCATAGTAGGTACATACGAGTAGGTTAAGGCAGTCAGTTGATGTTGATTTTGTATGGGCGGTGGACTTTTCCATTCTTTCGTCTTAAGAAGAAGCTTCTTTTATGAAATATAATAATCACAGACCTGGAAAGCGTATTAACATAGACTGTCCGCTTGGCACTAAAAATGTTTCCCGTGGGAACGATTGGAATTACTGCGGTTAAAACTAGTCCGTTACTCAGGAAACATTATTGTATGGAACAAAAGATAGTGAAGCTACTTTTTGCTAGAAGATTGACCGCCTGATGGTAATTGCATTACAACAATCATGTTTTAATAATGGTCGCTGTGTGCGATCGAGCATACAGGATGTACGTCATATAGACTGTTGAGTTCGTCACTGTATCATGTCTACCTGTGTAGTGTCATCTACCTATCAAGAAAAAAATAAACATCTTTTGCATTTTGGTCATGATTGTACATACCTTATGAAGACATGATTTATAATTCTAATAAAATTACTATAAATATCATGATTTAAGATCCAATTTCCGTTCTCTACCGTCAAGTAAACAAAAGCAATACAAAAACGGGGCATGTCGCTGCCACCTACGAAAATGGCAGATTATATCTTTGAACAACCACAGTCGGATTTTTAGTTTTTGACGTTATAAAGTCTTGTAATTCGATGTAGCCTGCTGCATGCACCAAAAATATGACTCACGCGGCGGTACATCGCTCTGATGGAACGCCTCATTTAAGGCTTGAAGTGCAAGCGAGAGCTCGGAACTAGCGACAAAGAGGCACGCACGACCGACTTCTGCGTTCGGCAGCGTATATCTATCAAACTTTTTTTTATTCAAAAATGCAATTATTTATCAATATTTTCTTATGACGTCGTCCCGTTCAACTATCGTCAATTTTTTTTTTATTATGCTTGTTGGTTTTGTCCGGTGACTGCCTTGAGTTTACAATCAGTGCAACAATAATCTTTATTGAAGCAATAAATTTCACACATATACTTACTGGACACTCTGTATATAATAAAATAACTGCGGGTCGTCCGTAGCAAAGGTCGGCTTTACTTTCGTTTTGATTCATCTGTGAGGCCCCAGTAATGAAATAATTGTGCGGAAAAGGCGACAGTTCCTTACCCGTGTGTGTGTGATTATGAAGAAATATCGTTTCAATTCTGTTCCTGGTGATGAGAATTTACAGGAAGTCCCTACTTACTTTTTTCTGATCGTTACACACGCTTGTAAAAACTGTAAAAACATGAAAATCGGCGGTGTAGTATGAGAGATTCTCCCTTTTTTACCTATAACGCCTTACAAACGCAAATACATAACTTAGACAGTCTTCTTCTTCTTCTTCTCGTGTCAATGAACGTTTCCCAACGCTATTATTGTGTACAAAAATATTAAATAAATGTCTGCCAGTGCTTGGCTACAGCTACTGCTGCTGGGCTGGCTACATTGAGGTCCTCCTGTGTGCAGTTAACGGGGAGGTTTGGGCAGACAAGCAGGTGAGACATCGTTTGCTTATCCCCACAGACACATTTGTCGTCATTTGAAAATCCCCATTTTTTCCTATTTTCCCCACTCCTGCCGACGCCTGCGCGGAGTCTATTTAGGGCCTTAACTTAGACAGTAACATAATACATATTTGATAAACTACGTAGTACATGAGATTTTCAGTTAACTCTTTATTTTCTTTTCTCTCACAAATTAAATATTAATAAGCAAGAACTCTGAGATGGCGACTTTATCGCTATAAACTATAATATTCTGTACTGTAATGAACCTGCGTTTCTCGAAATAATTAAAGATAGATACAGTAGTGTTAGAGCAATAAATAAGTACTTATAAATTGTCTATTATTAAATTACTCCATCTATGTCTGGTATGGAATCTACCTTTTACGTAATTTCCTTGCGCTGCTCGTGCCTTTGTATAGGTACTTCCCAGTAATCAACAATCGCCAGACACCACGAACCATGACATCTTATACCTAATTGCAAATTACCTAAGTAAGTACTTACCGAATTGCCCGACTGCTTCAGAAGAAGAGTAGCTACTCTGTTCCCGGCGACCTAAGGAGGATTGTGTTTTTCGAGAGTATAAGGTAAGTCTATATGTCGGCAAGATAATTCTCTTTCACGGGATACAGCCCAAACAGCTAGGCAAATGTTGATTGTTGACATTATTAGGTCAAATTTTGTAATAAATAACAATGGCAGATTTTAAAGGCAGAATAGAAGCTAAAATAACCGTAGTAGGTTTTTTAAAAATAACTATTTTTGTTCAATGTACTTAGCGTACGTGTCGCAATGGACAACCCTCTTTTGCGGCACATGACTATGGTTTTTGACTGCCTTATACGAGGTAGATACTAAATGCGTCTAAGTTTAAGCCCTGCTTTCTTTTTGTTTTGAGACAAGACCCGACTGTCTGTTACTGCCCTTTGGCATCTAACAGAGGTTACCACGCCTTTATTCCCGTTCGTCACCCCCCTTGTCGACCACATAGTTCGTCACCCCATCCGCACAGTGATTCTTCTAATAGTTTACGCATATTGTAAAAAAAATCAACTGCATATACATTCAATTGTGAAAATAATAGAGGCGTGGACATAGTAGGCCTCAATGTAATAAAAATAAATTATAACTCTAGAGGCATTACTCGAGAAGAAAACAGGGGGCTCGGGTATGAGCACGTTTGTATGAAAACCCCACACTAGGGATAGCTTTTAAGTGTTTCTCCACACTGAAGACGCCTTTTAATTTTGCTAAATTGCAGTTTGTTTGAATAAAGAGGCCCATATTATATTCTAAGAACGTACTTAAGAACATTCTTGCTCAGAGCGTTTTCATGCAAATGTATTTAACTTTTTTTTCAAGGCAGGACACCTTGTATTTTAATTATAAGTAACCCACCTCACTAATGAATTATGATCACAGATTATGACAAATAATTGCTGGCCCTTCCAGAGCTGCGGAAGAAAGTTATGTAATGGATTAAAATTATTATATTTAATAACTTGCTTGGATACGATTCTCACACTATCTCTACATCTTGCCCTAAACAATGTTTTACGTGTAATTATTATATTTACGCTTCGTAAACTGATTTCGAGTTATGAAACATATTTTATGTAGTGGCAATTTGAGTTTACAGTCATCAGGGTATCTAACCTGAGTTTTTCTTTATATAGCATCATCCCATTCCTTTCTACTTTCCAGCCAGTGTACGAGTGGTGAGAGCCACTGGGAACTGGACGATGTCTTGTGTACTTATTGCTGTTTTAGACGATAGATTCTTTGACGAAAATTTTTTGGTGACACATAATCTCAAAATACTAAATACGGTGTTACTTTGCGTAACTTTAATAATGGGTAATACATTTGACAATAAAACGCATTTGACGCGAGCTAATTCCAGTTACAAATTCACAAGTACCCACTGACTGAAATAAAGACGACATTGGTTTTACAAAGCAATTCAATTTTAATTTTCTACTGGTACAACACGCCCCGTATGATACTTTCGAGTAAAACGGCCTCCCGTTCCCGAGACGGAAAACCGTGTTGCTCGAAGCGAGCTATATACACTTGATAAAGTCATATTCAGTTTCATGATTTGATTACTGATTTGCAGTTACCTATTTACTTCAACATTTCCTGGCCGTTAGGTAGGTATTTACACTATATTAAAAGATAAAGTTAATCTTGATCGCAAAGCTATTATATATGTTTATGAATGACTGGTTCAACAGTTCCCATCATGCCAATCGCGTGTGTGTTTGCAATAAATGACATGGACCCTAGAAGTGGTATGGTAAGTTTACAGCTAGGTCGCCAAACTTGGAGAGTTGTAAGTAAATGTGTCACCTCACCACCACCATACGAGTGATATCACTGCCCTACTGCTGTAGCTGGTAAAATAGTATGCGTACCGGTGATTAACCGTATACTGTGTGAAATCTCTAATTAGTGTCTATTATAGGCCGTCTTTGCCTTTAAGAATGTCTAGGGAGAGCATTAACAGGGTCGGAGCCAAGTTTGCAATTACGTCGGCTCGACGCAACCTCTTTTTGCTACGACTCCTGGGAAAAGTTTCGATTGTGTCATGAAGGTTATCGGCAAGTATTCAAGTTTATGCCCGCATTATGCGCGAGCGTCGGAGACCGGAGGCGTTCGAACCTGATCTAATGTGGGTATGTGCAAACTGGCTGTGATGGCGGCAGTTAGATGTGAAACTGGTATATTTATCAGCCGGCCGCGGTACCCCAGGGAACGCGGCGGCACCTTGTACTGAGAAACAACAATCAAGAGTTAAATAAGTCGGCTCGGCTACAGGAAACGCGTTTAGAATACGGCTTAGCAATTTCCTGCACTCACTATATGTTAAAGTTTGTTTAGACAGAATTCATTTGAACTCCACTGGCTCCGTCGACAAAGTACATACCAACTTAAATAAATTCACATAAAAAAACAGCGTACTATTAGTTAGTAGTATTAGCTAGTACTATTATTTATTCTGTGGTATCATTCTGCAATGTATTTTCGGTTTAAATACTAAAGAACACTGAAAGTAAGCTGCTTTATATTTAAGAAATCACAGCATGAAGTACGAGCAGGTGCCAGCAATTTACTGAATGGTACATACTTGACTGAACGTCGTAACATAAATTATAACTACCCTACCTAGATGCTTACTAACTAAAACCGGTAGGTACTACTTTTATCGACCGAATATCGTCATTCGTGCCATACCAAGTGGCAGTGCAGTCTGCAATCAGTTATCTTGTTGCTCGATATAATTAATACTATGGCGTACCGGTTTACCGCGGGAAAGCCTGAGAAAACCTTACGGGAAACTTGGGAAGTGTCGATAATGGCTTTATCATAAACACTTGCGTCCAAGTGATTTATAGACTTGAAATTCAATTCGCCCTGTCGACCGACCAACAACGTGTCGATAACCGCAATATGAAATATACTTCTAGCTCGTATGAAATTAATGACGTGCCATGCAGATAACTTGCGACGCTAACAAATTATCCGGACTTCAATTTTCTCCACTAATACATTGCACTATTGTGTGTCGCAATACTTCTCGACTAATCATACTACCGAATAACAACAATAGGTGGTGTGATCACAGATATTATGCAATTCATAATATTCCTTGATAGAGCCTGAAAAATCATTATTTTAGTTGGGCATTTGTATGAAATTATACACTACTTTTTATTTTCTATCATGAAACTGAGATAGTTTTCGTAGGTATTTTGACATGATTTGCAATAGGTACAAGAAATATGATGATACCTATAGGAGACTATACATTGACATCAAGTTGATTTTTCTTGACTTGACCCCTTGCTCGGCCAAATCTATAGCTACTTCTCACTTGAATGGACAACTCTATTTTCTATGTTAGTTACGAAGATGTGTTAACATTACAATGACTCTACCCTACTCAATGCTTTAGAGTTAATAGAGCACGTATAATTATGTGCCTGCAGTTACAGTAATACGACAGTGCAAATAATCGCACGAGGTTTAATGGCGACTGCAACTGACTTTTCTCTTTTGATAACAAGCACGTACCAACATACGCTATTACCTTTATCGATTGTACAAGAGTATTAAATGGGCCACCGTTTGCATACGTTTGCTACGCCGTTAAGAAAACCGTAAGTTCTTTAAATGAGCAGTCGTTGTATTATTTAGGAAAATATCTCATTTCTCTCTTCCTCTTAAAACTTACAAGTTTATTGTGGTGCGCACTTAGCTTGTAAACGTCAGGTGCTATTATTAGAAAATATTTTTCCTATAATCTCGCTACACCTGCGGTGCAGCAGGCGGTCACCTTTACCATCGTTGTATTGTAGCAGGTGAGTGACAAGGTATTGGGCGCAAGACAAGGTACCGCATACCATCAATGGTATCGCATGGCGACGGAGCGAGTGTGAGAATGTGATGTCATTGCGCCGAACGGTACTCGAGATTGTGCTAGTATAACGCTATTGATTAAGACAATCATTAAATAAAATACGTTATATACTAGGCACTCGCCGGTGCTTTTGGACATATTATATACTTTCTTTACTGATTGTGTGCTTTTTTACTCATGACTTTCTAACCATAGTTTTATGTCTTGTTCCAGGTAAGCATTTGCGTCGATCACCTACAAATGCACAGCGAACAAGATTTTTACGAACACTATCCTTCCTCCTACGGTATGGTGTGCATGTATGTATGTTCATCTGATTTCCTCCTAGAGCAACATGTTACGTGGCAATAGCGACCGTATTTTATCGGCCGTTATTGCTCTGCTTACCCCGCAAGGGATAAAGGCGTGATATGTGTATGTATGTATGTATGTATGCAACATGTTATTTAAAGACAGAAAATATTAAACTAGACGCTAAAAGTTACTGTGAAGCCATAATCACTCGCCATAACACTTTGTTCCCATTTGTCCCCACAAAATCTGTCACTACAAATTGGAACTTATTTTCCCCACTCGTATTTGATGTACATAATAGATGTACTTGCGCCATCGTCGGTGCGCCGTAAGTTCAATGAAATATTTTTTATTTAAACACTGTACAGCTATAATAAATCGATGGATTAGCGGTGTGTTACAATTGTGGTTTGTAAATGTCTATAAGTAGTATCATTAATGCAAAAGTAACTAAATAAATACATGTTTTTAGAATCACGTAAATTAATTCATCGAACTTACCTATGGCGCGCCGACGACGATGGTGCCAGTTATGCACATGAAATGGGAGTAGGGACAAACAAAATGTTCCATTTGATAGATTTTGTGGAGACAAATGGGAACAAAGTGTCATAACAACGTCGCAGTGGGCCGCAGAACTAAGTCTGACAAACTCTTACAGACAGCTCACCGTCTTGTTGAATAATTTTCAAAATCGAAGTCTTGTTCTTAGTTTTAATTTATTTAATATTGTGCGTATAGAGAGTGCTTGATCGGTGGATTACGTAATTACACGCACATCACTTTCAAAATATTTACCTCATAAATTCAATAAGTGCCTTCAAAGTAAATAGGGCGAACGAAATGTAGTTAAAGTTTATACTACTGGGAGTTAGGTTATAAACCTAGGTAACATTATAATTATTGATTTCATAGGTCTGAGTGGATATACGATAGACATAATATTAAATAATATGGGTTAACACTTTACGGTAAAGCTATATATAGCAGGAAATGGTAAAACGGAACGGGCAATAAAACTAAGCAAGTTGGCCCAACCATTACAAAACCTGTAAGTCACTTGTAAGTATTTGCGTTGGCAGTTAGTGACAGAATCCGTTGCGGCGTGAAGCATGGAGCATAGATCACGCGCTTGCTGGTCTGCGGTTGGAATGGAACCCTCGGAGCGCGAAAATCGCGTGCGTGACACGAGCTGCGCCGGCGCCGCTTGCCGGCGTCCGCTCGTCGGACGTGTTCATTAGTGCCTGTTAATCACTCCCGGCACTTCACCGATAACGTGATTTTGATCCAGTTCGGTTCACAAATAGACCACGGCGTGTTATACAGAAAGGGTGTGTCTTGTCGGCGCATACAGCGTTAAGTTAATCCACGAATAATAATCTAATGCAGCTAAATAAGAATTTTACCGTACTTCGAGTTTATTTGATACCGTCTGGCATCGTATACACGGCGCGATAATAAGACATCATAAAACACAGTCGATTAGACTCGGTGGTCGTGGTATTATAACAGAAATAGACAATGTGTCGTTTGCTATTCGTGATGTCCAACTGTTCGAAACGCGGGAAAGTGCATGAGATATTTTGCTTTCACTGGACAAGAAAATCTTCTTGCCATGAAAATAATTAGATGTTTCTTACATGATTGTGCAAACTAGATGGAAAAGTAACAATACGTTTAATTCTTTTAGATACGCCAAACGCATGAGACGTCCAAGTAAAGTGCACACCGGCCTGCGTATGCAACTCGTGGGCGTGCACGTATACACGGCGTAACCACGCGCGTAACTTGTAATATTAGGGATTGTATGTGAGACGGCCCACCGCTTTCTTGTACTACGCAACGCAAGCGGTGTGCCGTCTCTCATACAATCCCATATCTTACAAGATACGCGTGTACACGAGCTGCATTACGCAGGACGGTGTGCTCTGCCCTTTAATACCTACGGTGAGTGAGGACGCGAGGTGTCATTATGATTCACGATTCTTTAAACTTAATTGTCGTCGGTTTATCATACATTTCTATCAAAATCTGTTTTAATAAATCTTTCCATTCAAAGTGACGTCTTGATTGAAAGTGTTCAATCCGGTTTAGATTCGCAAAAATAAGTAGGCAACCAGCCGCGCCGCGACTCTGTCGTCCATGTTTGCCATTGTGAGAAGGTCAAATGTGAGAACACGACCACGTTTATTAAATAAATAATTTGATGTCGTGAATACTGGCATAGGCCATCAATTTCTCACATTCTTTCAGCTAATCGGGCTGGGCCATCGGCAAACGTAATTTACGAGAGCGAAAGTGAATCCGGTCGAGTCTAATAATTTTCGCGAGGATATTGTTCACAGCATGAGACCGAGCCCGAGCGTCGTCGCATTGCCCGCATTATGTCCATGATACACAAAAGGTGAAGTCATTCACTTTCCACTCAGATATATTACACTAAGGTCCTTTTAATCGACTTTCGCTTTAAGGTGGTTTATCAGATCTACAAACAAACTACGATACACCAATTCAGTATCTTATCCACTTATTTTGTATCAAAAAATGTAATGTGCAGATACCGCTAACGAGTACGTTATATATTTATAAGATTAACTTTTTACACACTCACTATCTACGCAAAGCATAGCATTACCAGTCAGAAACTAAGTTACACGTGAAAATGTGATCGTATCGCTGGCTTCAAACTTTACTATCGTTCATTCAATATCGAGGGGGCGTTGAAGAAGGGTTTTAGAATGCATAATCAACTTTCGTTTTCACTGACACTTGGCCGATTACCCAACGATTTTCTTTGATACTTATTCCTAGAATCACCAAACGATGAAAAGTGCATCAACTGATGTGTCATTAGATCGACGTTCGAAAGCTGTTTGCTTCTACATACAAAAACATTAACTGCTTCTCAGATGTCACGATGTGAGAAATAAGCTTATTTAGTAGAACCGATAAAAACTGGTTAGATGATAATAGCTGTTTCGATAATTTTACATTCATTATTTACTGATGGCTTGAGTTTTCGCTTTAGGCAAGTAACTTACACTTTTATCGGTTAAGATTAAACTTGTCCCCAAATAGGTAAAGCCTCTAGCTGAATACGTAATTTATTAAGCTGCCTTAGAATAGCATCACCCCATTTCTTTCCCGTGGGTGTTTACTAAGGGTGTGTGCTAAGAGCGACTTAGTGTAATATTTATCAGACGTGGCGATAGCGAGCGTCTTATTATGGCCGTTAACGCTCTACCTACGCTGCAAAGGATTAACTACTAATATGGCGATATGTGTATTGTTTTTAAATAATCTTTGTGTCTAGTCATAGCCGTTAATTCATTATTTGGTTTCCCAATCAATGCTGTACTTATTCATTGAGAGGCGCTAGTGTCGCTAAGGGGCAACCCTTAAGCGGGCCCGGTTAGGGATGCCTGTTTGTTCTACTTCCCGAGGACCGGAAAAATGAAATTAGCAACTGGGGGGATTCGGTCAGCCGCACCTTTCTTGTCCCCTTTGTAATTATTTTCTTTCATCGACTATTTGGTTGGTAACGAACCCTATAGCAAATATGACTACTTACCTACATTTGAGGCCAAAACATAATCTGTTCAAATAAATGTCCTCACTCATTCTTTCATTCTCTGACTGACTCACTTATTCATTAATAAATTACTACCGCTTGAAACATTCAATTTGGGCAGTAAGTTCATTTTATCACAAAAACGTCCAAACTAATTTTTAGACTTTCATTATACCCTAATGGGGTAAAAAAGGGGCTTAAACTTTGAATGAAACGTCGCAACTATTAAGCCGAATTATCTAAAAATTTGTGGTTAGATTGAAAAATAAAATGAAATTGAATCTTAGGGGTTTAAATAAATAATAAGAGGTAAAAAGAGTGTTCATAGTTTGGAATATCGCGTTTTTTAAATACAATTTGTTTCAAAATTTGAGATTAGACTAGTAAAATAAATAGTCGAATACGTGTTTCAGGGTTTTTTAATTCTGCAAATGCGACCTGTTAGAAAATTTGTAGACTAAAGAATGAAAATAACGTTAAGTGATAGTTTGTCAATAGATGTGGGTTCTTAGGGTCGTTCGTTGACTCTGTGTTTCATGCCCAATAAAATGTGTAAGTGAAACCACGGGCGGACAGCTAGTATTTAATAATTTCTTCTCTTCCTGCGTATTATTATTTCCTTTCTCTTCCTACGTATGGTATTTATCTCATAAAATAGCTTCCTTTTTGTATTTAATTCAATTAAAGCATCATTTAGCTTTCAATCCACAAGTTTTCCCATGGTTGGTTTATTCAGAGTAGACTCTACTCAATAGAATATTGGTAATAGTCGGTATAGTGGGTAAACATATACTTTATAGCAAAGTTACTCATATTTATAAGGTAGTGTTTTGATTCGGAGAATCTAGGTCATAAGAACTGAGTTATTTTGTACCAATAACAGTTTATATACGTTCATTTGCGCTCTAAGAAAGGTCTACTTGCAAAATGACTTAATTCCTAAACGTAAAACCGCCTTATCGTTAAAAGGCTAACTGTTAAACGCATCCTACGCATAATGCAAAAGAGTTTTACTTATATTTTATTTACTTGTAGTTGAAATGTTTTAATGCGGGATATTTTTGTAATCGTCTCGTGAAGCTCTTTCATTTGATCAGTCAGTCAAAGTTTACGGCATGTCCGTATACAAATTTTGGGTATTTTGTTCAGTTTCACCCTTGACTGGATCGTGACGAATATCTACTCACTCGTATTAATAAATACCTGCAATGTTTTTGTTTTTGGCGCCCGTTTAATTTAGGTAACTAACTACAGTCACCTACAGACTAAACTATATTCAAGTCTATGGCTCGCATATTATATGCGCAAATTCTTAAAATCTTAATATTGTCCCTATAACCCACATTTACTTATACTTTCTTTATAAAATGAAGGTAATCCAAACAATGTTAGTGCAATCTCATAGAATCACGAAGATTGGCGTAAGTAGCACGAAGAATCGACATTGTTCGTCTTCGGTCAGCAATTTAAATTTATTTCGATTCTTCTCGAACGAATCTAATATCACTTTCCTGTCTCTAGCTGATGGTGATTTGGTTTTTGTACTGCCCAGTAGATTGATAGATTTTTGTCTGAGTGTTGGATTTGGCAGTAAATCAGCAATGTAACGGGGAACATTTCCGTACACGAATGTCTTTTTCTCATAGATGAAAATACTGGATACTTACGTAATCGATTGAGCTAATGAATGGAAATTATTATTTTGTCTATGATACTAGATTCCAAAGCCAAAGAACTAAAAAAAAAGATGAAAATACCCTCTCGGCAGGAGATAGTATCGGACAGGGTTCATTAAAAACATAGAGAGAGAGAGTTTCAGTCGAATAGAATTATTTTGGATTTCCTAGCGGAGTAAACTAACTAGTTTTTTATTATTTCAAATTTTGGCTAAAAATGTAAGTATAGTATTGGGTGAACTGTATGCTTGTTTCGAAAGAAATGATACAACTTACCCCCTTACCTTTTATTGTTATACAACGCAGTTGATCTCGATTTCTGAATACATAGTGTTATTTTGTGTAGGTATATCGTGCACTTATCAAAGCACTTGAACTGAATTCGACGTTCCAAGTGACAGCCTTACTAGTGCATATTATTGTTACGTAAATACATGCGTGAGGATTTTGCACACTGCAACTAAAATTATGTAAATTGGTAGGTATGATATTGATATTATTGCTAAGTAACCATTTTTAACAGTGGTGCGTCTTTACGCAATGCACAAGGTGCATGCACGATAGCTTAAGAATTTTTTGTTTGAATTGTGCTTGTAGTCGTGTAAATAATAACGAACTAGTCGACATATCCACGAACTTGCCGCAGGCAGGAAGCCTTTAGTATTTACTGAGCGTCATTCCTCTGATCCAGTTCCTTGAGTTGGCTGGTGGTCGGTGACAGCTGGAGGAAGTTGACGATTCTTTGCTAGCTCTAATGGTTGCAACTTTTCTTCCTCTTTCCCGGTTCCTCGACAATTGACGGTCCATGGTTACACCACTGCAAGATCCGTTGCACACGGCGCCTTTTCATTTATTTTGTGATCGCGTAAGCTGTTGATTAGATATGGACAAAATTGGTTATAAAAATATCCATAAATTGCGCCTGACTGTAACGGTAATTAAAATACTGTATCTATTGACACTCACGTTTAACATTCTTTGCGTCGGTGTGGTCCCTTTCTTGAGAAATTATTGTCTTAAAGTATAGTAAATAATAATTTATTGCTAATCAAGTTAAGTTGCTTTCTCATACATACTGCGGACTGCGGAGGCGTAAGTAATCATTGGATTAAGTCTGTTTAGCTAATGTTTTTGAATGGTTAGTTTAGTCTTAATCTTTTAACAGCATGCTTGATGCCGAACATATTTTCGATTAGGTATCTTGTTAACATGGTGGCTATGTTTTGTTACCTAATGGGTAATATCGTTCAAACAAGATCTTTCACATAACAATTAGTTTTAAGATTTACGTAAAAAAACATATACATTATTATGCGTTAAGTACGCTTCTCATCAAAAATCCGGAACACCCACATAATTTTATGTTTTGTACGAATCAGACTATTTAAAAAATGTGTTCATATTGGAACAAATGTCTGATACGGTGTAATAGTGAACAAAATGAGGTTTATGTCTCAAATTCGAAATATTTTTTATAGATTTCGTGTTTTATCAAATCATACAAACGTGTCTCGTTTTCTCTAATGAGAAATAGATAATTTTAAATCTGACCGACCCTTACAAACTTGAATTGAATTGCGAGGTACTTATTTTAATATTTCTTCTGCACCACCGTAAGGTCAAGGTCATAGTGAGTCCTTATGGTATCCTTTCCTTATACGCCTTATTTAAGATGTAGCTTATATTTTGATAAGGTACCTATGTCACTATAGTTAGTATCCTTTGCCTATGTGTAAGTCAGTACTCGTTGGCACTTGCTTCTACGATAGTTTTTTTGCTAATATATGTAGGTAATAGAATCGGTAACCTACATTTCGTTATCAGCCGGCGTGCGCCTGCGCAGCGCCGCCGCCGGTGTCGTAATGTTTGAACGCCGAATGCTCTCACGGCGTGGAATCGATCCCATTCAATGATTGCTCTAAGTGTATTAAATCAGTCACGGATAGTTTTTATTATGTTACCATGACAGTTACTGTACAATCTAAGGCTCTTGTTACGGGATTGAAATTAGTTTTTTTGTGCTTTTAATAAGCAAAAAAAGTGACAGGTACCTTTGTTAAAAAGAAGATGTTGAAATGAAAGCTATGGGCACTACCTGCCCATATTGACATACTGGCTGGTGCCCGCGAACATCGTTCGCCATATATCATCCATCATTTATCAGCTATAAACGAACACTGCTGAACATAGGCCTCTAAGAACCATAAAATAATATTAGCTAATATATTAAATTGTTGGTAGGTAGTTAAGTACCAGAAAACTTGGTTTCGCTGACTATATGTAATTTAAGAAGACTGTTAAATCGTAAAATTTCAATTTCCACTTGCAAGAAAGAGTAAGAAAACGGTGGTTCTTTTATATGTTTGGACTTTTAGGATCCCTGTAGATTCAGTTTCCTGAATCAGGTTACACATATCATTCCCTGTTCCGATTCCTTACTTTTCAGTTCTCACCCCTATATCTTCAACTTTCCGCCATTTTATTTTATTAACCTTAACTTGTAACATCTGCCATGCTACCGCCTCCTTGCCTACGCCCCCTGATTTTTATTCTACCATCTTTCATTTTATGAAATTTTACCTACTATCGTTCAATATCATGTCATTCTCCCCATTCTTTACCAAGACTCAGCACCATAAGCTGCTCTGCCGGAAGCCTCAACTCGACATCATTCGATGCAACTATTCATCGGTACTTCTTTGTACATATCTCTCTGTTCCGATTACTCCTTCTTTTGTATATAAACATAATAAAAAATAACTGCTTATCTGCCATAACCTGCTGTTTCACTCCACGAACCAGACTGTGGCTCAAATCGCCACAAACTTCTGATGACGATACGACTATTCATCACTTTTATGGGCCGTAATTTAAAACTAAAGTATTAGTAATGTTTATGGCTTAAAATTTATATTCATTTTTAACCATTTTGCATTTAAGTATTTTAAACTTATTTATGGAAATAAGAAATCGTCGACCGGGAATTGAACCCGGGCACATGGGGTACCGTGCCACTGCATGTGCCCTGTTTCGATGCCTGGTCGATGTTTGTCATTGTTTAAATTTCTTAAATTCAATTTATGAGAAAAATATAGATTAAAATCCTATTTATAGTTGTTTATGTTGTGACATTTATACTTACAAAATCCTGTCATAAAATGTTACCGTACAGTTTGTGTTTGTATTGTACTGTGATTAATTACCTTTTACTAAATAAAAGAAAAAATATCTCTACAGCTTGGTCAGTTCCTACTTACATTTTGACCAATTCTAGATGATAGGCTAGCAAACTAAAGTTAATACATGCCCCATTGATAGCATCAGCTGCGGTGTCACACGGTAATGATGTAGGGCACAGAGCCTCAACAAATTTCATCTAAAAACTTCGACACAAGGTAAAAGTCAAGAAAAATCTCTTCAATAAAACTTACCTTTAGATGTTTACATTTTTATGCCTGAGACCTTACGCTTACGACGTAAGTATCAATAAAATTGAAATATCCAGCTAGATAGAGGAATAAAATAGTACCGTTCGTAAAATGTTGTCCATAGGTGATAAAATAATTTACGAGGTATATCAAAGATGTGGGTGTAATAGGAAACGACAGGGTTTCTTTTGTTTCTATTAGGTACCTATGTTACGATAGAAAATACCTTTCAATAAAAATAGCATAAGTAACACTTTAAAACTCAAAATCAACCAAATCATAGTCGATTGGCAGGGTCTCGACTATTTTTCGATCTTCCAACGTGAACGAGACCAGAAATTTGTTTTGTGGTAGACTTGGTCAAACCTTGTTTAATATTGTTCTCTCTTCTGCAAGGAAACAATAATAAAGAATAAATACCAACCTAACTAGAGGCAAATCAAAAAATTACACACCCACGAAGAATAAGCGTTATTGGCTCGTTTTTATACGTATATACGGTACTTGTACGGTCTTCCCGACGATTGTCCAAGAAACTCTTAGCAACGAACTCATCCCATCCTATGATCTGTCACTGTAAAAAAAACTAGTAAATACGTTCAGCTACATACAAATTTGCAGTTAGTAAATGGATTGATACATTTTTTATGTTTTCTTCTAATGTGTAGACGTGTTAATGCTCCTGTTGACGTGTTAAATAAGTTCCAAGTGCTTTAGTTTGTTTACGACAGCAGCACTTTATTTTATGACTAGAGACGTTTAAACACGTCCTATTTCTGGTTACAAGCTCTCGCTATATGATATACCTGTATACTCCTACTACACACAGGCCGAATGCAGTCTAAAAGCATTACGCTGCGTTACTAATACAGCGGCCTGAAGTTTGAGGATCCGAGGGCCCTAGTTCATTCCTCTGCAGACACACCACAAAGCACGTATGCCATCTTCGCGCCGCCCAAATATTATAATTGATATCATCTATACCTGTATTTTGTTAATTTGTTCGCAGTTTGGCCTGGATATTTTGCAGGCTTAACCACATGCTTGACAGTTACAATTACAATGGTCGGTCATAGAAACCCAGTTAGGTACTACGATTAACATTATTCTACGGTTTGGAAACCAAAGCAAACTAGGAGGATTTCCTAACAGCATGCAGTTGTAGGTACTAAAAACATTTATGTCAACTTCCTTCTCCGTTAGTTGTCAGCCCGCAGTCCGCACGCAGGCGGGTCGGTGCCGCGCGTAATCGTGTAAACCTTCTCAGTGTTGGTTTTCCTCAAATTAAACGAATTAGTTTTAGCACCATCTCAGGTCATTAGCGACTGCACGACGTTTAGGTTGAGGTGCGATTCCACTGACATATACTTGATTTGAGCATCTGAGTTACACAAGAAACATTTTTAAGACTTTGTTTTTTAATAATAGTCAAGTTTGTAGACAACAACTTATGTGTCTGCCCACCCGACCTGATGTCTGGGTTCTCATTGCGAGTGGTAGGTACGAGTAGTATCCACTCTCTTGCTTGAGTTTGTCATATTGTGTTGCTCCTTCCACAAGCGTAGGACGCGTCAGTGGAACCGCTCCTTAACCTGCTAACTCTGTTTTCACCCCGTTGGTGGAGGTGAGGCGCTTGGAAACGCAGCACAGGCGCAGCGAATTAGAGCCTATTTACATTTAACGGCGCGACGAACGCTATCTGAAGCGAGAAATCTCTATTTCCCTTCAAAGTAATGGCATGCAATAACTCGAGGCCAGCAGTTCTTCGCTACGACCATCAAAATTGAGCGTTTTGTTTGACTGCTGGTTGGGTGCGGCCTTTGAATGAGTTTTAGCGCTTTCGCATCCCGATATAGACAATAGGCAATCATTACTCTATTTCAGAATCCAATCCTTACAATTCTACGGCTGTTAACATGATAGCTGGTTAATTTTAATGGTTGTCAAAGAGGCCGTAATGCATATTAGCCTCCATTCGAAGATGGTTGCGTGAGTCGCACACGACTGCTAACTAAGCAGTTACGTCAGAGTTGTTAATTTTTATTGACTATTGTCCTATTGCAATGTTGCCATCGACGTTGGGTTGAATGTAGCCTGAAGCTTTTTATCCCTTATAATAAATAATTAACACTAAATTTTTTGAGCAAGCCGACCCTGCCTTGATCAATGTAGATCCGATAGTAGACACATGTTCACCCAGTTACAAGTTATGCAGGGCACAGGCTTAGAGTTACGATCACCCCTAACGTGTACTTGTGTACGATTAATTTCTGAACCAGTGACACTAAAGGTCAGTGGGATGGTGAAATAGTTTAGCTGTGGGGTTTATCATGGGAGTTTCGCAAGTAGGCCTCGGGAACTGGCCTCGTTCCGTCGTTATTGAGGGAACCGAGTGAACTTTAGCTCGGGGCTGGTGGGTAATACCGTTTGTCACGGGGCGGGCGACAGGTTGACGGGGTCGGGTTATTTGCAACGCGAATTCTGCAATGGGTTTCTAAACGACGCCCGGAGCTAGATCAGATAAAATTATCCCGCCAATTAGTGCTTGGTCACCAAAAGGCTCTCACAGTCTGTTTTCTAGGGTTTCGTTGGTTTATTCAGCATATTTGTAACAAAAAATTTCTTCATCCGATGTTTTCTTGTTTTCTGTGTGTCAGCGCGATTGGTATTAGTGATCAGATTTTTTTTTTAATTTTGCATTTAATTTTAATCGTGCGTGGCGATACCTACGCAATGGATGTAAGACCAAAGTAGAGAATTTCTTGGGGCATATAGGATGTAAAATTTTAAATAACATACTTTCATAAAGTTTGATTTTGTGGCTATTTGAAGTCGATTACTCGCACTGCAGTTATAGTGTTGCGCAGCTCTACTTACCTACATCAAACTGTAGTTTTAAACAGAATAGAGATGGGCTCTCCCCAGGCATATTTTATTATATTAGCAGTTTGCAATAGGGAGGTACCTATTAAAACCAAACTAGATATATGCAATCAAGTATAGGATGATTGGCATCCTGTGTGTATGATTTTATGCTTTCTTGCCCGCGAAGATCTTAAGGTGTTTATATTATAAATGTTGAGTAGTGAATGATCTTAAAGTAAAATGCACATTCGAAACCGATAACGAGCCCAGGAACTAGAACATAAGAAAGAATTATTTTAGATATATTATAATATATTATTTCAAGTTTACCATGGCAAATAATATGTGTGTTGGGATTTTGCTTTTATTAACAATTTAAGTATAGTTTATTTATCTTTTAGATGTTCGAGATGCCTAATGATTTCATAGTTAATACATGAAAGTAAGTAGGTAGGTATAGTCCTATGTGAAAGAAGCCTAAAACGACCTCGCACACAATGTTCGACAAAAGCCGTTCGCTCAAATTGGCTGATATTTTGGGGAAATGTAGCACTTAAGAGTATTACCAAAATTTCAAATATGTGCAAGCAAATATGTCTAATTTCAGAGACAGAGCATTTTGAATGCTGTAAAAACTAATATAATAATATTTTGATATGCAAAATACATCACATTTCGTGTAATGACATATTCTAACTATTTATTTACGTTTAATTGCTTTATTTATTGCCAAATGAGCCGAACTTTTATAAAAGTATAATACTGTCTGTACTGTCCCAGATCGATATAGGTATTTGGAAAGAAGATTTAGTAATATTAACTATGTACTATCTGTCTACTATCTACTAAAACTTACTGCAAATGATAATGCTCACTTTCACTCATGGAATCGCCTCGGGTTGATTTAAGTAGCCGTGGAAATGCAATAAACTGATTATGTTATTATTCAATATGCATAATTGAATTAATCTGTTGCCACGCCATTTCCGGAGCGATTTTACAACTGTTTCAAAGTAAATTCAGCTTATTGTGAAAGTATTTCAGACCGACTCAAAGCTCCCTCTGAGGATACGCCACTATCGAAATGAAATTAAATCTACCTACTTATAAAAGTTATGTACTGAGTACCTGCAAGCCAATGCAATACAATTGTTACTCTCTCTCTCTCACCGAGTCGTACGACGATCCAATGAACCTAACAATTGTCACTCAAAGTGCATCACTTCGTAGTATTTCACAAATAAGTATAAATCGATAGTAACATAATAGGGATAGGTAGTTAGTTACGAGATTGCCATGAGCATTGACCCGAGGTCAATCGGGAAGTGTGCCTCGCCTGCGTCCGCGCCGCCTGAATGCATGTTTATGCCACTTCGTTAGCCCACCACGAAGCCGACAGAGAAACTTACTTGCCGAAACATATTATACTACTTTACGACATATGTAGTCTACATAGCTACATTCTCCTGACATTTACCTGTTTTCCTCTAGGCTTGGATCGTGTCGTGTTCAACATACCTACTCCGTTTCCAACATTTCCTACATGCTCCGAATTTGAGTGGCTTTCACCGGGCCGCAATGATTTTCTCATTACAATATTTCATTACGCAAACAAAACCCTCAGTTTACCGTTTGCCTTGAAGGGTTGGTTGTTGGCTGCTAGTTGTTAGAACAAAACGGTGTGTTCGTTCTTATGGCTTCCGCAAATCTGTGTAAATTAGAAGTTGCCGGCGGTACGCGGTGCGTGGCCAATTAACTTGTGTTCGTTTATTGTTTCTTCCGCTTTATCCTTTATCTGATTCCTTGCAAATCGCATGCAACTTCAATTCACAATAAGTAGTTAAGGTAGATTTTTAACTATAATTTACAATACACCTACACGTCCCTACCTGTCCTGTAGGTATTGAACTTGAAAAGAATTTTTAGTATGTCTTTGTTAGTTATTTTCATTAATACTTCATTTCCTTTTTATCGTTTACTGATAGTTTTTTATACCATTTTGCACAAACTGTAGTTTTAAGCAGTACACAGACATGCAAGTAAATCTTTTACTTTGTACCGCGCGCAGTAACGATGCACAATATGCACATGTTTGACCTGTTTCCCGGCTTAATCACGTTAGTGCTGATGGCACGCCGCGCAATGCGATCTGCGCGGAACTTGTGCGTATACGTATGTTTATTCGCTAATCGTCGTGTAGTACTTGTAATCCAGTAATTATCTAGCTCTTGTCACTTCGACACTGTTGTCAACTTTAATTTATGTGCTAAACAAATTACCTAGATATTTAACGTGGAACTGGCCAGGGCCACGTCGTTGAAAATAAGGTATGGATGCCGGCTTCCAGATGCTTCGGTATTACTATAATCTCTTTTATCGAACCGCGCTTTTATCAGTGCGCCCTAAAATGCATAGCTAAAATGTTTTTACTAAGCATTATAGAGAGCGTCATTTACTTGTATGTATTCTATTCAATTACGTGGCTCCTGACAGCGCTTCATTAATCCACGAGAAAAATTAAACCGAAAACTAAAACAACCACAAAGTACACACAGTAGTCCGTAGGAATACTAAACCTAGTTCCATAGAACTTCATTTCTAAATTAAAACTCTAGGACACATGTCTGTTGCATGGTTTGAATTGGTAACTTATTTGACTTCAAAAACAAATTCACACTTTTCTATCTGCAGCTTAACTGTGGCTGTCAGAGTATTTTGATTTACGTGACGTGTGCTCGGTGGTTAGATAGATTTACATATAAACCCCCGTGGAACTTAACACCAAAACCGAGCTGCAACAGCTGTGGCGTAACGTCATGACAGTTGCATTGCAGCCGGTGGTGCTGTAAGTCTACCTGATCAAAAATAAACAAAGTTTTATGGCTCGATGCATTTCGGTGCAATTTTGGTGTACATAATACAGAAATAATTTCTAAGAGCTTTTACAGAAAATTATGAGTTATTGATTCCGTTGTAAAAATATGCTCTTTGAACGATAAAATACAGTTTGGCACAAAAGAGTAGAGAAAAAACGATCACGCGTAAGTATGGCAACAATTTTTCATACGAAATTTTTAGTTCCATTTTATTTCGTTCCAAACTCTCTTTGGCCAGACTGTACAATGTGTCCGCATATCCTCAAAAGAAAAGAATCCCTGCTAACGCCCATAGTTGCGGAATCGCCCGCATCCGCATTGCGTCTAAGAATTGTATGACTTTTTTCACTTAGACAGGATAAATAACAAAATACAAAAGATATATGCTTCAAAAATTATTTTTCAAAATTACTACTGACTTTTGACGGAATTCTCAAATCGATATTTTCAGTTTAAAAATCTCCTGCCTGTCTTTAAGCGCAACGCACACCGTGAAGATACGCAAATATTTTATCTTAAGATAAAAAATCGCTCCCTATACAATTTGTATGACCATCGCTAACGGCGAAGATAATTATATATTTTCATCTTCTTCTTTTCGAGTCAATGGCAAAAATCGCCGGACTACAGTCTTAAAGCCCAAAAAGCGCAACGCTTTCAGAAAGCTACAAATTATTGATTTGTTTATTATAAACGTAAATTCGGTTTTGTTATAATTACAACTTTTTAAGGCCATCAAGGTTATTTTCCGCTTATAATGCATTCGTTGCGTAACTTAAATGGAGTAATCTTTAAATCGTGCTATTGTAATGCCGTCACGGAAGAAAAATATCGAGAGATTCAACGATAAACATTGTGAGTTGTGACATGAAGGATTGACGCATTCATTTTACTTATTGCCAGAACTCTATTATAAGTACTTCAAAACATTTGGATTTAAAGGTCTTGCAGGTTTAGATAAGTTTATCGTGTTGAACGAACTGTTTCCAAAACAACCGGAGCTGGACTATAGGTTGACGGTATCTGTCATTGTCAGTTGAGGTCGATTCTAAGATTGATTAGATTATGATCACATTGCAATCGGAATAAGCGTAATGTCAACAATGTAACTGGCTATATCCTGCAGTGGATAAACCTGGTTATTTGGGTGAGCAAATAACGATTTCCTATCACACCGATCGCGGGCTATCATTACTTTATCGCCTCGCTCGCTGCGGTCTGACAGATAGCGATCAATGGACGCCGATACATTAAACGACATATCCATCGACTTTAGAAAGCTACTCCGGAAGCGTAATGGCTAAATACTCGGATAGCTGCGAGCATTGTAATAATCATATTTTACGTCTGTGCGTTAGCTAAACGTTATTTAATATTTCATTGTTGTAGGTACCAATGAGTTGATAGCTTCCCCTTTATATTTGTAGTTGGTGCTTCGGGGTCCTGTTTGCTTTCTACCACGAAGGGGAAGAAGCGTGTTTACCTGTTACCACTGCAGCTATAACTTTTACTGGGGGGCGAAGGGTTTCAATACCGTAAAATTTTAAAGGAGCCATATTTTGTGTAGTTGGAGTACGAGTACCTACCTATTCGCCTTATTTCAAAGAGGAAATATGAAATATACAATTTTCTTTAGGCCAAATATGTGTACCTATAGATAGCTACTCTCTCGACTAGATATAAGAGCTGCCTACTCGTATTGTTCTTGTCTTTTCCCGCACAATAATATTTTTTCGTCAGTGTACCTATTGCAGGCAGGTAGTAGGTATATGTTTTGCTATACGATTCAGGTCAGTTTATTTTGTGTAACTCTCTATTAGAGTCTGTTTTTACTTTTTAAAGGTAATTTAAACTTTTAATCTACCCGCTGCTTTACCTGGAAGCTATAGTTTGGCAATTTAGTCTACATCAAGCCACTTGCTGAATATAGACCATTAGTAAGTAAAACAGACGGTTAATACGTATGCATGAACGTATCACAGTGCTTATGCATGCAAATAGTTCCTATTTAACTTTAAATGCAACTAATTGATCACCATCGGCTATTGCTAGTCGGGGGCCGGATCGAACACGTGCAATGCGTTAGGAAAGCTATGCGAACAACATTGACCTCAAACGAAAACAGTTTGCTTAAATTACCTTATCAATTGACATAATGTGTACGGGTTGGCTTTACCAAACGACCGACTTTCGCGAAAAACGCTAAACTCACCAGGTCAAACTTAGTTCCCAAAGAGCATGACGTAAAAACATAAAATGTACCTTAGAAAATGATCCCATTTTCTTTCTAACCTTGACACTGGAAAAATTTTAGGAGACGTTTTGTTATTGCATGAAGAAGCATTGAAACATACAATAATATACCTACTATACTCGTACCTTCACAAAAATTTGCAGAAACTTTTGTTACTATCGTACCTAAAGATTTTCATGCCGACAAATAAAAGGTACTTACCCACTCTATTTCTTAGCTGTTTTGTATATGGCAGTTCGTCCGCTTTGAGATTTTTGTCTTACCTACATAAAGTAACAAAATCGACAAATACTGCGATATGTCAATATTCTATGAATGTCCCTCTAACTTGACGGGTTTCGTTTGTGGTCGTATCATACGTTCTCTGACGTGGGCAAGCACCTGCCTAGATCGTTTGGTAGGTGCAGCGATCGTTTGGTCCATGTTCTTTTTTTGTAATTTATATTTTGTTCATACGAACAGCGTCTTGCTTTAGTTTAATAAATATTCTTAGTTTAAAACGACACGGCGCGACCTTCACATCGCTGCCTGCGCCCGCTGGCGTGAGGTAACCCGCAAGATTCAACCTCCAACGGTTAGGTAATCGATATTTACTGCAAGACGGATGCTAGGAGAGGCGGCAGCTAAGCTCTACATTCAACCGAAATCTAGAGTACCTACTCTCTCTATTATGCTAATGATAAAAAACAACATATTAAGTGGCACCAAGTTTTTACAACTTTCCGAAGATTTCACCCAAAAGAATCCTTATTTTGCTTGGTAAAAGAATATAAGTAAAATGTTACTCAATTTTTTCTATAATTTTGACACTAAGAAGTTCTGCTAACTATAAATAACATTAAACATACCTTTGCAATGAAAGCAACTACTGCATTGATTATAAGTGCATTCAGCGATTTCCCAACGCTCATTTATGTCTCGAGTCGCGACATTGCACTGCTTAGTTTCACGGAACGACGTGTAGAAATGTCTTCATAACAATAAGAAATTGGAGCATACGATGTCGTCGCTGTAAGAAGTCGCATGTATGATATGAGAGTATAATGAACCTGCCTATGGAACTATAAAACTTTCCCCAAGGAACATAAGCATAGCGTATAAGATAATTAAGCGTCCATATGTATGTATGGTTGCCTAAATCTTTAAAACTACACAACGGATTTGGATGAAGGTTTTTTTTTATAGATAGAGTGATTCAAAAGGAAGGTAAGGAGGAGGAGAAATGTATAATACCTGCCGGGAAAACAACTTATTCCCACGGGAAACGGCGGGCCGCTAGTAAATAATAAAAAAAAAAAATCTTCCATAAGTTCTTTATTTCACTTACGAAATGACTAGGTCGCTAATTGACACGTTTTGTATATGTAGCCGGGAGATGAGGCCTGTGCACGTTCACTTATAATCATAATCAATGTCAATTAAATTGTATCGTATGAATGCGGTTTTGTCTAATCAAGTCTCAATCAATTTGGCTGGTAATTTGAAAAGGTTTTCCGAAGACGAGCCGAGTGTTTCGTGAGAATTCACTTGACCGATTTTAGTGCCAGAAAATTTGGGTTGAGGAACCTGTAAATTGTAAATGGTCAGCAGCGGCAGGCAGCGGCTCATTGGAATTCCATGTTGGTCGCTAACGGTTCGATAAGTAGGTAAAGCATGTATGCATGCACATTGTTGCCTTTTCTGCCAGCTGCTACAAAACGGTGATGTGTTGTAATTTGTAGGACCTGTAGCTATGTTAATTTTCGGAAATAACCAAGAACGTAATTCTAGCAGGTTTACTTTACTCGTAAAAACTAAAGATTCGTTTTGTGAAAATGAATCTACAGTGTTTACTCGTACATAAGAGTAAAAACAAGTAAAACATAGCTACGTTCAAAGAGTACCTGCAGGCAAGTTATTATACATAATATGTAACAAAGTTGCAAGAATGTCCATTATCTAGCAGGTTTTAGAAGCTGCTCGCTCTAAAAAGCCGAGTACAAAGCGCGTCGTCTGCGCCACGATGACACGGTGTTGTCGGTCGGTGTCATGTGTCCTTTGTTGCGCGTGCGTCTTTGACATGTACGCCGAAACGTGACACCGCTCGGCGCGGGCGCAACGCGGCACAGGCTCGACGGTGCGCGGTGCGGCCACGGGGTCTAGTATTGCTACTTAGCATCCCTTAATAATATGGAAATAAAAAGTAGAGTAAGGAACACCCTCTCTGGCTAAATGATAGATGGAAAAATAAAAGTGGAAATGGGCTCTCCTTGAAGTGGCTTGTCAATTAAAATAAATTTGACGAAGAAAGGATAACATTGACACGAACACATTAACATTAACAAGAAAAATGTCCGTATACCAACAGTTGCCGCTGCAGTAGGAATAAGTATCTACGCGATTATTACGTGTACTTCAGACAGCACAGCAGCGCAGCCAGACATGTTATGAAACTGTGATCAGTGCTAGTGATTCATGCAGGCTGAGCTGACACGGTCACCTATAAACTAAGATTATAAAAAAAACATATTTCAAAGAGTAGTGATAGATAGGTAATAATAATAACAATTGCCTCAAGTTGAGAGTCCGCTCAGTATGACAAGAAATATATGAATAACGAATGTTGGCCGTAAACGTAGTTTCATAAGATGCTTAGTATAGCAGCACCCAAATTCTGTCCGTGGGAATCGAATAAGGGATAATCATCCAGGAATTGGGCAGTACGCGCTGACCAGGAACTGGCCAGAGATAGAGATACAGCAGTGAACTGCAATAATATTAATCACTGAATTTTACGATAACCGCAGAAATTATTTGAATCTTAAATCTTTATATATCAACCAAAAGATAAAATTACAACCAAAAACAGCATAAAACTAACATACATACATACACAAATCACGCCTTTATCCCTAGCGGGGTAGGCAGAGCGTTAACGATCGCAAAATTACGGTCGTTATCGCCACGTCTGACAAGTAATTGAGGGCCTTTGTAGATCATTCGTGTATCACTGTAGTGACAGGTTGTCAGCCTGTCGTCTAAAATTGTGATACACATGAAACCCTCGAGTCCCTTAGTTGCCTTTTACAACACCCGCGGGAAGAAATAGGGTGATGCTATTCTAAGCCGGCATCACACGGCAAAACTAACATATAATAACAATTGATAAAATGGATAGATCTCTCAGCATTCCTGCTGGTTCTCATGGTTGTCCACTTTGTTTCGGTCGCAAAGGACAAAAATATAGTAAAGGCAAGTCATTCTTTTCCCCTAGTAAGTATATTACAACGATGATTGCCTAAACTGAACCCGTGACCAAAATTATTCAACATCGAATTGGTAGCATTGTTTGCGGAATGTGCAGTTGTAATGATTGCCTACATACTTAAATTCTCAAATATTGTACCATGTTCTACGACAAAAACTAAGCGGCCATTTATTGGCGTAGATAACTTCCAACTTGAGCATATTATTTTAAAACCTTGGTAGGAAGGTTTTTACTGTGACTTTAATAAAATTAAACACATTCAACATATTTTATAGGTACTTACGCCCTTTACTCGTGCTTGATTTTCCCATGGCGCCAATCACTGTAGTTGTGGCAGTTGTGGATCTGTCTTAAATGAAAGATTTATAACATCTACAAGATTTAGGTACGCAAATACAAAATACGGGACTTTTTAAGCTATAAGTATCTATAGTGCAGTTCAAATTCCGAAAAAGTCCTCTAAGAGATTCTAGATGTTGAGTTTCGTGTGACACCCGGCTATATACCCATGTTTGGTATCGTTGTATTCGTGGTGATGCCCTGAATCAGGATCCGGAATCTTCAAAAAATCGTGTCGTGGAGGTGCCGAGCTGGCTGGCAGCTTCCTTGCCCAGCGTATTAGCATGCAGCATGCTGGGAACTATCTCGTGTGGGGACGCATTGGGGGGCCTATTGTAGGCCTTAGTTTAATTTTAAGCATCGTAATTATTGTACAATATAATTTGTATAATAACTGACTAATTATCGTTTTTTTTTCATAGAGCAACAACTTTTCATAGGTTTGCTAAAGGAGGTAAGGAACGCGTGATAATTATTATATTATTATTATATAAAACCATGATAATTATTTCGTTTAAATTATGTCAGTAATCAACGAGTAACTAACTGCTACATCTGACATGTTACCACGATGTAAATAACCTTTTGGTTAAATAAGTAGTAGAAAAAGTAATGAATGATCATGTGATACAATCAGTCACTAAGGAAATGAATCAGTCAATAAGAAATTGAACCTTACATAATGTAGAGCTTACACATAGTATAAATAGATACTCTTTCGACCGTAAACGAGTTACGATTACTGATGGGCGGTTCCCGGGAATATTCCCCAAGTAGGAATATTTCCAAAGGAAACTTTCCGGTGCCCGGGAACATTCCCAATCGCTGGGAACGTGTCGGCGAAACAACATAAAATAAAAATTATTATTAAACAATTTATTTAATTAGTAAGAGTATAATGTATAATAAAGTAAATAATTTATTTCATAAATAAGCCATGTCAAAATACAATTTAGTCAAAATAAATAACCAAGATGGCTAAAGGGCTATGAGTAAAATTGATGCCTTTCATTTGGAACAATTTTTTTAATTGTCAAATAACGCCGTCTTGATAAATGTGTAGAGTACTTCCATACAAACAATATTTTGTGTGACCGCTCAGCTGTCAAGTGTAATCATTACAAGATATACGCTTCAAAACACTACGACAGTTTTATATGAAAAACTTATTTTTTAAATTTTCAACGAACACCACCCCATTAGTTATGTAGAGTACTTCTATACAAACAATATTTAGTATGACAACTCAACTGTCAATTGTAACCATTGCGAGATATACGCTTCAAAACGTTACAACGGTTTTATGTGGAATATATTTTAAAGCGTATATCTCGTAATAGTTACACTTGACAGTTGAGCTGTCATACAAAATATTGTTTGTATGGAAGTACTCTACACAACTAATAGGGTGTTGTTCGTTGACAGTTTAAAAAAAGAAGTTTTTCATATAAAACAGTTGTAATGTTCTGAAGCGTATATCTCGTGCTGGTTACACTTGACAGCTGAGCAGTCATACAAAATATTGTTTGTATGGAAGTATTCTACACGTTTAATGGGCTGGCGTTAGCTGACAGTCATAAGCAAAGAAGTTTTTCATATAAAACAATTGGAACGTTATTTGGTAGTACTTTACACATGTAACAGGCTGGCGTTCGATGACCGTCAATAATTGGCATGAAAAAAAAGGCATCAATGCTCCATACATTTCCCGCAAAGCCCTTTAGCTTCAGTCAAAAAGGCAGCTCCGAATGGTATCCGGAGCTAATGTGTCCATAACGCTGGTTGCGTTTCCACGCTGTATTGCCAGTGATATGCGCTGCACCAAGTACCATTCGGCACGGTGATCTGAACCCTGGTTTCTCAGGCGCTGTCTCAACCTATGGACAAAGTCCTTTGCCTCTGCACACCATGACCTACTCACCTCCACCACAAAGGGTACAAAGTGGTAGGCACTCCTCAGTGAAGCATACTTTTGATGCTTCTGAGCTGCTGCGCATTCCGCAGTTGTACCCGGAGCTCGAATTGTGCGTACGTGCTTACACACGCCGCGTCCCACACCAAAGAGAACCCTTTCTCCCACGGGATCATTGTGAGCCTATCCGGGCTCTTGAACGCAGGGTACACCAGCGGACACCAGGGCACGGCGGATAATCTCGTTGAGCATGTGGTGCGGAGGAAAACGACCAGCTGATTTGGCACAGCTCAAGCCGTAGTGACCCCTGGCATCCACCTTTACGCCACAAACATGCGGCTCACAAACCCTGCATCCAAGCCTCAGCGCTACAGCCACCCGAGAGAGGGTCATCATAAATCGCCGTACCCATGTGGGGTGACGGGAGGGCGTAAAGCCAAGCCCCAGACTCTGGTCTAAGAGCCGCCTTAAGGCGAGCAGAGCCCGATCCTGATGACGCCTCAAGCAATTCCATCGCTCTGGCCTTACACAGCTGCTCATCTCATTGTCGCTGCACGTCTGGTTTAGTCGGGCGATCCGCATCAGGACAAACCAAGTCCCAAGCACTCAAAGCCTCCCCCATAAATGGAATGTTAAGACTGTCACCATGTATTTTGAGTATATTAGTGACGAGTGACTTCTCCGTGGGAAGAGGCCAAGAAAGCCGAAACGTTGGTATCCTGCACACGCCTCACGCCCAAACCTCCATGTCGGATCGGCAACGACGCTTGCAGCCACTGCGTCTCCTCTAACTGTACATTGAGGATCATCTCCAACGTGACTTTAATGTCTTGATCCAACCGAGAAATTTCATCTGGAAAAAGCAACTTCGGACACGTTTTCAAGAGGTACATGAGCTTGGGTACTGAGAGACAGCTGCGGAAGAGAGTGAGGGCAACATGGGCCGGCAGTTGCTGCAGGTGCTCTCGAACGCTTAGAAGCGTCTCACGCTTTGCAGCCAAACTAGCCTCTACTGCATCCCTGAAGATCGGCGCCCCCAGCAGCTCAAATGACTCTATTAAGGATTTTCACTCCCGGAAAAATATCCTGAAATTGAGCTATACAACAACTGGAGACATCGCCGCACGGATATAGCTCGCATTTGTCGCTGTTGACGATCAAATCTATCTCCGCCAGTTTTGGAATGAGCGTACTTATATCGCGACATACGACATCTGGTGCACCACCCACCAATCGTGCCGTCGTCGAGGTACCACTTACTTCATTCATTTCAGTCACTTGATTCTTTTTAAAGTTATATTTAACGTTCTCAGGACACTTATCACACTTATTTGCCAAATGACGAGCAAATTTTGTCGCATTTCGACATGTGAATGATTTGTTGCAAAATGAACACTTGAATTTTGTCTTTTCATTAAGACGGTTTCGTCGAAGTGACTATAAACTTTGTTTTTAGGCTTCATTTCGAATTTCAGTTGTTAAGTGGACGAGGGTTGCAACGAAACTGACACAGTTTTAAATTTAAATTAAAAAAAAACAATTCTGGGGTTATCCATTGTTTTGTTTTTTTTTGTCACGCCGACCAAGATAAGTTCCAGGCTAAACGATATAGCAGAGCTGTCTTGTCAGACTAAACTGCCGAATATATTACGTATAGGTATAAAAGATATTTCATTTACCTAATTCTTTTAGGCAGTAAGTAGTAATTTAAAGTTTTATAGGTTATGGATTCACTTGATGTTCTAAATCAATTTACTTTCAATTTACATGGAAATGAAAATAATTAAAGTATGAAGATTTATTTATTTGTTATATATAATCATTTGAAAGGTACATAAATAAGGTTACCTTATGATAAAGAAACCTAAAATATGCCTGAAACTTCAAGAAAACTAAACTTAAATCAAAATGTTAATGTTCCCAGTAACTGGGAACGTTCCCGGGCACGTGGGAATATTGCCGGGAACATTTCCATTGGGAAGTTTCCGGGAACGGGAATGTTCCCGCGGCCCATCACTAGTTACGATTTATTTTTAAGAACTGACATCCCATCACATCTTTTCATCTAGTAAAGTTCAAAGGGCACGCTTGTATCGGCTATAATGAATTAAAGTTAACTATTAATTAGAATTCCAATGTCGTATTCTTAATACACATAACACTACCGTAACCTTACTCGTGACTGACGCAAACTTGATTTGATATTTATACTAGAAGTAGGGGAAACAGCTTGTCTTTCGTGTTCAAAGTTTGTTGAACAAAGATTCCGATTGTCTGTATTTATCGTACCTCAGCCAGTGATTCCGAAGCACAAGCTCATTAAAAATTCGACAGGTGTCCTCGCGTGATGGCCACCGCGGTCGACGAGCGTCACGCGAATATAGTCGCAATAAGTATTAAGTTTAATTTATTACCTCTATCACAAGCATCGAAAGCTCAAAATCCAACAGCTTATATCGAAAGTCCTCCGAATTTTGTAAGTTTTTCGTCGGGTTGTCAACGTGAAACTAAACTGAAGTTTAGTATTGTGAAATTCCCGAAAGTCAACGACACAGTAGCCGGCTAATCCACCAGCACTTTCCTAAATAGGATTTGTTAGAACGGGAAGCCAATTCATTCGAATCATTAACTTGGTAGCATTTGCTCTATTTATCGTCTATGTAAAATATACCTGTATACTTTTGCGACTTTTGTTGGAGTTCTCATATAGAAAAATTAACAGATTTAAAAAACATTGTACATATTTAAACTACAAATCTGTAATCTAATTGGAAAAGTGATCGTCTATGAATTTCCTGACTTTTGTCAATTCATGATCATGAGTAGGTTGCTGTGTTTCGTGACACTCAAAGTTTTCAATATTCAAATTTTACAGTTCTCGCGTGCGCTCATCAGTGTGGGGCTGAATTTATGAAAACGATTATCATAATTCGTACCGGTGGTCGTTAACATAGAAAACAACATTTCCCTGCCATCCAATTGAAGGAAACTATGTATAAGTATAATAAAACTCTCCGTCTACCTTAGCTAACAAAAAAAAACTTTTGATTATTTCCAGGAATTTGACATTTCACAAATTATGCATAATTGCAATTCTTTACCTAAACGCAAACTCGATTTGCAAAAATGAGATTGGCTTTAAAATTAAAATCACTTTAAATTAGATGTATAACTATTTGATTTATTGATTTACCAAGACCGATTATTGCGCTTGTGCAAACATGACCACTTCCATAAAAAGAATTAGGTGTCTGGTATACTAAGCGGTTTTAGAAAAAGCCTGTTGAACTATCTTTCATATTACCGCGAATGTTTCACCTCGACTCTAACACACTGTTGTAACACAAACGCATAAACCTATGAAAAGGTTGGCATTACTCTATTCAACACCCATCACGCTTTAAAAATATAATTGCTTACTCTTTTCATAGACGTTTAATCTACTAATTACGTGCGTGTGCGTCTATTGTGAGTGGAAGGTAAACAATAAGCGCAATTGCGTATGGACTCTAAACACCGTCATGTAAGCCTTATTGCTACGACATACGAATCAAAACAGAAAATTAAGATATCATTCGATTGCACGTCATTTGTAAATGCAACGATCAATACGAGCATGGGTCGGCCATCGAGAGTAAGAAAAGGTAGATAGAGACTTGCAAACAAGTAAAACTGGAAAATATATAAGTTGCCTCAATTCGGGAAAAAATCTCTTAACCTAACTTGAAATAACATTAACTTAAGTTCCTGTCATGTCTTAAAATTTTATTAAATCAATTCAATTATTTTATTCAAAATAAGGCAGAAATGGCGAAGAACTCATGAACTTTTTAAAAATTACTAGACTTATGTATCACCATCCTTTTCTAAATCTGTTTGACGGATAGTGACAGCGCTATTTTAAGTTAGGTTAAGAGAATGGTTATCTATAGATACACAATTGAGATAATTAGTACCTAGTAATTTGATCCATGTAATTCTAATGTTTGACGACATCCTTATAAACCCCAATCGTTCATTTCATACGTGCGTCCCTGCTACGTGCTTTGGTACATAGAGAGAGCCTTCCTTTGTTTCTTTGCAGCGCTCTCTAACCCTTTTTCCTTTACTCTGGGGACCTACAAGTACAATATTTAACGAATAAATATTTTTCTTCACTTTCCGTTTCATTCATCCACACAAGTGTTTTGGGCCTGAGTGAAATCATCAGGTGTTTCATAATCTGGCCCTTCTTTGCCCTCGTTATGACATTGTTATGGTAAATTCGGATGTGTAGTACGTAAACACACTAAACAGGATCTGCCTACGTCTTCATATTTCGTGCTGATTTCATGCCAATTATTACTGCTTGTTCATGTAAACCTTCGGAAATTATGGTTGGGTAAGTCAAGCTGTTTGTACTCGTAGAGAGAAAAGAAGTACCTACTTATTTGCTTTGAACGTGTGTGGTCTGTAGTTAAACTAAATGAATGCGAAATTTATTCTACACACCACTGTAACCTATTAGTCAAACCTGTCCCCCTTCGGACGTATTTTTGACAGGTGACATACTTATCGTAGGTACGAGAAATAATTCATTAATACTAAAATATAAAACTTACGTAGGAGGCATTATTTCAAGTGAGGCAAAATGCAATCGTATGTAGAAAGCTAATATTGATGATGATGACTTCTGGCTTATTGAAGAAGACAGGTAAATGGAGTGCGTAGGAGGGTTCAACGGGACGACTATACGTACGTACCAACCGGCAGCTTTTCTTTGCCACATAACATGACTTTCCATAGAAAAAGCCTGAACGAATTGTGTTCTTTTCTCTCTCTTCATACAGTTATTTCTTTACATTTAAGCGAAGAAAACAGTCTGAAAGGTTTGAAATAGGTACAAAAATAGGTTTTATGTAGTAGATATCAGGCTGCACAGTTGTAAATACCTACTCGTCTTCGATTTTACATTACTTCCATTCGGTCAGTTATCAAATTAAATCAACGTCAGTTGTTCGGAATGCAGGGATGTTTGACAAAATGACCGAATCTAATCACCAAGTTTAGTTATTTTAACGTATAAACGGCCCGCCCGTATAATTAAATGGAAGGTAGCCTATAATTATGGCGGCTCAAAGGTGTATATTATTATGTTTTAATTAAGATGAATACGTGCTTTCTATTGAGCTGTTACCTGTTAGCTATTATTCGGGTACATACATAATTTGGTTTTACTTTTGTTAAGTCTCCGCGGTGTTTGAATAAGTAGGTATCAGTGTATACATCTTTTTCAACCTTTTTCATAGGTCGCTATTTACCTAGCCTATGTGCGTACCTCTACCCACTTGGTAGTTGCATACATACATATATCACGCCTTTATCCATGTAAGAATACGGCCACTATCGCCACGACTGACATTTTTGAGGATTGTTTTCTAAGGTTACTTCAGAAAACATGTGTATCACTATAATGACAGGTTGTCAGCCTGTCGCCTAAAAATTGTAATACACCAACACTCAAAACCCTTAGTCGCCTCTTACGACACCCGCGGGAAGGATATGGGGTGATGCTATTCTAAGCCGGCATCACACGGCACACTTAGTAGTTGAAAGGAGGTCAAGTGAACCGTCGTCGTAATTGAGTCCTAATACGACATATTTTGTATTCTCGTAAAGGAATCGAATACAATTTAAACTCTTCATTAATGTTTTCTGGCATGTATTATACATGTAAATTTTTTTTAGACGAATTAGCGATGTCGAATAATGTCTATGACAGACAGAGAAAATACAAAAATCAACTTCATTTTATACTGTGTGTTGATTACTAATGATGTGTAGATTCAATTAATATTGATATAAAAGTAAGAGTTTGATTGATATAGCAAGCTGGGTCAAGATGATCTGCGCAGGCGCAATAATTTTTTACAAACTAAATGTGATAGTGATAGCATTGGCCTAGTGGTCTGAGCCGCACCTTTGCTGGTCGCAGCTTACCTACTTATCTCTCACATTGTTTCACTTTACTATGGTTCTTAGATATTATCTAGATTATTTACCTATTTAAATATCGGCTGTGAGAAAGTGATGTGATGATCTACTGGCTAGTAGGTTAAAGAAAGCTGTAGTTTCTAAAAACTTCTTTGTTTTTGATCATAGAATGTTCAATTAATGAATTATTTTTTTGGTCAACTTGGATCTTTTTTCGTTGTATCTGTTCTCAGTGGTCGAAAAATAAAAACATGTTCATCAGTCAAAGTGATTACTGAAACATTTACAAACATTAATTATTAATAGTTAACATATGAGTTGTCTATCATAAACATACCAATTAAATTTCAGGTATGTTAACATCACATTCTTACTTTTCCACTTGTATCGATCCATAACTACAAAGTATAGCATACAGCTGATCTCTTAGCTTTCTTATTTATAGCGACCATCAAAATTTAGATTTATCAGATACACGGAGACAAGATTTATCAAATATCAGTATGACAAATTGGTATTGCAGTGTTAGAAACCAACCAAAGACGTTGTAGGTTATATCACAATTATGACAGATGTAAAGCCACAAATACCTAAATCTTACGGTGCATTGATAACTTCAACAAGTACCTCCCTTCTCATAAGTTCAGGAATTGCTTGACATTCCATCAAAAAAAACTTCGACTTTTTGTTGATCCGTGAACGGGATTCGTCTTGCTTCACAAGTGTTATTTAGTGATCCACCGGCGATGGCTTATATAGGATGTTGATTTATAATTTGATGATTAGACAAAATATTTTAATACGGCCGCAAGCAACATCTAATTTAATAAAAATTACCATTTCTTTACCCTTATATAAAAAAAAAACATAAATTGTATGTTGTATAAGAAATATAAATTGGCTATTATAGAAAGTACGGAAAACCAATAAAGTTCATATTTTAGGACAGTTCGCAAACGAATCGTTAAATATTGCAGACGTGGCTTCTCTCGCGGTTTATCTATTATGAGCATCTTAATTGATTTCTAACGTTTATTACCTAGAAAGTCTGTAATTGAAATATACCTGGTTATTACATTACAGGTCGATACGGTCGAGAAGGTTCCACTTTGTTAGAAGTCTGGTCCGGTCGATGACATTAATTGTTTAGGGAAAAATGTCTCAAAGTTCAAATCTCAAAGATTGAAAATAATGCTAGGATAAAATACACCAGCTGTATAAACTCTGGCATCCTGAGCTATCCTTTTGATCCATTCGAGATAATTACAGCATTGTGGGGCACGGCGGGTCCGTGGCTCCGTGCACCTGATTGGCCCACGCGATGCTGCCTTTGATTCGATTCACCCGCACTTCCACGCTGCGTTCCATCCTATATTCAAATTTCACTGTGTTACTCACTATATTATGAAGAAGGTTAGGTGGGGACCCTTATATTACCAGAGCGAGCTTACCTTTGTGTCATCTTCCGAGTTTTGCGCAAAAAACAAAACCACCAAAACTTATGAAAAACCTGGGACTAATTCATTCACTCAGATTGTGTCATGACCAGACCTTCATGCTCGATACATGCACCTGATACCTACGGGCGCCATGCTCGATACTTGCACCTACGGGCGTCTGTATACTCAACCTTTTTTTGCTAGGGCTAATTAACCTTTTTATCATTGTGACTTTATTTTAAAATTAAGCCACAACTATGTATATATCACGAACGAAGCAAGCTCGAGTTTTCATGCTACAGACGTACGAGGACCACAAACACTAACAAACGTATTGCGAGCGTAGCGAGCTCGAATTTTGATGCTATAAACGGGCTACTGTTGATACCTTCTCAAGGACTCTTATCAAATGTCCTATAGCTGTATATAACGCAGAGAGGAACGTGAGTCATTATTGTTTAACAATGTTTACGTCTCAAATTAGCGGGAGAAAAAAATGCATACAATTCCTCTCTTGAAGAGAAAAGATCAAAATCTACGTAAAACGGCACGTAAATCAAATTTTTGCAGGAAAAGGAAAAATAGAAGAAGTGGCTGAATGGACTGAATTGCTTTTGTTTTGTATGATATTATTTTTAAAAATTATCGGGCGAATAGGCTTTGGTTTTTTCATATTTTTTTTTAGGTTTATTTAACTGTTCTTCTATTAGTATTTTTCTTTTTTATTTCTTACAGGTGTAGTATGTATCACTCGGAAGAGTCCGATTGCAAACTGGTGTGTATTGATGAACTACACCACGTGATCAATGTAATGCTAAGTAACTTGAAGATTCTCAGATTACTCTGCCTTTTGACATTTATAGTTATTATTACGATTCTCACGGTAGCACTCTCTTTGAATGCATTGCGTAAACGATCGAATCGAAACTTTTCGAAACGATGGGTGTGATAATGGGGAGATAGCATGATTAGACGCACTCCGGCTGAGCTATAGCGCGACTGTGTTCAAAATTTTGCGAGACTTTTACTCTATTACTATGTTATGTCGAAGACAAAGGGTAGTCTCTAAAGACTTGTAAAAGTTAGATTGACTTGAAATCGCGCACATTACGCAATATGCTATACAACCTATAAACAGTTCCAAAATCTGAGCATGCAATACAACTCACGCAAAGCTAGTTAAGATGCAATAAAAATTTTGCGTATTTCCTTGCTTACGATTTGGTAGTAAAGCCTCCTACCTATAGGTAGTATTATAAATAACAAAGGAAACGGACCCCCGATTTCGTGCATGGCCTGTATCGTTTATGCATTTTGTGGTCCAAGTCCGAGAACAAGTTGTGGTAGAACGTTAGTTGTTATAGCTATAGCTAATACCAAACTCAACTCTCATTCTTTTTTCAACATCGTCCGCTCTTTCAAGGAGCGCTCTCTACGAAAGCTGGATTCTTGAATGGAAGTCAGGCTTCCTTTTTTTTGGCCGATAACAGGTATTTTAATAGAATTTCTATATTATATCTAAGTTTAGATCATTACTCGCCTTTTTTCGTATCGTTTTTCGTAATGACACTTATGGATTAAAAGTTTTGAATAGGATTTCACTTTCTTCAGAAATGTTTTTTACCCACTGAGATTTTTATCAATATCATTTATAATACATGGCTTATCTGGTCTAACATCAGTTTGCCATTGTCTACGGATGTAGGTATTTGCAAAAATAATTTCTGGGGCGCGAATAACAGCATCTCATTATCGTTATCTCGTGGCACCATATCGCAAGGAAAGTGCTCGTAACGTCGTAATTAAACATGCAAAACGCCGATCACTTATTTTTTTAGCCATTGTAGAAACACACTCAACTGTCATTCTATTGCCAGTGTGATTTTTTACTGTAAGCGGAATACGAAACGACCAAAATCATCCAACTGACGCGCTATCGAGGCACAACTGAGATGATTTACAAGTATTGAAATTCAGGCCATGATGAGCTGACGACACATGATGTCCCGTCCCGGAAAGAAGAACGTGTTGCTCGTAAGCTATTACCTACTTACTGTTGCAAACTGTTTTTGTTTTACTATGGGCCGTTGGTAGACAGACATGACATAATAAACTTATCAACTGACCTTTTATATTAAAATATTTATCTAATAAATATGTATGTCTAATAAAATGTTAAATATGCTGCTTTTGAACTAAAATATTACCTTACCTACGGCTATTTCATTTTCGTAGTGCTAAACAGGACTCTTCTCTGTCTATAGATAAGTAGGTGTAGAACAACATCTATGATATTGATATAGCAATTCTGTAAAAGAAAGTCCAAAAAAATATTAAGCAAACATGTGCCTTTAATTATTAAAACCACAACACTTTTATAAAAAATATTTCATCGCCTTCGTTCAAATACGTAGTTAAATGAGAACTCTCATTGCTGTATTATTTTTATTACACAAAGAAATCTGCGAATAAGTTCGCGTGTTTTTTACATTGTTTGTATTTAAGATTTCGCACGGTCTAATCGTGATAAATGTTATAGGCTAATTTACTTTCTTCACGCTTGGAATTAAATAAATCATTAATCATTAATGTGTCAGTTGGCTCCGTGTTTACTGAGTACTTTTACTTTGATTCTGATGACCATATAATAGTTTTGGATCACGGCGAGGTAGAGGGCAGCGACCTGTTCGTGGTATAGGTAGATTATCTAATTAATACCGCTATTGGTATTTATGGTATCTTGATAGCGCTTTAGTGGGGAATTTATCTCCTAGGTGCGAGCGATCTGGCTCGAGGGAGAGTTGGAGATACGTAAGCGGAGTCTTAAACATTTCAATTGCTCTTTATAAATGAATATCCCTTAACGGTCGACGTTTCCTCACGTACGGCTATTATCTTAACCCCATAAATTCTAACTCGATGCAGTTACCGTTAAGAGCGGACAGATTATATTGTCGTACAATATCTCCCAGGCAGGGGTCAATTTGATCTATTCCGAACAGTCTATAAGTTGTTAGAAAGTAAACGTTTTAAACTTGAACGTTTCACGGAATATGTTGTACTTAAGGTGGTACAGATTTCTAGCGGGGTAGCTAAAGTTTATAGTTTGATTCAATCATGTAGCCCAATGTTCGGTTTAATCTTTGTTGGAAACCATGCGATCGAATGGGCTAGACTCTTAATTAAAATAGATGAAATAGAGCAAAGTAAAGGGTGAATGTATAATGATTCCAAGAAATATACAAAATGTACAGTTGCAGGAAATTCTAAACACATCAAGCAACTCGAGAATGTGAGTGAATACAATAAAAGAGTTTGAACTTTTTACTTCTCACTATCAGTCACGACTATGTTAGCTAACATAAGAGATAACAATAAGCGTGGGTGTGACACGCAGATAAATAACCCTGTAGCTATCACCGGGTGAACCGGGCCCGTGAAATGTTCAGCCGCACTGATATTGTAACAATAATGGCAATACTATAATGAAGATCGATGATATCTATTGAAAACAAGAGTTTTAAATTGCTTCCACAATCGGATTTAGTGACAGTTTCGCGAGAATGCTAAAGTATCTGCGAGAGCTGCTTGGGCGCAGGGAACGCCGCCGCCGCCGGGGCGCCCGCAGGCGTCGTGCTTTGTCGATTTGTCGTGTAAATCTGCAAATTGCGTGAAACTGTGAAAAGAAAATTGCGCGCGCGATTCCACGGCTTTCGATCGCTATGCCATTTGCCCTTCGGGTGAAAACAATTGATTTTTGTTTAGTAGAAAGTGAAAATACTCATGATTTTTGCAACTTGCAAAAATATTCATGATCTTGTATAAAGGTTGCGACCCTATCCGCTGTCATCTACCATTCTTCTAAGAACATTTAAGGCGAATTGACCGTGAACCCATCCAATACCTACCGACAAAATTGCTGAGGGCTTCTACTCTATACCTCTATATTTATTATATGAGGTTCGAGACGCTGGCGGATAATTAGTGTCTGAAATTCCCAATGTGTTATTATTGAATTAGTTTATTTGACAGTTATTTTTGCATTTCTATTTCTTTAAGTCATTGTGTTTTGTTTTTCCAGGATCGAGACGAGCCAAGAGGACCGGGAGATGAACGAGACGAGCGCCGACCAAAATGTGACCACCGACACCACCGGCCAACAGACGCAAACCAAAACACGCCTCAAATTCATGAGTCTTGCCTCAAGATTACATGATTAACAACTATTTATTATTATTAAACTATTATAACGAATCTAGTCGCCATAGCACTATTTAAACACGAAGCAATTTAGACTGTAATAAGAAAAGAAAGAAAAAACGAATCGAAGTACAAAGACTAAGAGTGGAAGAGTACAAACGAAGTATGGAAATGCTATCGTCAATTTAACTCTAAATTGATTGTATTAGAAGATCCATTTAAAAAGAAAACAAGATGTCTGCAAGTAAGTAACTTATTTAATGCACTACCTTTATAATTAACGAATGTGTTCTTTCCAGCAGTTTCTTTCTGTCATAATTAGTTAAAGAAAGTCTTTCCTTCGCATAAAGTCTCTGTTCCGGATTTTCTAATATAGTAAGCATTGTTTAACCATTAAGTCATACGTCCAGCCTAGCTCTTAAACTTTGACAACAGGTTATTTAAATAACAGTACCGATCCGATTATCCCCACTCGGTAAATATTCAAATACACGTAAGGTGGACTTCCTGGATTTCGATCGTTTGACGCAAACGTTTGCTTAGACGACTGACTGTGTCTATTTGAGTAGCCTGTCCGTTTTCTCTTCGTGTCTTGCCGGTGCTATCTACTTTGACACTAAAGGCCACTGAACGATATATTTGTAAAGCTAGTCTGAACGTGAGACCCAATGGTCTAAACTGATAACATAACATTAGTTAGTCTGAAAGAGATCGAGCTTATAGAGCTGTGTGTTTTTTAAAATAATATGGACATTAACGTTTATTTAAAAAATATCTTCATAAGTAAGTACTAAAAATCGCTAGACACGCGTTCAACTCACGTCTCTTACTTGTTTAAGGGACTACGTATTTAATTATATTTCACATGATTGATGTAAAATATCACCCCAACTCCAGCGATTGCGAGCTTACATATAAAGAGATTTATCTGTCTTTCTTATATTAATTATCCCATTTGGCTACAATGTGTCTGACTAAAAAGTGTCTTCTTAACCTGTTTGCTGTGTAAAGGAAAATGCGAAAGCCGGAACCCGGATATGTAAAACACAATCAAATTCCCTATGTGCACTCTAATGTGTGTTCTCCTCTCCGTATGTTCAAATCGTTTGTTATAGATTACCTACTTGCCTAATTTTTATGTCATTTGTTCTGTATTCCAGGTTTCGAGCACTCTTCCATGAAGAGCAGTTTCTCGCTGTCTTCACTTCGCTGCGGTCCGGCGCCCCCTGGCGGCCGCTGCGATCATCTTGAACGCCCCTACCATAGTCTCACCAAAAAGAGGTGCGTATGATCAGCCCTTATTAACTAGCATACTGGTTTGAAGAGCAGTTTCTTTCTGTCGTCGCTTTGCTGAGCTCCTACTATACATACATAGCCTTACCAAAGAGAATTGCATAAATGATCAGCATGTTATTGTCAAAACTATAGATTAGATGAAACTCTCACTAATTTACAATGCGAAACGTGCAGCAGCATTTCTAAAGCCCGCAAAATAAAAATAATTACGCTTAACTAACATTGCATCTTGTCATAGTATAACAAAGGGATTTATAATTTACATAAATGCCTTAGCTTTTACTTCATTGCATTTTTCTGTAAAATTCCAGGAAGGAGCCATGTCGTGAGGCGTGGCGGCGCAGCTGGGGCTCGGCGGCGAGCGGCGGCAGCGCGGGCGACGACCTGTGGCCACTGCTGCAGCACCACTACGACTACATCATGGACAACCAGCTGATAGACACCTGCAAGGTAACTGCTGCACTACAGCTGGGCGCAGCGCAGGCGATGACCTGTGGCCGCTGCTGCAGCACCACTACGACTACATCATGGACAACCAGCTGATAGACACCTGCAAGGTAACTGCTGCACTACAGCTGGGCGCAGCGCAGGCGATGACCTGTGGCCGCTGCTGCAGCACCACTACGACTACATCATGGACAACTAGCTCATAGACACCTGCAAGGTAACTGCTGCACCACAGCTGGGCGCAGCGCGGGCGACGACCTGTGGCCGCTGCTGCAGCACCACTACGACTACATCATGGACAACCAGCTCAGACACCTGCAAGGTAACTGCTGCACCACAGCTGGGCGCAGCGCGGGCGACGACCTGTGGCCGCTGCTGCAGCACCACTACGACTAGCCCAAATACGACTAAACCTGTGTGTTTAATGACGGGAGTAATCGCACAACACGCCAGACACCAGAAAAAATAGATACACCTTTGTGCTGTAGCTGTAAAAAATTCCCACTTGCCTGGACGGAATCTTTTTAGACTGCTTTATTAGTCACGGAAGTTGTTATATAGCTTTAGCAAAGATAAGCTGAGGTTCTGATGCAATATGGGGCACGCGAGCTGTATTGTGCTAGCCAATCATACAGCAGCTTAATAGCGTATGTTAAAATACTAAGTACTTAAGTGAAACTCAGAGAAGAGAAGAATAATATTATGAATATTCATTTCATTGTACAAGTTTTATCATAACTGACTCAATAACTCATTGACTCTTAGTGTGTTTTACACACATCTAAAGAATCTCAGCACGGGGTCTCCGTCAGGATCGTGTGACAGAGCTCTATTTCGTCGTTCCCGTGGAGTCAGTCAGGGAGGCCGAGAAGGTGGCTCAGATCCTGGGCAACCCTGCGTTTTCCATAATTGCGTCCTAGACAACGCAGTGACTGTGAAGAGGAAAATTCAAGTCTGGCCTCAGACACTGATTAAATCGTCTGTCACAGACGCATGAGGCCAATGATGATGATGATGTCCATGTGTGAAATACTCACCCAATATGAGGAGGCCTGTGTCCAGCAGTAGACTCTTGAGGCTATTAACAGCGACTGACATGAAAACCTGTCACCTACTATTGTATTACTGTGTGCGGTGCAAAGTATATCTAAAATTGTTACCTATCTATGGGACACAAAACTTATAGTACAACCTGATTCTTTAAAGTCTTTAAAAATGCGTTACATTTCAGGAAGCAAACGGCGAGCTGTTGTCAAACAATTCGTCTGTCTTGCAATGCGGGCCGCGTTTACTGAACCCCACGTCCACTTTCAACCGGCAGTGGTCTCTCAACCAGCTGATATCAGAGTTCACAGAGCTCTGTCAGTGGCTCACCCAAGTACAGGAGGAAATCTATTCTAGTCCCGAGAACCTGTCCAGCAGGAGGTTGAGAATGGTGAGCATCACTCTTACTCAACTGTCCATTTATAGTCCTCTTAATTCTATGTTAATTTCTGTAACAGGTTTTGTAGAAAAGTAAAGCAAACTGAAGTGGCAGTGATGATGTAGGTCACATCTGCGTAGAACCAGTAGGTGGTTAAGTGGGTTCTCGAGTGAAGACCTCACCTCGGCAAGCGTACCGTCGGACGGCCTACGGCCAGATGAACTGATGACTAAAAGAGAGCAGCCTGTAGCGACTGGATGGCGAAAGCGGGAGACCGTTCATTGTGGCTGAGGGAGGCCTATGTCCAGCAGTGAACTACTATAGGCAGATGTGATGTGATGATCATAATGAACAAAATATTTGGCATACAAATCAAGCGATGAAAATAATCAAGAGTATACTCGTATTACTCCAGCAGGTCTAACTTGCACGTATCGACAGCTTTATTTGTTGGACTTTACGTTTACGGCCCCGGGGCCATCAAAACTACGCCTGTCGGCACGTATCGACAGCATTGATATTCTGATTCTGTATCTAAATCAACGATGCACTCCCTCCCTCTTGAGCGCTAGGAGCCAAGAGTTTTTTTTTTTCGTGACTAAATACAGCAGAAGTGAGCTCGACGATGGAACGAGCTCATCCATGCGTCTTGACGAGAGAGACGAGGAGAAGCAAGTTCATCACTACATAGTATAATGCAAAGTAGCTTTTCGCCTCTGTATGTATGTATGTCTGCTTTCTTCTCTAATTTTTATCTTTAAAACTATACAACGGATTTTATGCAGATAGAGTGATTCAAGAGGAAGGTTTTGTGTAAATATTTCCGGGAAAACATCTCATTCCCACGGGAAAATGAGTTTGTTATTAAAGCTGTGGAAGTGGAACATAGCAAATCGACCTGTTTCTTTGTTAGCCTGTACCTTGCACCGCTATAGCGGCAGAAAATTTGATGGTTTTATATTTTCGCAGAACCGAATGTCAGAGCTGGTTGCCGTGGAGCCGCGCCGGTTGAAGTTTATCGAGCAGGCCTCCGCAATCCTAGAGCGCATCCCCGAGGCCGGCGCTGAGGTACAGTATCGAGCAGCTGAACAAAAAAAATAGTAATGCTTAGACGGTGAAGGGAAGAATAATGTCCATGACGTATAGGGAGGTCAAGGAGAAGGCGGAAAATAGAAACAGCTGGCGGATGCTCCACCGACAAGAGCAATGAGCTCTTAAATATAAGAAGAAGACACCTGAAGAAAGCTTGTCTTACATCGGTAGTCTTTCTTTACGCTTCTCCTGGAGTGGCCAGCGTTCGGTAGCACCTACGCGCTGAAAGTACAACTGTAATCCTATTCCTGACTGGTCAAATGAGCTACTTTTTAAGCGATCTAAAACGATACATACATATGTATGAAAAACTGAAAGTATGAGATCATGCTATAAGTATTTGGATGGCGTCAAAACACTACTTTTATATTATTTTCCTGTGTACGAATTGAAACGAATGTTTCGAAAAATTATGAATGAAGTCGTAGTAATTTTTGACAATAGTTTTAAACTAACAACTTTTATATTCTATTAATGACACACGAAACTAGCGAAAAATCTGCCTGTAGCGCACTTGTAGTTACAATAAAGGTTACAGGCGTTTTATGAAGTAATTGCTACCTTTGCCTACTGGCAAAATAGTACTAAAAGTGCCAGTAGTAAACTTCGCAGGTAGAAATGAAACACTATCGATTCATTCATTTAATTTCCTCAAAATGTAAACGTCAACGTCATTGTTGGTTGCTGAGTCAGAATTCCAACCGTATAATAAATAACAGGACTAGCGTACTCCAACTTCGTAACTTATTTAATGCCAAAAGAGTACTTTGTTCGCAGAAATGAATCAGAAATCTTAACTTGTAACGAAATTACCTGCGTCTGATGAGCTATAAAATTGTTCATAAGTTATAGTTCGGTGAACCAGATACTATGTTATATAAACATGGACATAGAAATATATATTTACTAACTATCTAATTACAATTATAACGATTCTAGTGTGGTAAACATAGGATATGCTTGTGGAACATGCTTACACATTTTTTAACTAGTATAATATGTACTCGTAAAAGGAAACAACCTATTATAATGCTAAAATAATAAGAGATAACCTGTCTTTTTGTTGAAACTTACAGGAATAGCTAACAACCAAATAAGGTAATATACTGTCACAATCGAGAGCAAAAGGTAACCTTTTTTTTTCAACAGGTGACTTGGCGCGTCGAGCATTTGAATGTAAAATGGGAAGGCCTCCGCTTGCTTCTGAGTCCAGAACAACAGAACAAAGACGGAGATTCTTCAGACACAGTTGGTAAGTTTATCCACTAACTTCATTATAACACTCTCCGAGTTCATGCTCTTCGACATGCTAATTTTGAAACCCATTAACAAATTTGCTTCACCTCACGGCAGATAATATCGAGAGAAACTTTATCGAACACTGCCATCTGTGTCAATGACGCAGTACTACTTGCTACACTCCATCTATGTTAATGATGTATTATTATTTGCTCCCCGCCAGCCCGCCATCTATGTTAACGATGCTTTACTACTTGCTCCACGCCATCTACATTAACGATGCTTTACTACTTGCTCCTCGCCATCTATGTTAACTATGCTTTACTACTTGCTACGCGCCACCTATGTTAATGATGCCTTACTACTTGCTATGCGCCATCTATGTGAATTATGCGTTTCTACTTACTGCCTCGGCTAAGAGAATGAGGAACCTTTGAGGCGCTTATTCGTCAGTCCAATAGATGGCGTACTATGCATTTTATTACAAAGTGGCAGTTTAGTCAATAGATGGCACTACTCGTATTGAAGGGCGTGTCAATAGATGGCGCTACTTGTACTACAGTTTGGAGAACCTGCTACTGGATGGAGTAGATTTCGTACTTCACACAAATAACACTATGAGAGATACTTAGAAAATTACCAGAAAATCGTGTGCCGTACATTTAACAACATATCCGAGGGCGTAAAAATAGTCTCTAGGGTTAGGTCGTCATTCGACAGCCTAAGGATAGCTAAAAATAATAAAAACTATCAACACCCGCGGGAAAATGCAGTGATACATCACATGAAACATTTGTTGAAGCTATTGTTTTTTTCTTGAACTAATGTCAATATATTTTGTTGTAGACACCGCACACGAACTCCGTTGCCTGCGTCGCTGGCTGCACGGTATGGAAGGCCGTCTGCCGCCGCCGTCGCTTCACGCCGCGCGCGCCGCGCCATACCACGAGCTGCTGAGGAAGCTAAGGGAACATCAGGTACGCTACCGAATACTACTTCTACAGCCACAAGATTCCACTGCAGGATATGAGCCTCCCCAAACAGAGGGTATTGCCACAGGCCTTTCTCACACTTGCGCTGAAGTGTGATAGAGATCATACTCAGTACTCTTGGCAGGTGGATTGGCGAGCACAGTGCAAGATATTTAAGATATTCACTGGGAACTCTGCTGCCTTTTACGACACCCACCGGTAGAAATGGAGTGATAATATTCCAAGCATCACACGGAGTCAGTACCGAATACTGAAGCTGTCTTACAGATTTTTTTGCCGGTAGGAGACAGCTTCGTCACTCTCTTACTATCAAGATGTCAAACACTGAGTAGGCGCGATTAGTAGCTTAGTAAAAGAAAACCTTTTCAGTTTGGTTGGTTGGGTTAGAATTTGCCACCAAATGGTCTACCGGTGCGAATTGGCGAGGCATCGGTCTCCGGAACGTCTTGCAATAACTCTGTACGAGTACGAAACTCCTCTACGATAAGCTTTTTGTATCCTAGCAGCAGGACAACCACTAAACTTGTTTTAATCACATCTCCGTAATTAACCCATCACGATTACATTAGGTACCTATTCCAGATTTTTTCTTTTTATCATTCTTCTACAGCCTTAAATAGTATATTATGGCAGTAGCCAAAAGTAGACCAATTTTTGTTCCAAAGTAATATTGGAAGGACGAGACCTGAAATTGGAATTTTGGCCGAGGCTAGTATGATGCTTTTCTTCCATTTACGACGTAACGTAACAAATCCACATTTTAAACGATATAAATTTTGAAATATGCGAGCAGCATGCGTTGGAGTTACCAAAGTTCAATTTAATTAAAAAAAATACGCGGGAAAATCACATTCAGCCTTCTACATTAAACATATTATGTACCTACCATAATTTCACGAAATGTGAAGTTTAAGAAGAAGGGCCAGGACCGAAAAGTAGTACCTATGGAATTTCATTGTTGTCGTGTTTGCGTGCCTCTACTAACTTGACGACTCAAATGACTCATATTTTTTTGAAATAATGTCGCCAATTATGAACAAATGGAAGAAAACTCCGCTGCTGGAAACGGGCCTTTTCATCATTTCATTACATAGTATGAAGGCATAGTCGCTCATTACGTAGTATGCAAGCTTCCAGCGTAGATCCCTATATCTGTAGGTATGTACCTACATACTTACCTATAATGTATGTATTCTTACAACTTTAAAACTATGTATAAAACGGATTTGATGCAGTTAATGGCAATAGCATGACTGGGGTTGACGAGGGAGCAATAATTCAAGGGGTACCAACTACCTATAACTAACCACAATGTTTAACTACCTGAACTAAAAACAATTTACAATAACAAGGTTAATCAATAAAGCTCCTGAAAGAAGACATAAATAACCTAAAGGGGTTTATTTTGCTTTAAATTTATTCTTATTGTTCCTAAGCCATAAAACCGCATGTATTTATGACAGGTAGCGGAATACTAAGTGCCCGTCTTGTGTTATTTAGGGTAGGGTAATACGGAATAATAATAGGAAATCGTAAATTATTTAGTGAAAGTTTCGCGAATGGTCTTGACCAGCTTCCACATCTAGGTAGAGTTAAGTGACTCCTATTAGGATTTCCCGTAGTAAAGTATTTTGTTGAAATGTTTTCAATGTTACCTACCTTTGTCCAGTCACTTTCGTTGTTCTCAACTCTAAGATCGATCAAATGTGAGAAGTACTAGGTAACGACATCTCAAATTCTCAAGATCGATTTCAGATCAGGCATTAATATTATAAACTAAGCATACTCTTGTACGGAGCTGAGACCTAGATTATCGAATGCAAAACAAGAACCTCGACTTAATTCATTTCATATGCTCTGCGTAAGAAATATCTTGCATATAACCTGGCAGGATAGAGTCACAGACGAGCGAGTTCTAGAAATTGCACAGCTGCCTAGTTTTACCGCCCTATTCAAGAAGGGCCGCTTACGGTAGCTAGGGCATGTGTCCTGCTTGGTGCCATAGCTAACGCCAAAAGACGAGTTGGAAGACACATGCTGGGTTTCAAAGATTGCGCCAAGCGGAATGTGGTTGCGTTTGACATTGACCATCAAAGCTGGGAGAAGCTTGCTGAGGATTGGGACGAATGGCGAAAGCGTGTATATCATCAAGCATGATATGGGCGTAACTTCCACGATAATGCCTGGTTTTCTGATCTCGCCAACAAAAGGCAAAAACGACACTAAACATGCATGTTCCAGTCTCTAATTCCACCATCACCTTAGACCATGCGGAAAGTCATCCGCTCCCGCATCGACTTATACTCGTATAGCCACGAAAAGTCTTGCCTCAGACACTGATTAAATCGTCTATCACAGACATTCGAGGCCAATGATAAATTATAAACACAGACCAAACAATAACAAATAGCCATTGTTTCAGTGGATTCAGGGTGTCCGAAAGACGTCAAACGACATCGAACTCGGCGTGCCAGATATGAACGTTAAATGTTAATTATTTCTAAAGCAATAAAGGAAAGGGTACTCACTCAACCAATGTTCGAGATAATATCCGGTAAAGTGTTCTGAACGTGTTCAGACCACCCCACTTATTCCAATGAATTAAATTTTTGCTATATAAACTTCTCTGTCATAAAACGTAATTCAATGAATCTAGTCTAGTGAGTTAGTACCTACTGGCGCGTTAGCCATTGATCTCTCAAGCTAGGTCTTAGAAAGAGATATGCAGGACGGAGACAGATACAAAGATATTGCGAGCGCATCATAAGCCTGATAGGTTGAAATTGGTTTTCTCATACGACTACGGAATACGTTGTAATTTCTATTAGGTTATTAAACGAACGAGTATTATTTCTTTATTTTATTACGGATGCTGTGGTCGGCAATCACACATAACGGTTAAGCGTATGTATATGATCTGTCGACTTCCGCAAGCTGAAACGTAGAGCTGAAACCCTTTATCAAATAAAAAGATAGATTCGTTGACGCAAAATGCTCGCTATCTGTCAAAATAAGCCGACATGTAAAAGTTTTATATAACAATGGCGACTAAACTGAACGACTAAAAGAAATAGCGAAGAACCCATTTAGGTACATCTTTTTTTAATGACATGACTTACATGTCCCTATATTTTTCACCTATGTGAAAAGTGACATAACACCATTGGCAAATTTTAATTAATCTATTATACATACCGTTTAATTCCAAACTGGAGTCAAAAGTCCCTATCTCGAGTTATAGGATTCGGAAAGATAGTCAAAAGTCATAATCATAATATTAAGTACCTCGTCTCTCTGCTTGCATTGTTATCTATTTTAATATCCTTTTACAGTTTAAAATTGCGCGGATTTTCGTGAACTAGAATAAGAAGCTAGACCCCCATAAATCACGAAACTTATTAGTTGCGCGTTAACAATAAATTTTAAAGTGCAATAACGATGCATCTGGCGAAGTTAACCCGTTGTTGCGCGTCCATTGCGCGTGGCGTCGTGAGGCGCGCACCACGCTCTAATGATCCCCATAAATCAGCCCGCGATGGAGAGATGCCCTTAATTAGGTTCGACAGCTCGTGAGCGAGAGTTCTTTGTTAAACAGTATGATCTATGTGAAGATTTATCGCGCAAACAGTGCCACGCTGCCCATATACTTAGATAGCGCCGGTGCGCTGGCTTAGCCCAGCCGACCTTGCTTAATTGCAGTCGTAGGGGTGTTCAGCGATCTATCCAAAGCATTTAACTGCATTGAACAATTAAATTTTGTTGGAACTGCACCGTTACGGTATAAGAGGAAAAGCACTCGATTTAATTCGATATCGATATTTGTCAGATGTGGCGATAACTACCATATTTTTACGGCCAGTAACACGCTGCCTACCTCGCAAATAAATAATATGTGTGTATGTATATATGTTTAAATTGATACTATCTTGGGTAATGGGATTCAGAAAGATAGATAAATTATTCATAGTGTTTGTAATGATCCTAGATCAATTTTTATACAGGTCATATTTTTGATGTAACATAAACTTATTTGTCACCGTCCACCATATTTTAAAATCATTATGAAGAAGGTACGATTGAACTTGTAACAAAGGGTTAGTAAGAGACTTTGTTTTTTCAGTTACAGCAGTCGGGGCTTTTCTGCACTTCTCGAGCTCTTTAAATACTTCCAGTTTGGTTGGAAACTGTACAATTTATTGCACACAACTGCTCAAAGGTTAACTACATAGAAGATCTTTGTCTACCGATCACTGAACAAATTGCCCCTTATCTGATACTTATTTATAACTTGATTGACTAATGTCTTACGTCGATTTTGCGCTGACTTTCTAGCCCAGGTCTCACGCCGTCCGAATTAACCCCTGCTAGTCAATTTGTGTGACATGACTATCGGTTATCTAGAGCTATGATCGTCGAACAAAACCTTTACAGGGCTAAAACCGTGAGTTATAAGGCTTTTATAGAGGCAAAGCTGACGCTAAAGCTACCTCTTAAGGCTGTTGTTGGCATAAGCGGCTATTTATTAATTTTCTTGAACTCATGGATGTTGAGTGCGAAACGTATGACTGTTTGTTTCAAGATACCTGGTTCTAATCTTGATTGATCATAGGATGGACTTTGGAATAATTTGTAGTGTAAGAAATAAAAATCACAGGTTTCGTTTTAGTATAAATTTCGAGAAGTGCCCTAAAGGAAAGATCTGCGACATATATTATGTAATGTTTTGTTATGTATTTGCTGAGCTTAAACAAGTGTAGCAGAGTAGAACCTCTGCGTCCACATCCTTCATAAACCACCTGTCCTTTCACGAATCATTTCAAATTGGAAATTGGAATGTCGTTACACATTTTTCTGACTTTTTGACCCAGTCGCCATAAAATCAGCGAACAACGAGGATCAAAAGAAACATATAAGAATCCAGTGATCTGTATGTGATTAGTTAGTAATTAATGATTTTAATGTAGTGCTCAGTATGTAACAAAGTGCACATGTGAAATTACAGCGGATTTACGGAAGCTAGAGAGAACCCTACAAGGGTTTCTTTTCCCGTTATAAAATATATCAAGTCGTCAAGATCGTCTTTAATATGTTTGTGGTGGCACACTAGTGCCACACAAGTCTAAATAATCTGCGCCATAAAATTAACATAAGGCAATTAGACCATTATTTGACTTATATAAACGCGATATTATAAATAAATCTATTCTTATACGCATTGACGACTTCCTGGGCAGCGCAATCTTTGGGATAGTTTATAATATTTATATCTTTATGAGGTAATGTTACATACGTTGTTTTTTTTATTACTTCAAAGCCTGGTTTCGCTGGAATTCCATACGATAAATAAAATATCATAAATCTAAAATACATACATACATACACATACACAAATCACGCCTTCACCCTTGCGGGGTAGGCAGAGCGTTAACGATCGCAAAATTACGGTCGTTATAGCCACGTCTGACAAGTATTGAGGGCCCTTTTAGATGATTCGTGTATCACTGTAGTGACAGGTTGTCAGCCTGTCGCCTAAAATTGTAACACATATGAAACCCTCGAGTCCCTTAGCTGCCTCTTACAACGCCCGCGGGAAGAAATGGGGTGATGCTATTCTAAGCCGGCATCACACGGCATAGCCGGCATCACACGGCACTAAAATACACGTTCAAGTAAACGGCTCATCTCTTAGTTAGTATACTCGTACTTATGTTAGTATCTAAATATATTTTTTTGCATGTCCGCTCATCTTAAAGTTTTTACCGTAAATTTTACTTACCGAAGAGCTTACCTACAACTTGTTATATCAATGAGTGACTTGCAGGAATGGCTAATTATGAACAAAAATAAATGAGTGGCATACAGTTACGTAAAATTTTGTTATACTCATACATCGTTACTTGAATACTTTCAAAAACTTTCGTTTTCCTTTATTTAAGGAGTCATTTGGAAGTTTAATAGTTATTGGGCATCTTTTAATTAGTAATTGCAATTACTATCGCCAAGGTTGGCATATCGTATATTAAAAATTAAAAACTATAAATCTAGCTAAGTACTGCTGTCCATACAGTCAAGATAACGTCTGATTAGACACTTGAACCGCTAACGTAAGTCTTTAAGCATAGGGCGTAAGAACGGCCCAACGTCCTAACTATTAGATTGTTGGAACGTTGTACCTAGCCTTAGCTCGACTGTACCTAAATGCTAATACAGGGCCGTCGCTTCTTGGGCCACACTGTGCATTTAAATTCCATCGTTTTTTATTATTATTTTAGGTAACTGAAAATATTCTGCAACCTACATCGATCATTACAGTAACTGAGTAACAAGGGTACATTTTATCGCGAAAACTACTTGGGCAACCTAAAAAATGGGTGATAGGTGGGTAAGCCCCTGAGCAGGGCTAGTAGTTTATACTATACACTCACGTATTAATTGACTTAGCAAACAAAGCGTGCAAAGTCACGAGCAGGAGGTAGTAAGTGATAAATGAATTTATCTAAGTGCTAGATCGCGCGTCGGTTCGGTAGCCACTTTCGCTCCCGCAGGCTGCGCCAGCGCCGGCGTACGGGCACTCTCCTTGCGATTTATCCTATAGTAATTATAATTAAAGTGTGTAGGTATTCCAGATGCGTAAGTTAAGTAGAAATCGGCAGATTTGTGCTGGCTGCAATTATTAAGGCTATTTGAAAAGCAAGTCTAGGAGGTAAATATATTACAGGTTCCTTTTCAAGGCATTGAGGCACTGTATTTGCTTATGAATTCATAGGTAGATTCAGATTATGTTGCATTGCTTTTTGTGAGTTAAAACAATGACAAATCTTGTTGACTTCTATCCCAGACAATATTTCGTTCTGTTTGCTTACAAAAATGTGGTTTGCAGCTATGCACTCGTTGTGCAGAGGCAATGATTTGTTGCTTTGAAAGAATTGGAAGCGACCTAGCCTCGATTCTGATAGGAGTTATCAATATCTATCATCGGTTAAATAACTAGCGTTTGCACCCGTTATACTGTGGGAATGAAACATTTTCCCGTCTTGTATTTTACATATAAATTCTTCTTGAATCTCTATCTATTAAAGAAGAACTCCATCAAGAAAATCGGTTGTGTACTTTTAAGTATCTAATCATACATACGGATAGACGGGGGAAGCGACTTTGCTTTCTACTATTTATAGTTATAATTTTAACGATTTCTTACCGCGATAGTTTAAAATTTAGAGAGACTTTGCTTTATATTATATAGACACCTCAGCTATAGCTTTATTCCGTCCGTTTTATCAAGTCGTTCCACGTGTAGTTATTTTCGCATAGGACAGTCTGTAGACAAAAAAAAACTAATTTAAGAATTGTACGTGCAGAATGGAGGGCACTATCAACTGTATCTCAATACTATACTGGTTCTCCATACTAGTAAAAATAACCAGCATAGGCTGGCAGGTTGTCATTTAAATGGACAAGTCAAGGTACTGCTGTTAGTACCTGAATTGGTAACCAGCCTTTACTATAATACATGTTTTATATTTCCATTGTTGTTTTCTTGATTCTAATTCTGCGTTCATCGGGTGTAGTGTATCTGCAAAGGTGTCTGTTTTGATAACTACGAACACAGTCCCCAATGAAAATGGATCGAAATAGAAACCAAAAGTTTAGGCTGCCGATTAACTGGCCAATTCATTGATAGGTACATATTTAAAAAAAAACCTTATTTTGATCCATGTTACTTTAAATGTATTACGTAATTAATAAATACGTACCTCGATATAGATAGCTGATAAGCACGAACATGAGAATGATGCGAACCATGGTTTAAGAGATTCGATCCATAGGAAATGGATACACTCTGTGTCTAATACACTTATATTGCGCAAACTGTGTTTGCGAGCACAACGAGAAGCTAACAAAGCGAATTTGTTTGTAACTCGACTCTGCGACATTTTACCTGGAAGTCTGCATAAACAGTGAATACAATATTACACTACCGCGTTGTGTATTGCATCGGGTAGTAAGGAAGTCTGCCCCATGGCATTTTTGGTGTATGGCCATTATGACTGGTTCGCTTTTCCTTTCCACGGCAAATACCCACTGGCAAGGTTTTGTTTGAAAGTTACCGGCGTGAGACTGATGGTGACAAATTGCCCACTGAAACCGCTTGTCCGCAAACACATTTTTATCTTCAGTAATGCCAGGCCATTTCTAATATTATTAGATGCTTTTCGTAATTTTCAATAGATCAATAATTTTGATAATGAATCAATTTCCATAAATATTAAATGAATACCTGCTATTTGCTGTTTTGGTTGCTGCATCGTGTCGCTAATTGAATTAGTAAGCAAGCACCGACGATAAAAGACATCCGTATCTACTTTAATTAAAACTATAGAGTATTAAAATTGTTATTGTTTTGTAATACTTGTTCCTGTTGAATAATGTCATTGACTTTATAACTGTCTCGTACCAAAAATAGTTTACGCCAGTAGTGCAGTGTGTTGAAAACTTGAAACCATTATCTGTGTTTTAGAATTTTTTATTTTACATTCTGAAGTTGGTGGTGGTAGGTACATACACAAATCATGCCTTTATCCCTCTCGGGGTGTGCAGATCGTTAACGGGCGTAAAATCACGGTCGTTATCGCCACGTCTGACATATATTTAAGGCTCTTTTCAGATAATTTCGTGTATCACTATAGTGACATGTTGTCAGCGTGTCGCCTATAATTGCAATACACTTGAAACCCTCAAGTCCGTCAGTCGCCTTGTACGACACCCATGGGAAAGAAATAGGATGATTCTATTCTAAGCCGGTATCACACACTGCATATTGGTAGTGGTAGTTTACTAAAAATAATGTGTATAATAAGCCGGGAGGAGATCATTGAAAGAGTGTGTTGTAACTAAAGAACCAGAGTGAACGATTGTGATACCTAATTTTCTTTTATGCGAGGCTCGCGAGGCTCGGCGTGTATTTGCTGGTACTAACTCGTTTCGCGCGTAATTTGCGGTTGACTTGACAGCCATATTCGGCTCTGCTTGCGAGATCGAGCGCGCTTTCTCTGAAGAATCACCGCATCTCGGCCGGCGCAAGCGCAAGCGGCTACATCACACGCGCGCATCCCGGTCTAACTAGGCTAGTTTAGGTACTCACGTGTTCTCACATCCAATATTGAGTTATACGTATACATAAACTATATTCACTTATCTCCTGGATTGAAATAGCTTTCCTAGGGAAATACAGAATTATTAGTGTGGGGCTCTACAATTTCCGCCCCTGGGCCATCAAATCTACGCCTGTCGGCTTGGTGGGGAGCACGTGCCCACCCGGAAATAATTGATTGGTTGTTCAAACAACCAGCCCAATCACGCCCTTGGGGCCAGACTGGGCTTAGGAGTTGTTCTGGGAAGAACGGATCGGTCTGAGACTGGGCTTAGGAGTTGTTCTGGGAATAGAGAAATATAGGGTTACCTTTTAGTCAAGACACAAACTTTGTTGGGTGTTTCTACTCATGATTCTGAACAACTTGTACGACTACAATGGGGCTACCTGAGAAATCGAAAAAGAACATTGGCTGTTCATAAATTCATACCTACTCGGCAAAAACGTATGGAACACTCCATTTTTTGCGATTTCGCAGAGGTGGCCCGATAGCTTACTATGTCTATACTAAGTCTTAACTTGTCCATAATTACATGAATAAAAAAACACCTTACAAAGTTAGTGTACTTTTTAAAAATAACCCTGCTATATAGCTAGAGTTTTCTGTAAGTTTGAGTTCTGGTGTCATTAGTCATATCATATAGTACATTGAAAATCACATTATTACGAAATAAATACTTGTGACATTACCTACAAATTATTTCACACGTCTAATCTAAACACAAGAACTTGCAGTATATCGTCAAAAAAAATTTAAACAATGTATGAATTGATTATACATTGTTTTGTTTATATAACATGTCATAGAGCTTTCCATTCATAAACCGGTCATAGTGTATTTGAGTATGAGTGAGTCTTGAGTGAGTACATTCATTGGGATTCCTGGTAGTTACTACTAGTAGTAGATATGTACGAGTAAGTACGTTATAGTACGTTAGCGAAAATGCAACAAAGAAAATGGACTTACCGGGCAGTATCCTTAGAATATCGACTTTGTCCATCAAGTTCTAGGCTAGACAGTCGACTCGCCTTCTAATTGGGATCCTGATCACGGCTACTTTATAAAGTAGAAATGTATTAATCTTTGTAATAGCAGATTACGCACCTAGGAATGTAACCTATCATTGCAACTGATGCTACATCCGCGGTGTGTATACTGCTCTGATATTATATATTTAAATAATATTTATCCGACCCATTGTAGCCACACAGCGCGCCGCTACGTCTCCGGAACAATTAACATACTGATGAGGTGATGAAATCTCAACACGGCGATGATAATAACCAAATTCATCAAACGTCAAACATGCGGCTGCCATAATGATGGATCACACACGGTTTTCTAGAGTGAGACTCTGATTGTAGAGTTCTGCCCGTTGTTTTCTATGCCCTCTCCTTTTCACTTTTGTACATAAAATATATACTTATTTAGTTCAGTTTTCATGGTGAACTTGTACGAGTAGGTATGTAGACCAATATTAATTAGGTACAACACAAAAGACCTGTCTCTTTTTGTAAGTTTCAAAAATGTTAAATAAACAAATTAGTAGGTACTAAATAAATTACATGTGGAATCAACGAAGGCTTCGTATTTTTTTTTAATAGATCTTGTATTTTATGATTTTCTGCTGGCTCTGAAGTTATATCAACTCCGTACAGAAAAACAAATGGTTGGTTTATAGAGCAAGCCTCTACCTATTCATGCGGCGAAATTGTCAAATAATTTGACGGCTCTATCCCACGCAAACAAATGTAACGTGGTCAGGACCGGTGCGGCGGTGCAGCGTTTACCTACGTGTTGCGTATACTTTAATCTTCTTGCGGATTTAGAAAGCACCGCGAAAGTGGCTCTACCACACAACGGCTGATAACGTTATGTGGCAAAAATAGCCAACAATGGCGGCGCATATGCCCGTTGGCTATTGCTTCAGAATAAAGTGCGGAAAATCTAGCTGACTCTCGGCAACATTCACTGAAAACTGGCCAACATTATGCACTAACCATTTCAATATTTCAATACTTCCTACGAAATCTTAATTGCACTCCGCATTTTTTGCCTATTGGCGATTTCGCATTGTATTGGAGTAACGGTCTAACACTTATTCACGGATATCAGAAAAATTAAGTCGACTGGATGTTATGTGTGAGTGAAGCGCTCAGGTTAACAAATTGCGTATTTACTAATGCTTTAAACTACGCTCTACGAGTATACTGTAATAAGTTTTGAGGCGATGAACATTCTCACCTGCAGTAAACAGAACTGTTAAGTCGTTCACTCTAGACTTCGTTAAAAGGTCAATGGGCTGAAAATTTGAACTCTAGCCAAGCGTTAAGAGGATGTCTCATGTGCGTTGCTATGAGATTCTTTCATCTCGTCTTATAGGAATCGAAATTAGTTTTCAAATTTGTTTCAAAGAGCTAAAGTTTATTTACTCTTTGAAGTTCAGAATCATCTGTTTTTTTTTTTGTAGGTACAACGTCGCTGTTTTCCTGCGGGCATTATTAATTAGGAAAGCAGTGTTGCTATAATATTTTTGACGACTTAGTATGTTTTGTTCGTCATCATACCCGGCAGCCGAGGTGAGGGGTGAGGGGTCAGCCTCTGCTCGTACTGGCGGGCTCCTGCCTGTCACGCGCGCCGCTCCGCTCGTTGTTAGTATACTTCGTGCAGAATATTCTCCGCTAATTCGTGTATGACTTTTATAACGCAAAATTTACGACCTACGCATTTATCCTGTCGTTTATTTTGCCATATCTTTGAAAATGTTTTCAAAATTTTATTACGATTTTACTTGATTGTCGGTGTCTCTTTTTAAAATTATGACTGTGCTTTCAAATGAATAAATTTAACTTCCATGATGTGGTCAAGATCATCAAGTTTTGATTTGTGGGATACTTAAGTGGAAAGGTCCAGTTTCCTATAATTTTACTTGTCACTTAAGTTTTATCTTAAATCTTAGAAAGTTTAGTTTCTCGTTTCTAACATTATGTTCCTGATATTGCTTGTAATCATATTTTAGTATCAATATTTAATTTAAGCGTAATGCTCCTTTATGACGTTCAATTTGTCGCTTACGGGACAGTTCCATAAAGGACATAATTTGTGTCGTGTAATAAAATGTAAACGTATTATTTAGGTATAATCAAGTCAAAAATATATAAAGAAAAACTTTACCTGAGATCATGAATATGTGCCTTGTAAAAGTGCCTATACAAACCTATCTCGTTTTTTTGAATTATAACTTTAACAAATTGACAGATATTACCTTATAAATCTTCCCTATCTTTTTCATATCTATCTAAAGTTGTATATTGACAATGCTATTAAAAGCGATAGGGATCGTTGGGGAGTTATTAAATTATTTGTTTTGCTGGTATTATCAGTGGTGCTATAAATTGTGCCTGCATTCAGCAGTGTTGCGCTATCGCGATCTACATTAGCCGCCCCATAACTCTTGCGTACCATTATATAATTACACCACGTGGTCCCGGAAACCAACCCAACCTCCAGCCTTAATTGATTTAGGTTTGACCACTTACAGCCTCACTTGAGCTTAATTGTAACGTTTACCTGATGAAATAAGCTCTAATATTCGTATTGTTGTATATTTTTTTTGTCAGCGTGCGTTTTTATATCCCATATATCAACCACATGTATGCTTATACCTCAGCGATTTTAAATGTTGCAATCAAACTGCACTATAATTATTCTGAAATTATTAATTGGCTAACCATATAGACAAGCATGGCATCACAGATCTTTATTGCTTGTACACGATGTATGTATTACTTCAACTTACAATTATTTTGTAGTTAGGCGTGCCTTTAAATCCTTAGTTTATTTGTCAGGTTTTGAATTATGCTTGTTAGAAAATTGCTATAATTTAACAAGTACTTTTGAGACTGGAAAGGTTTATCGATGGGCATCTTCAATTCCTCGCCATTAAAAATCGTAGATAAAGTACGAGTAGTTCTTCAATCGCAACGTTTAGGTACTACTACTTTACAGTATACTAAGAATATGGAAGTCCAACAGCATGCTGATAGCTCTTTGCTTGGCTGACCTATCGGGACATAATGTAACAATTGCACGTTATCTATTCTTAGTAGGTAGGTAAATACGAGTGCAAGGTCGGACCCTTTCGAGCTCCGAATATCCGTTGTGAACCATTGTGCGCACTTCCTGTCCCGCCTCCAGTAAATTACTTTTACGACTTAGGTATTGGTTATCGATATAATGACGAGAAAATACACCTAATTTTTATTTATTTATTTGTCGCTTGTGTAATCCCATGCTCATTACAACATGAGTATAACAATATGATGACTCTAATCTCTCATCGAAATTAATCATATACGATGTATCGTAATTTGCATAAATTGATCTGTAACAGTAAAAAAAAAATTGCTTATTTGACGCCATTGTTAGTTGTAGTGATAATTTTACCGTGTTGACCCTTATACCCACTCAACTGCATCTACCAAATTGCTCTACATGTTGTTAATTTTTCCGTTATTGCTCACAGTATCGTCTCACGCGCATGTCGCCTGGTTCTGGTACGGTAGTTATTGTGCACACTGACATTATAGTTTTGCAGCCATTTATATGATGTTATAACATTGTTATATAAAGCACGCATGAAATAGTTAAAAGTCCGTTACAAACCTTTTTATAAACATCGTGTGACTACTTTGTTTACTCTCGGTCACAAGAAGATGCACTTGACGATAATTTTGTTTAAGTACTTACTTCACATTCAAGCACCATTTCTATGCTACCGGAAATTTCAAAAGCGCCATTTATGCAAAATTGCTATTCAGACTAGCAATCAGATTGTGACGACGCGCGATTTGTACAAGTTGTCGTCGGCTCTCTGTGCGAATAGTTATTTTGCTTTCTGCACATTACCCGTTGACCTCAACTTTAATGCTTTCTCTCTTATCTTATGTCTGTTCTCATTCATAAGCCACCAGATCCTAGAATTTCATTATTAAATTTACTCACAGTCTAGTTGTTTAGTATCATGAAACCTTTTGACCCGTCGTGAGTTGCGGCCCGTTATTTTTAATTGAGAGCTGTTGCAATGAGCTTTATGTAGAGGACATTTCATAAATGTAAATGCTTAGTATGTTTTTTTATTTAATGAAGTAAATTCAGTTATCTAGAGTTTTTTTATAGCAGTATTATATTGGTGTATTCGACAGTTGCTTTACTTTAGCTTTGGTTGGTTTCCTTTGTTTACAGCTAAATTAGCAGTAGGTGAGTGAGTGAAACCTGCAATGCGAGCATTCTCTTTGTCTAAGTCGTGAAGGTGTCTGTCTCTATCGGCCTCACGATCGTCACATTGCTTATATTTAGGTCGTTACTATTGTTTCTAGATCTTGCTGGGAACACGTGCTTGTCGAACGGTAAGTGCCTGAAACAATGACCTTAGACATTTTTAACTCACTTCTCCATGGCCTGATTGGTGTTCGCAATTAATAGTGGGTAGCTTCTGCAACTGTCATGTAATTAGGCATTAAAATGCTCGTGGCAAACTGGTTATCACACTCGCCTGCACATTTTAATGCCGAATTATATGCATAAACTATATCGAAACTTACTCGTACACATTTTCATACAAGCAAATCAAATTCAATTTCACACAACATTTTCAATTGTTTTAATTATTTTTTTCAATTGGACAGGCACATGTCTTCAAACCATCAGTCTCGACTTTAGCTAGAGTACTAACTAGTACATTTGAGTGTCGTTCAAAAAATTTAGCCGCGTTTCTTTTTCATGGCAAAACGTAACGTAACGCCCTGTATAAGTATCAATTTATTGCGTATGCACTAATTCTTTCTTGTGTTATATATTATTGCGTCATAGAAGAATTGTTTGATAAAGTATTAAAAGTGTGAAAGGTACGATTTGTTCGGTACTAGTTTTCTCGTACATTATCCGTTCACTGAATCACAGTGGGTATTTTCGAGAACCAGAAGTAGTTTTTAGATGTGGTAGTGGCCGTAGAAATGTTTTAATTCGAACTTTCAACGCTGCGCTGCGGCGCCGATTTGTCTTAACGAGTCCCCTAGCCAAATCGTGTCGTACCCGAGTTTCTACTCGTTCCTCAAATACGATAGTCATGTAAATGAAGGGTTCACTTACTCAATCTACCGGCGACTTCCTTGTACGTCCGTGATTCCTTTATTTGTTATTGCAGGTTTTAAGTGAAAGCGCTTACATATGCTTGTGCCTTCATTTTCCTGCGATCGTTTGTCGTGTTGAATTCAGTGTTGTATTGATAAGGAAATGACTGTCAGCTTTTCCGTGTTACTGTACGATTGAACATATACATAATGCATATCTTATGGCTTATTCTTCAAAACAAGTCTTAGTTATGCTATGATGTGTTCACTATTTCTTTGTACCTATTTTTATTGTATTTAATAGACATCTATACAATTCAAAAATCTAATTGAGGGGTTATTATATACAACTTTATGATTTTTTTAAATAAATTGAAAGCATGCCTGTTTCTTTTTTCACTTTTACTTTTAATAGGTTATTTATTTAACCTACCTAGGTACCTTTTTCCTTCAATTTAGATATACATTTTAATAAAGAGGCTGTAACCTAAGTAGGTATTGTATATAGAGCTACGTATCTACCATCGATCAATTTATTTTATTAAATTACAGGAATACATGTAGTAACGATGGATATCTTATAAAAAACAGTATTAGGAACACTAACTTGTTGGTAGCATTGTCTTCAATAGTTATTCTTTGGTTTCCGGTCGTTGGTTGCCCTCCCCGTGGCCGACAGCCGCGAAAGTGGTTGCCCTCTGTTGATTTACCTCCCTCGTGTGAGGTGTTGTCGACACTACTTTATGGTATGACTATTGTGCGGGGTTTCTCCTGTCGCTCTCCGGTCCGGAGAACACCGACCGGTAACTCCAATATTTACCGACGATTTGCGACGCTGCATTGTCATATTGTTGTCCACATAAACAATATTGCGAAAATTTATTCACCTGCTACCGCCGGTACGACGGGGATATTACAAGATCTCCAATTTAAGTCCCCTTTTCGAATCTAATAATTAGCTTCGGTTAGAAATTGGAAATCGTTGTGTTGATCATATTAAAATCCAGTATGTTTTCACCCGTACTTCAGACAGCTGTCAGTTCAGGTGCTGGCTCATCGGGTAAAATGAATATCTAGGATTTTATTAACACCTTTCGCTGTAGATATCTCTAGTACTTTGGTCGGGTGTAATATGCTGTTGCGACCCGCCGCGCGCTCCTCACGTGCGCATGCGATGCGCAGCCGAGGCAGTAACGAGGTGCCGATGGTTTCCCGGCTGTGCCACGTACGTGCTTCAGCTAATATCTTGCATCTATGCGTTTATTAGCCGCTAGATTTTGTACTAATAACACCTAGCAAGTATGATCGAGCCTTGCTGCCTGAGAAGTTGCTCGGTAGGGAACTACTTACGTACCTGAGTAATTATAATATTACAAGTGGGCCGCCCAGCGGTTACACCCGCTGTAATGTAACGCATTTTCCTGTGGAGATAAGTTGATATAAAAGTTCCTCTTGAATCACACTTTCTATTTAAAATATCTAAGCATACGTACATACAAAAATACAGACGCGGGAAACTACTTTGCCTTATATAATGTAGTGATATTACCAATAGTGGTTATCGTCACGTTGTTACTTATTTTACATACATAATTTATATTACAAAATTTAAAAAACTTGAAAATCAATGTAAAATATTTTCAGGAAGGGGCCATGAACGAACTGATCTGATCGCAACACTCGTTATCATATTACGAAATGGCTGGTTCGAGCTAAATGAACATCTAAATTTACACGCTGTCAATCATGAGTGTAGCACAACGCAACATAGGCGGGGTTGGGTCGGTTGTGTCTCCATCCATCGGACAATATGACAGGAGAAACTGAACACGGAATCGAACGGAACTCCGATAAATAAGGTGTGCAGTAATAACTCATCGACTCACGGAGCACGGTCGAGGAGATGTGATGTGAGCTTGACTGATGACGAGCGCCACGCCTTCGACACTCGTGCTAAAGGCAGCAACACATCTGCTGGAACTAATTTGCTTTTCTGTCATTTTTATTTCCTGCGGGTGTCGTAAGAGGCAAATATGGCGCTCGGGTTATATTACTATTTCAGGCGGTAGGCTATGTGCGTTATATAGTGCGGTAGGCATGGATTGAGATGTAGAAAAGTATCTCAATCCTATCATGTGCACCCGTGGTCTTAACGCACATGGTAGACTAACTACCTGTTGTTACCCTATGCTAACTTTTGTCCTTTTCTTGTTCTTATTGTATCGACAAAATACGCCCAGTACAAATTGTACGTTAATTGTTAGTTAGTTATTGTTAACTTTTCTCAGTGTAGTAAGCGTTAATTTGCTTACATCAAAATGCAATGACAATAACAAATACATACTGCAATAGATAATTTTTAACAGTACGCCACAACTAGGTATAACAGCCATTTACAGCTAACAGCCATTAGTAATAATTTGTAAAAGACAGGGTTGTAAATGATAGTCATTTATAGGTTTTTTATAAGTTACTCAAAATAATCTATTGTTGATTGATGTATACAGGTTATTTTCACGTACAGTAACAGAAGTATTCTATATCTACGTTTTCTAAAAATTGATTTATTATAAAAATAGTTGTTTATAGGTACTAAATTATGATATTAAAGTGTAGCTAGAAATCATAAAGCATAATGTTTAACTTCTATTTCAATGAATATGCAATGCGAAACGTTGTATGTTTTGAATACACTCTTTGTACACCCACAGTTTCCTACGATTTGCGCAAGCGATGGTATCTCAGTTTGTTATAATTACTTTCATTGTTGCAGGTACGTTTCATAACTGACCTAAACGTTGCCAAATAAGGGTAAGTAGATGTATTTGTATTGTAGAGTCGAGCTGACAGAGGGTCACACCGAATACTTTTACATAAATATCATTTCGGTAAGTTTATTTACTTATTGTTAAGAATCTCTCTACTGCAGCGCACTAGTTTAACTCCCTGTGATGTGATATGTTCGCTTTCCGTGATGATTAAGGAGAAAATCGGTATTCATATAAACAGAATTTAAAAACAAAAAATTGCCTAGACAGTGGCCACGACTAAATAACTTTTGCCTACGGAACATAAACCGAGTCATGGGCTGGCTTACGCATCTAAATATTTTTGGCATATTTTTATAACTTATGAGACGAGCCGAGAGAGGATATTTTGATTATACGTATACATGTATTTGGCATTCTACTACTCACACAGCTCGCAAATAAGATATGAAAATCTCACGCGCATTCACAAAATAATAAGCGGGAATAGTGGCCCGCTGCCTGTGCCCGCTATGCGGTTGGTATCAAACGAACGCTACGAGTCCGTTACGCAGGCAAAGTGGCAAAACTATTACACAGCCCGATGCAGAAGGCAGAACATCACCTAGGCGAGCACGTGTGCAGTGCAGATAAATTCCTCTTCTTATTATTGAAATGTATACAAAGTATTTCAGTAAATAAAAAAATATTGAAACATTAAAAACTTCCTTTCGGAGCAATAAAAAGAGTGAAAGGGGGTTAATATGAAGGATTGAAGATCTTTTCTATGCGATCTGTTAAAAACTTTGTGGACTAAATAAAGAAAAGAATTTGAAAGTTTGTCAATAGTTTGTTTGGGTTCTTTGGGTCGTTCGTTAACTCTGTTTTACATTCACGATAAAATTCGCGAGCGAAACCGCGGGTGGACAGCTAGTAGTGTATAAACTAGAATACCAAAATCCCCCATGTAAAATTAATAATAATTACCTAGAGCGTTCGCTAGCATACCTAGTTACCTTAGTAACCTATAGATAGTTTAATACATAATGAGATGATGAAATCAATAACATTAACAGCCTTTAGGCGCCATAATTCTGAGATCACTTATCATAATGAACGTATAATTGGAGTACAATGAGAGTTTTGTGGTAGGTTCTTATTGTCATTATGATTTTGTTTTGTAGTGATCGTAACAGTTAGATAAGATTGTTTTTACCTTAGCTCCGCGCCCGTAGCTTTGTCTCCAATAGTACTTATTTGTGTCGACATTTTGCAATGACTCTTGTTTTTTTGTGAACGAACTAGCACGGCCTATTAGTTCTTGCAAAACCTTCTCCTCTTAGTAGTATTTATTTATAGTTTACAAGCGGTTTTCAGTTACCTATTCTATCACTGTCTACCACTATATAAATTAATATTATTCAACGTAGAAAGAGCACAGAGTGCATTGCACATGTTTCTTGTTCCCTAAGGTGCAACATGTTTGTTTATTCGCCCATTTTCTCTGAAATACAGCAGATCATATAAAATTGTCTGTAAGTTTCTCTTCCCATGTCTACTATAGCGAGTAGTTATAATTAATATTATTAATTTGCTATTGTCACACGCTTGTTGGTAGGCTGCATGATGTGCAGTAATGTATAACAAAGGTACGACTGCGACTATCAGTTATAATTTGTGATGGTTCGTCAAATAAACACGACCAAGAGAACAACGGTCTAATATGTCAAATAGGGAATTCAATCTCGAACCGAGATTTAGGACTCGAGATCTCAGGGTTCGAGATGGACCATCTCGAGACCTCGTTGGATTATTGGTCGAGAATTCGAGATCTCGAACCGAGATCGAGATGTCGATGATTGGTTGGTCGGCTCGATCCCCCGTCCCGTCCTTCCCGCACTCACTCAATGGCCTTTGGCTGCTCGTCTCCGGCCGGCAGCATCCGGCAGATACTCTAGTGTCTATAAGGTATAAAAACATAGGTCGAACATGAAAAAAAATGTGGGCCCAACATACAAAATTACCAATCAAACAAGGAAATTTGTATGGGAGGTCGAATTTTTTTTTCATATTTCGACCTATGTTTCTTGGGGAAAGTTGTTCAGAATCATGGGCTGGTTCATCTCTAAAAAAAAACAATCATCAATGAACACGTCGATGATCAAGCCTTATGCAAGCCTTGAAATAATCTCGAATTATCGTTTACAATCTCGATGGAAAATTTCGAGATCTCGAACGATTTTCCTGAAATGAAAAACTGATCGAGTTCTCGGATATTTCAAGATCTCGCGAGATCGACATTGCATTCCCTATTGACAAATACTATGCATATGTATGAATGTAATTGTATGGGGGACCCTAAGAGTAGAGCACTCGTAATTGGACGTTTCCGCTTGTACATATCAAGCAAGATTGTGCACTTGTGTGTTGTTTGTGAGTGGCCATGTGTCCCGCTGCCAGCATAGAGTTCTCTCGTCCGGCATACATTGCTACTTGGTTTGACACTTTTTCACAAGACGTAGACACAAAACAACGATGAGCACTGTACAGTGTGTACAGGTTCAAGGCTTTCAAATGCATCAGTTTGGTATGGTACGAAAAGAGACCACCGTGGGACCATATCCGTATACAGAAATAAGTAGGTAGACAGTTTAGGTACAGAAAGTTTATTTACTTTATACTACACCTACATATAAATTGCCCTATAGCTTTATGAAACGTAGGAACGTGCGTGAGTCATTGTTCACGTTTCATATTGGCGGGAAAGAATAATCCGTACTTCCTCCCTAGGGGAGAAAAGATGCAACTGTCAAAGTTACGTAAAAAGTAACGTAAATCTTATATACTTTTGCAGGCAAAATGCAAGACTTGGCTTAATAGACTTATTGCTTTCGCTTGGTACGATATTATAAAAAAAATACCGCACGAATTCACTATGGATTTTTCATGTAATTTTTTAGGTTTATTGAACTGTTGTTCTATTAGTATTCCTGTTTTTTTATTCTTGCAGGTGTACCATAAAGCATTGTGTATCAATCGGAAGAAAGTCCGATTGCAAACTCGTGTGTATTGATGCCCTTAGCTGCGCTTCGAGCCTCAAAGTACACCCTCGTTAAACAATCGGTACCTTTCCCACCACGTGATCAATGTACTATTTTCATCGGGTCTAGTTTGCATAGGTATTCACATAACCAGGGCGCACAAGCCCTTCCAAAGACAACGGAATACATTAACCGAACCTATTCTATCCTGAGATAGCTATCTACTGGTTACCAAACATTAATTCAGTTGGTACTCCAATTAATCAGCCGCTACCGGCAGCCGATTATATTATCTGCAGAAGCACTTTCCTACTGTCTCGGTGAAAGTGTTGATGGGGTAAGGAATTACCTTCCTTGTTTGGGATTGTCGGCTCTAAACTTTATCTCAGTACCTATTTCTATTTATCACGATCTGGATTCGAATACCTTTAGAATTTAGTAGTAAATTGAGAGACAATAAAAATCTGCAAGCTAATAGTCTAACATCCTCTTTCATAGATAATATCAACTACTATAGTTTCTCAGAATCCCTAGCTTGTATATTCAGGATTTACAGTTAAACTATGTTTATCCGTTAGCTTTTATCACCGGATACATAATCCCTAATGCCCTTAATTATTATTGGCCCAAGGGAAGAGAAAACAGCGTAGTTCATGGGCGCCTTACCATGCTACGAGTAATTGCGTGCTCCTTACCGATTACTTATACCTTGTATAGGTAGGTATGGTATGACAGGTGCTTTGCGCATAATATCATTACGACAATGTATGTGCCTGTCAGATTAGATAATGCATGTAGGTTTTACAAATCTGTGGATGATAATATGGATAGACTAATTTCAAATAGGTCAACAACTTGGCAAATTAAAATTTTTGAAATGTTGCCGCCTCAGTAAATCGTCACGAAATATCACCTTCAATTTTCAAGGTTTTCCTTCCTTCTTTAGGTTCACACTTTGTTCTTTTTAAAAGGTCACTGAGTACGTTTCTGGTATTTAGGGGGCTGGTATAGCCTTCCGCGGTGCGCTTATCGCTTGCGCGTTTGCTTCGTTCACGAGTGATCACGCGTCGGTCCGTGTCGCCCCCGTGACACCGCATCGATCCGATCCGATCGATTGCGCACAAACGACCGGCCCAACGTTTTGTTCTCCGTAAATCGTAATTCGAATAGGAACCGTTAAATCATACCTCTCAATGGGCGGTTATTACTTGATTCGTCGTCTTACGTCAATGCGTTTTTGGCAATAGACGTCCTACTCTAAGATGAAGTAGCGTCGGTGGCACAAATTACTTATCTATAAGACTCGGTTTCTTCACAGAGGCCCATTCGTGCAAAAAGTGTTTTATAGGAGTTTCGTTCCTTGGATGGACGTCGTAACGAAAGGTTTCGCTTAATCATCTTGTTTTTGCATATTTTTACTGAACTGACTTCTTATTCCTTTCTTTAGAAACGCGCTGATTTTCGAAAGAAAGATATCCGATCATGGATCAAAATCAGTTCTACTTATCGTTAATCAGCTTTGACCGTAACAGTGTTTAGTAACTGCTAATCCACTTGGCGCAACAACTTGCATCAGAACAGAACAGAACACCCACCGTTTTGCACGGGTCGGTTCACACAAGAGGCGAGGAATTACGCGACAGTGCCTTGGGGCGAGCGAATTTGCAACGCTATCGGAGTGGCTGAGGCGATGTGAAACCTATTGTGGGATTGGGCACAGCGTAAATTTTAAACTGTTCCGTGTGTTTTTCTCTACACCCTCATCCGTTTGTTCTAGAAAGCGCACTCTTGTAAGTTTCAGCGTCGTGCGCCCGATTTCTCTCGAGATCGCGGTGGTTTCATTTAATGATGCTTTTTATTGTCTCGTTAGCTAACAGTCTTCCTATTTCAGAGCTTCGTGAATTTTCTTTCTTGAGGATTGTAGCTCAAATTAGCAAATTAAAGCTTTATGGAAAATTTGAAAAATTTTCACCGTAGGCTGGATTTGAACCAGGGACATTTGTAACTCCAAAATGTACACTTACCTAGTGTTTAAAAATTTGATATTCCAAAGGAAGCTTTTGACATACTTAGTAGTTTCCGTATGCCTTAGCGTGAAGTATCATTATTAGTTTACTAAAATTACTTGGAGCGTAGCAAGAGTGCATCGCCATTAAGCGTTGGCGTAGGCGGTTGTAGGCGGCGCAGAGCAGGCGCAGGCGCAGGCGCTTACAACACGCCAGCACTGCAGGCTGCAGGCAGATGCACGGCTCTCACGGAAATTATCCTGCGCCGAGCTATGATGAGTTTCAGTAATTAATTGAGCTTCGGGGAAAAAGGTAGTTGCAGATATGTCGTAATCGAGAGAGTAGATTGTTTCATGTTATTTCTCTGACCTATGCGATGCGAAATTGTAGGTGCATTTTTTGTTCCTTTTTCCTTTCCGTTCCTCATTTTTTGTTAAACCTTGAATGGTCTTCAGAATTGTGTGAACCTAACTGCTAATAATTTGATATTATAACAATTTCAAAATATTATTTTGTACATCTTTCATGTGGTTGAAAATCGTTATGTCTTTAATCCTCTTTTACCTTCCCATGACCAACAAAACGTATTTTACAATTGGCAATTTCCCAAAGTTAATAAAATTTGGATATGTGACTGCTATTCGATTCCAAGAAGTTTTTCTATATTCTTGGCAAAGTACCTGGCTGATTTTAGACAAAGTAGTCAGAGAAACTGTTTTCAATAATATGATCTGTGTTTTACATACCTACCTATAATTAATAGTAACTATCTGGCTGACGGACTGACGTAGGTACTTTCTGCTGAAACTTACCATTTTACCTTCGATTTATCATTTAATTAAGGGTTCACTTTAAAGTGGTTGTCGGTATAGTATACATACCTATGGAAATAAATTACATTCTTGGTTAAGGCTGTTTAGTTAGGTAAGTTTTTTGGTGTACTAGAACCAAAAGCCGCCGCCTTTGTGTAAAAGGTACCGACACTATCGATACTTGGTCCATCGATTATCGCTGGATCCCGTCTGCACATCTAATATCGCCAATAATACGGAAACTGCGCCTACGCATTCTATACTGGAAAGTCTATAATAATTGTAACGATTCAAATGAAGAGATAACGTCCATTAAACTGCTTAGGTAAGGATAGTTTCTTTCCTTTGACATATTATTATGTGCTGAGAGGCTGGTTACTTTTCATATCGGTGTATATTGCGGTGTTTAAAGGTTCGTCCTAAATAAGTAGATCCTTACCTCTGTATCTGATTATCACTAACATTGAACAACCATTAAGAAAATGAGTGTAACTGCATAACCGCATGATAAAAATTTTTCAGGTATGGGGAATATACCCATCACACGAGAAAAAAAAAAACAAGTACTTCTAATTAACTAATTATTTTCTAATTATTATTAATTTCAAATTATTTAAAGGGTTTCCACTATAGTGATACTTACTCTAGAGCCAGCTGACCAAAAATGTAGGAGTTTAAAAGATACGTTTAGTATTTTAATTTCATCATTTCTGGCATCCGTAGCTTTAAAAGGACGTACTTACTTAAAGTAATAAGTATTATGCAGATTTAAAGTCAAGTCAAGCGGTACTTTTGCTGATTTCTTTAGTTTGTAGTTAGTACCGATAAGGCGTACAGTTTTGTTCGACATGTTTGGTTGTTCCCTATGGCCTCTCATTTGTGACTTCGACAGTCAAAGAATTGTCAGAATTGTATTGGTAAAGCCTAGTATGTAAGTGAACATAGGTAGGTTAGGTAGCCAGGTGTTTCTGTCTTATATCTGTAATAACGAGGTAGCAAATTCAATTAAAAATTCTATCTATTACTCTTAATGACGCATTGAATGTAAATGTGTTTCCTCAGTTCCTCACATGTCTATCACTTTCGATTGGATCCGGAACGAGTAGTTGCACAACAGAAGGGATTGTCGACGATTTTCCCATTAAAAAACAATTATTTCTCTCCCTTTGGCCGCAGGCGGCGCGGCGCACCGCTGCTGCCTCAAAGCGGTGCGTCATCGTGGTTTCAACACTCCGCTCGCACATGCTCTCGCTTTTATAAAAAGTTCAACCGCATGTACCTAAATATAAATCTTCCTATTGACGCCTGATTTGAAAACAAACAACTGGCACACATTGCATGCAACATTACCTGACCTTACTTTTATTCTTAATTTTATTCAAAAGTTAATTTAGCATATCTAAATAAATAAGATTTGTTCCCACTTTTGATTACTAAGGATGTAGCTAAGAATAAGGTATGAAACGTGCTGCTAGAATTATGAAAAATATTGCGCTGTAAACAATCAAATCCAGAATCGACTGACGAACAAAACAAACGCCTAAACGTCTGAAGATAATGATCTGGGCCAGAGCTAGCCAACCCCAGGCTCGGGGGCCACGAAGTGGCCCGCCAAGGCATTTGTATTGGCCCATCAGTCGCAGTCTTCGGTTACATATTAGTCTGATTAGTCGCTTAGATTAAAAACTGCAGGTTTTGACCTCATCGAAAGTCACAGAATACCTTCTATGAATCTAGAAGTATGAAATTTGGCAATTAGCATTGTTCTGAGTTGAAAAAAAAACTGGAAATGTGGAATGGTCCAAGAAAACTTAAATATGTGGCCCGCGTGAAAAATCGTTGACCGGCCTTGATCTAGGTGGATTGCGAAGCCTACAATCTTGCATAACAAGTACAATGCTCACTATGTACTTAGTACATCCAACATTAAAAAGAGAAAAGTCCATAATGGTAGGCAACGCTTTGACTCCGAAGGGCCGGAGTGAAAGTTTGGAAGATCTTTCGTAAATCAGTTCACGCTATTGTTAATCTCGATCCAGATTCGTCTTAAAGCGTCAATCTTTTGTATAAAGATGTTTTTACTCTCTTTGTTAGAAAGTGCTGTGTACATGACGAAACACTGCTGTTTCGTTGGACTTATAATAAACTAGCGGCCAGCCCAGCGGTTGCAAACACTTCTATCGTTTTCCCGTGAGATGAAGACATTTTCTCGGTATGTGTTACACATATAAACTATCCCCCTGATATAGTGATTATGAAAAAATTCTTTATGTAGTTTTAAAGAAAGCATTAATACATAACAGACAGACTTTGTTCTTGTAGTGATAGTGATAAACTAGCTATAACCCGCGACTTCGGATGAGTAGGCAATGAGATGTGTATTGTGTTGTGTGATTTGTTGCACATGACAACAAATCTGGAGAATGTGAATCTTCACCATGTAAGAAAAATAGAAAGAGCATAACTTCCTTCCACATTACAGAGATGAAGAAGCGCAGACGCTGTCGTCGACGCAGGAAACTGTATTAGTGGATACCAATTTCATCATTTTCCGAGACGCATTCGTCACTTCCTATATAACGTGCAATGCAACATATTGTCGGTGAAAGTGAGCTCACACCAGATAACCAATTACGTTTTTCTTTAGCTGCATTGCCATTTTCTCGGACAATACTTCACGCAACACTTGAGTCTTTTATGACAATGATTTCCTCACGTTATTTAGCTGTTGACAACAGTTTTTTTAGAACTTCCGATTCCATTATCTGATCGTGTATCCCGTAGACATTCTAGCCATAATTATATTCAACACTATTCTCTTATAATAAAGAGGAAGACTTGTTTGTCGTGTTGTTTTATGATAAAACGATTCCTTCATTACAATTAATTCTTACAAAAAATGCCATACCTATGCTAAATTATTTCTTGTCTTAGTAACATAAGCTACTTTCTTCTTCCCACGGGTAAACTGGTAACTGCGAATGACGCTGCGGGATGGATCACTGCTCATCGACTGCTTTTAAGGTACTGAATGGATTTTGAATATTATCAACGTCAACTTATTAGTAAATAAAGAGGACTTTACTGTAGGTAGGTATTAGTGAGAATTTCCGGGGACAGCAGTCTTTTGACCTGAAAACCTCAGACACCCCAACTGATTTAAAATTTAATAAACCTAAATCAAACAAAATGATTAAAAATTCTTATTTTTTTCATATATATTGCGCTGATTTAGTTTTTCTGGCGATTCCCGCCGTTCCGTATATCTTTCGTATAACCGCGCCGACGTTTGGATAGTTGAATATAACATATTACGTAATAAAATTATACACCCACAAATCACGCCTGAATCCCTCGCGGGGTAGGCAGAATGTTAGCAACCATAACATTATGGACGTTATTGCCACGTTTGACAAATATTATGAGGGTCTTTTCGGATAACTCGTGTATGATTATATTGATTATAGTGACAACTGTCACCTAAAATTGCAATAGAGCCTCGAATCCCTTAGTCGCCTCCCCAGGTGTCGTGCACCCACGGGACAGAAATCGGATGATGCTATTTTAAGCCGGAATCACAAACACGGTATAAAATTCTTAATACAACATATTTCTTAATAAGTATAGCGTATTTTTCAAACGAAATTATGTTAAAAATTTGTTTCACTTAGACGTGTTTAAGTCATACAAACGTTGTATAAAAATCTAAATTCGTCGTACAGCGCGAACTCCTTTTTTATCGTTTTCCACAAAACAGAAACCTTTACTTACAAATACCTAAGTCTTATCTACCAATATTTCGTGGCCTTACGTCATCTGTTCACCTAGGTATTATTACTGGTTCTGAAGAATAGTATTATCATCATAACATTATCTTCATCAGACGTCGTCTTTACATGTGCCATAATCAAATTGTAAAGTAGGCTGCGTAACATTTATGTTGATCGATCGTCAACGTTTTCTAGATAAGTAACTATTGGCGAATCGAGGTCAGATTCTTAGCTCCAAAATATTAAGTGTACATGCACCACCTATTCAATTATGATGACTGTCTGGATTTCAAAATCAAGTATAGGTATAGAATACAGAGCAATTTGATCTGGAATTTTTCTTGGTTACTTTTTACCTTGCGCAAATTCTTTGTATTGCAACTCCAAAGCAGTAGGAAACCCAACGAAAATGTCCTTGAGCTAGAAAGAAGCCACTTTAGCATGATAGATTGATGTGTGCTAAATTTACATCTGGGTGTAAATATCGTTGGTTTTCTGTTGTGGCTTGTGGCGGTCCCGGTGGTTCGTCTAAAAATATTATTATCATTCATTCCGTATCCTGTTAAGTTTCGTCCGAACGCCTACCAATAACAAAAATAGATATTCGAACCCGAACCCAAACCCAACATTCGGCTCGAAAGGAAAAAGTCCTGCTAAATACACAAAAAAACAAAATCGTCCCGTTCCTCTCTGACTAATGCTCAGAAACTATTCACGTCGCTGTAAACTTGTAAAGTTTATCCTGCGATAAGACATGAACAAAGCGTGAATCGTGTTTGTCTCCCTCGCTCGGAGCGAGTTTCCGCTTAGTGAGGGAGACGGAGAGGTAGGGCGCCCTCCGCGTGGCGGTTCATGTTTAGTTTGAAACGGAACGGAACAGTTTGCAAGTCGCCGGCTCCGCGCTCAGCCGACTCACGCAGACAGTCCGTTGTGTTCGGCGCGTGAATTTATTAAAACTTAACGTTTTTGAAACTGATAACTGGTGCCTTACTTTTCAATGAATGTGCCAGTGAATGCATGGATTAACAGCATCGAAGAACAACATCCATGAAAAATAACAGCGTGTGAATTTCATGAGGCATTGCATTTTTGTCCTTTTGGTATAAAGTTTGCAATTTTGTTACGGTAACTTGACTTATATTTTTTCCTTGGGGGTATAACCGTATGTATGTATGTGCAGGCGCGGGCGCGCGTTTCGCCCCGTATATTGGCACGAGCCCTTAATAATAATAGTGCACCGAAACCAGTTTGCGAGTGCGGTTCGGCGGTGGTTATCCGGACTTACATACATATGCGGGCGCCTTTTGGTGAAGGAACAAGAACATCTATCAGACATTCAAGGCCACACCAGCTTCTAACTTTGCTTACGTTTGTTTTGCCTGTGTCTTATTATTATTTTCAAATATCTATTTATTTTTCCAAGCGTAGCTATCTCTGCTTATCTTGACTTTAATTGGTTACTTATCACAGGTATAAACCTTTGCACATACCTATTTTAAGTGTGTTTATATCAAAACTTGTTAAAGCCCTTAATATATGTGTTAATCATTTAAAGATAAATCGTAAGCAGCATGCATACTAACTTGGCTTGACAGTTTGTCTCAATGCAGTCTGTGCCTTTTTACTTGAGGTTAATCGGGTCTTGTGCACTCCTTTTACAGTTAGTTAGTGCACCATGCAATTAACGTGCCTAGTCGGTCAACTCATGTCATGCTTGACATTTGTCCGCTGCCTGCGTGCTGGCTGACCATATTATTTCTTGGTAATATCTAACCTACGTATTAAGTCACTTTTTAATTGGTAATAATGTTGATGTTTGTTACTTCAATTTAAACCTTGCATGAAGTGATACTTAACTCATGCCTCCAATTAATCGTAGTTAACTGCATGTTATGTAAACAAACAAGATGTCAACCGTGGGATGTTGATGGTCACATTAATTTACAACAGTTCCTATCTAATTGTATCGTATGAAAGTCCCTATTATCTTTATTTTGACAATATTCTCCAGCCACGAGGATCTGTAACTTACGAGACTGTATCTCTACAACTCTTATGATCTCAGTCAGTCGACTTTACCGAACAGAATTCGCTCGTTTTCTTTTCACTTGTTGCACGCTTCGCTTCGTTTTATAAACGTGACTTCATTGGCGAGATTTTTTGCTCATATGTCGACACGAAATCTCCGATCGTTTTTTTTTTGTTGCCCAATCTATCCATCGGATGATTCCCTTTTTTGTGTTTGCCGTTCTGGAGTGATTCTAATCCGGCATTTCCTATGTGTGTCACGCACGCATGTCTCTGAGTGTCGATCGAGTGCTCGGACACAGTGTGTATGAGTACTCATCACTTGCGTAACTGAAAAATGGCATCCGTCCAAAAATGTCGCAAGGAAATTTATCACTTCCATGAAAGTAAGAATAAAGGTTGAGCGAAACGAAAGTCCTGAGACGTGTCGTCTGTTGATGAGAACTGAATGTTGCTATGGACATTGGTGAACGACTCGCACATGGAACGGTAGATTGTTTACTGTTTATTAGAAGTCTCGAATACTTCACTATTAAACGTCTCGTCTCAACGATTCATTAGCGTTGAAAACCACAGATTAGTGTTTACAACAAGCTGCATGGTCTGTTATTTTCTGCTCAATTAGTGCCTCGCAGGGAATCATATTTGTGTTAACCTTGCACGAACTGAGCCGGAAGTTGTATCTCGTCTTGCAACGAATCTTTTGTTGCTGCACAAGCCGTTACCTTTGTAGCATTATTTAGATAAACATAATTTGTATTACTATTCGTGTGCTGTAACTTTATAATCATAGGCGCGTTCTTTCTATCGCATATTACTTTAGACGTCCCATTTTAACATTATTTGCCTTGTTGATCGTGACGCGCTCTATATTCATCTTTTTAATTAGATGGAGCTGGATGATGTGTACAGTGTTGTCACTTTTTCATGAAATATAAATAGTGTTGTGACAAAGTGATTCAAAAACTCCTAATTGAATAAAATTGTTTCGATCGTCTATTGAATAATGAATAAGTGTGCACTGTGCTGAACTGCCGAAATAGGGTGCGGGGTTCGAATTTTAGTTGTGCTTTGTACATTCCCAAGAATTTTGGACGACCTCTCTACGCCTATACTGAATGCCATTGCGAGGAAACTTGTTAGTCTGTCCTATTTTTCAATACATCATAGTTGAAATTATAGATGTATAAAACATAGCAATTTTATAGTTTGAAATAAGTGAAATAAGTGACTCATTGTTCATTCATCTGATTGAACGAGAACTGAACGCATCACTATTACTTTAAATATGGTAACATTATTTTAAAAAGTGACATTAGAATATTACTTTACATCGTGTTTGTTTTTATTTGTGTCGCCTGTATTACAACGCGGTAGAGTCTTCTGCGTCGCTAACGCCACGAGCTGTCCCTTTTATCCCCTTTTTTGTCATTGTCTGGTTTTAATAGAGACCATAAAAATTTGGTCATTTTGGAATGTTCTAATCGTTATCGATTTATAATCTTTTACTGTACATTCTGTTCTTAATTGTTACTTTGCATGACACGAATGGTGTGGGTTACTTTAAAAAGGACATAAATGCAAAACTCACTGATGGTTATTATAGGCAATCTTTCAAACCAGCGAAAAATATATTGATACAAATATATAAAATCATTACGTAAAAGAAAAGTAAATGAACTCGATTGCATCTGCTTGAATACCGCTCACCGCCGCATCACGATAATTTCCCGAGTATTCCACGTTCTGCAAGATGATACAAACAATTAGGTAAGTGTCTATTTTTACTTCATTGTTTAAGCTAATATGAATGTAAAATAAAATAAATTTAAGCCTCATTTGAAAGGTAAGTACCTATCAATCCATAAACGGTCCACCTTTACTCTAGAATTGCAACACTTTAACTGGCACTCATCTCATGTGTTGAATATAGTTTTTTTTTTCTATAATTACTCGCAGACCTGGATATCGACGCCAATGTTCGCCGTAAAGCTATTTGGGTATTGACTATCTTCGTCGATCGTTTTTCGCTCGATTCGAGTGGAATTGATTTGGATAATTGGCGTATTGACCCAGTGAATCGATCGTTCTTGATTTATTTAAACTTGATTTTTATGAACCGGTTTGGTAAAACCGTTAAAAATTGAATCGTTCCTGAAAAACTAGTATTATCGGTGTATAGAAATTAATGTACCTACTTATCATGAATATTTATTATTATAATTATAACATAACAATGCTGATGTAAGGCGTCGAAGTGACACATTTTACAAAAGTGACAATTAAAATGTTGTATGAGATAGGTTTTGGTGTTGTTTGTGGTGGCTTCACGTCGATCGGCGTGAGCGCAGGTTTCGGCGCCGGATGTTGCAACGTTCTCTTCATGCCCTAGTTATCCGCCTGCTGGGTTAATTGCAATTTGTTTTGCTTTTTTTACTATAAATCACTGTCTTTTTACTTCGCAGTATTTGATACCTTGTATATTTTCTTTTCTCATCGAGACAAAAGACAGCGAGTTAATTAATGGAAATAACTCCGCAAACTCATCTAAATATTTCCTAGTCACCACAATTACCTATTCTATTTATGGTTTTTCCTGAAATATTTATTTCGTAGTGCATGCAGCATTTATCCTGTTTGTCTTTATTGTTAATGTCGGTTATTTGCATCGTCCTATGTCCACAATAGCCAAAAGCAGCATCAGTGTAATCTAGGTTTACCGTTACACGTTGTTGCAGTCGTTTGGTATCCGGACTAGGTCATTTTTTGTGGCTCCGGGTTCGGCTGGCTCTGCATTCGCATTTGACTGACAGATTTTATGGCAGCCCCAGTAACTACTAGATAAGTACTATACCGACCGACCCACGAATGAACAGTTTCTCTTGTTTAAGCTAGGAGGTTAATGAATGCTTTGCAATAAACCGCAGTATTTAATGCCCCTTGTTGTGAGTGTAGAAACGCCTAACACATTTTGGGCCTTTTCAGATACTGCTTAAATCCGTCTCAATCTCATTATACCGTTGAACTACATCCATTGCCTTCGATTGTGTCCATCCATAAACGACGTTGATATTTACCCTTGTACTCTTACCTTTCCAATTATATCTAGGTATGTAAACATCGACTAGACGATAACGCCTTCCCTATCGTTGAGCAAACAGCAACCGCTGTCGTTCGCCTAAATTTGACTGTTATGTAGGTACGATGTGCCATAAATTATACCTATTCTATTTTCCTTTATGGGTGCCTAGAATACCTTCATTTAATATTTGGTATTATATTTCTAGATACCATTATTTATGGGACATCCAGTAGTTTCTCTCTTGGATTATGCTTAACTACTTCAACATTTATTTGGTACTGTTTTCTTAATGTACGTCTATGTGAGCCCGCCTAGTGTATTATTTGAACACCCTTAAAATAATGTTGCCACAGCTAAACTAATCTACTAACAAAACATGTTCCATCAAACAAATTCAATATTGTGCACTTAGATGAGCTTTGTATTTTACTTCACAAAAAATATTCCTCCATAAATAATACTGACTGTGCGCCAAATAATCCAGATAGTTACACTCAATATCTAGCCTATATCTTAAAATCGCATCTACATTTGAAATTTTAATCATTGTTGTTTATATTTGTACAATTTTAATCATTGTTAGCGCCTTCTCTAACGAAAGGCAGTTTATAAACAATTATTAGTAAGGACTAATAAAAAAAATCCCAAGTATATGATTTTGTACTCATTTATAATGAACTGAACCTTATTTCAATGTCATAAAGACCATTTTATTTGACAAGTTTGTTTTGAAAAGAGTTAATAAAGAGCATTGAACATTTTTAGAATGAAGCGTGGTATAGGTACCTACACTCCTCGATAGAAAAAAAGCCTTTTGGCGACAAGAGAGTGAAGTAGTTACAAAGTTATTATAAAAACAACCTAAACAGGTCATTGTCTTAAACCTTAATAATCTTTATTCTCATAAATAGAAAATGAAGTGACAGAGTATCTACAGCTGTCATTTCCTTTATAAAATGTTAATTTTCTTTCACACTGACTAGAGTACAAAACTTATTTAATGAAAATTCTTTATAAAAAAAAGTATATTTAATTGATTGGATTGGTTAAATGGTGGGATTTAATTGGTGGTGGATGAAAATGAAATTAGGAGTAGGTACTTATTTTAAAGTAATAGCAACTAAAAAGCGCTTCCTTAATAAATAGGTGTAACATTGGTATTAAATATTTACAACAGATATGAAATAGGTGCTCATTATATAATATATTTGGAGGATATATTTAGGCGCACATTCAGTATTTTTAAATTAAGTATAATCAAATTTAGATGTAGAAAATCGAAATACATTGAAGTAAGTTTAAATACCATCCTTTTCATCAATACCTTGTAGGTTAAATTCACTAACCTACACCTTAGTTTTTGTTTCATGGACCTAAAAATCAATCGGTACCTAGTAATTATGGCATTTAGCACAAATAAACTTTGTTGTTTATAATCTGTAGCAAAGTGCCAAACATAAATATTTTGATGTCGCTATTTGTACTTGTCGCTATCCACATTACGTGAATTACGCTGGATTATTTAAAAGTTCACTTTCTGAAAGTCATGCCCTGAACTCTGTACTTAATTGAAGAGAACGTTGATGGGTGAAATTTGTGCTAGATACAATTCCAACGCGAAACTAATTTCATAAAATCTTTCTACTCTACACACACATGCACCTCGGATGCAATCTATCTCATACCCTGCCCTTCGGTGATTGAGCACGGTTCGCAGTCATCGACAAATGATGGTCCATGTATTTTGATGATCAATTTGAGTACACGAAAAAATCTCATTACTTACACCAAAATGCGCACGAACGGTGGGCTTTCTAATTGCTTAGTTTTGATGTCTCCAGGTCATGCTCGCGCGTTTTGCTCTATTGTCTAAATGAGAACGCACGTCCCTCGTACCAGATATACTGTTACCAGTGATATTGAGATCCAATACAACATACAGCACTGAAATTTCAAGACGCGCACGTACCTACCTACTTACCTACCTGTTACACGAGTAATTGTCTACGAGTAACGACAAAGATCTTGGACTATGATTAAAATAACTGTTTTGATAAATGACATACTATACTAGATTACGGGGTTAGAGTTTTACCTAACCGAATGAGGCATTATCTTCGTCTATTTTTGAGAGTAGGTGCGCATCCCTCTGGAGCATTCATAAATCTATCTTGTCGATGCTTTGGTTTATAGGTTGCCAGCGACAACTTAATAGTTTCCTCTTGTAAATAAAAATGTCCACTCTTACTTCCCGTGAGAAAAAAAACGTGATTTTTGTGTACCTACACAATTTTATTGCTATAGTAGATGTAGCTAGTAGATACGTGCACTTGACTTAAGTAGCAATAAAATGAGGTATAAGTACAAAAATGACGATTTTTTTCTCACAGGAAGTAAGTGTATCTCATACGTCATATCAAATATCACAAAAAGCTGCCTTCGCAAATGTTTTAAATACACACTGATACACTGATATAAACTTGCAAGGAACGGAAATAGCTTTTTCAGAAAGTTAAAAGAAATGAAGAACACAAGCTGTTAGATATTAGTTCGTTGATCTTGCTTGTTTGTAATTTGATGCAGACGGGGCTCCGGCCACTTGCGAAGTTGTTACCCAGATATCAGAATATCGGTGTAACCAATCAAAATAACAATTTCTACACAAATTGGATAATGGAGAAGCCCTCCATCACGTTCTGTCACCACGTATCTGCAATCAGGCTATCTCTCTCGATTACGAGTCATTTGTAGTCGCCGCGGGCGAAGCACAATAATATAGCTCAAGATTTAATAAAACCCGAGCTGGGAGAGAGCACGGTAAAGTGTTAGGGGCAGCGTTGCTTAGTCATTATTTTGTTAGCTATTTCAGTGAAAACACTTGGAAATTGACGATGAAATTGCTAGTTATGGATTTATGGCATGACCGGTTGACTGACCGCTAAACTGGCGTACCCATTAACATTTTAACATATTGTCGTTTATGCTAGTTCGGAAACTCTGAAAGCAAAGTGTTAACACGAAATTGCAACATAAAACGGAGGTTCGATTAGTATTGCACAATAATAGAGCCTGTTTAGGAGAAACTTCGAAAGTTGGTTTTCACTACTACCATGTTCATAATTACGAATTGTCCGAAGATATTGTTCACTAAGTATACCTACTTAAGTACACATTTTCAAAAGGACCACCTGGTTGCGACTAATATCAGTACGTTTACGGTCTATTGTTTATACCGTTTATTGGGTATTAAAGTCTTCGGCGGTTATCACTATCCTTGGACATGGAGTATGCCCCAGCAAGACAAATCGTCCCGCCCGTTCCCCTGACACCAGTACACGCAATTTCTCTAGATCGTTTTAGATGATAGGCCTCGACCGTAATGTGCGGCCTGGGCCTCACTCGCGCGCCCAGCTGCCTGCGGTGTTCTTGTCCCATCGCTTCGACACCTCGATCATACTTTTCGATTTGACGACCGACCCACGTGGCACAGTGCTAGTGCGACTGTATGCGACGCAAAGGTTCAAATTGCGATTCGCGGTGTCGCCAGGGTTCATCGGGTCGTTTCGTTAGGTTTGAAATCTTCGTAATTACATTGCACGAGTGCAGTGGCTCGCCCAACGATAGAATTGAAACCGTTGCTACGCTAATGCTTTTTCCGGTATGTACCCATTATAGTATACATAAGTATAAACCGTGGTCTTGAATCACTATACCTAATAAAAAAAAAAACAAAATCCATTAGGTTTATGATCTCCATGACGGATAGGAAAACGCAAAAAACTACTTAATTTTACTCTATGTACCTACCCGTAGTATGTATACGCAAAGAGATCAGTAATTGGTAAAGGAGCTTAACGAGCGATTAACTCACATAAGCTGCGTTCAAATCTGAGCGTGCTGGGAATTTATCTTAGGATGGATACTGATGCCTGTAAAAGGAATGATGACTTTTGCAACATTTCTGTGATCAAAGTGGTGTATTACACAAATCCCTTGAATCGATATCTAGTGAGCAAAGCAACGCGTGCAGGCAGGTACATAAAGCACTATGCAATGCAACGCAATTTGATATGAAAGTGCGATGTGGGCTTTAATAGCTGTTGTTCGCGCAACCAGGGATAATTATGTGGAGGAACTTACGCAATCCACACAAATTATTTTAGTCAATTTAAACTTGTTAGGTACATTGTAAAATTAACACAACCACTTTGATGTCAAAGAAAAAAGTTAATTTGTTAAGTAAAAGCTGTTTCGAGGCGTTTCTACAGATTTTAAATCTTTAATCGATCGAAGTAAAAAAGCTGCGGGATGTGATGTATCTAGGCAGTAATAAAATGGATTCTATTTTACATAATAATAAGTGTGGACCCTCAGTTGTCAGACGTGACGGTAGCGACCGTATAGTACGACTGTTACCCCTCAAGGAACAAAGGCGTGATAATTATGTGTATCAATTGTAAACCTAATTTCTTACTTTATTTCTTAAAGTCGGCAATCCGTGTTGATTTTCGTATTATAAAAATATTTTTTTATGGTTCTCCAGGCATTGATGATATGATATGCTCGATGATGATGCAAGATTATGATATTAGAGTCACAAACTCGGTTACGTGCATACATGTAGTGGAAGAATTTGGACATAAATTGTTCGCGTACAAAGTAACCGCATGTTTAACACGCCACCTATGCTTTTTAGTCGCGTGCAGTCCCATACAACAGACAATTCTCATACACAAGCTGATTTTAATCCCTAATTAACTTCGATCGGATAGCGTTTGAATGGACATAGTCTCTCATAGACACAACAATCCAGCTGTGTAGTGCCTAATTAGAAGACTCAGCAATCTCTTCATTTGAATGGGTCATTATAACCAGCCTCAGGTTATGTACTCTATCTGCAGCTCAAAATGGGGTTAAATATAGACTCGGTAAATTTTCCTGATATTATAAGCGGGAAAGTGTGTTAGTTTCAAGCTCTGAGAAGATTCTTACGAGTAGCTATTGATGAAATTTATCTGAAGTGAAATAATGCGATACTTACTTTAAATCAGTTTGATAAAAGTAGCTTTAATCAGTATTCTTTGATAAAAGTAAAATGGCAGGCAAGCCTTTTTTACGTCGCCGTCCATAAATACTCGTACGTCAACATATTTACTCTTACAGAAAAGGTACTTATACGAGCTGTATGTGAGAATTGCATTTTTATTATGTAGGATTGTATGTAGGAAAATTCTTATGAATGACTGAATTTTTGTGTTCCCAAACGGAATCCTTAATACGAAGAAAATAGTAGATACCTTCAAGTGGAAGAGCTTGCCTCCGCAGCGCAATGCATAATAATCAAGATTCAAACGCAATTATTTACCTGGTACCCATTTATAAAGTGTCGGGATAAGCTTGGAGTAATTACGTGCTAAATAATTGTTTGCCGTACAATAAATTGAGCCGGAGATTTGAGAAGCTTAAGCAGTTAATAAATCGTTTGGTATGATAAACTTTCTATAATATAGAAATATGTAACCTGAAGAGAAGCTGACGCATAACGAGGTCGTGGTACACCTGTTCATGCCTAACAAGTACTAACAGTAGCAAGTAACTGACCAACAAGGGAATAGAATAGCATCGCATAGATGTATATCTGGAACCCTTTTCTGGTGCTACAAGGAGCTAGTCTTTCAATAACTTGTCGTGGTCGTTGGAAATCTTATATATAGTAGGTTGCAGTTCTTCTTCGAGTTATATAAATGAAGACACGAGTGTGTTACAGCATTTCGTCTCCGTCCTGTCCTATATCGACCAGATGCGGAGATAAAAACAAACAAACTTTCTTAATATCCGTTTTATGGTTTCCCAATGTAATCCGTAGCTCGTAGGAACGTCAAACTTACGCATTTAAATATTTTCAGTTCTTAATCCATTACCCTAAAGGCTGTAGTCGCACAGTAAAAATTGAATTGAGTTGAGACAGTAGTGTGCCGAAACGCTACAATACACTGCAGAAGCTGATTCAATAATTTAACCGTCAGTCAAATGGTTCTTTTGTAACGTGACCTTACGCGTTGCGGTGGATAGAGCTAACGAAGTCTTTGGAAAGTTTTATAAAAGGAGTGTGTGTTTAGATAAGTAATGAAGCTTATTTCGATTTTAGTGTGCCGACATTTAAATGAAGGTAATATATTCCTAAAATTTTCAGTCTCTAATCAAATAACGCTTCACATTGCAGATATAGACATAAGTAGGTGCAGATGTTCTTATACGAAAATGTGCAACTAACTAACATTTTCTTTACTCACATAAACAACTTGTATACCTACAGGATGGCCCAAGACGTCCAAAGACAAAATTTGAATGCCCAGTAGTGAGGGGTGAGGGTACATGATTGTTTCGGGATTTTTGTAATTTCCGAACTATTCAATTATTTGTAATGTTTACAAATAATACAGGTCAATAAAAAAAATCGTTAATTCTCATGATTTCCATTCAGTTTCATTGTAAGTATAACAGTTTCTTAGCAGAAAATAAATATTAAGTAACCTTACCTTAACAGCCACAACAATCCACTGCTGGACTTGCGCCTCCCCCTATTGGGGGGTATTGCCATACTCACCACGCTTGGCAGGCGGATTTGCGAGGGCAGTGTAAAATTTTGCATTTGCCCATTCCCTTGGTGCATCCCTAAGTAATACAGCATAAGTAATAATAATCGATTGTGTCTGTCAGCCTAGCAGCAATAGTGTTGTCTCGTTTGTTCGAGATGTAGTAATCAATGATTTTTTGAATTTGATACAGTTATAACAATATGATTTGTTTTCTTTGCAGGTAAGCACTGGTTTCGTTATTTTCTTCACATGATGCATCTTAGTCGTCTTGGTGAGTCATTTTGAGGACTTTAAATGCAAGGCGGCTCATTCGTTAGCGTTACAAACAAAAACAAAACAATTTTTAACGTCGGTAGGGACAAAAGATCTTTTTCCGGAACAAAGAAAGAGAAAGCTCAAATTTATGTCAAAAGTAATCTTTTGCAAAATATGGTATGCTATTAAAAACGTGCTCCACTGACAAAAGCCAAGCTCTTAACTATAGAAGAAGATTAAAACCAACACGTAACACATTAAAAAAATTAAATATTTTGTTACTTGAGTGTAAACGATCTTGGTTTAGTATAACTATACCCAAAACAAATTGAATACATGGACTAAGCCAGGCAGCGACCTGGGACTATCAAATTTAGGTTTGTGCGATATTTGTTAGTTACTTGTAATTTTTTACTGTCTGGAGTTGTATCATTTTAACCCTTTTAATGGGTAACACAACCGCTAGCTTACGCCAACAGTAAAATCTCTCATCAAACTCTTTGGCCTCATGAAAGTAAACACTGTGGGCCGCCCTACATCTGACCGCGGCGCGGCGCGTCGATCCCGACGCTCCCATGTCGACGGGGGCGCGTGAGAACGAAGCACACAGTGAGTCGCGTCTTGTGTCTCACTGGCTGGTGCGTGGCGTATGGATAGCAGTCTCAGTTACATTGGTTCTACCCATGGTTCTACTCAGAAAATTCACTGCTGAAATGTTGCACACAATTCTAATATGTAATAGATGTATATGTCAAACTCGTCAGTCAGTCAATCTGTCGTTCGAATCATTTTGGTCACTGATCTGTAAGCTCTACGAGCACTTCCTGTAGTAGTATTTGGCATATTGTGCACCTCTACCTGTATTGTACTTCGCTTCAATCAGTGACACACCTATCGTCCTGCCGGTCTTGCCTTCCTGTTTATAAGACTAGAAAACTAATGATAAATCTTGTGAATGTTCCCACTGAGTGACTCCACTGACCGCTTCTTAGTATTAAATACCATAAGCGCGACGACGAGATAGGAGGAATTAAGAAATATTCAAATAAACGGACAAGTCTAAGATCCTTTAGCAAGAAGTAACTGTTGAGTGCTGTAATTAAAGTTCATGTTCCACGACAACAGTTACTATAAGAACTCGGTTCGCGTGCAGAGAAGCTTATGTCCGTGACAAAATGCTGATATTTCGAGTATATCAAAACATCGGTGTTTTTCAAACTGGTTAAGGTTTGTACTGATCTTCTGTAGCAAACATAATGTGTATATGTTTGTCTGAGTCAGATTTGTAATTAAAAACCACAAGACTTAAATTCATAACGATTACAATGCGCTGTGTCTTGTTGTTAACTAGCCGAATAGCGTGTCTGATCAACATTTTCCTTATTTCCCGGAATTATAAGTTTATTTTTAATTATGTTTAGGTATTTCACATAACCTTCTTTACGAGCATTTCTAAAAATTTGTCCATAGTAAAAGGTCTCTTAGTACCACTACAGGTCCAGATGGGGTAATATAACCAGAAGCGTCATATAGAAACGCACTCACCACAGAGTGAATGTCATTAACGTAAGGACACAAGGATACGAGTAGCGAGTATCTAGTGAACTGCTTCACAATTGAAGCTCAAAGGATGGATGGATATACTAAGGCATTTATCGGTATAAAGGAAGTAAAGCGAATAAAAGTAAGTAATTTGTGTTCGGAGAAGAAAACAAAATAGTAATAGCTACAAATACGTAGGTGCTATTCTATTACTAGATACTATACTAGAGTGAGCTAAAAAGTACGGCAGAACCGTGCCGTCCTGAATAGCCTTTTCAGATCTTAAACCTACATAGATTGAAGTTTTTAGTACACTTGTGTTCTACTTTACTCCGGACGCACTAGATGTAGCCGTGGAACTATGAACGCATTCAGTTCCTGGCTGGTTCAAAACATCGAGTTTGTGCCGCATTTGGCTGTGGTTAATGAGTGGCGAGTGACGGCTGGGCGGGCCGGCCGGGACTCGAACCGAACATATGTCCGCTGTTTCCGCCAGCCCGCTCTTTATGGACTCAAGTTACTGTTGCTCTCAGTTACTTTGAGATCATCTCCGCCGCTTTGTTCTCCGGAGCGATACGCCGGAAATTACTAGCTATAGCTACTAATTCGGTCGAGTCTTCAATATGATATGTATTATGATATGGTATGTTATGAATAATATATTATTAGCCTGAAAGATCCCACTGTCGGGCAAAGACCTCCCCCTCGGTCTTCCATTTGTTGCTAACCAATGCCAACGTCGTCCACTGCTTTGAATATGTATTAAGATCGTTGAGAGATCGTTTTCGGGGTCCATCTCTACACCTGGACTCGCTTTGAGGTACCCACGGCTCGGAAACGTTTTTGGCCCAACGATCTGGGTGCATCCGACAAACATGCCCTGCCCAATCCTACTTTTATTGGCAGTCTTGCGCCCCAGATCAGCTATTCTGGTTTTTACTCTGGTATGTATGTTATGTCATAAGGCTAATTACTTGTTTAAAACTTTCAATTATCTACGATATAAATAAAATGCTAACGAATCTTTAATATTACTTGTTTGCGTAAGCAATAATAACCTGTACTCCGAAAATATTGTAGGCTTATGTGTACTCTAGCCCATCGACGCCACTTCAAAGAGTTTCTTACTATCTGTAACTAAATAACTAATAGAACTATGGTTAGAATTAGTATTTTTTGCTTATGATGCCGATCACACTATGAAAAGGAAGAAAAATATAAATAAGCTGAATTTCCTATAAGTAATCTCAAAGACTCAAGACCGTGTCTTTATGTACTCCACGCAAATAGTTATGTTATGAGTGATTTTCACTCTTGCACTTAATGTAACGTTATGGAAATAACATTAAACTGTATATTGAGTAACTAATGCATATTACGTAAAAGGTTTATTTTAAAGATAAACTCACCACAGATTACATTTTTTCTTCCTGCATTTGAATAATTGCCTTAACCGTTATTAAGTAATTCAATTACCTACCAAACTATTACAATATAATATTTTACGTTTTACAAGCGGCCCGCCCAGTGGTTACACCCGCTGTAGCCCATTTTCCCGTGGGAATAAGTTAATTTCCGGGCAAGTTTTATATATATAAACCATCCTCTTGAAATCCGTTGTGTAGTTTTAAGAAAGCGATTTTGCGTTATTCTATGTTGTGGTTTTATGATAAAGTTTAATTTGACTTTTTTTTAGTGCAACAGTAGAATACCGATTGGTTCCGACGTACCATCTTTAGTTTCATGAATACCTTATGAATACCTACCTTAGTGAAATCGATTTGAATAATAATAATAATCGACAATAATAATATCGAAGGCCATTCAATGATTAGTGACGCTTGTACAGCCTTTCTACCGCTCAAATCATTAGCTATTTAGTGCGTATCGATATTTCGGTCCTAATAAACTTAATCTCTTTAATAGGTTACATGCCAGACGGATCAAAATGAGCTACTTTATAAAACGATCTAGGACGATATTTTGTATGAAAAACTGAATCTACGTCATAGTGCACTATTTTGGATGGCGCAAAAACACTTATTATTATTTATGTGTTTCTTTATTTAAACTTTGAATATTTCGAAAAACTATAAAAAAGTCTGACGACTTAGGAAACTAGCCAATTATTGAGATTTGGGGGGTCAAGTTGCCATAAAATAGTGTTAAGAAAGTTTCATGTTTGCGAAATGTTTCGCATAAATAATAATGGGATAATGACGCCTTTGTGTCTCATAAGTTTTATTTCTTTTAATGCTCTTGTAATTTATAGTACAATAAAGTGATTACATACATACGTAAATTATTTTTATTAGATTCATTTCAGGTTTTGTTTTCAATGCTATTTTTTTTATGTAGACCGTTCGAATTAGGCCGCCCTATGTAGGCTGTTTCCTTTCTTTCTTTTGAACCTAATTAATTTATACATTATTTATTTATTTACCTTTTAATTGTTTGACGACCGATGTGGCCCAGTGGTGCGACTGCCTTTGACGTGGCATTTTTTTTTTACACTAGGGTGCATTGGGTTGTTGGACGACTCGGTATCCCAAACGATAAAAGATTTGTAACAGGATATTATGACGTGGAACATAAAGCTGGCATGTACCTAATGTATCAAAGTCCTAAATAAATATATCGGTTAAAAGAAACATCGCATGGGACATAAAGTTGACGAACAGCCCGAATTTTGTAGCGCCGCGGCAAGGCAGTCTGGATCCATCCAGTTTTTTTGCGGTCTGTCGGCCATTTTGGATTAGCACGCGAGGCCAGCGACCCTCCTCGGGGCGTTAATCACGACCGGCGCGGGAGACGAATTGTAAGATTTACTTTACGACCAGTCAAAAGTATGTGTTTAGAACGTACACTTTTAAGTTTTTAGGAATTATTTCACTTTTCGTACATGTTAAATTCAGTGCAAATATTTTGAGGTCGGCTTCTACTCGTGAAACTGAACAAGCATAGGCCAAAATATAAAAAATGACCTGTTAGGAAATTAATTTTTTCACATTTATGCCAGTATATCTTATTGAAAGTGTACACTTTCCTAAATAAAATTGCGTTGTGTTCGCAGTAGTGTCTATGACAGACAATCATAAATAAACAAAAGTAACTTCGTTTTATACTATGTATGTAGAGGTATATGATGTATTCCCTCCGGACGACTTTGACACTTTCTGTCCGGTTACAAAGTATAGTTCAGACACCTTCTTGATTCAAATGGCTTCATAAGAATATTTCAAGATGACTTCATTGTATTGCAGCTCGCTACATGTAGCACAACCTAATAAAATCTGTTAAACCACATATGAACCGGCACAACGTCGTCGTGACGATCGAATAAAATGCTTTCTATCCGTGTATTATACCTACACCTACCTACACGTATTACATCAGTTCAGCAGCGATGATGTGTCGATTGCTTGCCCTTTTTTGATTCGGAACATCTCGATTCTTACACAAACAAAGTGTGAAATGTTAATTAAAAGGTTTTATCGCCGGTGTAAAATAGTACATTTTCAGTTCGTTAGAACCTACAATAGGTTCAAAGGTGTGATTGCATATCATGCGTTTTATTCACCACTATCATTTATTGCTAAACCGTAGTAGTTTTAGTTTTGTATTCAAAAGTACTCATAGGCCCTAGTTTGTTGTTTAAATGTGAACACCTGTTAAAGGAAAAGTAATTCTGACATCGAAAGGAGATCACCGTGGTCGTCAGTGGCCCGTCCACCCGTCGCCATTAACTATTATAATATAAATGGCAAACTCACGTGTCCACACTGTGCACGGGAGTTTACTGCCAAAATAGGCTACAATAGCAATCTCCGGGTGCATCAGCGCCGATCTGATTAGGAGTCGCCATAGTCGAAATCGGTCGGAGAGATCAATCAATCAAGTGGGAACCTCTTAAGGTACGGATCAGTACAAACATTTATCCCTGCTATAGAATAGGAAATGCGTGTCTAAATTCTCGGGTTGACAAACGAGAAGGCAAGATGACTGCTCGCTTTTGATAATAATAAGTAATAAAAAGTCAGTCTGCGGACAAAGCAAATGCCTTACATTAGTGTATTTTTTTCCCGTTCAGCAAAGTTTTTACGAGATCTTGTCTTTATATTTTATCTATGGAATAATGTACTTGTATTGTTTAATATGCAGTCCTTAGTAGCGTTGAAGCGAATTGCAAACGGTGAATGTTTATAGCTCCTCCATAAAGGATACTCATGAGTTCCATTAGGTAAGTGCAGGGGGTCGTTGACCTCACTCCATAGAAATACTTATAATGCCTCACTCCATGTTCCACATTGAGGGACGGTTTCACCCCTGAAATCACGCCTCCATAATTATTCTTAGTCCAGTAATTATCAGTCGTAAACTATTATTAAAAAAACAAACAAAGGGGAGAAAAATACTTTTTGTACAAGGAAACTTTTTTTCAGTACGATTAAGGTAGCGTTCATGCGTAAAGTAATAATTAATACCTACTTGACTGTTTTTTTTTTTTTAACAATTCGTTAATACCACAAAATGAACACAAATACTTAGTTATCGTTGGGAATATTAAATTGAGAAATGCAGCACTGATTATCGCAATCAAAAGCTTAGAGGGGTAAACCGAAATCTGAAAAAGTAGATTGCCTGGCGCAGCCGGTCGATTATTTATCCTGCTAGGAAGTTTGGGCGACTGTCAAGACTTGACAGCCGGCCAGGCAAGTAAGTTAATAGGTAGGGACTAGGATAGTCTATCCTATACTTGCCACCGCAGCAGATCCTTGCCACCAGCAGATTATTTGCAGCGGGATTTGTAAGGTTTATATTTGAATCTGTTTTATTTGTAAACCCGGTCTGGCTTCAAATCAATTAAGGTACACACCTACCAACTAATGAACTTTCAATATCGAAAATACATACCTAAATTTCATACGGCAATCAATTGCCAGAATGGGAGCAAAAGACTAGTAGAAGCATAAGTACAAGATCGACCCAAAAACGATAGAACCCGACTTGTTGTGCATATTCGATTCCATATGCTTTGTAAGGTAATGTTTTCGTCCATATTTTACGAGGAGAACTTGCAGAAATGGATTGGCTTGGCGGTAATCGTAAACGCCTGAAGCGAAAGTTTGCTATCGGCTTGAATAGCTAGTAGGGTTACTCATCAGGATTCCGGGTGAGCCCTAGTTACCCACCAAGCCGTGAGGCGTAGTTTTTTTGGGGCCGGGTATCCCCATTACAAAAAAAAACATCGGTAAGTCTCGAGGCAGGAATTCCCGGGAAATTTAGGCATAGTCGAGAAGGGAAAAAAGGTCCAGTTCCTGGGAAGTCTAGAAATTTCAAAAGGTGTAAAAAAAAAATAGAATTTCCAGGGTTCATCGGGTTGTTAGACAACTCGAAATCCCACTCGAAAAAAGTAAAAACTTGTTTTATTTTCATTACTTTTATCAAAGAAATATTTTCTCGATCTCCTCTCTTCCTTTACAACCTTTCAATCTTTAAGGCGCTCTGCTGAAGAAAAGCGTTACTTTCGATCCAGTTTTTAAGCCTGTTATTGATGCTAACAAGACCTCAAAAAAAAATATGACATACTCAAAGATATTGTCTAGTAGTAACACTATCGTATGTCTCGATTGGTTAGATATATTTTAATAAAAACAATCTCAAAAAGAGCATTAAAAATATTTTCAAACCAATTTTATCGTTACTTGGGCTACTATTTTGATATAGTTTCTTCATGTAGAATATTCCTCTTTTAATGCCCTAAAAATAACACTATCAGGTTTTAGTGGATGAACAGATTTTAATTCAACAAATCATTTTTTTCCAAAAATTAGAACGGTTCTCGCCGACAAACCAACCTCCCAATGACATCCCGCACCGCCCGCTACCCCGCCAGTACCCAAATGGCTCTTGCCAGCGCCGGTACTGTGTCAAAATTTCCCACAAAAATTACAAATATTTTTTCGTAATTATTACGTCGCTCATTTTACTTATGACGTTTGTGACATGGACAGATTGATTGATAAAATACTTTATGGCTGACACCAGAAGGCGTAGTTTAAGTATGCTCTTATTATTACGTCGGTTACGTCTTTTGGCGAGACGACCAACAATTTCATCATAGCTGTCGCTTCAGCTAGCCTTGACGATAGACGATATTTTATCTATAAGATAATGAAAAGCAAAAGTCTAACTGAGTCTTTTTACTTATAATAAGAAAGGAGTGATACGTAACTAGTAATTCACTTTAAATATTTACAGGGTGCATTCTGAACATGAGTAACGTTTTTACAGTAGGTACCAAGTAATTTTTAATATATTTTTTTTCAAGATAAATCTTTGCTTGACAGGTCATCTGAACAATTTTCCCCCGATAACTTATTACAGAAACCGACACAGCGGTGCGAAATTAGATCCAGTCGGTGGTCATTCTACCACAGACTAGAGATATCATGTGCGCGCACGCAAATATATTTTTTCTTTGTGCGTTTAACGCATCGGACGGAGCGAGTAGTGATATTTTTAAGTCTGAAGACGATGTTACTTACGTACGCCAAGATCTTGCCACCTGAATAGTCTGTGACACCCATACGCTGTTCTGTGGTCGGGTTGGTATGGGATTCAGACGTACAAACAAATCTATGCAGTCTTACCAGCTTCTACACAATTACAATTTTTTTATGTTGCTCTTTGTCACGCTTTTGACAGCTGCTCACTCCGCATGTCTGGCTCGTGGGTTGAAATCTCAGTTTTATTTATGTGCTCATTTTTAAGACCATTTAAATGAAATGGAAATAGCATGAAAAAATTCATGCATATGAGTATGACCATGAAAATGAGCATGTGTATTAGAAATCATGGACAATAAAATCAACATGAACATATTGAGCATAAGCATTAAAATTAGCATTGGCGTGAAAATGGGCATGAGAATAAACACGAGATGTCACTACGCACACACTACACGAACTTTAAAAGACCTTAAAACGTTTCGGATATAAAGTAGTTTTACTTTCTTTGGTATAGTTGTATTTTATGGTGAATTCTTGATTTAAGATGACAGCTGTCAAACTAAAACTATAAGTTTTTAGGGTAATATGGCACTTTCTATCTAGGAGTAGTATAAAAGTGAAAATAGATGGCGTGGTTTAGGAGCTAGATATGAACTTTTATGTTCATACTGACGCTTCTATGAAAGAGATAACAATATAGTAATAGTAGTACCCAGTATCCCGTTGCGCGCCATCTATATTTCCTTAATATAACGTGGTACTTGACATTTTCTTCAGAACAAAATATTTAAGTGGTCTGTGGCCCTAGAAAGTCCCTAATTGTAGGGTTTGACGAGATATTTTTATACTTTCAATAAATAAATTTCAGTAAATGTAGACCAATTGGTACAAAAGAGGTAGTGAAATAAATATTAAAAAGAAAAAACTAGAAAAGTAGGCCTTCAATAATTATGAGTGAGGCTACGCCTAGGGCAATTGTGGACTAAATAGGGGCCTGATTTTATTTTAAGATATTGAAACAAGTGCTAAAATATGAGTACCGAAATTCAGTTGCTTTCACACTACTATGCACTTTTTTGAGGTAATTGCACTTATAGTTTGCATTATTTTTTAATTTTCTAAAATATTCAATGGCGTTTGCGTTCCAGTTACCTTTACGCGTACTTTTTTCTATTCTTTATTATTATTTTTTTATTTTTATCCGACCGGCTTGGAAAAAAGATTGTGTTTTTTATGGGATGTGGCACTTAATTAAAGTCATTTGTCAAGCTTCTTAGTTTTATATTCGCTATAATAACAAAGACCCATGTCCTGCTCCCTGTGGCTATGGAAGTAGAAGAAGGAATAACCTAATTTTCGGATTTTAGACAGAGAACCCCGGGTTTTTCACCCACCATCACTTGGTTCATAAAATTGTTAATACTTGACCATTAAAAAGCTAAATGTATAATTTACTACTTTGAATACATAATTTGAGTTTGAGTACTTGAAAAGTGCCTGTTCACTCTCTGTTTCACACTCATTTACTTACCTATATTGCTATTCCGTTCTAGCATCATAGTTCAGAAATTCATCTAACATCTGGCTCACGTTCAAAAATTATCGTTCAGTTGTCCATTTGTTTCATTATACAGTTGCTCGTCTTATCTTACTAATCATTCCACATACATGATGTAAATTCTAGTATTTCACGGGCTACAGCCCAAGTCTACGGATGTTGGCACTTGAGCCGGCGGCATAAACAAAAAAAAAACAATGAAATACCTACCTATAGCAAAAATCAAGCGTGACAGAGGGCTCCAGCGCAAAACGCCATTTAAAATTTTAGTAGAATTTCATTTTTGAATATTAAAAAGGAATGCAAACTAAAAGTGCATATATCTTGAGAACGGTACATCGTAGAGCAAATGTAGCAAAATTTTCGTACTTACTCAACTTTTAGCACATTTTCCGACTTTGGACCACTTTTTATTATCATTGAAATCTTTGTTTACACCTTTATGAGTCATAATCATCTTTTGTACAATCTATTCAAACTTTTTTTAACTCTATAGAATCTGAGTCGTGTCGGCTAGAATTTTAAACATATTTCAACCTATGTTCCTTGGAGAAGTTGTTCAGTTTCAAAGACAGGCTCATAAAAGGAACTTAGTACTTATACTTATATCCTTTGTAATGAAATTTGTGTGTTTTAACTAGCTGTTAAAGTTTTTTTAGACCTTCCTCCTCTTCTGCGTCTATCCATCTACCCACATTCATATTAATTTCGTTACATTATCACTAAAAATAATAATTCACGAGTAGAAGTAAAAGTTCCACGGCCGGGATAAAGCTAAAAAATACTTAAAAGGTGGTCGGACTGCGGTCATGTCCATAAAACACGCGAGGTGCGAGTGCGTAGTGTGCGAGCGCCAGATGATGTCTCAGAGCGCGAGGAGCGCGGGCGGCCCCCCACACCTCACCCCCTGAAATCGTGATTTGAGCAGCAGATCCTGGCCTTAAAGTGTCACCAGATGACAGTGAACTAGCCACATCGTCAATGGCTACATAAATGTTACCTACTATCAGAAACTGAAGTGTATAATACTTAGCTATTGAATATTAGGCCAAAGTAGACATAGTCTGGAAATGCAGCAAACTGAAGTAGCTAGAGCCCATAGACAATGGAGTAGCCGGGTTCTGGAGTAGAGGCCACGACTCGGCACGCGCAATGCCCCGGAAATGGTGCTCGGGAAGTTTCGATAGCCGGGAACGAAAAAAGTCGGGAAATGAGAAACTCTAACGGCTAGCGTAAAAGCAAAACGAGTGCCGTCTGGCGAGGGTGCAGTATGATAGTCAGAGAGCTACCTACATAAGAAAGCATACATACCTCTACAATTTCATGAGCAGCAAAGGTTGGAGGGTTGTAAGCTATTCTAATAGGTATTCAAACAGATCGAGGTACCTGCTAGTCTTTAAGTATTCAATCAACATCCTCCCAATACAAAATGTATGAAAGGTCATCTTATAGTGTTTACGTACTTACGGCACAATTCGGTCCTTTAACAGGTTCCCATTTTAATACCTGCCTACGCTGGAATACTTGCCTATAATATGTACCTACTAATTTCAAGCAGACAGCCAAATAGGTTCAAAAAAGCTCTCTAGGGCCATGGTTGCCGAACTGTTAGTCTTCTAGCGACATAAGCAGGTCCCCGGCCGACTACGGCGGCGGTGGCCGGCGGTGGCAACAAGGTGGCACGCAACGCGCGCACGCACCCCGCCACGTGCCGCCTCAGGTGAGAAAGGACCCGCAACTACGAACAAAGCCACAAGTTGTAGCGATTCTCGTGTTTATTACAAAGCTTCCTAACTTTTGTAAAAGCATGTTTTGTATTATGTACTGTTCAACGACCACGAAAGAACTTGCTTAGTCGCTGGTGTACAGTTTTACCAAGTTTCTGGCGTTGTCATAAATAGATAGGCAACTTTTAGAGAGCATAATAAGTCGATGCGTAATTACGTAGCGTCTAATTTGCAATAAATTTTACCTAGTAACAGGGTAATCTCTTTCAACAAATTAAATTTTTTGACGTTGGAAAGTCACTATCATTAAAGAATTCCAGTTAACCTATTCGTGACTCGTACCATAAGGTGAAATAGTAAAATTCATGTTAGCAGCGTCAAATTAACACGCCGTGGTTGTTATCGCGCCTTAATCTTGATGTATCGCTTTATAATTGTCTAGTGGAAATTGACTTTGAAACTACCTTTCTGGAATATCTAAGGCTGTTTTGCCTACGCAAACATTTGGACTATAAATTATAGTTTTGTGGGACGGTAGGTGATTACGGGTGCGGTGTAGTTCTGACTTTTATTGAAACTCTCTCTATAAGGAGACCAATCAGACATTAAAATGAAATATACAGCCGGGGGCAGTTCCAACAGACAGATTCACGATCAAATATTTTATGAACAAAACAGCAATAACTTTAGTTCACACCTAGCCGCATCTACGATATCTTCGCGTGCCAAGTGGCAATGCGACAATTTATAGAGAAAGGTAAAAACGTAGGTCATTCACCCTGACCTTTCAACCTTGTAACATGAACTGGGAAAGGACCGTTTTAACAAACGAGCTAAATGATTTAATAGAAGCTAAGTACGCGGTCCCTTCCGAGTTCTTATAGCGTCGACATAGAGATGCAGTGTTGCTCGTTAGTTTGTGCTCAAAGAAAATATTACGGTAGAAGACACTTTGTATCACACAACATTTATGTCTGTAAACAGAGACCGGCGCCTTGCAAATACCATATAACACAGCATGAAATTCAAAAAGATTTGTGTCAATTTACCTAGAGAGTATCTAGTAGCTTTATTAAAGTCAGTGAGCATTTACTCAAGGTAGAATACTGTATTCAACTTTACTTAGTTGAAAGGGCTCCCTCTACCGAATTTTGAGTTCTAGACTCAGCGATGAATTAAAAACGCCATAAATCTAAACATTCATGAACGTTACGAGTTATTAGAAAGCTCTGGAGCTCTTTGTTCTTTCACTATGTAGTTTATCATCTGGAGTTACTTAGTTTTGTATTTGAGTACGTTCGGTCATCCTTTTATGTGGGATTCAACTCGGCATATTGCCTACTTCCTATACCATTTACACTCCTACAAGTGCAACGATGTTTACTTCAATGAAAGTAACAATTCATCTAAAGTCAATGAACACATATGAAATTAAGGTGCCAAATATGTGGATATTAAGGTCACATACGCTTTACTGCTAGTTTTACTTCAATTTTTATTTCAATGCAAGGTCTTCTGTTATTAATCCAAGCCTTTATAACGAACTTTCTTAGGTATGAGGCTAAATCCAAACCAATGCAGTCCAATATATAACGGCAATGTCGCATCTTTCTTTTCGAATATGTAGTATTTAATTTACTCTAATGCTTTTGACGAATTCGAATAATACCGCTTGATTTGAGTAGTGGCGGATACTTTGACTTGAGCAGGATTACAATTATTGAACAGAAAAGTGTTCGTCATTGATAGAATCCGTTGAGAATTTCCGTGTGATCAGCCGTGAGTGACGTCCATCTCCCGCTAGAGGAAACACTAATGGAGTGTAGTTTCCTTTCTAGGAACTGCTGCACCACTCGTCTATTTTGGTTCGCCGGCGCAGATGCGGCGACTGCAGGCCGCACGTTGCACGCCGCACGCTGCGTGGACAGCCAGTTTCTTGTTTGTTTACACTTTAAATCGTTTAGAAGCCAGGCTGGGGACTGATGTGATGTACCTATAAAGTCTAATGCCGAAAAAAGAACTGTTTACCTGACATAATAATAAAAATCAGAAAAGTTTGCTAGCCATGTGGATGTGGCTGAGGTTAGTTGGTATAGAAGACTGACGAGTCTGTATCCAGTTTCCACGAACTTTGCTAATTAACCATTGTTCATTAACAATGTAGTAAAATAATTTGTTGTTGTGTTTACGACCACTCTTGGAACGAATTGCAATTATGCAATAAATAATTTTAAATATAACATATGAATTTATAGGCAGAATGCCGGCCTATGTAGAACGCATTGTAGAAATTGCAGTTTGGTTAAATCTAGGATCTAGTAGTAATCAACACATTTCAATTCAATTTCCAAAGATAAGTACGATTAAATCCTTGATAGTAGCAATAGCAACATAACAAAGTCACCCTTTAATTGTGAATGTGCTACTATATACAGGACTGATAATGCTGACAGAAATTAGTTATTATGGACTCAAGCTTATGTTATATTATTACCTAGGCTATGAGTCAGCTGGGAGACTAAATTAGTTGCGTTAGCTGTTGTGTGGGCTATGTTAAGACGATGTGTCAGCACTATTATATCCTGATTGCTATTCTTATTTACTGTTCATACTGAATTAGGACTGATAGTATTTTATGCAACTGTCATATAATTGGGGGCATTAAAACGTAAGGGTCTTTTTATCACAAGAAGCGTAGCCGAGTCTGCGTTGATGAATCAGTGAGTATAGTTTAGGAAATATAATTTCAGCCGATCCGCCTTGATGTTTCAGAGTCGAATCGGCTCAAATTATTTTTCCCAAACAATACCGTCAGTGAATAAATGAGTGAGTACATTTTAGTATGTATAGCAGATGTATTGATGATATACTTGTATTATTGTACATGTCATGGTGATAACTGATTTTTATTAAATCCTATATAGCAATAAGAAATAAAACGCCTCATGTACTACCGAATTTCATAGAACATGAGTATCATAATTCTGTGCGGATGATACAACAATAGAACCAATTTAAATAATAATAAGAATGAATTACCTACTAATACTTCGTGACTCGATTTTATTATCTAAGAACCGTGAATAATTCACATATCCGCAAGGAAGGAAGTATGAGGTGATATGTAGACGTATAGCATACTTACCAATATATATGACAAAAAACAATATTATAGGTAGTTTATTCGCACAGACAGAAATATAGATTTATGTAGTGTTATGTAGTGTGTGTGTATGAACACGGAATTAGTGACTAACAATGGATGTTGTTCACATGTAAAGTTCTGAATAAAATTGCAAACCCGAAATAGGGTGAACCAGCCTAAATTGAAACGAATAAGCATTCTCTTCAAATGGTTTGGGATCCGATTGCACTGAAAGCACAGTAGTATTTAGTAGGTATTACGTGACTCGACTCATGCGTCGGTATAGGAACCACTTGCGCTTAAGCATGTCATTGCGTCATTGTTCAATTTTGAATTATGTATCACTCACCCACTAGATAATAAAGATAGGCACTACAGAACACTGCAAGAGTTACGAAAGGAATTTAAATTATATACTGCATTACTTACAGTACCTATCTAAAATATATTTCATCCGAATGTATGTATTTTTTTGAAACCTTTTTAGCAACAAGTTTTGTAATCTTCAATGCAGTTCTAGCTACATAGAAGTATATTTTGTTACAATTACTGCTTACTAGGTCGATCCATTTTAGCATGCAGTGAGGGAAGTTTTTTACCCTGTGGTGTACGGCTTTACCGTCGTTTGACATCTTGTATCTTCAGACAGAACCAATTTGACATTAGTTATCCACTACATAAAATTTTACTGTTTAGTTTATTGATTGATGTTTTTACAGTATAATTGCATAGCGAATTTTTATGTGGCCTGCGGCGAAATAGTTAAGGCAATTGTATGGCTTGTATGACAGCCTGTATAGTCAGAGCCGGCCTTGGTTGGATAGCGTTTAATTATGTATCACATACCTACCAATTTAACTAATAGTTCTTTCTTAACTGTAATAAAATAACTAACAAGATACCTTTGATTTATGCCTCAATGATAGCCCGCTCTATTGAGAGTATGTAGTCAATTGGTGCGCCAATATTGGTTAGGTACATTAATATGAATGGGTGTTTTTCAAAGCGTAAACGGATATGATTTAGTGTTGAGGGATTTCTCCAAAATAAATTGCGAATATTGCGATAAACACAATTAAGAAATTGATAGTTCTATAATTTTATCTGCAATATAATCTGTTGGTAGATATGCATTGGTGCAATACATATCTGGTATCAAATGTTTACCTTATTGATAACGTGTAAGTTGTACTTAGCTCGGGTAGGTATAGATAAATCGCTCTATACTTATAGTAAGTGTATTTTCTAACAACCTTCGAATAGCGCGGAAAATGATCTGACATGTTACTAGCCAACGGATAAGACCAACAGTGCCATAACATTTATTATGTACCTATTGACTAAGGAGGATCCTAAAATAGTCTAGTATTATTACAACTTCATCGGATCGTTGAACGACTCGGTGTCCCACACGAAAAGGGAGAAGAAGAGATTGAATAATTATTAACGATCCCGAATGCCTTCAATTACGTATTGACCAGCAGTTATTTGGGAAGTTATTAGAAGTAACTATTAGGTACGTACATGGTATAGCGTACTACACAAAATTATAAAAATTATAGCGATGAATAGTTTAAACCCTATTAGGCAAAGTTTGGAGGATATTATTGGCCTTTGTCCTGGGGAACGCAACAGGGTACGTAACTGCTGTGGGAGAGACCGCATCTGGCAAACACTTTGTATTCATATTTTATTTTATACTGCGTGACTAGAAATGATGTGTAACGGTTTTAATATTAGGGTGTTAAGCTTTTTCAGTTGGAATTTGAGTATGTAGTTACATATTAAAGTTGAGATGGAGAGAAGGACCATCAACTATCTATATAATGGTACGCGTTAACATCTTTTTATTGCTGAGTAACAGAGAAATCCTAAAAAAATGGCATTCGCATAACATAATAAATATAATAATATCTTCTGACTGACTATCTTCTTATCTGCGTACATATTTGTTTTATAATAATTATTAGAAAGCAAACATTTTATTAAAATATGGTTTATTCTTTTTCAGGTAAGCATCCGTTCTTTATGCTGTTCTGAGGATTAGCTGGAGAGGTGAGACAATGCAAACGATTGATTATATCAGCTCAATTTAACAATTCATGTTTAATTTATATTTTTCGTTGTCCAAACAATTACACTGTCCAAAGCGCCGAGAGCCGATTCAGATGATAGATTTCCAAATGCGCTTGCGCTTGAAAAACGCTCTTTAAGACGATAGCTCACGGTTTACAATAGTGCCAAAGTTTGTAATAGTAACCAGAAGCAAAGCTATTTATTCTAGTGTCTCGTGTCCAATTACAATAATAATGAATCGGTGCTACCGTCAGCGGCGTTTGAATTTATTTAGCTGCTCACACCGACCCGTGCGTGACATTTATTTTGACTTTAAAATATTTCAAAATCTGTACATGAACTATTTTTATTCAAATATGACATCACATTATTTAAATAACATTTTTTTGAATATTTTTACGTGCATCAAAGTCGATAATTTATGTAAATTCGATTTACAATGTTGTAGAACAAATTTATTTCGGGATTATGTCTCTCTCGTAGATCTCTCAAATGAACTTGCAAATAGGTATGAATCTCGCAATCCAAATCCCTTTACGCTGCGGTGTTACACGCCGCCATATAAATCGTCGCCAGTTCGGTTAGCACCGCTCGTATTTTATTAAACCTTATCTAGATAAGCCTCGGGCGATAACCTCGGCTAGAAGAAAGTACTCGGTGCCCATCATCGTACATAATTTTGTTGTCTATCTCTAATTAGGCATATTAATCTCATTCATACTACCTGCAATCTTTTCATTACGTTAGGAGATTTTAATTGATAACATTAGCGGAGAAAGTAGCCAAAAGGTGTACGAAATGTCGCCTATGGCTATTTCTAATGGATGCACACGCAGCTGGCGCAGCTGGCTGTTGCATGTAGAACGGTTCTCAAAAACAGCTTCTAGCATGAAACTGCGCCAATGACATAGTTGGTTTCAGTTCAGTACAAAAAACTAAACCACTTTTCCCAATAAAATTTCAATTTAATGTAACATTGCAAAACATCGTATTTTTATGTATGCACTAGGAATAACATATCAGCACAAAACGTTTCGTGTCGATACTTCTTATCGCAGGCTTATCGCTGTCTTATTTTAGAAGATCTTCAGTCGTTCGATAACGATCAGGTTGATGGTGGTGGGTTTTTTCCCTAAATCTTCGTCTTAATCTAGGTATATCACCTACAGGTATTCTTTTTTTACAAACAGCAGCACACATTCACAAAACGAGTGTTTTTAAATACAAAAAAGTCTAACATGGAGTTTCACCAGGAGCCAACAACTGCAAGTATTAATCATATTGTTTTATATATGAATGTTTTAACTATTTTGTAGAAATATCCACAAGATAGTAATTTCGAATACTTGGTGTTTTAATCAAACACTAGATATTGTATTAACTTTTTGTTGGAAAGCTAATATACAAACGAAACAAGCGGAAAAAATTCACGCCACCGATGGGACTCGAACCCACATCTTCTGACTAGCCGGGTCAGATGTGTAAACCGTTACACCACGGTCGGCTCTAACCCAGGTGGCGAAATTGCAATCCACTTGTGGTTCACCATATATGTTAACGACAATCGAAAAACACTTCATAGTCCATACACCCATGTAATAATAATTTTGTTAGTAGGTAGATATAATACCTACTAATCTGCGTAGAAACATATAATTGATCCTTGATCTTGCTACAGCTACAGGATAGGGTTAGGAAACAGTAAATGAAATTGATCACTATCATAATCTGTGTTTATTATCATGTATAGGTGATGTATATTAAGTATCACAATATTTCCTATTATCTATGTGACTCAGCCAAAAGGAAATAGCTGTTTAATGAGTAGAAATAAAACATTCTCCAGTGAGCTCTGTAGCGATACAAATGGAGCGGATGCAATCGGCGCGCTATCTCAAGGGTCATCTAACACTTACTGGGTTACACGAGGGCCTATTGTTTCTGAGATGCTCTTATTGATTGTGGTACGATAGGTAGAACCATTGAGTTAATATGAAGGTTACTTTTATTTGTGTAAGCGATAGCCAACAACTGCGGGAAGTGGATTTCATAGATCTTACCTCTATAACGCCTACCTATCACTATTCTGTGCAATTACCATCACATAAAGCTAATATTCAACCGCTGTGCTTCCTCCTTTGGGAGTAATTGCCTATTTGCCACGCCTGGCAGGTGGGATGACGAGTGCGATATTCCTCACAGTATTAATCGTTTCTGGAGTCTGCCATTCTCCTACAAAATATAAGTCAAACATTCTTGTGATTTTATTCCAAGGATGTAAGTAGGTATACACACACCATTCTTCTTATATTGGTGAGAAGTTTTCATCGGATCGTTTGTCAACTTGGCGTAAAAAGTGGTCCATAATATAAATACCAAAGTCCACACAGGTCCGCGTGCAATAGTTTAAATCAGGCACCGACGTACCTACATTGCCAAACCTGACCTAAGTGCTACACATCTATAGTTGCAAAGCCAGCCGTTATCCCATAATGTGTCGGGCCAAATTAGTTTCAAGTGCAAAGTAAAAAGGTACTGTATTGTAACGTGTGTGTTAATGTTACTCTGTTGAACTTCACATGGGATTGCGTGATCGTGATGAATAGCCGCCTAGTGCCACATTTGAGGGTCAACAAATTGTATGCCGTCATTTAGAAGTGAACCAACACCAGCGGTAGTGAAGCAAATAAACAATCTTAAATAGATAGGTGCCTTATCTCTAAAACAACAGAACAGAAAACTAAACAGATATTACTGAAAGTATTAAAAAATATATTTACGCTGCCAGGGATATAGGCCTGATTTGATTTGTGTGTGTGTGTGGAACAAAGACAGATGGTAGCGCCAGCCAAGTCTAACTCTTGTACTCGTCAAGAAGCTCCCTTGTTTTAGGTGGCGGCCACATCATCTAATAACATTTGTTGATAAAATATAGTCGGTAATTCATTATGTACTAAGCGAAAATCCGTTTATATCATCTGATCTTGAATCTGATGATAAAACCTGGGCTTGGTACTATAGTTTATTTCTGACTTTCAGTAATAAACTGATGAAAGCAGTTTCAAATGTCAGAAATGACTGTGACAAACGTTTCTTAAAGTGTCAATCTTTAAAATAAGCGCCACTCGAGTAGTGATTTTTAGATGTTGGTGGCGCTAGTACCATTCGGGACCGCTTTCAGTCGCGCCAGCTATGTACTCTATAGCTGCGAAGGCTGGAGGCAGTGTGGCGCCACGGTGTGAGAAACGGGCCCTACAACAGACTGATGAATTTTAAATTGTTAGTCATTCTATTGTTGCACTATTTGCCTGCCCTACCATTACCGACGCTTTTAAAAGAGAAAATATAACAACCATGGCGGGACTGTGTGTTTGTAAGAGTGTACTTACATAGTGTACTTAGATGAAGATAAATTGAATGGTCTTTGGTACATTGTTTATAAATATTTTGTTATAATTATAAAGACTGTCACATCCATATTCAGTCAAGAATTGTTACTTATCGTAGATGAAGATATCTGTGCGCATATCACTGAAATTGGATCAAAGATCTGTTATACGAGTTCGAGTGGTGTGTAATTTATGCCTTTGTGTGGCTTCGCAGTACTTCGTTCGGCGCGCTTGGTCTATAATTTAGCCTGTGGAGAGATTCTGACCACCGTGTCTGAACCTAACTAGTGCTTAAATTCAGCTACGCCGACGAGAAATTGCATTGTTTCTTAGACATTAAAAGTCGATTGTCCCAGTGACCCGAGCGATGGCTGTACCTGTCTAATGTTCGCAAAACTGTTGGTTACAGTGCTATGCTAGTTCTACTACGTGCACGAATTACTCTACTACTACTATCATAAGAAGTGATGTCCTATAATATATGACCGCGTAGTCTGTGAATTTCCGAGTACCTGCTTATTTGATATTTTATTTTATTAAAGAAAGTAGATACAGTTTCTATGAGGTTTCTTAGGCTGCTTTTCCTAAGAAAAGCAATTTTTCCAGTGATTTTTATAGAAAATTAACGTTAACTACGTACACCTCTATGAAAATTCATTGAATTTAAACGTCAATTTACGATTAAGAATGATAGGTCCATTGCAAGAATAATAATCATAAACACCTTTCACAGCCCGTTGTTACAATCTAAAGTACTATTTTAATGGATTATTTTAGTGGTTTATTGGCATGGTGGGTGGTATCAGATTCTCCCAGCCAGTTGACCTAATTCCTAAACATGTGGGTCGGCGAGAGTACTAAAAATAAAATATTTTTAAACTTTCGTCCACACAATTACGTCCACTAAGGGCCAGTTTGTTGTTACAATAACTCTACAACCCAACGGTCCACTGTTCAGTGACGTATACAAAAAAACCTCAGCTACAGGTCCCTTGAGGGGCAGATTCAGAAAAACGCGTGTCGTACAGGTATTCAAGGAAGTTGTCGGGGTATACTACAAGTTTTATGTTCAAAGAGGGAAAAAGTACTCATATCACGAGCGAAGCGAGCTTGACTTTTCACGCTACAAACTGACGAGGAGCCGGAACACTAGCCGTGAGTGTAAATCAGGGAGGAATGCAGACGTATTGTGAGCTTAGCGAGCTCGACTTTTCATGCTGCGAACTGACGAAGAGGAGCACAAACATTAGACAGGAGTGTAAGACAGGTACAAAAGTAGTAGTTGCGAGTGAAGCAAGCTCCACTTTTCCGCTACAAACGGGCGCTAGGCACGCACTCTCTACGTGTGTGCAACGCATGGGCTGCGGCAAGTCTTTTTTTCGCATTGTAGAATAATATTGAAAAGTACCTATGAACGAAATGCTTCTTACCGACACTTCATCTTGAGTCGCCTCTCGTATGTAACACGGCAGTAACAGAAATATTAGTTTAACCTCTCAAACGGCTATAAATGCGTGGTTCAATGGCTGCACAACTCTTGCGCTTCTATTTTTTGTTGGCTAATCCATTAATAGGTTGTTTATTTTGGATACGGTTACCATTACACAGTCTAGTGTCCCAGATAGTTGCCGTTATTTGTTAAAAGTAACGGGATAATACAGGGGAACAATGAATCGGATATAAGGTTGAGCTATTTCTTAAGTAAGTTAAATGACTTCGCAAATGCGAATCTTGGCATGGTTATTTTGTTGGAGGACGTCTCTACCTTACAGGTTCTTTTCTATGCATATTTTCGTCCTTCCCTTACCTGCACACAAGTGGTGCTCAAACAACGAACTCGACTATACCAAAGTCATCTGTATATATAAGCAAAAGAGGATGGCCTACAAATTGTAGCCAATCTACGCAAGAGTCGTATTTATTGAAAAGGGGCCCAAGGTCGCTGGAAATGTTCCAATTTCTTTTTACATTGGCCTAGTAGATACCTATACCGTTTTATTAGCTGTAGTGGGTGTGAAGAAGGGCTTTCAAAACTGACCCAAAACGCCTGAATGGCTCTATATGAGAATTAAATGATATTATTTATCAATACATACATACACAAATCACGCCTTTGTCCCTTACGGGGTAGGAAGAGCGTTAAAGATCGTAAAATTACGGTCATTATCGCCACGTTTGACAAAGTATTGAGGGCCCTTTCAGATGATTTGTGTATCACTGTAGTGACAGGTTGTCAGCCTGTCGCCTGAAGTTGTAATACGCATGATACCCTCGATTCCCTTAGTTGCCTCTTACAACACCCGCGGGAAGAATTGGGGTGATGCTATTCTAAGCCGGCATCACACGGCATTTTATTTATCAATCTATACATATAATAAAGCTAAAGAGGATCGAAAGTCTGCACATACATGATATCCGAAAAAAAATGTTGCGTGATACTCAAAATTAATAACAAAACACGTTTCGGAAATTTTTAAAATGTTTGTGTTTTTCTGTCTCTCTGTTTGGATGTGTAAGAGGAAGCATCACGCGAAAACGACCGAAACGGATTTTGATGCAAATTGTACCAAAATGTCAAGTAAATCACCGACCAAGTTATAGGCTAAAAAAATATTTCCCTAAAAGGGGGGCTTGCTGCTATACATAATAGTCGGAAAGTTGAAGATATAGGGAAGAGAACAGTAAAGCAAGGAATCAGAGTAGTAGGGAATCACTAATTTGTAACCTGATTCAGTAAACTAAACCTACAGGGATTCTGAAAAGACCAAACATATAAAAGAACCACCGGTTTCGTATTCTTTCTTGCATGTGGAAATAGAAAGTTAACGATTTACCCATTTTTTTTAAATGGCATATAGTCAGCGAAACCTAGTTGTTGGGTACCTACCTACCTACAATTTAATATTAGCTAATATTATTTTATGGTTCTTAGAGTCTTTAAGGGAGGCTTATGTTCAGCAGTGGGCGTCCTATATATAGTTGATATGATGGATGATATATGGCGAAACGAAATTCGCGGGCAACAGCTAGTTTGCAAGGAGTTATATTACAGGCATTTAGTGGGATATTATTGCACTCCCATGTTAGGTCAACTTTATTGTTCTATACTTTAATGATTTAGCTATATAACCCTAAATCCTAACTGTGAACTAGAAATGTGTAGTGTAAAGTACAAACCAACAACCCTTAGAAAGTGGTTTCCTTATGAAACAAGTTACGGTTTTAATTGCTGAACCTCGTGTTGCAATTTCCAGAAAACGTTGTAGAACATCCTCTATCTTTTAGATTATGGAACCTATTACTTTGGAAAGTGCGCAGTTGCCCGGGCCTTGCAGTCTTCTCAGTGCCGAAGTACCTACGCGTTGAAAACTACTCAATTAGCTATTTACATGAATTCGTTATCTTAAATACAAATATTAAAACTTTCTGTACCTCTCGTTAACTTGTCGGTGATAAACAATCTCATAAAATATTTCTGTTGACAACAGTTAGCTTTAACAAATTAGTTATAAGCGCATAAAGAGGTAATAGCTAACTTTACAGCTGCTATTAATAACTTTCTATTCCTATATTGTTCTATACTAGCGGCTTGCCCAGCGATTACGCCTGCTGCAACTCATTTTCCCGTAGGAATAAGATGTTTTCCCGGCATTTATTATACATGAAAACCTTTCTATTGAATTACTCTATCTATTTAAAGAAACTTCATCAAAATGCGTTGTGAAGTTTTAAATATTTAAGCATACATACATACATACAGGCGCAAAAAGTGACTTTGCTAGACTTTGTAGTGATAGTGATACTAAACCGTAATGTGATTCAATCACCTGTCGACGTTATTATTGAAACAAAGGCAACTTAGTTGCGTCATGCCGAAACGCTTGGTATAAACTATAATAATGATGATAATAGATCCAAGAACGCGTTGAAAATGAAATATCAAGGACGTGCACAGCTCTGCTTGCGCAATCACACAGTGATCGTACAGCCGTGTATACTCCCACAGCAGCGGAGAGTGGCGTACACGATGTCGAGGATCCATCATCGCTTGAGCATGCACGGATAGCGATGTGTTTACAACACTATGCACAACCAATGTTCTCATAAAAATTCTAACAAAATTTTCTTTTTTTTACGTGACAGTCATTTGAGTGTCAACATAAACCAGATAACTGAATGTACTACAACAAGTAAACCATGAAGATTTTTGATGATGTCTGAAGTGGATCCCGCCACTGTTGTAGTAGCCGCATTGCAAGATAATCCTAAAATTATAAACACTCAACTTTCGATCTCCTGATCTGCCAATGTGAAATCACCAGCCATCTCAGCCCGACTGTACTTGTATAAATCGATCTTGTACTTGACCCCTCACCTTTATATATTGAACCGTCAAAAAAGGCTCTCATTAGCAAGGCATAAGTGAAAAATTGTTGCCGTTATCGCCTCCTATCAATTCAATCTCGCTATATGTATATTACGTGGTCGGTTTCTCTAGAAATCACTCTCTTTTGAATAGTACAAGATTAGTTAAAACGCTATTGATTGATTGGTAATCACTCGCATAGTTCGCTTTGATGGATCGATCACCGCATTTTAATCCTGAACTCTTGCGCACAATTTGATTAATATTTATGAACGCCTTTAACCTTTGTGACGTGATGGTACGTTTCATGTGCAGTTCTGCGGCACTGACTTTTGTTTTTGATTAAAGATAAAAGCCTAGGGTATAGTTACGGAAATGTGATTTCTGATTAATAAAACCTAGCTAGATCTACGAATCCGATCTAATAATATACGAATTTTAAAAAAATCGTTGGAACTGTTTCCAAAATCCTGAATATATTATACAACTAGCTGGTGCCCGCGAACTTCGTTTCGCCATAATATATCTTCCATCATTTATCAGCTATATATAGGACGACCACTGCTAAACATAGGCCTCTAAGAACCATAAAATAATATTAGCCAATATTAAATTGTTGGTAGGTAGGTACCAGAAAACTTGGTTTCTCAGACTATATGTAAGTAATATAAAAAACTGTTAAATCGTAAAATTTCAATTTCCACATGTAAGAAAGAGTAAGAAAACGGTGGTTGGTTTATAGTGTTTAGTCTTTTAGAATCCCTAAAGGTTCAGTTTCTTGAAGTCGTCTTTCCCTGCTACGATTTTGTAGCTTTCCAGATCTCTTCCCTATATCTTCAACTTTCCGCCTCTTATGCCATTTTTAGCAGATTTTTTAAAACCGTGCAATATTTACTTCCAAGAGTATTAATTCCGTGAAGTAAACTGATGCCACATTTCTTGACATTGTGATGGAAGACTGAAGACCGAGTTCATGAGTGTGAATAAATAAAAACAAAAGCAAGTAATCATACTACTAATCCTATCCTATCCTACTTCCTACTAATAATATAAATAAAAAAGTTTATATGTTTGTTTGTTACTCCTTCACGCAAATACTGTTTAACTGATATTCATGAAATTGAACACAGACATAAAGGAGGTAACTTGGATTAACGCATAGGAAAGTTTTCTTCGCGAAAAAATGTTCCTGTGTGATGCCATGGAATGACCGATTTCCACACGGGCGAAGCCGCGGCTAGGGTTACGCTTAATTAAGCACCTAAGGCTATTTAATTAAGGTCGTGTGCTGCCGGCAAAGTAGAATAGCACCTCTCTTCCCGTGGGAGTCGTAAGAATCAACCGAGGGAGAAACCTGACCAAGACCGGCGGCCCTGGAGAAGGACAACAGAATCTACATTTAAACCCGGAACGGAGTCTTTGTTAGACACGTGTGACAGAGGTCTATCCTGCAGTCAATTTGGCTCCGCACGTATCGACTCGCAGTTCCTGTGGTGTCAGTCAGGGAGCCCGAGAGAGTGGCGCAGGTCTTGAGCAACCCTGCGTTTTCCAAAAAACGTTGTCTGTGGAAAATCGGCTTATACCTATAGCCACGAAAAGTCTTATCTCAGATACTGATTTGATCGTCTGGCACAAACGTATAAAATATAACTTTCGTCAGGAAAATTTTACAGAAATATGGAAAAATGTATCTTCTATATAAAATGTACCAGCCGATTGAGTCACTTTGTGTGGGAAGTCCAATTTTTATTAGTACTTCCAAAGAATATTTCAGAAAAAAGTTGTCGCTCCCTGAAAATAATGTAGCTGTATTGTCGGCAAAACCTATAACATACTGCATGTACCAGACAAACATTGGCTTAATAGCCTTAACCAAATTAGCGAGAAAATTTAAAAACAAAAAAGATATTGCAATTTTCCCGCGTAGAATACGCACAAAGAAAATGATTCCTATATGAAGTTTGTATCGTCTGGCCACGCAACTTGCACGTCTTGCACCACGGAACTTTTGTTTTCGAGGGTAATAATTATTGAATTATTAAAAGTGAAAATTATTCCAATATTAAAGAGATATTTTTGTAGTCGTCGACATATTCATAGATTTTAGTTTCCTTGTCGTAATCATGAGCAATAATTCGACAAACTCATTTGTTGAGGTTATAAAAATACAGATTAAAAATATAAATACGGCCTCATGTTTTTTTTCTTCCTGTGCGCTTATTCAAAGCGACACAATACGTGCTGGCCAGTTCGAAATTTGAAATAATCTCAGGTCCAATTAGCCCATACACATCCTTTTACTACGCGCCACTATGAAATTCTCATGACCTACAAACTTATTTTATGTGTAGCAGCCATCCTCCCTTTTAGGGGTATGTCTTTTTTAGCCTATAACCTGGTCGGTGAATTACTTGACATTTTGGTACAATTTGATTCAAAATCCGTTCGGTCGTTTTCGCGTGATGCTTCCGCATATACACAAACAAACACAAACATCGTACAAAACTCATTCATAGATGTCGCCACAAGTCTTTTAAAACGCGCTATCGTTGTGTTTTTTCAAAACTATATAGGGTCAGTGAACACTGACTTGTTACTGTCTTATTATATGTATAGATAGATTCTTGCTCGTTTAAAGGTATAAGATAGATATTTAGATGATACTAATAAAGCGTGAAGCTCAAATTCTGTTCTTAGATTTCGCAGAACAGATTGAAGAACAATATCGGCCAAATTTCACCTTTATTTAACTTTTGAGGCCTTTCTCTTATAAATTTTCTAACAAAATCAGGGGGGTGACACTCCACTGTTTAGGTATATTCGCTCGGTTGTGCCCCACAAGGGCCTAACGTCGGTCGTCGGTCGTTTAGCGCGGGCGCTGTAACTCTCGTACGAAAATCAATGAAGGCCTTTGAAGTGTTAAAATGGTTAAAAAACTTTGAAGTCGTGTTCACAACCATTTCATAACAGATAATTTGTGTGGATATATGTATGGTAAATATAATAAATTCTCGGAACAAAGCTTTTTTTGATTCTGATGTCGAAGACTGTCGAATGATTTTAATTTTATAAAATAATTTTTATTTGTTTCATACCATATCCATACGTAGCAGTCTTTGCCAGGCTCACCAGATGTAATATATACGGTCTCACATTTAGTAACCTACTAAGGATATTATGCCACTAATTTATATTATGCTAATTTATTTTAAATGAACCTAGTTGCCTTGCAGACGTATCTACTGAACAGACAAATTAGTTATACCTACACGAGTAAGTTGACAACTCTTGAGAGCCCAGTCCGATCCGTTCTTTCCAGAACAACTCCTAAGCCCAGTCTCGCCCCAAGGGCGTGATTGGGCTGGTTGTTTGAACAACCAATCAATTATTTCCGCGTGAGCTCTAGCTCTCCACCAAGCCGACAGGCGTAGTTTTAATGGCCCCGGGGCCGTAAACGTAGAGTCCATCACAAAAAAAACTTTTTGTGATCGGGTCATTGCTCGGCGACGTCTAATGGAGATTCACGCTTTGCGTAAAAGAATAAGTTTCCATTTTGCTTGCGGGCGGTCGGCTACACCGAACCGAGTGTAAAGGTACCGAGGGTACCTTTTTTATATCTAAACATGACTTTTGCTAGGGAGTGTCGCTTCTGTACGCTAGTACTATTATTTATTCTGTGACAAAATCGTCGAATGGTTGGTTTTTTATCCTGTAGGGACTTCACAGTGTTTTGAAACATTTATGATCTCTTATTGTGAGCTTCCAAAAATGGTTGAAAAATTCTGGCGCTGCTGTCTGCTCTGGAGATCTGGCTAATCAGCTCAAATCCCAAAATCCGAGTACCAACTTCTAAGAGTTCAGCAGTTAGCACCTAACTATTTTCTTCTTACTATAAATACACATTATACAATTTCACATTATCGGACGAACATTCCGTAAAAAAGTACCTACTCATTTTGAAACATTGTTTTTAAAATGGTGGCTGATTTTGCCTTGACTCTGGAGATGTGTTTTTAATTACACCTAAATAAAAAGTAATGTGATGTAATATTAAGTATAGGATGATTACTTTTGCCCCACCCTGTATTTCAATTAATACTTGTAATTTCAGCTATGACTAAACTTTCCTTTTAGTGAACTTCCAATAACAGTTGTCGTTGTTTGCCTGAGAATTATGTAAATGAAATTATGTCATCTCTAAAGGTAACAGAGTTTTTATTTTATTGTGTTATGGATTTGCATTTGATATGTTTAGTGTCGTTATGATATTTTTAGTAACGCTGCAATCGATTATGATTTATTATTTGAAGAATGAATTATTATGGCATCATTTCATCAGCGAAAAACATATAGTGGCGTGGGATAGACGACAGAAGCATTAATTCGTGGGTGACACGACACTCGCGATTGTGAAAGTTTAGTGAAAATGCATCTCTTGATACCTCATTGTTCCTCCATTTAGATTACATCAAGGCTCGTATTTTGAACGCACTTTCTAATATCTTGTTTACGTCCCGAATAATGGAAAGTAAGTATTTTTGTTTATTGTCGCTTGAATCTGTTCGCATACTACTATTATTTATACAGTCGTCTCTATCAGCAAGTATAAGAACCTTAAAGCTATATCCAAACCAAAAATTAAAAACGAATAACTATATCCTCAAAATAATGAGTAGTTGCTAATGTTTTTTTTTATTTACATTACGTACCATGTAAAATGGTTACATATTTTTTTTATTCTTCACATGCTAATTAATAGAATGACCTTGATATTCTTACAACATGTATTCTCTTACATTACAAAGTGTTGTTTAGTTTTGATTCATTATACTGCTATCAATAATAATCCACCATGTATTAAGGTTAGCTGTCTAAGAAATATTTGACCTTACATATTGTTAATTGCAACTACCTACAGCAGAGGCTATTAAGTTCCACTGCTGAGACAATCTACTTACTAACATTTGGCGGTAGTAAAGTTATCTAATATATTGCTACCGTGTGGAGTGGAGTGGCGCGGTAGAGATGGGGCCTATACCCTGCATGTGGTTGGATGTGGACTGATGATGATGACTTCAAACTGCTAGCGACAATTAAACTTTTTTCGACTATCTCATCCTACATATTATGTGTAAAACAGCCGGCTGGAACGTGTAGGGTTGTATCACAACTTTTTGGCCCTGTCTCTGGTTGCGCAAGGTGTGCAGTGCTCACCTGCACCTGCCTGTACGCCGTAGCAACGGATGCACCGATTATTGCTCCCTCTTAATATCTTATTACGTTTATCACAGGATTCTCTCCGCGTCTGTTACGATCTATCCTGTCACATCCTTTAAAATATTAGCAAAGAATACTAACAAATCATCGGTAAACTACTTAGTACTTACGCAACTTTTAGACCTAGACATTTTAACTAAGTTGCTACAGACGCCAAAACAAAAGAGAGGTAATGATTATAGCACACCCATAATTACTAAGTCTATGGCCAAATTATAGTGTTACACTTCAAAAATTGCTCTAAACATATGGTATGATTAGACTGACAGGCGTAAGACTAATTTTGACAGCATAGTGCAGAGAAAGTGAAGGCTGGGATCGAGATCACACGTCATGCGCACGCGGCGCGGATATGTCAGAAAAGGAAAAAGATAATTTTAGAGATTATAATGCTAAGGATTGTGAACGTTAATCTCGACACCAGACTGGGTAAGTAGTAGGTAGGTACTAATTACAATTAAGGTAATAAGAGTATTACCTTAATTAAATAATTAAATCGAGTAGGTGAGCCTACTCGATTTAATTATTCACTTAGGTATGACATTTATCTACCTGTGGATATTTTGGGTTATTATTGTCTTCTCATACCTAATTATTAAATAAGTAGGTACATGATAAATTATAGGACTGAGTCGATTAGCGCTTACACCAATGTAAAATGTAAGTTAGGTTGCCAAGTATAGCACGGTCGGCTGCGTGGTGCGCCCGCGCCGGACATGTGGCAAGATAATCTCATGGCGCGGTGAGGAGTGAACGCTAACGCAATTAGCTCACATTCAATTAGACGGCCCAACCAGCTCCTCAACTAATTTATCTGCTGTTAAACCGTATATGTGTAACGACAAACATGCTGCTGCGTAACCTACCTACATTATCCGTTACTGTCTTTCACTATAATTCTCGAGATGATCTTTATGCTTTTATGAATCCGAACAGGTTTTTTGTACGTACGCATTACAGTGTGTTACTTTATGAAACTTACGTCATGCTTTCCATACTCTAGTGGTTCGGTGATCGGTGTGAGGTGCTTTTGTATTGCACAATAGATAATTTGCAGGCGTGATCAGCACTTAGGCCCATATTTATAAACCGTATTCAACTCTGAGATCGATCTTGAGTGCGACTTAGACATGTTGTTTTATAAATCGCACTCATCTCTGAGATCGATCTTAAGAGCGATTTTGACAAATGTCAGTCTTATTCTCAACTGTAGCCTGACTGACTGACGAAACTCTGTGTCATACTGATTGCGTACAAAAGCAGTAGGGATGCCTCAAAATCTTGACTATTATAGGTACCTTTTCCATCGATTATGATTGTTAGTATACTAAGTCGAAATTGAAACTTCGCTATTGCGAGTAATCTTTACAGGTTTTGTTCGCCGCAAAGAAGGCGTGTCGAGTTATGAAGCCAAGAATCTCACCTTGAATCATTGTTCGTTCGCGTCCTTGAATGATTGTGTAGTTGCCACCTTTAGCAACATTACAACCAACTTTACTGGTAGCCATCATCTTAATAGAGAAAGTCATCGGCAATAGAGCAGCATTTTGTTGAGGTGTGCATGGATGCAAACTGGATGCGCGTAACAAGTTTTTTGTGACAAACTCCACGAATGTACATGAAATGTTGCACGACCAGAGCAAGAATCTTGGATATAGCATGTTGTCAAAAGACATGCGAAAAAACAAGAATACTTGAATTACTTTTAATCTTGAAAGAAATAGTTGTACCGAACTGAGCCCAATTTCAGTGGGATAACTGTCGGTGGAAACACAAAGATGGAGCGGTGGTGCGGAGCTGGAACCCGAAAGGCCATGTGCATGTCATGATATATTGGCCAAGATTAATGGTCACGACTAATTCATTAGCATCTTGAGTAAACATAATAATCAACGGGTTTGTGCACTGTCCGCTGCTGGCTGCTGCGGATACGACGAAAGGAGAAAGCTTTTCTTTGCTGATCGAAAACTATTACTCCATGGAAACGGAATGGCACTTACTTCATTTTATTTGAATTTTATGGACTACCTTCGAACAACTCCAATTATTTTTACATGCTGATGATGGTCGGATAGTAATTATAATTGTGAAGCCCTACGTGTGATCATCAGAACCTCGTGGGCATGCGAGTGAAAGTGGACATAAAATGTAAAACGAGTTTCGTATTGCAAAAAAAATATACTTACTTATTCATTTTTTGTTCATAAGATATTTAAAACCGACTACCGTGGTAAGTTCAGTCGATGAAACTGAATACAGGCCGCTTCCCACGATTCGATTACGCACACGTTCTTTACCTACTGAATTACAATGATATCTTGATACTTAACACTGTCCGGCGTTTCAAGGAAACTCATGCTACAATAGTAGTAAAAAAATATACAGTAAGTGCGGTTTCTCTAGTAATGCAGCATTCAACAATAAGAAATATAGGTACCTTGTCTAGACAGCGACCCTTTATGATGCTAATCACACACACACACACACGAATCACGATAATATCCCTGACGGGGTAGGTAGAGCGTTGACATGCTACGCTAATAAATTTTTATAAAATGTACTTTTTAGGCAAATGATAAAGTCAAGCCCAATTTGTAGTCACAAAAACTGTGTAAGATCTATCGGGGCGCAAAATGGTCATGGTAACCGAGCTGACGTAATCGATTCATCACGGACATTTGTTTTACTGCTGGCAACACCGGCAGAACAACGTCAACGACCTCTAGTGTGGTCCACGCAAAAACCTGCCAATAATTATAAGGAAAATACTTTATCCGATCCAGGTGTTAAATTTTTTATACAGTTTTTTATACCTTTCATAAAATGTCCCCATAATCAATCTTTGGGTCTGTAATCTAATAAGAAGTTGCTACGTTTTTATAAGGAACGTTCTTAATCCTCATTTATTAATCCTATTGTCTAAGTCTTGGTATTTTTTTGTAGCATATTAATTTCATTGCAGTGTAAATTATTTTTTATCTCAACTCTACATTTATATTCCTGACCTTAAGTGTAAGTAGCAATAGTTAGTATTCTTTACTTATAAGTATGTGTAAACCTACCTACCATCACACAAGAAGGTATATGTACTTGTAGATCCCCGGTGGGCTTTTTAATAGGCAACTTTTATAGCTAAATCAGTTAACAAGTTATAAGTTTATAACGATCAATAACCGTACTAAGCTAACGTTATAAGAAAACATCGAGTACCGAGAAACTATAAAAATACCGTTGAAATTAGACTGGTGTATAGCCAATTTTTATCACGAATGTTTTTGCTAGTACGAACTTACTACACTAAGAACAATAATTATGCAATAACTTTGAAACAGCTTTACATGAGATGAGGTCCATATCTTAGCCCAATCTATGATTAAATCGTTTTTATTTCGCATTACATTTGACGAGCACCGCTTATGATTTATAATAGCCATGAACACACGATCAAAGTATTTAGCATCCAATTTGGACTTAATGTGTATGAACATAAATGCCTAAGTTGCAAAAGCAGACATGGTCATAGAAAAAAAAACACTTGGAACGCAGAGAAGAAACTTCGAATTGATTACGAAGCACAGTTGCCTCTAGTTCTCCTCTACAAAACAGAGTACACAAAATCCAGCATTGACCTCTACAAGGCCTTTACAGAATAAAAAACAGATCCCATAGAACTTAGATTATATCACCATCATTCATCATTATTAAACACGTCATATAGTAATATTGATTGATATTAATATTATTCCAATCTGTTTTTGTATTATGTACTTATTCCTATTTAAATATATGTTATTTGTTTCAGGTACGTCTCCTTTACATTATTCAAGCTGTAAGTTTTTTATTACTCTACTCTAGGCTGTGCTCTAGGTATTAGACATACGTTGCTAAATTACTTTTTCCTAGACTTATATTCAAATCCTCCATGCTTCTCCGTGCAATTGGAGATAGTTTATATATCTTTAGCAGAAAATTTTCCATAGATTGTGTGATACTATAATTTTTACTGTCTGGACTTTTTACTGATTTCATCCCAAATGAAAGGAAAACGAATCATTAAGCAACCAAATGAGGGAACTATCGGGGTGCCGTGATTAATCATTACATCCGCATTGATCCCATGTCCCCGTACCCCACCGTATAATTTTCTGGATTCTATTTCAAATATTGATCGGTAATGTTATTGCTCTCGTAGGTATTGAGCTAAACGTTGCACAAGTTTTCGACACAAGGGGCCGCATTTCATTGCAGCTGTGTAGGTCGTTTTATCTGAAATGAGATAGTATAAATCAATACTTTTATCAAACGCTCGAACAGCAATATTGCTTTATGCTTAGCCAATTCTCTGAACACAATTTACATCAAATGAGTTAGTTAACATAATATTATGGTAATTTCAAGGAATTTTGCGATATGGAGATAGTAAGCCTTAAAAACTGACTATTATATGTAATTAGCTTATTAAATGTTTTTACGTGTAGAAGGGTAGCTATTGTACTACAGTAGCTACCCTGTTTTATACACTTATCTGTGACTCCCTAACCATAAATTATTAATTAGCAATTTATTTGTGATCGCATTTGACATACTCCACGCTTTAAGACAAAGTAAAACAAAAAATTGTACTTGTAGGACCTATCAGCAATATTTTTATCAACATTTTTTGTTTAAAAATAAGCTGATCAATCGCTTTGATACCAAAAACAAACGATAGAAAAAATTACTGACACGTGTCGATATTAGTTATTCAAAGGTACAGTCACTAGTAAGTAGGTGATCGTTTCTCTTATCAACAAATTTTGTCTAATATTAAGTCAAGGCACTGCAGATTATATATTTATACACAGATCGAATTATTGCACTTGGTTTGTCATTATTGACGCGGCGATGCGCGGGCGCAGCCTTGCCTCACATTTGCACAGCTGGCCGCAAAACCCGCCATCGACACTGCACACTTTCCTCATCTACTCTGTTTCAATAACATAATACAATATTTTCCTCACTTGTTTTCGTCATATCTAAATGCTATAGGCAGTAGGCACCATATGAGTGATATTCCTATGATAGATTAGAAGCTTCTTAGTTTTTATGACTGTTAACGCTAGACAAGACAGTAACATTATGAATTATACAGGGTGTAAGAGACGGTGTAACGAAAACTTTGCAGGCGTGATAAGACCATGAAACTGAACAACTTTTTCTAGGGGGGCTATGTTGGGAAACGAAAAAAATTTTTCGAGTTTCCATACATAGTCAGTCAGCTGAGCGGGAATTTTGTATGGAAGGTCGAAAAAATTTTTTCATTTCCCAGCATAGCCCCCATACAAAAAGTGTTCAGAATCACGGTCTGAGCACGCCTGCAAAGTTTTCTTTACACCGTCTCTTACATCCTGTATAGTTTCGAATGTTTACTATCTTGTAAAGGTTTTCTTCTTGACAAAGTGTAAAGCCCGTGATGTTTTATAATAAATTTTAGATATTTTACTACGATTTATAGAGCCCATGTTTATACTTGTATAAGATTAATAAAATGTGTTTCAGAATAGCGATGAAAAAATCGCTGTGCCTAAGACCCTAAGACGTAACTTTAGGAAGTTTCTTTGTATGCCTATGCAGTCTATAAGTTCAAGAAGATAATAAAAAGATATATTTCAAATATATCATTTTTATTATTTTCTCTAAGTACAAATATAATATTTGGGTTAAAAAACATTTATTAAAATGAAACAAAATAAGATTAATTAGAATCGAATGATGTGGTGAACTTTAGCAGCTCTACATAGAAACGCGAGATCAAATTTTTGCGTATCGGTTACTGCACGCTCCGATTAGTCGACCTTTGCCTGATCTAGTATCCGCAGTGACCTAACGGCTCCAGTCGCACCGTGATCGATTAACTGTAATCGCTTTGACAACACTCCATTTTCAGTTCTGCTTTCACAAAACGAAATTTTGACAATCTAGATATTCTAGGTCATCATTCATTATCTGTCGATATCCGGTGAGGTAAGAATAGAATTTCCCTATCCTAGCGCCGTAAATAGTACAAGATAGACCAAAACCAAAGCTATTGCGTTGTTTTGCCGCCCAAAATCAAAAATAAATTCTCCCTACCCGTCACTAAAACTTATTTTCATGTATGCAGTCAAATTGTGTTGATTGATCGCTTGCTTCCGTCATTGAGAACCCTCTTTTTGTAGTGAAAATTGTGAGTCCATCTGTTACCGGCCACTACTGGTGCTGTTAATGTCTCATGACAGATGTTATTTAATGCCATTATTGTATAGCGTATAATTTTCTCTACCGAATCGAAACCGTACCTATAACTTTAACACAGTATTTAGATATGTCAGTCGTTTTCAACGCCTGCGTACCGGAAATTTCTCAAAAGCTTTTAATTATTATATCACTAAATCTTAAAACGTGATGTCTATCTTACTCTTAAATCAAATTCTTTAGTATTAAATAAACATAATAACAGTACAGATAGGTAAACTATGCAAAACAATTATGAGGCTAAACTGTTTCCTAAACTAAGAATAGTAATTCCTGTGACTTAGGTAAACAGGCAGCCAACATAATTTGTTCTAAATAATGAAATATAACAATAGGAATAATAATACTATACAATTAAAATAAACTTAAATACACTAAAAATACCTCCAAAACTAAAGTAATTTGACAGTGGGAGTCCCGACTGCTCACTAGAGCGTTTTCGCAACGAAATCGGTATTTGGTTGCTTTATGAATGAAATCATCATCATCAACTTATCTCTTTCGTAACTAAAAATCTTCGCTTAATTACTTATCTTATCATCACAGGTCAGAAGGTTATTCTTGTGCATTAAACTTCTTATGTATGTTATCTCAATTGAAACTTGATCCTTTTAAGATAGGTAAGTGTGAGAATATAAAAACAATGAGGGCTTGGTAACTTACTACAAACTTAAAACCGATCCGACCTTTCTGATGCGTCCTTTTACATCACATCCTCAATTATACATTATTAAAATATCTGTTAATAGGTAGTAAACTTCCAAAGTTATAGCAATCAATTGAATTCTTTAATTTGAGTTTCGGCGAACTCTTCTCTAAAAATACTTATTAATGTCTGTATAAGTTCTAAAATGAGTGACGAGCAAATAAAACCAGCATTGCAACCAGTGCATTTTTTTTGTATAAAGTGAAGTAGTAGCTTACACTGTGTGATGTAGCACAAATAAGTTTGATTAAATGTTGATGAGAACACAGTAGTTCGTCGATACGGGCTGTCGCCGGATGCGCTCATTGGTTTTATATGGGTATCTTGCGGGAATGAACCTTTATTGTGGAGCGGGCTAGCCACTAACTAACAGCCCACACACAGACTGCTTGGTACCATTAAAAGAATTTACCTGCCTAGCCTCTGCTTTACCTTTATGGCTAGACGATTTTCGTCAGACATTTTGATCCTCGATTAATTTTACTTTGTGTTTTTGTAATCGTGTACACATGATTTACTAAATGCAGCATTTTATTTTAAAGGAAAGTATCTTGTTAATAAATTGTCCAGCATGCTTTAAAGCTTGAATGAATAGTATCGTGTTTCCGTCGTAAAAGCTGCTCGGGCGCAGGGCGGCGGCGGCGTGGCGTCGCGGGGTGGTTGCGTGGGCTCAATGTAAACAATCACTTGACGAGGGTGGCCCAGATAAATATGTGGCTGGGTCATGAGAACCAAAGACAGGGTATGGCTTAAAAATTATGTGTTTGTGCAAAATAGTTTCAAAGACTTTGCGCGTCGATAAAATAGACGCGCTTTCCAAATTACGAAAGAGGTTGTAATGAAGACGTTCTGAAAATAATTAAATTACGCCTCTCGTCTTTCCACTTTTAAATTTTTGCTTAATCAAATGCACGACACTAGGAAACAATGATAGCGAAATTCGATTATCATGTGGAGTTTAATGTAGTTCTTGGCGCCAGTTACGACTGTAGCTCTTCGCAACAGATGCAATTAAATCCTATTTAGATATGCGCTTCCACGAACTCATACTGTTTTTCCATGAAGTAACAGTAACAGTGCCGGTGAATGGATGGTCAAAATTCACACAGGGCTGCCAGTCCTGAAAGCAGATAAGTAAACCCCACCAAAATTAGAACGAACACATGATATCGTAGGTACGTATAAAATAAAAATATCGAACAAATAAGATATTACAAAGAAAATTTATCTCCTTGCGTCCTATCAAAATACTTGCATTTCCTATAAGACAAATTATATGCTAGCAGTAGAGTTCAGTCGACAAGTTTTATCCTCACCTCTGGCAACCCTATGCCCACACAGCCTTTCAGCTAATTCGTAACGGTGCTTGCAACCAACGTGAGCTCTTAATTTTTAGTGCAGGAACAATAAAACCTTATGCTTACACTCGACCGAGACTAATATCGAACGAATCATAGGTATATTACTGCTTGTGTAGTAAGTTAAGTAGGTAGCTCGAAGGATACAGTTCGACTGATTTCTAATCGGCAGCGAAATAAAATTTACATAGTAATGTTGTGGGTTTAATAAAGCTTTCAATAACTTAATGAACGCCTTATATTACAGAGGCTGGTCAAGGTTGCTTGCATATGTTACATGTAGAATAAAGAAGTAGCACGTAAGTCTTAGGTAGTAGGGAGAAGTATGGTGCTCTGCCGGTTGGTAGGTAGGTACATAACCTGGTAGTTCTTTTATTTATGGGCTTACCTGATAGTAACATTACCATAATGTAATTACACGTTATTTTATTTAAACTTAAACGAGAAACTTATAGATAGATAGTCGACGAACCAACAAATTATTAGGTACCTACTCAAAAATTTGGAACCAAGGCTGTACGGATTAACTGTTATTTCGAAAAACCTACTACATTTTACTACGTCAGTACTTACGTTTTGTGAAATTGAGTATGATAAAAATCCGGCTTAGTGTGAATAAGGAATTGATATCCGATATTTTATTTATTGTAGTGAATGATTTACCCTGTACTTTAAAGTCAGCTAACTTGGTTGGAAAATTGAGTTGAGCTTTGTACAGTTTTAATAACGCTTTGTTTCTTTTGGTGTCGGCAGCATGTACCGACAACTCTTATCAAGTTATAAATAAGAAACGAGAGCCCCGCCGAGCGGGTGGGAAAGCCGTTTTGCAGTGTGGTAAAAAGTGCATTACGCTACTAGGGAATAATGCAACTCTCGATCAATAAAGCAGGTATGTAATACGCCCGGGTAGTTCGATTACATACAGAGCAAAAAAAATATTTCTTCAATATTGTACCTTATAATGTGAAGATATTATTCAAGGAACTGTTAGGTTGCGGTGTCGTGTAGGCTGACGACTTGCAGACATTCGGACGCCCGATGGCGTACTATTATAGTACAGTTACGGCCGCGCCCGCGCAGTCGCGCACCCGCTAAATAGACGCCCAATAGATAACGTTTTCCTCCCAATTACGACTTAAGTTTTACTGTTGTGTGAATAAGTGGATGCGTTGCGTAACTAATTCCAAGGAGTGCGTCCAAGAGTCTTGACAGGGTCAAAATATAAAGTCAGTAGGATATTTTTTTCTACCTAGAATTTCTCGAATTTTGCCTTCTATGAAAACCCTACAACCTTTATTTATTTATATACACAATTTCGGTTGGGCACTAAAGGCAGGCAATTTAATTAAGAAAAACCAATTTTGTACGATAAAAATCTTGTGAGATAAATATAAATAGACAGCAACAAACATTGTGTAATGCCAAAATCCGGTTTAGTATGGACGTCAATTTGTGATATTGCAATTTCAGTCGCAGGATAACATACTCGTATCAATCTCACACACGTCGAATCGACAAATCAAACATGACGATACGATCTGTGAACAACGTTACGATGTATAAGATAATATAAGATATAATGTAAGTGATATAACGTAACGTTGCAGGTTCAACGTCTAAAGTGAAAATTGCAGCGAATTTTATGTATCAGGTACGGACCGGCAAAACCATCTAGCGATAATTGTTCCGAAGGGTGTGTTGTAAGGTGATTGGACATAAAAATGTAGGTACATTTACTCAGGTCTTGCCAGCCAATAAAACAAGATTTTCTGTTACATAAGATCCTATAGGTAGGTAAAGCTTGCTAATGCTGTAACGCTCTTCAGTTCGGCTCTATTTTGTGCGGAGATTCAATACCAGCCGAGCTAAATTGGCGTATTTGAGATTTGTGCTATTACGATAATTCCTAATAGGCTAATGCCGTTCGATCTTGTGGTATCTTCCCATTCGCGGAAGGAAAGTCGCCGGTCACGGAGCTATTAAGAAACGTCGTATGCAACTTAGCAATACTGAAGATAATTTCTCTGTCACAGTTGAAGACCAACTCGCAGGTTCTGAGATAATTGTTTCCGGACAACGTGATGCATAAATCGATTCGAGCGCGAATACGATTCTCGGTTCTAATATCTTGGCGGGAATTTATCGATGCGGCAACAATGCTTGCGAGTCGCGACCGCACAACCGCGCCTGCACGCTGTCGCTGCTAACATAAATCCACGATATTGCCCGGTGTTTAATTAAATAAACATTGTGTTCCTTTCCTTGCGGTGCAATTCAGACGCTATGATATAATTCACCCTGTCAGCAATTTTATTATATTGCCTATATAATTTAGACTTAAATTAGATTGGGTGTGGTGTATAGTTTAAGTAACTCATTTTACATCTCACAACGCAACTAAACTAATTACACTCGCCTGCATAAGTCGAGGGAAATGTTCTAACGCGGTAACTCGGAGTGACGTGGAGCGAGTTCTTAGTTTACCACCGAAGTGTTTGTATCTCTGTTTGCTTATTTACGACTACATAACATAATTATTGACATTGTTTAGCAAAATGACCCATTCGTGTTTGCTGAGCGTATCCTTCTGTAGTTCAAAACATTTTCATCGCCCTCGAAAATAACTTTCTCTGCGGCAAGCTGAATAGGCCGCGGAGGGCGAGGAGGCTGGTCAGCGGGCCAGTGACTGTCTGTCATGATAATGTTTTACACGTTGCAGCTAGTCAGTGTTGGCTCAATTACTGTGCCGTGTAATCGAACAAGATGCGAGATCAATGTCGAGCTTAGTGTCACGGCAATAATGTAAACCGAAAAGTCACTGGTAACTCACTATGTAGGTATTTAGTAATTAAGGGGCGCTTACCTCTTAGGTACCTACATGAGTTTAAAGTTTCAACGCTAATCATGGCTAATATTAGGTAGAATGATTTTGCTGAGCTCGCGTGCGTGTAAATATCGTTGAAAGTGGTTGTGGACTTACGCAAAAAAGAAAATAAACTTTTTCTTAAAATTTAATTACAATCCAGTAAAGTAGTTCCAATATCTCATATTCCGACGGGTGTAGTTGGCGAGGTTATGAAAAAAAATTGGTTATATTTAGGTACATCGATATGTGTGGTCTGGCTGGAGAAGTCGCGCCTAATTATAAGTGGAAAGATGCTTTTACAAGCCGCGGCCCTGCGGCGGCTGCAGCTGGGAAGTCTTTCTCTAGCTTTTTAGCTGACCTTATGACCTGGCTTTATTGATCATCTGCCCGATCTTCATTGTTTATTTTTCTTTAAGCTTCAAGACACACTGAGTTGCTACACTATAATGCATTATAGATTTCATTTGTGATTTAATATTCAAGCCAACTTGAATGTTTGATCAAATAATTAGCCAAATCTATTAAACGGATCTTTATCCGGAGCCATAATTCCATAGATGTAGGAATAATAGCTAGACAAAGCTTGCTGATGTGAAAGTGTGGCTAATATCGTTGCCTAGACATTCAAAGGTCGAAAGGTGAACGCTACTGAATTTTCCTTCAGCTTTTGGCATTGATGACCGCAACATTTATTGCTCAGCTGCCATCACGGTGGAAAGCTGGCTTCGTATTTCATTATAGATAGCTCTGAAAGGACACAGACACAGGCGTTTAATTTATAAAATCAGTGTATGTGCAAAAAAGCTACCAAGTAAAGTTGTTCAGTTTGAGAATTTACCTTGAACGTATTGTACATGCTATAAAAATAAGAGTGTGTGTAGATATTGTACCTACTCGCGTTAAATTTCGATCGGCTCACTATTGTAGTACATGTTCGTACAATGAACAGATACCCTTGCCGTCATTCTCTATGAGTTCGATAAGCGGACCTCGCCATGACGAAGGTTTATTGACCGTGGATCAATATTTTATCTGGCACAAGGCATTCTCATGTCAGCTTATACCAGCTTTCAATAGAAATGCTAATCGTATACTCCATTCAAACACCTTCCTTCGTCTATCATTAATTTACTGCTATCAGGATTAGTTACTGGTCTTTGTAAACTACCTATACTTCTACTAGCTGAAAGCAAAATCGTCTCAAGTATCCAACAATTGGTTTTGATTAGCGATCTCGTCCTACAAATTTACCAAGTGTTATGATTAGTCACAATTCCACTTGAGCAGTATAAATTGAAAACGGTGACCCGCCCAAGATTCGCTGAGCACATTCATTCACGTTCAGTAATCGCTAAATTTCACTGCGTGCGTGTAGTGAATTCACTCCTTTTTAAAATTCGATTATTTAACTAAGTAATTGGTGTGTCCACGTTGTAATAAGTAAGGTAATAAATCAAGTTGGGAGTAAGTAGTTCAAGTCTAAGATACTAATTAACCGTGCCGTTGGCGCGGCGCGGTGGTGACTGGTTCTAACGATATTGTTTGCGGATGCAGTGTGCGCGGGAGCGGCGCGGGCGCAGGTGGCACTCATCAGCGCAAGCGCCGTGATACGCTCGCTGTTCATCCGCTCTCGCACTTGAAACCTGCCACCAAATCACACAGCTTGTCGAGTAATTTGCACAGTTGCTCCGAATTACTCTCACTGTCGTGTATTTCAAATTACTCTCGCCATGAACAGTGTTGTACAAACTACAAACCACTGCTTATTAGACCCTCCTCGGTTCGCTGCTTTAACCGCCTACTCTTTAAGCATTGAAATACCCCAGGTTTTCATTAGGGTTATTTATAAATCTGACTTACTTTATGCAACTTCCGCTTTTATTGAACAAACTAAATGAGTATTGGGAGTTTAGAGCAAATGTAACAAATTTTGCGTTTTTGTTTCTATAAATACTAATTATTGGCCACCGATATGCATAACTGAATAAAAGTTGCTACGCTAACACGGTGAGAAACCAACTTTAAAGCAGATACACAAGATGTGAAACGACATAGGTCGGTTGCACTTGCACTACTGCTTGTTTCAAGCAAAAGTGTCTCTGTGGATAGAAGTACTGACTCACTTGCGAATGTCGTCATCTTTATGTACAGTTATTTCAAAATGTAGATGCCTAGTTATACAAACGATATTTTACTCAAGTTTTATGCACTTACACAAATTACATTTTTACAAGTGGAAAAGAGGAAGATAAAGTAACGTAATTTTTAGCAACTATACTCGTAGCTACTCTCTGTAATTGCCAACAGTTCATCATTGAAGTTTTCGAAGAGCTCAAGCCAACCATAAGTCGTCCCCAACCCTAGCTACAATATTTTTTGTTTCATTAGTGAACATTGAGTCACAGAGTTCTTACTTTTTGCACATTCGCGTTTTTACTTCACTTGAAATGTGTGTTGATGATCTCATATGAGCTTAATACTATGAGCATAGTACTTTAGCTTTGTTCGAAATTTGCGTTAAGTTGTTGACGTTACAAGGTCGGCTGTTGCGTTTCCTATACGAATCAAATTACTTTTAACATTGAAAGCACAAAGATCTCGTTTGTAGAAAAAACACGATGAATGGAAAAGGAATTTATTGTTATTTAATCGTGACACTGTAAATTTTGTAACTTAAGGACACGAAGTTTCTGATTGGCTGTTGCTCAATACGATCAACGATGCAAGTTTCATCATTTCACAAAACATTGACAGTAAGATCGTGGCTGTAGTCGTGACTTCCTTAATATTGAAATGAAACATTACCTTCGCAGTAAATGTCGCCTCTATTGCAAACCTAAACAGCGAACGATTTACAAAATGACCACCAGTTTATACATTAAACAACCCCTGCGTTATTGCAAGTGGGTACTCTTAAATCATACACACACATCTAATAAATCGGTGGGACTACCCCCAGGTCTAAGGAAGTTGCTATCTCGAATATGGCCATTCTACATTGATACCTGATCGTGTACCTTATTACTGTACTGTTAAAGCTGTGTGCTGAGTTATTTCGGCATAATCTTGGTCGAAAGTGGCTGTTCAGTAGCGTTGTAATTATAGAAGCAGGTTCGATAACTTTCAGTCGGCAGAGCGCGCACTAGTCAGAATGTAGCACTTTGCTGTCGGTACGGGTAGTTACATGGCCGTGGTATCAGATAGGCATTGAAGCAGACAAAATAGCTCAATTTGTCTTGTACACCATAAGTGGTGTCATGATTTAGAGCCTCGGCCACGCCCGTGTTACAGTAGGAAACTAATAAATCTCTGGAATGAATATCCACGGGTCTGAATAGACGTCACTTTCTGACATATCAAGCTAACTGGCGGTCGCCAATCTGCATTCGGAACGCCTGAACAAGCATTATAATAAGACACAATATGCCACTTCAGGCAGCACATATCTACTGGGATTAATGTTTTCAGTTCATTAGTTTTATGAGATGTTTGTAACCAAAGACCAATAGCATTTTTTACCTGCAGCGACATCACTGTCTAATTACCTATCTATTTCTGGTTCTCTGCCAAGTCCCTTTACGTTGAAGCGTGACTTTTTATATCTACACCAGCCAACAATAATCTTTTGCTAATTACGCATTTCCATATCCCTTATAGTTAAAGGTTTCTGTTGGTCAAAATACGCACTTTTTCCTTCCCACAAAAAAGTATCATATGTGTTAAGTTGGCTTATTGCCTACACACCATAAGAAGTTTGATTCAAATCCATACCGGAGCCTGAGATTAGCGTGGACAAACCCACAGACATATAGTTATGGTTACATGCCGCTGGTTTGATCGTTCTCTCCCGTACGAATGAGTGATTTTCCTCGGATAAAAGTTACCTAGATGTTGATTAGTGCTAGAAGCTATACACAACAAATACGTTCATTCAAATTCGTCCAGTTGTTTCGAAGATAAGCGTAAATAAAAACAGGAAACGGTTGTTGATCGATAATAATAGATGTCGCTGTTAGTTTTCTAAAACACGCTATCGGTTTGTTTTCTTGAAACTATGACTACCTACTTTCTTACAGTCGAGTCTTATTATATTATGTATACTTGTAGATAGAAGATAGATAGATAGATATCGGCCTTCATGTATGTCGTATGGCTTCCAATAACGATTTCTATAAGACATGCATGTGCATAGCTCGTTTTATTCTTCAACCTAAATATAGAGTCATGGATTTAGGTAAAGAAAGATAGACGGTAGCAGCAAAAGTTTTTTTGAGAGTTGGAGTCTATACAGCTCGTAGTTTAATGTAGAAATGTCTGTAAAACGGCTAAGAGCAGGATAACACCGAGAAAGTTGCGTTCTCGCGGCTCAGGTGTCAGCGGTCGGCGGTCGACGGTCGGCGGGTGGTCGCCAGTATATCACTAAATTAATCAGAGGTTATTGAGACGGTATCACTTCTAGAGGCAGAGTGCGTTTCCATTCCACTCGACACGAGTAAAAATATATTCTTTTTAGAGTGCGTCTGTGAATGGCCATAGTAACTAGATACAAGGAATCCTATCACACTACCCTAGTAGGTAAATTCGCTATCACACTACCCTGCCAACAGGACCCGAGTTGGTGGGTTTGACTGTGAGTTTGGACAAAGATACAGGTAACAGTTAACATACACAATCATTAATTTATGCCTATGAGGATACTTAAAGGCGATTCTCACACTGTCCGGCATTACGCTACGCGCGTATCTGCGGGAGTGCTGGTAGTGCAGATCTGCATCATCGTGCCAATCGTGTGGGCTTTTTACGCAATCACGCGCATAGATGCGTTTGGTGGATTCACGCACGGCGGCTCTCATTTCGTTGAATGCCGTTCTCTGAGGTGGTAACTTTTTCCAAAATCACGCGCGGCACTGCGGGACTCGGTGAGCCATACCTTGTATCTCGCGCCCCGCACTTACGCGCGGGGGTGTATGTTTTGCCGCTTGGATGCATTTTCAGTGTGTTAAACTGTGCGTGTTTCTATACAAACGGAGATACTTACATAGAATGTTCGGACACGCATTCACGCGCTATGCTACATGATGCTGGGCAGTGTGAATCGCCTAAGTCCGTTTATGCCTACGAACTCAGCTCAGTAATAGAGTACAGACAGAGCAAAGATATGCCTTAACGCTGATGCTATTAGGAATGAGTGCTCTGCTCTCTGCCTGCATAATCTGATGCATTGTTTCCATTGAACCGGAGAAACGACGTAATGTGAAACGTAAATTTTGTCTCTGGTTGAATGGATACGCACTTATACCTATTAAGTGTGCTTGCTATTATGATGAATGGGTATTCCTCTCGCGCACGTGGGCCGGTCACACTACGCTATTCGTTCGGGGATCGTAAACGCATTAGTAATTAATGTGGGTGGAGGCTGATTGAATGTTATCTTTATTTAGTTGAGGTGAACAACCTCGACGGTGTGTCAGCTAGTCGGCTCATTATAATTCGGGATGTTCTCTTCATTCAATAGCGGAATCAAGTTTTTTCCTTCCATAAATGTCAGACTCCACGGGTACCTACCTATTTTAAACTGCTTATGCCATTGACTGCACTTGCACGTCAATGCGTGTTCGTTTTATTTTTTGTCAGCATTGTAAGTTGATATTTAATTGTTTAACTTTGAAACAGATGTGTGTTATCTGTCAAATTGGTAACATAATTCGTGATGTAAATAATATTTTTTTTTATTTATAAGGCAATTGTTCTTGAGCAACAGCCAAGGTCTCGACAATAAGTTCTCGAGTGCCCAATTACAAATGGTGCTTGTACTAGAGTTACGTACTCTGCAATTACAAAGAATAACTCCTTTGTCCGAGGCGCGGCGCAAGCGCAGCTCTGTCAGTCCAATTTCGTGAGCAATTACAACTTCCCGCCCAAGGCATTTGCATGAAGGCTATCTGCCGATAAGTACTTACTATTGTTGTATAGTGATTATAGTTCCGATTTTATGCATTTTTAACGACAGTAGAGCAAAGTAAATAACTTCATTTTATTATTTTCTACTTCAAATACAGATTTAAAAAGCATTATTTTCTTATAACCTCTTGTTCTGCAATGTGCTTCTGATGTTTGCAAGCACAACCGCATAATTGTTGGTTGCATAATGACGTCGCGGTGTGGTTAGAGTACCACACCACCGTGCTTCTGTCTCGGTCCCAACCCAACTATCTTTGGTTTTGTGATGATCCTGATGTGCTGTCCGTTAATCGCGCCCCAATCATATTTCTAATAATAATAATGTGATAATGTCATCATTGACCAGCGATTGATCATCTTTGTAGTGGATAAGATAACTAACTGCCTACGTAATTTCTTTTGCGCATTATACATTAATTACTATTGCCGTCTAAGTTAAACTCAAAAATTATCTCGCAACGTGTTTTGTTCCGAATCATTACACACAAGAGAAAGCCGACAGGTTTATTGTTATAATTATATAATGTCTATATTAAATTAGAAAATATGGTGACATGTTTTATAGAAATTACCTTTCAAAACTAGATTAAATCACAAGACGCGTACCTGTATCTTTTATATAAACCCATACATACAATACAATGTTGTTTTTGGATTTTATAGAATAATAACAAACTCTTAGCTAAATACAAACATGGGCATGTTTACTTTAAAATCATGTTACAGTAACAACATTATTCTGTTGGTAGCATTGGGAAAGCTCCGAACGATGTAGTCGGTGAGTGCTGCATTTTGTATGCACGTTCGATTACCGTATTGTTTGAACTACTGGTTTGGATTCCTGGAACTTGTGCAACAAACAGTACTTCATCTACCTTCCCCTTTTCTGTAATACACGTTACCTCGCGTACATTTCTGCTTTTACATGAGTCGTAGCTAGTATGGTAAATTAGAACGAGCTAACCTATTCGTGTCTCGTGTAAAGTACAAAAGAAGCATTTTCGAAATTGTTTGGTCTGGGGAGCGATTGTAAAGTGCCCTTGAGCCTTATAACCAGTAGCTTTTAACTAGCGATTGAGAGGTTGAGTGCTCGAGACTTTATTTGTTTTGTATGTATTTGCATTTGTTTGAAACTTTGTTTTGACGATGTTATTTCATTGTTGCAGGTAAGCACAGATTACGAGTTTTGCGAACGTGCGAAAACAATGGCAACCGTAACAGTTGCCGGTGGGAATCAGTATATAGAATAGGTACCTATAATAAAATGCAAATGACGCATAATTTTATATTCAGGTAAATTTACATGTAATAATATGTAATACCGGTAGAAACGTGAAATGCGTATCCATTCGCAGTGAAGCCTGAAAAGCTATAATAAATCTTATCAAATACACGGTGCATTGTTCCCGAGCAGTATGCTTCATGTTTATAGCGGGTTATATGGCTACCCATTTACAGATATTACTTCATAATATTGAAAATTTGTGGCGAATTAAAAAGCTTTTGTTTAAAGGATCAATTTAAAAAATGCTTTCCCCATGGAAAATCATTTAGCAAATACGCTAATCAAGGATATATAATTTGATGATTCACCGAGCTCATGAATGAATGCATCGTTCAGGTCCTTTTGTGGCACTAAGATTTAACTATTGGGCGTCCGGATGAATTACGAGCGCAGCGCTTCTCTGTTAGTACGATCACTGTTGATTAAATCACAACGCTTAAAAAGATTCCATCGCTTATTTATCGGGTTTCATACATACACACACATAAATCGGGTTTCATTTAGGTAGGTAATACTTAATTTCCTAAAACGTAATCTTAATCTATTAATTTGATCCCCTATGAGTTTAATAACTAAGGTTTGTTTCAATTAAAATTATAATAAACCTATGTTTGCATTACTCATATTTGATGGGCTGAGCCCGAGCGCCTATCCCCTTTTGCGTAGAACCTGGTTGGGCAACAACGCGCAGCTGCTCGGCGCGATATATCGTGCGTGCGCACGTGCTGTACTATGACAAGGGGGCACTATTTCTTCGAGACAATGCTGCTGCGCCAGCCGGCTGCAGCAAGCCGGCGAAATTATCGTAATATACCCCTTTACTTAATTACTTAGTAAAAGTAACAAACAGTGATATAATACTCGCTTATTTGGACTCGAAACACTGCTTGTAGCCGGAGGTCGGTAATGTTGAATATCCTAGGAAATTGTACCTATGTATTTTAGTTTTGATATCTCTTTATGACTCTCGTCCAATTGTATCCATTACAAATGGCAACGCATATGCTCGGTCATTACGGTGATTTGCGGGTAGATTGCAGGCGCAGGCCGGTTCATTGCATTGTGGTCTGATTGCACACTCCGCAAAGTTACAGTTTCACTTCACTCCTGCATTTGTAGCTCTCTAAAGAAAAGAAACTTAAATTAGTTTAGTGTTTTCAAATGACTTTCACATAATTTTAGGTCGGAACTTTTCTGGACTAGGAACGAGATAAATTAACATACTAAAAACCCCCACCCCCTCGCGGTAGGGCGCGGGGAGCAAGCACAAAGAAGGAAAAAAAAATAAGGGAAAGTAATCAGCTTTTATCTCGTAAATATTCTCGTACTAGACAATGTAAGCTAATAAAGTCATCCACGTGTTTGGTCGGAATACTTTTTACCTATTTCTAATCGTTATCCAGCTATGAAATATGAAATATGAACTAAGCTAAATAAGTACCGAATGGTTGATGGACTTGAATTTTGTAACGTCAAATGCACGCCAGCACTTACTCGAACTTCTAAAGGCGAACCTAGTGATAGGATATATCCATATTTTTTAAAGCTCATAGCTAGGCAAGAACTAGAAACTATAACTTCTTTTAATAATTATAGAGATTTTTTATGGTTTTCATTAGCAATTATTTTATGATTCACGAATATTTCTTAACTCCTCAACCTGCAGTGCTGTGGTTTATTATAGTGGTAATTTACACTTCTATACTGGTAAAGCGTAAAAACATTTCCAGAAAGGAGTTTCTGAAATTATACGTTGCCGATTACCATAGTTCGAATCGAAACCTAGTTTTCAGGTTTCACGTTTGAGGAGTAAACAGATACAGATTGAACAAGTTGCGACACTGTCGTTTTCTGCAGTACGACGCAAAATAGCGTCTACAGTCGTGCAGTGCTCCTGACGGACAATAACATCATAATACTTCGATCATCACATCAATACTGCAATCGGCGATTTCACGGCCCCAGTGGGTCACGGCTCATTAGCTAGTATTTACCTAATACCTACTTGTTACGGATTGCACGTTACGTCACGGATCACCTCCCATGACCCGCGGATGCAGGGCTCGATTTGGGAATTCGCTATGCCGTTTCCTTACGGAGTTTTGCAAGCATTAGCCACGCCGGTCAACTGCCACCCCGATTATTCATGCGTGTGATATTAGACCGATCATTTTACGTAATTCGCTTTGTATACATGCAAGGAAAAGGGCGAGAGAGAAATCGGCAAATTTATGGTGCGGGAACCCGTGTACTTAGATCATTACGAGCAGCCATCAGCGCTAACTCATTATCTAGTAATTGAATATGTAAGGTACTTAAGCACTATAAGCACCCACCTGCCAATTTGATTCGCCTCGTTTCCCTCATGGTTATTTAACAGCTAATTAGGAAAGGGCAGAACCTAATTGCGAAAACCTACATATTTTTTATATTCCTATGGCCAACATTTTTTTGGTTCGCGTGTAAGTACGCAAGTAGGTTCACGTTCACGGTTCTGTACTAAAAATATTAAACTTTAAACTATCGCGGTTGTTTACACTATTCAATTTAACGAGTTCTTCTCGACGAATTTTGCTTGCAACAGTGTTGAAATATCGGGAGTCCAAAATAACAAGAGTTCGTCAGTAAGAGATCGTTATTTTACTCGTATAACTATGAATACTTTACAAATTTATTGATACTTATTAATTGACTGTTATTTACAATATCTACAATCATTCCTTTATAGGGTAATATATTGAAATAATCCCTTTGCAACTCAACTAATAATTCGCTTGTAAATCCCATCATAGCAGCTTGTATCTGCGGTAGGAGACTCGTATATTACTTACTAATTTTGACGATTATTTATTTACGTTTATGTCAGTTTCTCTACACGCGTGCTGTCAGCAGCGCCTTCTGCTACGTGCTGCGTGTTATACGCTACCTGTTATAGCAAGATTATCTTTGTCAGTCTACCGCCTTACTGTTATTATCTATAGCCGTAAATAAGCTGCCCCGCGGCCTACACAAGTAGCAAAACTATGTGAGAACATAGCAAAATGATTAATTCCAAGATCTGCGCGTACGATACGGAGTTGTGATTGTCGGTTAGGTTACCGTGTGTGTCCTGCTTAAATCTAACGCTTACTTAATCACTAGAGAGGATGCCGCGGCGGCGCGGGCGCAGCGGACTGTAATGGTTGCATTATGTACCTGCGCCAATTTGCGGCAATTACTCTCATGTGCCGGGCTGTGGGAATTGGGAATGAGGGTTATTCGACAGATTTGTGCCCGTGATTGTACGCTTCTAGTTGTAGTCTATGGTGTGCAGTTTGTTTGACTTCGGTAGTCCACCTGTGGTAGTCCTTTGCGGAGTGGTGCTGGCTTAGATTTCTCAACTCTTAAAAAGCCAGTTTAGGGATAAATCCAGGGACTTAACACCAGCAAATTCACTGAATTTGACGTGTGACGTGTGAGCTTGGTGAGTAGGTTGCCAAGGTCGATACTCTTCAATAGGGGGAGGTACCTATTACCAGTATGTCCAGCAAAGGGCTGTTGTGAGTGTCAATGATGGTTCTATAGATCGGAACACGACGTAAGACCGAGTTGCTCGAAGGCACTATCTGATGCATTACATTGTATCAAACTTCTAGTTCCCGATATTTTTTATACATAAGTATATAGGTAGGTACTACCAAAGAATACTAACTAGCTACTCGGTGTACTACACATTGTTATGACATTTGTAAGTAACTATTTTAATTTGGTAGGTAATCAGGTTATTGCTTTAAGTTCACAATCATTAAGTTTAAATAAGAAATTCATCCCTACGTCCTTTTCAGAAATAGTGTAAATTAGAATGTTTATGGGCCTATACGGTTGATATTAATATTACTTAAGGAAATCTTATCTATTGAATTACCATGCATTTTCTGATTCGTTTCGTACTTGTAGGATAAGTAGTACCATCGAAATAGATACATACATCGAAATGAAGTGAAATCGTATTGGTCACCGAGTCGACAAACGACTTGATGTCAATCGATACACACCTAGCTAACATTTGACGTCACATAGTTACAAGTTCGTGAAATTATCGTAATCAAGTCAACTATGAAACAAAAAAGAGTAGTTATGTAGTTTGATAGCTTAGTAGAATTTTTATTAACTTTTGTTATTTCGGATCGATACGAATGATCAAAAGCTCATTTATCTACCTGAAAATGTGCACGTTTGAACACGTTTTCTTCTACTCTGTATTCTTGATGCTTGCGATTATTGGCATTGATTAGGTTTCCTATGTGCAGTAGATTGTATGGTATAAGCACGATTAGTAGCAGACTTTCTAATGCAAAATTCATAAATAGACCTCCAGGATCTTCCGTAAACATAGTTTATGTTAATTCTTTGATTAGCCACTTTCGTTACATATTGGCACTGACTACCGGAGTACCCGTCATACTGGATCGTAGATTATAAAGATTATAAGGCTTAAACAAACTCTTAGCTGACCCAATTATAGATGTTCTGCGTGGAAATAAACGTTATAATGTCAATAAACTACTTGTATGGGAAATAAGATTATAGACATATAAAGCTTTAATTAGTTTAAGCAAAAACCAATTATTTTTAATTGTGTCTACGTTCTAGTCTCAAGTCTTAAAACTTACAGTACTAATCATAACTTTAAATATAAACATTTTTAATACATTATGTATGCATAGATAAATAGTACGTAGGAGTGTTCTTGCATTTTCCTTCAAGGGTAAAATACATAGTCATTCAGATATAAAAAGCCAGTGAGTTTACCGTAAATTGTCAATTTCCTAAGCGAGAATATTTATGTACTAGGAAAATAGTGCGTGGCTATTGGCAGGCCTGGTGAACCAGCCAGCTAGCCGGCCGGCCGCCCAGCCGGTCCCGCGTCCGCTCTTCCTTTTGCGGTGACATAACCCATATTATAACGGTGCCTGTTAGATGGATTTCTCTGGCTCACTGATTTATCAGCATCGGCTCCTCAGAACCCTTAAAAGAGCCAACTCAATCGGCTACGTCCGCATTGACAAGATAATTGTAGCTACCTGCAAATGCCCGCAAATTGACTACGCGCAATCGTTCAGCACGACTGAGTGTTACCATTAATCAAGCTTTTTGCTGAACGCTCCTTATGAGTGCCACTATTTGAACTTAGACTTCCTTAATTTGCGCACAAAAGGCGAGCGTCTTCCGCACCAAATCTAAAGACGGTGCTACGGACCTTGACGCGATGTTCTCACGTCTGAACACAATGGTAGGTCTTTAAGGCGCTCTGATGAAGTAAGGCCGATGAAAAGCGTTACTTTCGATCCAGTTTTTAAGCCTGTTATTGATGCTAACAAGACCTCAAAAAAATATATGACATACTCAAAGATATTGTCTAGTAGTAACACTATCGTATGACTCGATTGGTTTGATATATTTTAGTAAAAAAAATCTCAAAAAGAGCATTAAAAATATTTTCAAACCAATTTTATCGTAACTTGGACTACTATTTTGATATACTTTCTTGATGTAGAATATTCCTCTTTTAATGCCCTAGAAATAACACTATCAGGTTTTAGAAGATGAATAGATTTTAATTCAACAAATCATTTTTTTCCAAAAATTAGAACGGTTCTCGCCGACAAACCAACCTCCCAATGACATCCCGCACCGCCCGCTACCCCGCCAGTACCCAAATGGCTCTTGCCAGCGCCGGTACTGTGTCAAAATTTCCCACAAAATTTACAAATATTTTTTCGTAATTATTACGTCGCTCATTTTACTTATGACGTTTGTGACATGGATAGATTGATTGATAAAATACTTTATGGCTGACACCAGAAAGCGTAGTTTAAGTATGCGCTTATTATTACGTCGGTTACGTCTTTTGGCGAGACGAGCAACAATTTTATCATAGCTGTCGCTTCAGCTAGCCTTGACGATAGACGATATTTTATCTATAAGATAATGAAAAGCAAAAGTCTAACTAAGTATTTTTACTTGTAATAAGAAAGGAGTGATACATAACTAGTAATTCACTTTAAATATTTACAGGGTGCATTCTGAACATGAGTAACGGTTTTACAGTAGGTACCAAGTAATTTTTAATAATTTTTTTTCAAGATAACTCTTTGCTTGACAGGTCATCTAAACAATTTTCCCCCGATAACTTATTACAGAAACCGACACAGCGGTGCGAAATCAGACCCAGTCGGTGGTCATTCTACCACAGACCAGAGATATCATGTGCGCTCACGCAAATATATTTTTTTCTTTGTGCGTTTAACGCATCGGATGGAGCGAGTAGTGATATTTTTTAAGTCTGAAGACGATGTTACTTACGTACGCCAAGATCTTGCCACCTGAATAGTCTGTGATACCCATACGCTGTTTTGTGGTTGGGTGGGTATGGGATTCAGACGTACAATCAAATCTACGCAGAGAGCTGTCTTACCAGCTTCTACACAATTATTATTTTTTAATGTTGCTCTTTGTCACGCTTTTGGCAACTGCTCACTCCGCTTGTCTGGCTCGTGGGTTGAAATATCGGTTTTATTTATGACCCCTATGTTTATGTTTAAGACCATTTAAATGAAATGGAAAAAGCATGAAAAAATTCATGCATATGAGTATGACCATGAAAATGAGCATGTGTATTAAGAATCATGGACAATAAAATCAACATGAGCATATTGAGCATAAGCATTAAAATTAGCATTGGCGTGAAAATGGGCATGAGAATAAACACGAGATGTCACTACGCACACACTACACGAACACGAACTTTAAAAGACCTTAAAACGTTTCGGATATAAAGTAGTTTTACTTTCTTTGGTATAGTTGTATTTTTTGTCGAATTCTTGATTTAAGGTGACAGCTGTCAAACTAAAACTATAAGTTTTTTAGGGTAGTATGGCACCTTCTATGTAGGGGTAGTATAAAAGTGAAAATAGATGGCGTGGTTTAGGAGCTAGGTATGAACTTTTATGTTCATACTGATGCTTCCATCAAAATGATAACGATATAGTAATAGTAGTACCCAGTATCCCGTTGCGCGCCATCTATATTTCCTTAGTATAACATGGTATTTGACATATTCTTCAGAACAAAATATATAAGTGGTCTGTGGCCCTAGAAAGTCCCTAATTGTAGAGCTTGACGAGATATTTTTATACTTTCAATAAATAAATTTCAGTAAATTTAGACCAATTGGTAAATTGGAACAAAAGAGGTAGTGAAATAAATATTAAAAAGAAAAAACTAGAAAAGTAGGCCTTCAATAAAGCGAATATGAGTGAGGCTACGCCTAGGGCAATTGTGGACTAAATAAGGGCCTGATTTTAATTTTAAGATAATCAAACAAGGTGCTAAAATATGAGTACCGAAATTCAGTTACTTTTGCTCTACTATGCACCATTTTGAGGTAATTGCACTTTTAGTTTGCATTCTTTTTTAATTTTCGAAAAAGTTATTTTTCTAAAATATTTAATGGCGTTTGCGATCCAGTTACCTTTACGCGTATTTTGTTCTATTCTTTATTTAAAAAAAAAATATATCCGACCGGCTTGGAAAAAAGATTATGTTTTTTATGGGATGTGGCACTTAATTAAAGTCGTTTGTAAGCTTCTTAATTTTATATTCGCTATAATAACAAAGACCCATGTCCTGCTCCCTGTGGCTATTGAAGTAGAAGAAGATTTGATTAGATTTTTGATTTGTTTTGTGGATTTTGATTTTTGCACCTGCCGTACATTTCCACATGCCCTAAGGTAGTGTGGTACTTGCGTGCCGCCACGATGAAATAAAACGGGTTCTTAGGACTTGACCGAAGTTAATTATAAAGGAAAAGAAAACCCTAGAACAATAACTAAGTTAGTATGATTAGGGGATGATAGTTGAGCTAGGGAAACATGTAGACTTGTAAATACCCGTTCGAGAGTTTCTACTTTACTTTTGTGAGTCCGCTGCCGGTGACACGTTACAGACGTTATATATTTTGAGCCTCGCCTTTCCTATTTGGCATTAAGTCTACCCATGTACACATCTAGTGCATAAAGTTTAATAAAGAAATAAAAGGAATAACCTAATTTTCGGATTTTAGGCAGAGAACCCCGGGTTTCTCGCCCACCATCGTATCGTACACTAGGTTCATAAAATTGTTATTATTAAAATTGTTAATACTTGACCATCGAAAAGCTAAATGCAAAATTTACTACTTTAAATAAATAATTTGAGTTTGAGTATTTAAAAAGTGTCTGTTCACTCTCTGTTTCATACTCATTTACTCACCTATATTGCTTTTCCGTTGTAGCGTTCAAAAATTATCGTTCAGTTGTCCATTCGTTTCATTTTACAGTTATTCGTCTCATCTTACAAATCATTCTACATACATGATGTAAATTCTAGTATTTCACGGGCTACAGCCCAAGTCTACGGATGCTGGCACTTGAGCCGGCGGCATAAACAAAAAAAACAATGAAGTACCTACCTATAGCAAAAAGCGAGCGTGACAGAGGGCTCCAGCGCAAAACGCCATTCAAAATTTCAGTAAAATATCATTTTTGAATATTAAAAAGGAATGCAAACTAAAACATATATCTTGAGAACGGTACATTGTAGAGTAAATGTAACTGTATTTTTGTACTTACTCAACTTTTAGCACATTTTCCGACTTTGGACCACTTTTTAATATCATTGAAATCTTTGTTTACACCTTTATGATTCATAATCATCTTTTGTACAATCTATTCAATTTTTATTTAACTTTATAGAATCTGAGTCGCGTCGGCTAGATTTTTAAACATATTTCGACCTATATTCCTTGGGAAAGTTGTTCAGTTTCAAGGACAGGTTCATAAAAGGAACTTAGTACTTATCCTAATATGCTTTGTAATTAAAACTGTGTGTTTTAACTACCTATTACGGTCTTTTTAGGCCTTCCTCCTCTTCTGTGTCCATCCATCTACCCACATTCATATTGATTTCGTTACATTATCACAAAATAATAATAATTCACGAGTAGAAGTAAAAGTTCCACGGCCGGGATAAAGCTCAAAAATACTTAAAAGGTGGTCGGACTGCGGTCATGTCCATAAAACACACAAAGTGCGAGTGCGTAGTGTGCGAGCGCCAGATGATGTGTCAGAGCGCGGGGACCGCGGGCGGCTCCCCCCACCTCACCCCCTGAAATCGTGATTTGAGCACCGATTCCTCGCCTTAATTGCATCAATTGGTTCTCATCCTTTAAACAAAAACTTGATAAATTATGTTTTAGGTGTTCATTATTACCTAAGTATTACTCGTACCTCAATTGTAGAGTCATGCTAGACTACCTATCTGGATAACTGATTCTTTCAAGATTTCAATAGGCTCGGCACGGTCCTAATTTCAAAATTATTGGTGGTAGTAAAATTCCAGCTTTAGGTGCGGTCAAGTATATAGACTTTTTCATGATAACGGTCTATACCGGCTTTGACCGCGCGAGCGCCCGCCCCGAAACATTTGCTGAAACGCGGACAGCGCATGTTTTCTGGACATTCGGTTATTTCCGTCTACGGTTCGGCTAAAACCGTCGCCCGCCGGCGGCCGATGACTCCGCTGGCATGCGCCCGCGCCGGACCTTGACGTAAACTTGACGTGTGCACTTGCAACAATGCACTTTAGGCTTTATGCGCTGGTGCATAATGCGGATAGTGAATTTTCGATTGTGCACTTAGTGAAAATATGGTGCTGGTGAAGAAACTTCATCTTGTTACGGGACCCTATTACCAAAGCGTACTAACTATAGGCTACTCGCTCTACTACTATCGCTGTCTTTCGGTTTCTCTGTCTGTCCGTCTATCACCGAGCTGTATCTAATAAACCGATTTTTTATTCCGTTTTTATGCATAACGGTACAGAACAGAACCCTTCATGCACAAATCTGACTTTTACTTGGCGGATTTTTAATGCTTGTCTTGTAAATTTTTCCTACGTTTAATGTGGAGGTAGTTATGGTTGAACTTGGAGTGAACCTTATTTTTTAATAGACGGCCCTGCCGTCATACAGCATTACTTCGTATGAGAACCGCTATCAGGATTGGATTAGCGTCAAAGTATCTCGTTAATATAGGTCACTTTTATGCTTTTACAACCTTTCAATAAACGTTTTCGTACTAATTGCGAGTGGCGGACTCTTTACTTTAGAATAGGCCTGGCGGAAATGAACTAACTTGAGTATTGTTAATTTGTGGAATAGGCCACTGTATCCGTTCAGTATTTGCTGATTTTCTCTTTTTCCTTGTGTAACATGAAATAAGATGTTCCGCTGCAAGATATTCCGATTTCTACTTAATATCATGTTTACGCATATGCACCTGTATCATGATGAGTGTGTAGTTAATCCTGAGGAAGAACATCAATTCCGGTGTCGGTTGAATCATTATGATTAACACATGTTTACTTTGGCCATGATATATTGCCACAAAGAAGTTTTGTGGCCTCTTTCTGTCCGTCACTTACTTAGATAACACACGTCTTTACCGACGGACAATAAAACCATAACGGAATTGCGATTACAAAACGCAACAATTGTTCTCGACGCAATCGAAGCGATGTTCTTGATTCTGGTACGGAGTTATTCTATCTACTTTAAAACAAACGCCTACCGTCTCCGTCCCGTCGGGGGTAAAATGTAAAAAGGGAAGGGACATCTGCAGCTGTCATATTATTATAGTAAGCGTAGGCGATCTACTACAAATTCGGAACATGAGGGGTCAAACGTTCATTCAGTTCAGAAAGAAAAACTATGTACTTACTTACAGATTTCTTGGCATTTGAGTTTAATATAAAAAACTGGCAGAATTCGCTAAGAAAACTACAAGAAAATATTGAAAAGTGGTCGATTTAAAATTAATGTAGTCAGTCTGTGATGGTAAGGGCCTAGGAGTGCAAAGTTTTTTATTTACTTGAGAAATTAATGAGATTGGAAGACTTCACGCCTTTTATGTTCTTTCTATGCACTGCCGGTATTATATTATTTTAACTATAAAAAATGTAAGTACTTATCTTCTCTTGCGTTTGCTTAAATGTATTTGCAGCTTTTTACTTTCTTTTTAATTACAGCAGTTATATTTTAAATGCTTCTTTTTGTTTTATCAAACTACGAAAAGCATCCTACTCTCTCGTTTTGTGTGGGACACCGAGTCGTCCAACGACCAATGAACCCGAAAATCCAATACAATAGAACGCTGAAGTGGTTATCTTCCCTTCATTTTGAACTGTTCTTCGTGACAGAATATTTACTAAGCACTCCGTTGAAAGATCCAAGTCACTTCTGATTGTGCCATCACAATCTGCGCCACCTCGTAATGTGCGGTTCTATGGTGAAGGGAATACAGCCAATAGCTTATAATTTGCTGACTGACTACGTTGATGTTTTGTATTATTAAGAAACCCGGAGTTCATCCTTGTATTCTTTAATTTTCGTGGCTAGCTTAATAAAAGGAATATTCTATTATGTCTGTTGATGTAGAGCGTGATCAAATGCTAACTATAGCCAAAAAAACCGAATTCAATCGTGACTTAGCTTCGTAAGTAAGTAGTATAGCCACCGGTTTCCTTCACCACTTGCGCAAGCGCACATCTCGTTTCAAAAGTGATTCAATACATTTTGAACTTGATGAAATACACACACATACAAATCACGCCTTTTTCCCTTGCGGGTTAGCTAGAGCGTTATCGATCGTAAAATTACGGTCGTTATCGCCACGTCTGACAAGTATTGAGGGCCCCTACAGATGATTCGTGTATCAACTGTAGTGACACGTTGTCAGTCTGTCGCCTAAAGTTGTAGTACGTGGTAATACACATGAAACCCTCGAGTCCCTTAGTTGCCTATTACAACACCCGCGGGAAGGATTGGTGTGATGCTATTCTATGCCGGCATCACACGGCATGAAATACACGACTATACTTATTGTCTTTCTACAGATCGTTGTGCGTGAACGAATCTAATATATTTTTTTATGTTATTACTACCCATATACCTGTCCACTACGGTAGGCAAATTATTCTATTGATGAACGTCAGTAGCTGGTACTGTTTATTTGAGTACTTGTTTCACTCTGAAACAGAAAAGTAACTCTCTAGCATTATTAATTATTGATCTCAATATGAGGATTATTTATGTATTATTTATCTTGTGTAATTTTTCCTTACTATCTGAATCCTTGTTGCTATCTCCTTAAAAGGATATGTTTAGAATTAATTTTACCTGTTGATTTCGCCTTCTGGCATTTTATTTGATTATAAGTTGCGTGCGTATGCAGGGAGGAGGTATCACGTTTACTTGTCGGCATATCACGAAATCAATCTCCATGGAAATGCCAGGGCGACATCATTCGGCGTGCGCCGGCGCTGCAGCGCAAAGCCTTCACTTGAAACCTTTTGGTATTTAACAATCGTCAGTTGCAGTTGTTGCAAATGGGTTTACGTCTGACTTGTTATCAGATTAATGCTATGTAATGGTCACTTTTGTTTAAGTTTGCTTTACCATTTATAAAACGTATCTTACCAATCGTATTGTCGTTTTTACCCGAAAATAAGTTAATATTGATGCAGTTGTAGAGCCAATCCAAATGCGCTTATTTGTAACTCCCTGCTTATAGATCCGATAGCGTAATGCATTCAATGTAACAACAGAACAATCAGTTTGATTAAAATACAAAGCCGAAGCTTTCACTTCATTTTATGCTCGTTGGAGAATCACAAATATTCAATTAGTTACTGTTATCGTCATGCAGTGACTAAAATAACAGGTATAAATATATAATTTTACAGGAAACCTAGATTTTCATTCACCTGTAAGTAGCTGTTATTCTCAATAAAAACCTAAAATGACAAAAAGTGGGAGCAAATTGTATAGGTACCTTATTTTCATATCATTGTTTATGGGCTATTGTGTGCTATAATAAAATATAAAAGATGGCCACTACACAGAGCTCATTTTGATAACAAACCACGACAACTTGATTCTGATGCTGTAAATATCAATGAACAGAAATACTATCTATCACATACAATTGCACATAGTTACCTATCTATATTTTAGGTATTCTACAAAGGCTACACAGAAAACAAAGAAAACGAATATAAACGAAATAAGCTACGATACGAATAACTTACTAATATTTGGTGCATCAAAATTTTGATATGTGTATTATTTTATTATATATAGACAATAGACGATGAAAATACCGTAAAGATTCATAAGCGTGAAGTAATTTATTAATTCAGGTTAGCTGACAGATTTATTTATTCTCTCCTTGGATTCTTTTTTTTTTCGTTTGGGCCTCCAAGTCGTCCATCAGATTTATTAATTAAAAGTAGTGAACATTGCTTCTACATCGAATCATCTGTAATTGAACTGCATCATAAGCCGCTGAATGAACGTACACAACACACTGTGGAATTTAAGATTGGTAAATGAAACTGCACGCAAGCCTATGCCCGATTTGTCTTATAAATCAGCTCCGAAATGAGACTTTCTATTCGTCTAACGAGCCACCTATTTTCCAAGCGTAATGGAAATCAAAATGACCGAGAACGATCTCGATAAATTGAATTTTCGTCGGCAATCGTTACATCTATCTATGGTAATTTATACATGTGGAATGAGATGCGTGGTTGTTACGATTGATTCGAATCTTTGTAACGAAACTATGTCCTCTAATAATGGAAGCAATTTCACTTAGTTAGGTATTCGAAGCTCCCGCACGACCGATGAACACCCAACGGACGCGGACTATCTTTTGAATAACGAAAATAGTGATGATTTTATTATTGGTAGGTAAAAAATATCGCTCATGCCTTATAGACCTTATAGACTACCTGGTTTTTCATTCTACCCGTATGTAATACAAAAATGTTTATTTGACTACGCTACGTATCACATATCATTCAAAGAGACTTAGAGCGACGGCAACATTTTCTATTATGTTATGCCACAAAATATGCGTCGGACATGCATTATGTAAATGGAAACACAAGAGCTATCTGAAATGGATCGAGTGGCCGCTGCATTCGTGCCGTCATCGTGCTTTGTTTATGCTGATGGGATCAGTCCGTGTGATGCAGGTGCGAATGGGTTTATTATGCGCCGGGAACGTATCACGCCACTCCATCAACCGACGGTACACTTTCCTTCAGATTATCAAATGATTTGAATAAGAAGCCTGAATTATAGCCTGACGTCTAGTCTTTCACCTGTCTGTGGGTTTTATTTCTACTATGATCTGCTTGAAAGACTTGAAGAGTTTCTCTAGCCAACACATAATCGTAACCATAAAAGTCGTACAGTATCCGGTCTCACTTCATTGCACACAGGCTGAAGCCGCAGCACGTCTGACCCTCTGTTTATTTTTTATTTTCAGTTTTTCATAAATTCATGTACTGAATGCGGTGTCGAAGTCTATTGTTGAGTTAGATTGGCTTTTTCGTTCGCCGGCGTCGTCTTTTATTCTGCATGGCCAAATTATGTTTTTTGACATAACAACGTTACCCTGTTGCTACTTGCTACTGCTACTAAATTCTAGTATTTCGTAATGTGTTTTTACAGTCTATATTCTAAATGTTATTGCTTGCCGTCGGTCGCTTTCATCCATCATCTTGAAATGTACCTTTTAATGTATGAAATAAAACAGGCGCAAGCTTGATTGTATCCGTTTGGAAAACGTTGCTTTGCCTGGTATTAAAATTATTATAATTTGTAATGATATACTTTCACTTTATTTCTAAAGAGTAATAGATCCATCTTATTCTAGATTTCCTAAGTTTATAGACACTTTATTCATAGGTTTTAAATTAAATTAAATTTGTAGCCTTTGATGGTGTCTTTTAAGTCTGAAAATATACGGCTGCCTTGCTTGAAATCGCTACTTACATAATTGTTTGTTATTATTAGTTGGATGGTTATTTATTGTGTTAAAGATTTCTTTGGTTGGAGGTTTGGAAGGTTTACCTTCCGGCGCATAATGTCCTAAATTATAAAAATGTCCTAAACGCACAATGGCGCATTTATTTGGTTTACTTGGATTGAACATTTTTCTTCGTAAAAGTAGTTTTTTTTTTGTAATAAGTATTGTTCATACATCTGAAAGTTTGGTTTTGTATACTGAAACCATTACCTATACAAGGAGGATAATACTGAAAAGGACTTTCACGAATAGTGAAGCTCACCCCGAGCTGAATAACTTTCCCCAAGAACCAAAGGTGAAGTTATAAAAATAATTGACATCCCATACATTAAACACTAGCTGACCGAGTAAATTTTCTATGGGAGGAAATGTTTATTGGACAATCGGGGTAATGTCTCCATTATCTGTGTCATTTATGTATGATATTGATTATTGATATCAATATTTTATATGTATCATATCATCAACCACTAACTTTTCCTAAACGACGCGATGGGTTTTTTAGAAGCGGGTGCAACCAGTGCGTGAGCTGCTAGTTATGTTAGAAATTATTCTAATCTTTTAATTTGTACAACATTTTGACACCGTTATAGTCCAGAGCAGACACAATAGTGTTTTACAATTTGAACCGTGTACTAGTCCTCAGTAATAGTCATATTTTCTGTTACAAATTACAATCATGTTGCATGAACTAATTTTTTCGTTTATTAAACCTAGAGCAAGCACTACAGAATTGTAGTGCGGTATCAGTGTAGACCAGTGGCGCGCCTGTTAACATGATTCGTTTTTGTCAGGTATTGCAACGTGACGTGGAGTGCCACGGGCGCATCGTGAGCTCGGTGGTGCGGCTGTGCGGCGGCGGCGACGCGGCGCGCGCGCTCGAGCGCCGCTGGCACCTGCTCTACCTGCGGGCCATCGAGTGGCAGTGCCATCTCGAGGCGTGCCTCGCCAGGATCGATAACCAAGTATGTCATGAGCTTTATTTTATGTTCTTAGTTTACAGGGTGCTACCGACCAGGCTACGCTACAGGGTGCTAGGAAAATGCTTAGTCAGCGGTTTTTCTTTTCATGTATAGATAGGAGTTGCAATATTTATTATAGTTGACCTTTGGTTCTCGATGATAGTTGTTTACTTTGACCCGTTGAACTTAATATTTTCGGGCAAGCCCGTCGTTCGGTACCACCCTGTACATTTTTAAAGTACATACAACAAAATGCTACACTAAACCTAGCTAACTAAATTTCAAGCTAGTAGGATACCTACTACATGCAGTTTCCCAGGAATATCTAGCGATACTTCTCACGGCTCCCTCAGGGATGAAACGGCTGACAATTGCGCAATCAGCCACCCGTCGTTCCCTGTTTGCAAACATCCCAGGCGCCGCTAAAACTACCCCATAGCACCCGGGGTGCGCAACTACCGCTCTCTCTAAACAATACGCTCGACTGCTCAGAGACATTTTTACGTCCAATTTTGTCACACCCTAACATTCTTCTATTTAACCAGTTAAACCGAAATTGAAATGGTGTCCTTTATGACCTCAGATACCCCTCAAAATCTTAATTGTTACTGTGTCAAGTGTGCCACTAAAGGGTTGGCCACGTGCCTCGACTCCAATAAATAATTGTGTGGGATTTGTGTTTTGATTTGTGGTTGCCAGGAAACCGTCCGACCTACATTTGGCTATTTGCTCTGGAATAATATGGCCCGGTTTTGTTTTATATAAGTAGTAATAATTTATGGATTGACCGCAAGCACATTAATATTTCTGTACGACTCATAATTTAGTTTTACTGCTATAAAATGAATTTATGAATGGCTTTGAGTTTCGAAAGTTTAATCAGTGGTAAGGGCCTTATGTTAATTTAATTATTTTGGATACATTGTGATTATAATCAATTCAAACTCAGGACAATATTTGTTAAAACATTATGCAATAAGGGCATGTTTCATTTACCAGAAACTGATATCTGCATGACACCAGGAGTATGGTAAATCTAACTAGGTAACTAATGAAAGCATCATATTAACCAACTTACAATTTGATTATCACTTATACGTATATTCCTGTTTGAATTTCCAGGGTGGGTTGTCAGTGGAAGCGGCGAGTGACAGTGACGACGAGCCAGCGCTGAAGCAGCCCCGACTGTGCCGTAGAGGCAGCCCCCGGCGCCAGAGGAGCCCGGTCACGTCACGCCATCGGGACCCCTCCACGGACAGCCGACAGTCCGCCTCAGAGGTAACCGTCACACTTGTTTAACTTGGAATCTTCTACAGATCAGTCATCATAACATGCCGTAAAATCACCAAAAATATTTTATTTTATTACTTGTCGTGCTCAATTAATTCTAAATATATTGTAATTTCTGCAAATTTCAGGAGGAGCAGGAATATGTGGTGAGGTACACGTGGCGTGGTTTCGGGTCTGACTGCGAGTCCGAGGTGGTGCGCTTGGAGCGGAGCATGGAGGCTGAACGCTGCGTGCCCGGCGCGGCGCCGCGACCCGGCGCGCCCGCCACCGACCAGACCGTGCCCGCCACCGACGTGCTTGACGGTACGTACACGATGGACGCCACTGTTGCAAGCGTTATAGACTGCTCGGGTTGCAAAAAGCTGATACACGTAACACGCGTTTAAAGTTCCTTTTGAAATATGTGGTGTTGATTTCGACGCCCAAGCACAGCAACTCGCTTAAAGTATCGCCTCTTCAATATGCTAATTTTAGCAGCTGTCAAACTCATACCAGAAGAAAAGACAAGCAAAACTAGACCTTGTCGTATAATTATCATCATCATAGCATTAACATGATTTTGACAGCTGGCATATGTCTTATTTGAGCGGCTTTACTGTATGCATGTGTCAGTTCTCATTGATTATTGTCGTGTATTTTCATTTTAATAGCGTCTATTAAGCGCTCATTATTACGCCTTTATAAATTAGTTACATCATTACCAAGCCAGTGCTCTAGCATCTATGATGTTTGTAACAGAAACTCTTAATCCTAAACCTAAGAAGTAGACTTTACTTAATGTAGAATTAACGTAGTTTAGTCAACCGCCAAGCGAGTATCCTGCCATGCGAAATGCTCTGCGATACAAGTGTTTGTCTCAGACTTGGATTATTTCTTATTCCAGTGCGTCTTGCCATTTCAGTTATTCCGTATTTATTACACAGCGGATACCCCGCTTACTTAAAGAATACATATAGAATCAACCTTAAACTTTAATTCTATATGAATTTAGTTTGTATCTCTATTTGCCCGTGTACCTTTGTGTGATATACGACAACTCCAAAATCCTTGCCCGTGTGGTTGTATTGTGTGCTGTTCCGTCGTGTTGAAGAACCCTGGTCGGCCACGAAACCTCACATCCTGACTGGTCACGAGACTTCACGGTAAGTTACTCTGTTTCATATTAAAGCATTGCCCTTGCATATTATATGTATCTAACTATTCATTCTTACATATGGCCACGATCCTGGTGAACATTAAATTAAATGTTTCTAGTAAGCCTTTGATACCAGCACAAAAACCTACAACAACGTATTACGTACTGTTGTGCATTCAGTTTTTCAGGAAAACCAGTATAGATTGATAATTTAATGGGGTTGATTGTTGTGCTGCTTGTTAACTTGTTGTTAAATTTGTAAAGGAATAATATTTCGTCTATCAAGAGTTGGTAAATTTACCAAAAATAATCAGTGAAGGCTGCTAACGAACTGCTGGCACAAAAATACAGGAATTAAAAATAGACCTAGTCATTTGTAAGTTATCTACGTTTCGCTGGCTGTTCCTGATTTTGACCTAGTGCGCGTCTAGGGACACAACTCTGCACGCTGGTAGTTGTTGCGGATGACGTAACTTTCTTAACTTTATGCTAATGATTTATTGTCACAAATAAGTACTTTGAATCCACTATCAAACCTTTGATCGAGTATAGTGAATCCTACCAAAAACATTTCATGTCAAGATATACCCAAAGCGAGAGATAAAGACATAGAGCCAAGCTTTTCAATCTACACGCCCTAAGTCCACCAACTATTTCATAAACTCCACATCTTAGTCAATATGTTCCTTGGGGAAAAATTGTTCAGTTTCATGGGCTGGTCTGGTTCATTCCTTGAAAAAAAGTTAGTACTTTTCCTTGCACAACACGACAGCTTGTATATCCAGAGAATTCATGATCAGTCTAGTAAATCGGAAACCAAATTTGTAAGGGTTCAAAAGAACGACGAAACACTTCGAGAAACGGTAGGTAGTGCCTTCGCGCTTCGCGTTGCTCGCTTTGGTGGGATCACTACCATGGCCCCAAATTAGTAAACATTTGTCACACGTTAATAAAACATCCACTCATCGGCTGCTTAACATATTTTTCGTATGAACATACGAAATGATTTACAGACAAAAACATTGCGAGAAACACTTTTTATTCCAAAAAAGCAAGACCACTCGCACAACATATTGTGATTATTCATAACTAGCGGCCCGCCCAGCGGCTGCGCCCGCTGTAACGCATTTTCCCGTGGGAATTAGATGTTTTCCCGGCTAGTATTATGCATAAAAATCTTCCTCGAGTCGCGAAAAGCGACTTTGCCTTATACTATGTAGTGATATGGTGTTCCACACGAAAAGAATAAGACTACAGGTACAGATATACAGAACTCTACCTTTCTAAGCCACTAAGTTATAACTGATATCTTTACCTATTCTTGAACAAACATGATGCGTCACTGTGGTATTCACGATTGAAACACAGCAAGATTGTGAGTCAGTCAGTAACCATTCTTGCCTCATCGTATAAGGTTATTTCCTTCTATACTGCAAGACTTAGGTTTAGGTGCCTATTGTGTATGTGTGCAATAAGAAGCTTATTATGTGAGTGAGTTTTTTTCTATTATTTAAATAAACTTTGCCTTGCGATTTGTCTTTTGTTTTACTCTCCGTTTCAACTTTTCCTTTCCTAATAAAATGAAGAAACCATATCTTTGCAGTCAACAATTCAATTGACTAGAAAGTTTCAAGCTTGCACATTATTTTCCCATTGTCCAATTTGATTAATTTAGTAAATAACAGGATGGACCGCAGAATGTAAAAATATTTTTCGTATACAATATTGAAACAAATGCATTCTTGACTGGCTATATTCAATTCATTGGGATGTTATAAGAAAATACAACCTGTTTATTTAATCGCCGGGTAATATGCATTGCATGCATTCAATAATATCTACTTATGTGAGAACAATCGCGAACTTTCTATTTGCGGGAAAATGATCTCACTCGTATCAACTCACCTTCCCAATGATTTGATTTGAATCGATAAACATTACGCATTGATTGTTGTAGTGACAATTATTGTTAGTGACATTCCGATTGATAGATAATAAACAAACAAGTGCGCACGATTCGTTAAATGAATAACCAGTGTTGATCGTTGCAGGCCCAGATGTACACGACAACATGAAACTTGAGCTCGCTACCGCTGAAGAACAACTCAAAACACCACCGACTGTCATCAAGAGAAAGAAACCAGTTAACAGTTCCAAGTTTAACCAGTCAGACAGAAAATCCAAGAACTGCGCGACATTCTACTTTAGGCACCACGACACAGACTCGGACCGGCAGGTGGTGGAGACCGACGAAAAGTCACAGGAAGAATCTTCTGAAGAGGAATGGACTTATGTTGGTGGAAAGATCGCTAACGACGATTCCACTGACTTAATGACGTCATCTGTTGAGATACAGTGCGAGTTGCCCCTTGACGATAAGAAAAACGAAGAAAATCAATCGTCCCCGAAACCTAAACTGGAATCAAGTACCCCCGATTTGTTACGTGTCGATCAGAACGCCAGATGCAAGGATATAGAGAGGCTGGTGATTCAGGCGGAAGAATTGGTCCAGAAACAGGCTCAGCAACATATGGCCAAGAAAAAGGGATCCAGGAATATGAAACCACTCATATTCGAAGAGGAAGGAAAGATCGTTAGCCGAGCGAAAATGTCGAGAATTAAGGAGTGGCTGAATCAAAGTACGGAAGATAAAAACGACTGCAATCAGGTGAGTGTACGCTAGTTCTATGAATTCTTTTATCTACCTATCTATCTGCCTCTACAGAGTGTTTAAGAGATGAACTAGCTTTCAGCAGAACAACTTTTCCCAAGAAACATGCAAAATGTATCAACCGACTGAGTCAATTTGTATGTTAGGTCCAAAATTTTATTTTCATATGTCGACCTATGTTCCTTGGGGAAACTTGTTCAGTTTAATAGGCTGGTTCATCCCTTGAAAGGAAGTTCGTTTATTGTTTATTTATTTCTTACAAAGTAGTAACCTAAAGTAAACGCGGCTCAGGTGGACTAAAAAATTAAAGCTAGCCCCTAACGCACTTCCTAACACCCTGTATAATACGTTTAGACGAGCAAGAATTGTACACAGAACAATTTTAATTGTAATTGTACATTGTAATGTATACATCGGAATCTCAAAAATTCCTATATAGGGCGATTCGGTGGCGGTAAATCAACCTAGCTAGGTTTAATTGTCCAAAAATTACTCTGAACGACAGAAAAACCCGAACAATGCTCGGTGAACCAGGTATAATAATATTATGTGTCATTTTACTAGTGACGAACAAAAAAAATCCTTGTAGATAAAGGATTTTCCCTTTCAGCCAGCATACCCAATCAAATAATCGCTGGTTTTGCATGGAGGGTAAACATATTAATCTTTTTTAATTTGTGGTCCTGGATAAAGTGTCTTTTTTTAATCCTTAACTTTCAATAGTTAATGAATAGCAAGGCCGTAACATAGTTAATAAAAACGTTTTTTTTTTTTTGTATCCTAAAATTGTTATTTTAACCCACAGGGCACTGAAAGCTACGACGCATCAGGCGAATACACGACAGAGAGTGAAGTGGATACCTCGTTGACCTCTGAAGAACGGAACCTGCATTCCTCGATGGACATGAGCACATCTACTTGCACCGTCACGCCGACCCATCAAGCCAAGGTAAAATTCACATACACACACATCACGGCCTTTTCACTTGCAGGCAGAGCGTCAACAGCCGTAGTAATACGGACGTCATTGCCACGCCTGACAAATGTTTGAGGGCCGTTTCAGAAATATTGTGTATCACTATAGAAGCGACAACTTGCTAGCCTATTTTCTAAAATTGTAATACACATGAAACTATGAGTCCTTAAGTCGCCTCTTACGACACCCGCGGGAAATAAATAGGATGATATTATTCTAAGCGGGCATCACACGGAAAGGTAACAAATTCTACAATACTTAGCTCAGTGCGAAATAAGATCTTATTAACTACCATTGTGAGACTAATCTCATTATTCATTGCTTACATTTCAATTAAGTCTGTAAAGTGGAAACACTTCTGTGTCTAACTTAGCATCTGAGACTGTGAAAACAAAAATGTTTTAGGCGAGATCGAATCTCGATTTGGTCAGTAAGTTCTTAAAAACACTTTGAAATGTAGCTATTAAGATCTTATCATGTGTTGTTCTATACATCTGTCTAAATAACACGTATCACTATCATCACTTCAATATTGTTTTTGTTTTATACACATGTCACTAAGTCACACCTTGAAAACTTTTAACTTTCAATCCAAATACACTTCACCATTTCCTCTTGTGTTAACATTTCGGTTGAGGTGCGCCGTCTAACGCAGGTTCAGCTGCGCAAGAAGCGAGCTGGCAACGCCGCGCGGCCGTGGTCGGTGTCTTGCCTGTCTCAGCTGACCACGCCTTCTCTTGTGACCACGCCCACCGCGGGCGACGTTGCCGCTATGTCGCACAACATGTCTATTTCGGAGTCGGCCCTCAACACGCTGGCTTCCCCGCAGAGGGTGACGCCAGCCAACTCTAACTCGAAACTCAGGGGCAGCTCGACTACTGTTCAGGTATTGTGACTAATCTTTCCAGTGGTGAAGGTAGTTAAAACTTTCATTCAAACTATCTAGAGATCTAATCTTGGTGGTGCGATGAGAAAAGAACTAAAATACTTGACAGTATAATCGAAAATGGTCTTGTCATTTGGAAGGACGATGATGAGTCAAATTCAAACAAAATGATTATTTCTTGAGGCGAACTTTATCACAATGTCATCAATGTAAGATTATACCTTTATAAAAAAAAATATCTACACTTTTTCCGTAATGTTCGTATTGCATATTCAAACCCAGTTGTAAAAATTTGTGCTTTAAAACTTACAGGCTAGGTATATATAAAAATGTACTTTTTACTAAAAACCGATAATGGCATAAATATAATGCTAAAATATGGACCGATGAAAAGACTTATCGCGCGTAATTCTATACTAATATACCGCCATTTTCCATCACTTGTCATCCGTGCTATGTCGTGTCCTTTGTGCAAATTACTGTTTGTTTTTGTTATTTTATTTCATAAAGTTAGTTTAATCCGATATTTTACGATGGAACATCAAGAAAGTGGCAACGATGGAGACATTTTCACGCCACCCGACCAATATATTGGAGTAGATACGACTATTTTGGTGCACTTCAAAATCTTACACCTTGTATTATTTTAGGGCCACGTATCAAGCACGAACACGATGACGGAGGCTTGCACATCGTGCGTGGAGACGAGTGACAAGCAATGCTGGCTGCGCCGAAAGCGGTTCAAGCTCCGGCGACATAACTCCGCCGTGGCGAGACGGGACCGCCTCGTCAAGTCGCTGTCCTTCTGCGGGCGGCTCACGCCCGAGATAGAGGACAAACACGAACGCAGCGCCGCCAGCGACCCCGCCACCAGCAGGAAGCATCGGTCAGTTGACATTATGTGCGAAGGCCAGCTCATGTGATTTCTATGATAGTCAGCAACACCCGCCACAGAATGAACGCAATAAGAGTAGAGTAGGTAGTGCTTAAATTGACAAACTCAAAAATTACTGATATTTCTGTATATACATGCATACATACATACACATATCACGCCTTGCGGGGCAGGCAGAGCGCCAACGGCCGTAAGAATACAGCCACTATCGCCACGTCTGAAATTTTTGAGGATTGTTTTCCAAGGTTGTTTCAGAAAACATGTGTATTACTATAGTGACAGGTTGTCAGCCTGTCGCCTAAAAATTGTAATACACTAATACTCTCGAGCCCCTTAGTCGTCTCTTACGAAACCCGCGGGAAGGATGTGGGGTGATGCTATTCTGCCGGCATCACACTGCGTACTGTACTCACAGTGATATATTATTCTCATGAATGAAAATAAGAAATTAAAAATTGACAAGCGCCAACCCAAGGCTTACTGCTTTGCCACTGTCTGTTTTTTATTTTCATTATTGTTTGATTCACCCAGATTCGACACGACGTCTACTTCCGGCAACGACAGCGACGAGGAGCTGATCAGGCAACAGCTGGCCACGATCGCGAGCCTGCGCAAGAGCATCGAGAAGACGCACATCTCCGCGCGCGACGAGACCGCCATCCCCGAACAGGTATTGCTTCACACACTTGTGCTTCATTTTCTACAGCCACAACGGTCCACTGTTGCACAGGGGGCTCCCACAAATTGGGGGGTATTGCCATACTCACCACGCTTGGCAGGCGGACTGGTGAGCACAGTGCAAGATATTTACAGAGAACGCTACTACCTGTTTCATAGATTCATCCCTTAGTCGCCTTTTACGACACCCACAGGTAGAAATGAGGTGATGCTATTCTAAGCTGACACCACACGGCCGACTGGTGCATATTGAATGTTTGACTGAGTTCCTAGGGTCATGCCCAAGGTCCTGCGATGTATTGGGGGGCCATTTTGAATATGACAGTAACAAGCCATTTAAGTGTATAAGTTTACTGTTATTCGTTCTATTTTTCGGATTTTATCATCAAATACAAGATGTAAAAAAATTGCGGCAAATATTTTAAGGAATCAATCAGCCCATGAAAATGAACAACTTTCCCTAAGGAACATAGGTCGAAATATGAAAAAAGTTTTGAACCAATCCTTTAAAAAATTTCAGGTAATATTTTACACCTCATATTGTTGCAATGAAATTAAAATTGCTTTTTTGTTCACAGAACGAAGAGGTCAGTGTGGCACCGAGCTTCAAGCTGGGGCCGGCCGGGGGCGCGGTGCGGCCGCGGCTCGCGCGCAGCATGGACCGCGAGAAGACCTTCCTCGCGCTCAGCCTCGGTGACCCCAGCCAGCTGTGGGACCTCAGCGTCGACAAGGACTCCGACCTAGACAAGAGCGTCACGGCCGGCACCGAGGAACACAGCTCCTTCTCCGAACAGGCCTGGGACTTCTACCAGGTGAGATTTTGTTACTACGCTCTGCGAACTACTTTGCGTTAGCGTTAGCTAAGCGAAAATAATAATTATATTTAAATTAGAATATGTAGACATCAGATAGACGCTAATGGGAATACATTGTCTTCATTGTCTACAGGAGAAATACAATTCGGAGCCGTATTCGGAAGCGCCCGATTCGGACGCGGCGCGGCGGCTGCTCGAGTTCGGAGACGACTACCGCGCCTTCCTCGACTCGCAGTCCGACTGCTGCTCCAGCCTGTCGGCGCAGCCCGACGATGCGCCATCCCCGCCCGCGCCCGCCCCGCGCCGCGCCGGCGCCCCGCGGTACAAGCGCCCCACCAGGACCTCCCCCGTCGACACCCCCAACAGGAAACCCAAGAAGTCCATGTCGAGCGCCGAACGGAAAAAATCACTCCTCGACAGCCTCGAACGCTCCCGCAACAACACCAGCATCGAGAGCAACGACGGCGGGCGCCGGCGGAAACCCTCCGACTGCGAGCGCAAGAACAAGCGCTCGCCCGAGTTTGACCTCCTCAACGTGCAGGCGCTCAGTCGCCGGCGGCACAGCTCCAACCTCACCAGCGACGAGGTCAACAGCTCGCTCGAATACACGGAGGTGAACAACCGGCCCGACATACTGGACTCGTTGAGCCGCCGCAGGAGAAACGAGAAAGACGGAGAGTCTGAGCTGGCGAAGGTGGCGCTGTCGGAGTTGCGGCGGCGCTCCACCGAGAGCGCGGACTCGGAGAACGAGGCTTCGAGCCCCAAGAAGCACAGCCGGCGCGGGCCGGGAGCGGCGGCGGTGGGCGGGGGCTGGGCCGACTCCGACTCGGAAGCAGAGGGCGTGCGCGCGCTCGTGTGCCGCTCGAGCGCGCAGCTGGACGCGGCCGAGGCGCTGCTCGCGCGCCACGACGCCAGCCCCGACCTCCTGCGCGCCTTCGACTACGTAAGGACTTATGATGATTTCAGTAGTTGCTACCGGCGGCCGCCCGCGCCCTCCTGCCTGCGAGCGCGCATCTGTCTCGCGGTTGCCGCTTTCTCTATCTTAGTTATAGTTTACATACACCTTCAATGACATTTCGCTTGCGCTTATGTCATATTTATCCTTTATTTATATATGTATGTAAGTACTTATACGTATTAAGACCGCTACAATCATCAGAATTTAAAATTATACAAATGATACTAAATCTGCCAAGTAAGTATGTTAAGGTAGGTAAATAATTATTATTTTCGAATCTAAAACAAGTTTTGATTACGACAGATTTTATTAATTTGCAGTCTCAAAGTACTTATTATGTTTTTTGCTTTGAGATAAACGTTTACCTAAATGAATGAATACAATACTTAGTATACTTTTTAGCAAAAGTACTACAGTGTACAAATAAGCATTTATATCAATAATCAGCTTTATTTACATCTGGCGAATGCAGATTGAAATAAGTAGTTCAGCTACCGATAATCTCGCGGACCAATAATATCTAATTACGTAACTATTATTTATTATCCTGCAGAAAGTTTCCGTTTTTAATAATGGATAACCTTGATCATATTTTTTTATCCACTTGGAATTATAAATAAAGAATGATATTTTTCTGTTGAAAAGAGAAGCTATCTGTCGTTACAAATAAAATTACAACTTCGATTAATCATAGCTATCGTTATTATTTAAGTATATTTGATTTTTCTTTTTACTAACAGTTTTCTTTGTGTTGTGTGTTTTGAACTAACTGCTTGAATTTTGACTTTTTCTTTAATTTAAAATATTTTTCATACTTCTGTGGTGATAATTCGGTGCTACGGCAACATTCATATCTCATGGGCATCGGGTATAGCTCTATTTCCTATCTTTACGATAATATGGATATTAAAAAGGGTGCACACTGTATTAGACGGTTACCATAGCTTATAAAGCAATGACTAACTAAATAAGCCAAATGGCAAAACCAATTAGATCCATTGTATGGGAGATTTAAATGTATAGGGACCTCATAGATTACTATTTCTTGTCATAGAGTGATATAGGTTTAAGTATCTATGGTAAACGTATTTACTCAATTGAATATAGCTCTGTTGTAACTGTGATCTGTTGTAGAAATATTAGGTTGGATATATTTACATGTTAAAGCATAATGTGATCTGACTGAACTCCATAGCTCTTGATGATATAGGTACGTCTATGCACAATTTTTGTTGAATAGGGCTAGGTTGTTAATTGATATAAATAGCCTTTTTACAACATGTTAAAAAAAGTGATTTGTATAAATGTTTAGATGAATAAATGTAACAGTTCGAAAATCAAAAATGGAGTTTCAGTCAATTAACACCCTTCTCTATCAACTATTAAAATAAAAGTAGGTAATATTCGTTACCGTTTTCGCTGCTTCGGTTAGTCGTTAATAGATTTAATGCAAATTGTATGATATCATGGTAATTTTCTCTTTTGTTTTATTTGACAAAATGATAAGCATTAACGTAACTTTAATTTTGAATAGGCGGTCTTAAATATTTAAAAAATAATAATTTGAATACATAGCTTGAAACGCATGAACGCTAAAACACAAATGTTGGATGCATGTGCACTTTGATTGGCAGAATTAACATTATACTGGTGTGCATAGTGAGTTTGGTGCTGTGTATCAACGGATCAAGTTACCGAGATAAGTGATTTAGATTTAGTTGTAATGTAATAAGTAATACATGCTGTTTTATACGCGTTTCCTACCGCACACGACCGACTTTTCGTAGGGTCCATTTCTAGCATCGATTGGATAGAAAGAAAGAAACGTAAGATGTGTCGGACGAAAAAAAAACAGTCGTGTGCGTTTGGGCGCAATAATTGATGTCACAAAATTAGCGCATACATACATACCTATACCTAGTAGTTATTTTATTTATAAAATTCGGGTGCAAATTTTATGGCGTTATGGAACCGTTCAAACCTAGTGTTTAGGGTTTCGTATTAATCCTTGTTTTTAATGCAATAAGACGGTTTTGGCATCGTTTCGAAAATCATTTTTTGTGTAGACAATCTAAAACTGCAAATACTAAAGTTATGGTTCAAGATGTCATAATAACTACAGATAGAAAAGCAGATTTTATAATTTGGAAGTAACAGCTGGAAAAAATTAAGAATGAAAAACAGCCTGTTTAAAAGGAAATATCCCGTGACATTATTATAGGAATTTGGGATGCATTAAATTGGAGACGTTGTTTAGGGCACCACAATACTGTACGACTTTCTCTATGGGACCAATGCTGGAAAACGAGAAAAATAAATCGCCCTCCCATACAAAGTGAGTCTGGTTATTGTAAATTTTATATTTGAGGCCGAAATATTATTTAATTTTAAGCACTGGCACCATAGGGAAAGTTATTCAGTTCGATGCCCTTAATAACGTCCTCAAAATTTCCTCTAAAATACTGTGTATTTATATTTTATTTCATAGGAACCGTCCATTAGCTTAACAAGATCTATTCAACGGTACATATCTCAATATGAAGGCGAAGTGATTTTTCTTTGCCCCCTTTTCACATACGTATATGTGAGCCGGGGGTCCAAAACAACATTTAATAATTTTTTTCCAGACATTTCTACATTTGGGCTAAAGCTATCTAGATTCATATTAAGTTTTATTTCTGTACACAGTGTTGATTATAGGACTATGAAACCTTTAAAAAGGTATTTCAGCTGTGCTAGTTTTGTGGCATCTATGTTTACCTACAATATTGTGATCGATGTATCGCACTGCTATGCTTTTTGCACTCGTAATTTCGTTACTTGTTGCAAATGTATGTTTTTTGTACGCAGACGGACATAGTGACTCGTTGCCGGGAAAACATCAACCTGTTGGAGGCGGCCCTTGCCGGCAGCTGCCTGTCGCCCGCCATGCAGCGGGATGTCAGAGGTAAGTTCCACTTCTATGGCTGTCCAAGAAACATGTTCCTGGCAACAAAATAATGATAGAACGTAGGCATAACTTTCCTTTTAAGTTTTTAAAAATTGCTCATTTGACCTGCTAGTCCACAACCCTATTTACAAATCCACCTTCCAAATGGTTCCTGGGGTTTAATGTGCATGTCATGTTTTTCCCAGGATCTTATCTGTTATGACTTTGACGAGTTGGCGTTATTTTGCTGTACAGTAGGGGATAATTACTTATTTTGTAAAATAGCGCTTAGATTTAAAACAGGAGCATCCTTCTTGGACACACGGTATATACATACTAAATATATTTTAGGGATTAAACTATTATACACAGTAAAGGATATGGATGTTTAGTTCTCTTCGCATATTGGAAGGTAAGTTCAATAACAATGAAAAATAGCTGCGGCCAGAAATCTCTGTGTAAGATACACCTTTCGAATTTATCCAAACTTTTTTAATTGTCATAAACAAATTCACTAATTTGACCAAATTACTAGGATTTGTCTGGATTCCGGATTATACATATTTGTGCGACATGTGTGGAAATTACCTATTCATATTTAGCCGTAAGCTAAAGGTCCGACAGCTTCTCAGGTTTCTTGAAGAAAAAAGTATTTAATTTCAGATTGAAAAGGTTTATTTAACCACTAGTTACCCTTGATGCACTGATCAGGTTTAATTGCGTTGTCTCGAGATCGTGGACTCTTACAAGTTGTTACTTGTGTATTTGATTTATACCAATCGTTTTCAGTATTTATTTATACCAATCGTCAATTTACTTGATTAGCAGAACTTAGTGACTCTGTTGTTCACTAAATTGGACAAACTTATATATCGATAATAAAGATAAAAATAAATAAGTATTTTCTTTAGTCTCGTGACTCATGTCTTGACACAATACCATTCACAATAACCAATTTTCTTCATATTTCAGTCTATGATTCTTGTGGAAACTAGTTCTTTATCATCAGCCCATACTCTTCTAAATAAGTACTTCTACTAGTTTTCAGTATCGATCACTAATATAATGAGCCTAACTTGATGGATAAAACATCCCTGGAAAACTTACATACATACAAACATACATAGATATATCTCGCCTTTATCCCTTACGGGGTAGGCAGAGCGTTACCGGCCGTAAAATACGGTCGCTATTGCCACGTCTGACAAATATAGAGGGTCGTTTGAGATAATTTGTGACAGGTTGTCAGCCTATCGCCTAAAAGTGGTAATACACCTGAAACCCTCAAGTCCCTCAGTTGCCTCTTACGACACCCAGGGGTAGGAAATGGGGTGATGCTATTATTAGCCGGCATCACACGGCATAAACTTCTTGCATGCGCAAGTGCGTGTCGTAAGTTGCATAAAGAGATAAAGTAGGTAATTCGCTTAAGAACAAGTCAGATATTAATTTAATACTAACACCAAAGTGTATATTGGGCTGTTCATAAAGAATTGACACTGAAATACAGAACTAACTTAAGAACATCCTTATTTTATAAGACAAGATTGGACGGTCCCGGAAACGAGGACCGTCGACCGGCGATACGGCGTACGATCACCGGACGATCCTCCATTCGCTCACGTCGTTGTCTATTTCTGCGCTTGCGCACGAAAGCGGAACCGACTCGCCAACTGACAGTCCGCCTTCAGCCCGATGACGACAGCTATCTTCTTTTTTTTTACATTCAAAGCGAACCGCAGTTGCTGATGAGGGAAAAGTGTCTTTGTAGGATACTGCCACACACGTAACATTTTACAAGAAGTAGAATGCTTTTCTTAATTCGTAAATGGGAAGGAAGTGAATGTAGTGTATAGAACTAGATATAAAAAAAATATTTTTGTTCTATTAAATTGAGCGGGACTGAAAAATACACTATCCTTACAATTTAATAAAAAGAAATTCATGTCACCTGTCTTACCTACCTTCTTTGCTGCTATTACAATTTACTTCCACATGGATGAATGGCGTCATGGTTTATGTTTTCCCAACAGTGGGCCAATGGCGTAGCTACAAGTGGCAACCAGGGCGGTCCTCCATACCATATAAACTCATTAACTCTCTAAACACACGAGTTTCGAAAAAATATGTATAGCAGGCTTTCCGGGCCCTTTGAACAGTATCGATGAATTTTGATTTCCTACGTAAAATCTATATAAAGTAGGGACATTGAATTCAAAAGATAGGATTTTAGGCTGGTAGTTTAGTTGGCGTCCTGGTTCATTACTTGATCTATATTCTAGGGCCTTTAGTTACCTCACTACGCCACTGGTTCCCAGGCGGCTTCTCCCACGCTTGTTGCAGCCGCGAACAAAACCAGACCATTCATTCAAACCCAATTTACTTTACCGTTTTAATTGATATATGTTGCGAAGTAGTGTGCGTGTGTCTTTGCGAGCGACTGGTGATACTTATAAATAAAATAACTGTAATACAGCAATAAAAATAATAACTTTTATCAAAAATAAAATATTAGTTGGGCTTATCGAGGCCACACGGCCGCAGTAAGGAAATTCAGCTCATGGTTAAAAGTTATAAAGATAAAATTTAAAGGTACCGCTGAACTTGACGGCATGCATTTTATTTTACTTTGTGTCCAGTTTAACCTAGAAATCGCTTTTCCTTTAGGTATGTGAACGCGACCAACTTTCTCCACGTTTTTATTTTTAAACTTTGCCATAACATATTTTTGTTTAGGTAAGTTGTCATAAAATTTCTCGACAAATCGTATAAGCTTTTTCATCGCTATAGAATAAATCTGTTGTACATAGAATGGGAAAACATGTTCTTTACGAGAAGTAGGAGTGAGCACTTTCGAGTGAGTTCCACAAAAACGAAGAAGATTGAGGGAGACAGATATGTTTGCCCCTAGCAGCCACGCGCAGATACTCCAGTTTACCCGTGATCATGAAGCTTGCAACAGTGTCGAAATATAGGGAAATCAAAATTAATTCGTCGGTAAGAACCCGTTAAAATCATAGCTATGAATAGGAGTAGATATTTAGATGAACATCTTGATGAGTAAGTCAGTGGGTGATACCTAGGTAGGTTTAGGAATAGGTATACATCTGTTCCATTGCGTATTTTGCTTCCATTTCGTGCAGCTATTGCAGCCTTTGTTTAAAATTTATACAAATATCTAAACTAAATACATCGCAAATACAGCGACTTGACGTCACCACAATTTATCAGGTTCTTATCAATGAGTGAAAAGAACAATGTGTTGCGCAATGCAACATGACCGCCATGCATTCTTTGGCATTTAGCATTGGAGCCAGCAGCTGTCTGCAGGCGGAACAGCTGGAATAGTCACTAACCTACTTGCACTTACCAACTGACGCATCGATGATGCAAGGCCAGACAGAACGAGGCTATCTAGTACAAGTCACTGCAAACAGTACTCGCGTAATTGCAGGCAAATAGATTTGAGTCTTGGATTTCACCGCCCAATAGAGTTCAAATTGTTTATAAAATAATAGAAGCTTAAATTAAAAATTGGTTTAGCTCTCTGTTTTCGTGTGGAACACAGGATCGTCCAACGAATCAATGTACCCTCGTGTCTGAATTTTTTTGGACTTGGTCTTGTCGATGCGGCAATTGAATTTTATTCCGAAATTGGTGTAGTAAGTATGCCCCTTGACTTAAGACATAAATAATTGTATTAGTTGTAGGTGTACATGTGATTGCCGCATTTTTGGTGTCTTAAGATAGTGTGGTATCTAGTCGATCGTAACCACACCTATCATTCATCTAAGAATAAAAGTATGAAAAATTGTAAAGATTACCAAATTTTCGAAAGGATTGATTAGTACAAACGAAATTAACACTTACGAAAATACCTCTAATTATCTCTAAACTGAACTGTCCGTTCGAAGAAAGTAATATTGATGAAATTATAAAACTGCATATTTGCATAATCAATCTAACTCAAACGTATCATTGGGTAAACTGTTTTATTTTTATCGTCATTATCAAGGCGTAGCTATCTCAATACCTACGTGATTCAACGACAGCCACATTAATTATCAGTTTCACATTGTCTTTTACAAGGCGTACCACGTTAAACAACACTGTTCAGTCAGCATTCTGCAATTAGGCAGCTAGCAGTATATTACACTCGGTATTTTCCCACAAATTAGACGAAAGACTTGCTAGCGAGTGATGAATTACTTCTCAACTAGGAGAGTATGTTGCTGAGAATGTGGCTTATCTGTGTGCCTGTGCATTAATGGTCTGCGCACACACAGTAGTCTTAAAAGGCGAGGTAATTACTATGACGGACACATTCAGATTCACCGCTAAGCGTTCGTCGTCTTTGCTTGATAATTTGTGGTTAAGCTGTCACCATTATTGCTCTTGCATTTTATTGTCCGCCTAAATTGATACGTGAGTTTTATATACAATACCTACCGTATAACTGAGTTTGCTATCAGCCCGCTTCTTTCTCGTGATTTCAGGTTCAGTAAAAGACGACTAAAGGACTGATTGTAGTTTTAGGCGATAGGTTTACATTCTGCCACTATGATACACTGATGAATGACCGTCAAATGATTGTTAGACTTGGCATCATGGATGGGACGTGGAGCTCTGCCTACCCCGTAAGAAATATGGGTATGATGTGATATATCAACGTAGCGAATGACAATAAACCGTTTCATGTTCTATTCTAACTCTTGATCAAAGTCATAACCAGTTTTTGTTCACATTTTATGTCAAAGCATCACCTTTGACTCAAAGGTGATGTGACGATGACGATGTTATCATGCCGTAGTATTCATTCGCTTAGATAGTGTCACAACCAGCGTAACTTGACCTTCGTGCTCGATAGAGGCACCTACGCGGCGCGCACTGATAGTTACGCTGGTCGCGACACCATCTGACCGAATGAGCAATACCTTCATCCATATAATGGGTGGCATTTAACGATCGTGCAGCGCTTTATCTGTTTGGCTTGTCTACAGGGCTTTATTTAGAACGTCTGCTTGAAGCGCTGCAGAGAACTATCAGGCCAGTTCTATAGGAAGGTGGAACAAAATACACAGTAGATCAGCTGCAGGCCGCGCGCGCGCCGGTCGTGTGTTTCGCGATTTTTTATAGCTCGCGAGTGCTGTGTTTACATTTCGTTATATACTCCGCCTGACATTTTGTATACTTACAATCAGTGGTCCGTTTATCAAAAAAGTATAAACATTTTGTTTTAGTTTTTATACGTTTCTGATGGTCCAAATAACAATGTAATATTTGTGTATATTTTTCGTAAATAGAGAGAAACTGGATGCGCACGAGTGCTTTAACGCTTTCGCTTCTGTTTGCGTACAATGCGTTTAAAATCAACAAGCACATTACATTGTGTCCTAATTTCTGTTATTTATGCAACTCGTTTTTTGTGTAAACTATAGATAGATTGATATATTTGTTGAATCTAGATCTACGTTGAAACATGACCTTCGCGCAAGCTACGGCTGGTCTGTTTGTAATCATTTGCCAGCTGCGAACATCACTACTAAACAATTCTTCAAAAGAGTTCCACTGATTTTACTATGCGAAATGAATGCACAAAAATTCGTACTTATACCAAACGTAACTGTATATTCTTCTATCAGAATTTACTAATATACATTTTTTATTTATAACTTACCCATAACCATAATTTGCTTGGCGTATTAAAATAAATTTGCAACGGTAGGCGATATCCCTAATTCTTATAGATTGCTGTTATAAATATTTATTCGAAATTGTTTAAGTATTCGATATCGTTTTTATATTATATTCTTAGACACAAATACGAACTGTTTAGCATACTTATCTCCATTTATGTCATGCCGTCACCTTGAGTTCACTTGCATATTAACGAAGCGTGGTATATTATTACGTCCATCTAAATAACCATTAAACGCCGGCAATAATAACATGTATGCAGCTAATTTTGCACTTTGGTAAATTCACTCTGTCGTAATAAAAGTGGTTGTGTAACTTGTTTTCTCTTTGTAAAACTGCTTTACAATCTGCCTCCGTAATAATAGTACATTGATCACGTGGCTGCTCTAATTGACGTTTGCTTAGTATTTCCTCTGTTGTAAAATAGAGCTATTTACTCGCCACAGACCAGATTTACCTGGCTTGTCTAGCTACTTTCGGATTATTTGTGGTGTAAAAAAATTAACTGCATATATTATTACCCCTTATAAAAATTAACTGCATAAATTGACTCAGTCAGTTGGTATTAAACGACTCGGTGTCACATACGAAAAGAGAGAGAGAGAAAGAGTTGGTACTTTCGTATGACTGGTATGTTCCTTGGGTAAAGTTATTCAGTGTACCCCTTCAAATATTCGCAGTATTTTTTTTTATTCTGTAGAATGTAATTCTACTTCACCACATCAACACACACAGTCTGTAAAAATTCACAGTTTCACAGTATTTCAATCAACAGCCTCCGATTTACCTCTATATGGGATAATCTTATAGGATACTGGTTTTCTACACCGGTTAATACAGTTATTAACAATAACTAGAGTATCTTGACTGCTGGAAGGGGAAACTTGGTGTGATGAAAATAAATAACTATATATACGTACTTTGATTTAGCTTTCGATTCCTTATGTTTCGCGGGCGAAACCGCGGGTTATAGCTAGTCTCAATATAAGTTTCAAATTATAAGATGAAAGATATATTTTTGTTAAAAAAATATATGTCACTTGCCTAAAGGCCAAAAAGATACCCATTTGTGGTCGAGTAATATTGGAAGAACTACGCAAGGCGAAGTCGAGATCTCCCCAAGTGAGGGATATCAGAAATTGTTATTTTGGCGAGACTACCACAGTACTACTTGTTTCGAGTTTGTTCAATATTGCCACAAACTTGCACAATTTCGACTATTAGGAATTTAAGAAATTTTAATCAAAGTAAACATTCGCCTAGGCGTTTATGTTGTATGTAGCTGTTTGGGCTGTAGGTAGCCCATGAAAAAGAGTTTAGTACTCCACATATACCTAGTACAGATCTAATACAAACATACTCTTGAAAAACATAACCCTCCTTCTGAGGCAGACGGGCAAAATTCTATTATTGTCGTTTGCGTGCCTTTGTAAATAATGACGCCATATCCGAGCAAATGGGATAAAATAATATTTTATGTCGGAGATGCCAGTAGTTGTCCTTGCGTACGTCGGTCGCGGTTTGTATGAAGATTGAGAGGTTCATTGTGCTGCCTCATGAGATCACATCAATCGGGTATGGAAATATGTAGGCAGATAAACATACCTAATGTACGTACAAGATGTAAAACAGACAGCCACTCCTTCTACGGTCGGCTTAGCTGAGGCTGCTCGACATTGAGCTCAAGCTGATATAGAGTGTATAATTCGGGATCAGATAAGTCATGCAATAGAAAAAATACGTAACTTAATGTCGAGTTCAGAAGCACAAATATTAATCAAGACTATTCAAGACCATGTATGTGAAATGGTGCTATGACAGGTCAAGAGCGACTCGAAAATCAATTATTGGCTGACGTTATCAGTGATTTAATGCAATTTACGGATTAGATTCAGTTTACGGAACAGAACGCCTTTTTAATTATTTTTTTTTATAAATAACAATATTTTGGTCATAACATACTATAAGAGATCAAAACTTGTATGCGGTCTTGTGATCCAATCGATGCTCAAGAGCAATATTTATATGTTCTTCCGGAAATTGTCAATGGTTACGCAATATCCCTGAGAACCCGTCAGTTTTATTCGTAACAAAACGACAATAAAAACAACCATTGACCCATTGAAAATGGAAAGTTAAATTAAAACATATACATAGTGTGTTTCATAAAAAGTGCACATAACGTTTTGAGCTTAGACGTCAAATAGAGCAACTTTATTCAATAACATCTTTTGCACCTCCTAGACAACTATCCCGCATACAAAGCATTTTTTTTACGGGAGGACCAAAAATTGCCTTTACGTATTATGATATGATATATTAAAAGAGTTGTTTAGTGTAACTTCTATAAGGCTCCCTGAATATTTGAACTTTAGATAGTTACAACTTTCCATTTTTCTTGTGGGCGCGTGGTTCCCGCGAAGTTGACGCTGCGCTATGATGAAAGTCGCGGCGCCGGATCCGCTCAATCACATATGAGTTAAGTTTCTCCGCACACGTTTGTCACGGTAATTAGTTTTATAGCTGGAAAATTTCAAGAGCAAATACTGGATGGATTGCTTAGTAGCAATCTAATCCTGTGCAACTAAATAATACTGACTGGAATGATCTCTTGGAAAGGTTCGTAGCCTTTCCTATTTAGAGAGAGAACCATCATTATTAAGCATGTATGAACTTATGAACAGCAGTCTGTTAGACAATATGGCGTAGTATACCTTCTTCTTCTTTGCGTATCGCGGCGAATTTAATTTTTCTACTGTTCTAATTGTTTGAACCTCGTTAAACTTTTTCTTTATTGCTCAGTCTCACTCGCACTCATCACTTTTAAACATCATTACTACTACACACTACTTTTAGAATACTTACTTTAAAATGTACTAGGACATTTTAAATTGCATGATATTTAAACTATAATGAAGTAATTATAGTTACTAGTTACAATACAAAAATAATAGAATTGTTCTCTAAATAGTAGGCATATTAAAAAATAAGACTTACTCAGAACACGCTCCAGCTCCATATTTATTTATTATTATTTAACCGTTTATTGTACACAATATAACACAAAGGACATAACATTGAGAACAATACACAACAGGTCAGCTCCACCTCAATACTATTTCAATCGAAAACGAATACGTTCTGTTTTCTCGCAGAGCTGTAATAATTAAACACCAGTTAGCATCTAGTAGACTCTTTATGGTATTAGCCTGCTATAATGAGGTCTGATTACTGTGTCTCTGAATGGTTATCATTGATATACGTACAGTTGGAGACGGTGTGTCCTATTGTCCCGTAGCTAACGATTAGGTCGTTGCATTTATCTAAAGGTAACGGTTTCCCAGACCGGCTATTCTTGATCTGGTGTACCGCTATCATATGAGACGTGCCGCACATTTTTTTATTCCACTCCAAACACATATAATTGATTTTCGTTTTTATTTATTTTGTAGAAATACTTTTCCATAATTTAAATTTATATTCTTCGCGGATGCTGTGTTGATTTTAACTGCTTGCTTTCTATTTATATGGCTTTATGAGTTAATTCATTTACTGATGGCTACCTTTACTCCATTAATTAATTGACATATTATTCTTTATATAGCTTTGTTGTGAGAATTTTACCACACCTAGTAAATATTATCGGGATCGGCATGAAAGTCGGCGTAGTTAGCAAGTCTAATAGCGAAAGGGGAAATGTGTAGCGCCATTGTGACGTAACCTGCCCACATGCTCATGCGCATCTCTTTTCTCTTATCTAACAAACGTTTTACTTCAATCAAAGCATTTCTAGTGAAAGATGAACGTTGTGAATTGGTCTCCAGAAATAATTGAAATCCACTGAAACTTGAAAGACTTTAGAACTTGTGAATTGAGGAACTTATCAAGTGAAAGTACGCTCGTGGTCATATAAGATGAGTCTCACCGTCGCCTCCACCACAAGCAATAGTGAGGAAATTGGTAAGTGGTTATAGCTACTGAATTTTCTTGTAAGTATAGTAGATGTCTGCCCAGGTGTTCCACCCGCTGCTACTCGATAATGATTTCCGCCATACAAAATAGCTTGGCTAGGCATGTTTCAGGGAACCTTGTTATTTAATAACAAACCTATACGAATTGTTAGCGTGCCATTCAGTTACATTTTGATTATTTGTCGTGTACCTTATTTCATGTGTCAATGATCTGTGATACTGAAAAGATAAGTCAAACGCAGATTTACGTTATTGTCAATTTATTATATTCCATAATTATGTTTATAGATCTTTGACCATACCCTGTAGCCACCTCAATTAGGCACATTATGAGCTGTCCAGCTCTCTACCATCAGACGACGACGTGTTGCAATTTATTTTAATGGGTTGTGCTATAAGTAATAAGCAGCATGTAGAGCCGGCTGTCCGGCTATAGGCCTAATGTGTTATAGTTTAGGAAAATATAATTTGAGCCGACTCGACAATGAAGACATAGTATATTATCCTAAACTATATTATTATTTGTCGTAATATAAACCTGAGAAAATACTGAAGGCATCTGGCTATGAATGCTTTGTTTAGCATAGCTACGTTTAAGATTTAGTACCTATTTATATATTACGAGTATAAAAACCAACGAAAATATTACATACCATAAAATACGTGCGTGGAATATTTCTTCATTTGCATATCGAAGTACTTTGTTAACTCAATAATGAGGTTTAAACAATAGGGATCAAAGGCAGACGATTAATATTGGGACTTATATGCGTAATATCCATTAGGATCGAGTCTACCCACGAAGCCCACGCCCGCGGCTGCACCTCGACAGCGACACCCACGCTCGCTACAACAGCCTGCCTATGCTGATTTCTCCCGAGCCTTGAAAGGCTAATTATATTATTTGCATCTTCTCCGTATCTCATCGTATATGTGGAAAATCGTAGCTAGCTTAGTAGTTACGTGGGTAGGCCTAAGTAGGCTCATAGCAAAATTGTCCACCCCTTGTGAACGACGACGAGATACAACATCTTCCGGCTTAGTAAACTGTCTTTCGTAGCTTCTTGTCCCTGGATACTACAGTTATATTAATACCTCAGTATTGCATACGATATATTTGCTACAACATCCGTTAGTAATATGGAAGCGCAATTGCCCACGTGTCGATGATAGCTGATACTTCCGATTCCACTCTGAATAGCATCCGTGTTGCGGATCTGAATCACAAACTAATCTGACATTTTCTCTCGGAACATCCCATACTGTTGAACGAGAAATTTTATCTGATTATTCAATGTTTGTGCTTAGAAATTAAACAAAGCTGAACGGTTCAATAATAATAGAGTAGGTAAATAAAAGGGATTACTGGTACTAAGTAGGTAGCTGCCTTGTAGAACCATATTTGCGTTTTGGGCGAATGAAGGCTCTGATTTCTGAGTATTTGAATCTGTTTTGTCCCAATTGGTAGTGTAAATGAAAACTAGTTCTAAATTTAGCGGTGCATAGACATAATGGGTCGTGGTCGTGAGTAGGTCAGACCGTCAGACGGACGCAGGCGCAGTCCGGCTACAGAGTTTTTTAACTCGGCCCCGCCGATCATTATTTCCCCTCCTGACGCGGCGGCGGTGCTTGTGTTGCAAGCGTGCACTCTTGCGCAAGTTCTGGCAAAATCTCTCCATCGACAGACAGCCAGACAGACACTTGGCGTAACAGGAGATAGCCTATGCCAATGGATTAGTTTCTTACGCAAACACTGCATTTAAATATTTGGATACAACATTTTGATGTACAATCTATGATCTCAAAAAGCACTAGTTGGTACATTCCTAAATAATAAACTGTTCATTAGTAATCCACGTGTTATCGATACTGGTAGATAACTGCAGAAGCTGCAGCAGCAATTTCGATTAATCTCCGTTTACATTTACATACAATGAATGTCATGTCATATCATATCACACGAACTTATGTAAATCCATTAAATGGATAATAAATGTTATGGGTTATATCATAACATATTCTGGCATATCCGTTCTATCTTTGAATCGGTACCTAAAACGGATTGAATAGTTTAAATAAATAATCAAATCATGCTACTTACGTAGGTAAGTAGTTAATTTTAATAGTAGTCAGTAAATTATGTAGGTCCAATGGTTAAACATCAAATTTAAATGTAAAGTTTACCCTGATAATCTAATAGAGCAATATTGACGAGCTATAGATATGCTATGTGTGTTAGAACTGTTGTACGTAGATACCCACACAACATCGGTATATAAGCTCGGTGTAATTGGCTTCAAAACTATGACTGGCATTGGTGCAATGCCGTGCTAGTGATGGTCTGGTTCGAAGCCGTGGTCGCGCCTTCGGTACGTGATCGTCGTCCGTTACATCATTAATTATTTTATTCAAGTCATCAGATCCGGTTCGGCTATTGACCTGATACCTATTGTGCTATTTTTTTTTACAGCGAGAGACTGTAAGTCTAGCAGAAGTTCCCAGTTAGGTACGGTCTATAATCGATGGTCTGGTGATGAAAACAACAATTTAGGAAATACTTAAATTTGTTTAACCAACAAGCTTTGCAAGTGGCGTAATAGAAAACCGTTTAATATAATAATAATAAAATAAAATCTCCGAATGAATATGGCCTTTCTCACATTTCAGCGCAAACATAACGTTGCGCTAACGTATGCGCCTGTCAGATCCATGCTAGAAACGTAAATCCTCATACTAAACCGGCCCTCGATGCAGGTCCAACGCACGGTCGTGCGTACCTGCGTCAAACTTCACATCAAATTATTTTCTTTGCTTGTTATTTAAATCAGTATGTTTGTACTAATTGATTGTTTTGGTTTTTATTTGATTTATTCAAAACCTCGTAAAGTAAAACAGAGACTTTTTCAATTCATGATGGAAGACATGATATTATTTGAAACGTAAAGTTCTTAATATTCTGATCACGTTGCCAATTTCAAATGGAAAAGCGTGGGTTGATAGAAACATCGTTCTATTGTTTGTTTATATTATAGTTAGAGTTACCTACTATTATCGTTATGGAAGATTTTGGTACTGTACAGAAATTTTAGGAAGTAAAACTAGACTAGAGACCGTAAGATGTCAACTGATACATAAGATGGGACGTTTTTAAGTTCGCGGAATGGAAGATAAGGAGTGGGAATAAAAATATGAAATATTTATCTTATCACATCTTTCCTAATCCTCTCATTGTCTTCTTACAGGTTACGGTTTCTAAATTTTAATATTTCCTTACTAGTATCATTTTTATTACCCATTTCCTTACTTACTTGGTCGTTTTTTCTTGGTCTCGGTCGTCTATTTTCTTACATTATGACCGATTGCATTTGTCTTTGAATACTAAAGGCCGCAAATTCTGCTAGTCTACGTACTAGGGCGTCAACCTTTGTCTTTAATATATTTGGACCGCAGTAAATCTCTTTGCAAGGGAATGTAAATCTCAATTTTCCTGTCAGCTAACGAACTGCACCAGACTCCATTGTGAAGTTTACGATCATCTTTATTTGTTACCATTCGTAAATAATCGCACGAGCAGCTTGCTTCGAGATACTGAATAACAATTTTCGAATACTTATGTCTTTGAATATTATTATTTTATTTTATTATGAAAAAATTGCTATGGTTTGAAATAGTAAGTGGGTACGTATGACTCGTGATTCAAAAAAATCAGCAATTAGAAACCTATTTGATATTTCAAATACGAACCACTCATGTACCTATTTATTTAGGTAGGACTTTAAAGACTTTCCAGCTAACTCCCGACAACCAATTCACTTGGATAGATAGATACCCATTTATAACGGTGCGCAGTTGCATACAAAATTTTAGCTTTCAGGTGATTGACGTATGTGGGCTATTGTAATAGGCTCCTGGTTGCAACAGAATTGCAAATTGCATCCATTACCAACAATTTACATCTATTGGTCAGAAAAAGAGCTATAAGAACTCAACCGGTGCTGACAACGACATCGAGGTCACCTTGTTATTGTGAGTGCCAAGCCACACCAGCTGCCTACTCCGCCTGGTTAGGTACGCCTGTTGGTAAACTTTGTGGCTCACAATTTTTTCTTGTAAACTCCGCACTCCGAGCGGTAAATTACGTCGCGAATTGCGCCACTGGTATGACTAAACACACATTGGCGCCTATGTCTAATGCAATATGTATAGTAAATCATTACCTATTCAATTTCGATCTCCATTTTCATACGGCCCAGATACATTGCTTTACTTTGTTTTTCGAAAGAAATATGTTTCGCAACTGCGTTTTCTAGATGCTGATATGGTAAAATAAGTCTATTTTTGTAAAATAGGACTTGTTTGTGTCACTTAACTATGTGCATATAAAAATATTTACTCTTTGTTGCTTTGTGTGTAGAACACCGATTGAAACTTATCTAAATACGTACCTGTAACGTTTATTCGTATTAATAAAGAAAAAATGTGTCCATACATACATATAGCCAGCTCATCAATTAGACACATAACTTACTTACCTACTACTCAGTTTTTAGCTCATAACATTTCTTGTTCAACAAAGATGTGGGAGGATAGAAGTGTGATAAATATTTGTTTTTATATCGTGTGGGTAGGTTGAGGCCATACAACTACCTAAAATGAATGACGTAAGTACTTGAAGCGTTAACTTGTTCTAGTGCATATATTTTAGTTGCTTAAGTACCTATACTCGTATAACCTATATGAAACTGCAACAGCTTTATCAAAAAGTGACAGCTGTTGATGTAAAGCCAAGTGTTATTTTAACCTATTTATTTTATATTAATTAATTACTGAAACCTGTCTAGCGAACGTCACTCGCGTAGTGCACAGACAACAGATGTAGCGAGTGACGCTATGTCATTTTTGCTCTGTGGCGTAGTAGATAGCTAACGTTGGCAGAGTGAGCTCCTGGGTTTAGTATTGCAGTTTCGACCTTGCCGCCTCGTCGACTCCCGCGCATTTAACTGACAGTTCGCCAATGGATTGTAACTACGACCCGCTTTACCCAGGTACAATCAGCACCAGCTCTTGTTACATACTTACTCAGGGATCACATACTTATGATGGAATGGTTCGGTAGGTAGGATACTACTATGATAGTTCTTCTTAATATTTGTAAAAAACAATAAATGTTGTACCATGTATTTGTAAGGCGGATCGCACCGACGGACGACGCTACGCTAGCGCTGCGTTTTAGTATGGGAATTGACATTTCTAATATGGATCTAATCTAAACAGACCGCTGAGGTATTTTAGCGCTCCGTTGTGCTTTAATTGTGCGATTTATAGTACCTATAAGCATAGCACCTCTCTATTCTATACAGCGCTACATTTTGCATCAAAATCATTTCCCTCACTCAGTTTGCTCTACTTTAATTATGCGATTTTACCACCGCCTTCTACGAGATTATGATTTCTTGCGGTAAAGGTACCTAAGCACTTAGTTTAAAGAGATCTTACGTATTAGTTGCTAAAAGAAATCGTTTTCACTGCTTCACAGTTTCACTTGAGAATTAGAAACGTTGCACTTTGGACTGAGTTATTGCAGAGCTAATCTAGGTACTAAGGATTTATTCTCACTTGTGGTTTTACTAAAGTATCTATACTTTCATAATAGGTACCCGTAGAATTATAGTCTATTCGGTAGCAGCTCGAATAACCGTACCGATTTAATGGACCAACATATACTAGTAGTCCATCAGTTAATAAGTAATAACCAGGACCTAATCATAAATCACTTATTTCTGTGAGACATATGTACGTACATAAAGGGCAACTCGAGCATTACTTCTACAAAGTTAAAAGTCACCTGCGTCTACGCATCGTAGTCGCTATCTTATAACATTCCGGCTTTCACCGTACAAGGTAGTAACTTTGTCACATGTCGTAATGACCAGTTTTCCACATATGGAAAGAAGAAATATTTATTTTCGAAAGCAACGTGAATTATATTGGCTTCATTTTGTACCTACTTATTTGTTTCCTTCGTAACAAGAGGTTATTAATCAAAAATATATTTAATGTTCTTTAGGTACGTTTAGTCATACATAGTGGAAGGTAGAGGAAGCATATTTGATCTAGCAGTAGGAAGAAACTAAACAAGTTAGTCGGTAAAAAATTGGTAATAGAAAATGGCGTGTTTCCTTGGGTACTCGTATGTTGCGGTCCTGTGATTGCATTCCGTTTTGCGAGGGACGGACTCTGCGTCCTGCGCATGGGAAGCGGTAATCGCTCGTTGAATTTGAGTGACACCGCTGCGCTGCTTCAGTTAGCAAATGGATTTCCGTCTTTCCGTCCATTCTGGGCCAGTAATTCAAACGGTGGAGTTTGCAATTCACAGTGACAGCGTATCTTTCGATCTGATGCGGTTTATGACTAGTAATCAAACAGATTCGACTCAATTATATCTCGTATCCTTCGTCTCAGACATAAAGTGTTCCGCGAATATAAACAGGAACGATCCATGCACAGTAAATTAAGAACATTACGATACCGTCCGGATCTGTGACACAAGTTCATGGACCCAATCCAATGACATTTAGGGCGCTATTTTCGACGTGCATTTTCGCTGGGCGCGTTCTATTCTGATTTACAAACGCTGTTTGGCGACGTTGCGCGCAAATAAAACGACGTACCTATACCTACCTATGCAATTATTTGTGTTGTTTTTACTGACTTGAGTTTACATCCAAATAAACAAAATAAAAGCCAAATAAACAAAATATCTTGAGTTGCATGTTCTTTTACAAGTTAGATGAAAGGTGCAACATGTGTAATTTTTATTACATAATTCAAAGTACATACAATTGTCAAAATAACTTAAAACTAAACATAGCAAAGCGGCACTCCACTCTCAGTCAAACAGGCCTCCTCGTAACGCGGCTCCTCCGAATGTAATAGTATATATTTTACGTACTCACTTTAGTAGTTTAGAACTGAACAGGTTTTAGGTTAGTTTGTGAATTACGTAAAAGTATAGGCACTAAACAGGTACCTATGTAATCTTTCTACGCGTGCGATAATCAACTCTGATTATGAATATAAATTTATGTCTGTGATCGTGATTTATAGGCGGAAGAGCCTCGTTTTAGATTGGAAATTGGTTACTTAATTAACTGTTACTTAAAACATCAAGTGCCGTGTCTTATTTATTACCTAATGTGTAGTAATCTCAGGGTATGCACCTAATGAGTGATAATGAATATCCTGTACAATCTAATCTATTGCATATCTAATACTTAGCAAGTGGGTACAGCACATATTTATATGCTTTTATTGAGAATTTCGTTGACTATCTTGCTGCGTTTCAGTTTACCGAACTGCAGCCAAGTGCCGTGTGCCGCGGAACTCCTGTAACTCGGATTACACGAATTACGCTTTACATGTAGTAATCGTATTTTTAGCGTCTACTTTATAAGAGGCATTTAAAGAAAAAATATTTTGTATGATTTTCTTGTTAAAATTAGACTTATACGAATTTGGCAAGTCTTACGAGTATTTTTGCAGCTCAGCGCTACGCGCCAGGCGTGTAACTCACTTACACAATTTCACTGCAGTAAATTCTATTAGGCGAGGTGTGGCGCGAAATAAATATGTTGAACAAAGCCTATCTCGCGGGAAGCGTGTAACTCAGAGATACACGGCCTCGAGTAAGAGGAATTGTATGTGATTTTGGTGGTCACAATTTCAAGTGCTTCTAACTGATAATACATTAAATATTTAAAAAACATATTTCACGCCGTCCTCACTTATGACAACATTAAAATATTTGTTAATAATTTACATTGATTTTACCTTACGCATAGCAGTTATAAGGGAAAAACGCGTTTTAGTTTCAAATGCGTTTTTCTCGAGTGGAGCTGCTTTAAGATACTCGTGTTCCGCGGCACACGACAGAAGTCTAAACGTGAATGAAAAGAAATACGTTTTATTTTCGTCTGTGTCACCTTCGGCAACTTCCGCGTTGTTTACATTGTGTCATTTTAAAACCACTACTCTTTCGAGTTTTATAAAAGTGACATGTTAAATTATGTTTAGAATTTATTTAATTAACGGTTATGGGTTACCTGTCAGCGCATAATGTACATTAATTAACCACGCGTGTTTGGACCGGAAACACTTTTACTAATTTAAGTGTTTATTTATTTTATCTGTTTAGACACAGGTAACTGTTGGATAGAGAGACCTTTTATCCCGGATACAAGACGGTACTGTTACGATTCACTTGTTTTCTTGTGCATTGCCGCCTGTGCGTATGCTTTGGACGTAAGATGCACATGATGCGCTGATGTATACCAGTTACTGGGTTAATGCATATCGAGCTGGCATGTAGTAGAGACGGAGTTAGTCGTATGCAATTGATGCCAAGTTGTTTTGCATTAGAGCTGCAGGGGTAATAAAAGTCAAACGGATATCGATAAAGCGTAAAGAGACAAGAAACAAGACTCCAGTGTTCGTTCGTGGAAACATCAGTAGCGATCTGTTCACCGTTATTATGGCCTTTTACAGTACAGATAGGTACTAAGTAAGTAGACTAGGTAGGTATCTTATGCATTGTAAAAGTTTATGTAATCTTAGATTTTATCTCGGGTAGGTAAATTAACAATTCTCAGGTAAGTACATTAACGAGCAACCAAGAGTTGCGAACGCATTACAATATTATGCAGGTAGAGGTTATATAAAGCGTAACAAAAGGTACCTCATTTACACAAAACGTAATAATTTGCAATTGACCAATAATTTGCCCCGCTGTAACTAATTTTTCCGGGAGAATAAGATGTTTTCCTGGCGAACCACTTTGAACCACTCTATCTATTTGAAAGAAAGTGCATCAAAATTCGTTGTGTAGTTTAAAAGATTTAAGCATACATACACACAGACCCGAAAAGCGACTATACCATGTAGTGATGGAAGAGCTCCTTCCTGCGTGAGGCCAACTCGCGCTTGGTCGTTATTTTGTAAATTATCCTACCCACATGGCCTTAAATAATAAAGGATAGCATAGAAATACATTGATGGGAAGAATGTCCAACATTAATCGTGGCTTTATTTCCAGCTGTGTCCGCAAGATGGTCGGCTCTGCGCGCGGCGGCGACTCGGCGTGGAGGCGCGCGTCGCCTGCGCCGTGAGATGGCAGCACTGCGCGAAGCCCTGGATGACATCTGCGAGCCCGGGGACTGTGCCCCCCTGCCGCACACCAAGACGCAGCTCAACAGGAGAATTGAGGAGCTCAAGGTATGCTTCAGTCCGATCCGTTCTACGCAGAGGTTGTATGAACTAGTAATTGACTCCCGCCCGGGTGAGCCCTCGCTCCCCACCAAGCCGACAGACGTAGTTTTGATGGCCCTGGGGCCGAAAACGTAGAGCCCAACACAATAAAAAAAAATCTCTGGATTTTTTTTATCCCACTCTCGCTATCGCTAGCCCTATTAAGTACAGAGGTCAGATGGCAGTCGCTCTCTGTAAAAACTTGGTTCCACGTCATATCCTTATTTAGCCGACCCCGACAGAGAACGGAATAAGACCCTCGTCTTATGATGATAATAATGTTGACTCGTATTTCCAGGAGCGTCTCTCTCGTCTGCTGGAATGCAAGGTGTCGATGCTGAAGCTGACGGTGTCGGTGCGCCGGGCACTCGGGGACATGGAGTCGGATGACGGCGGACTCGCCACGGACCTTGCTGTGCTGCTGGCTGCTTGGGACGAGGCGCACCAACGGTCAGTAGTACAGGATCTGCTTAATCAATAACTGACAATATTAAACAAGAAAAAAAGACATTAAATAAGTATTTCAAGCCCGCATAGGGTTGAAAGATTTAAATTAAAAACTAATTCAAACTGATATTAAATACACATATCACGCGTTAATCCCTTGCGGGATACGCAGAGCGTTAACGGCCGTAAAAATACGGTCGCAATCGCCACGTCTGACAAACATTGAGGGCCTTTATAAATGATTTGTGTATCACCGTAGTGACTGGTTGTTAGCCTGTCACCTATATTTATAATACACATGAAACCCTTGAGTCCCTTAGTCTGCTTAATAAATAGCTGACGGTATTAAAAACTATTTAAAGCCTACAGAGGGTTAAAAGATTAAAAAACTAAAACAATCCAATATTTACACTTGTAAACTATAGAGAAGTAATCTCTATCTAATCTTCCCATACTTCAACGCAAAAATAACGCTGCGCTAACGTATGTTCCTGTCAGATCCTGTTAGAAACTTCGATCCCCTTACTAAAATCGCTCCCGACGCACGATCCAGTCAGCGCTAACGCAGCGTCGTGCATGGAGCGGTTTTTGTTTGGAGAGTGACTTTTCTAGTATGGATCTGCTTTCGTTAGCACAGCGCAGCGTTATTTTAGCGCTTAAGTGTGATAGAGGCCTAAAATGATGGAGTTTACCTCAAACTTAACGTATTAATTTTTCACTCTGTTGTATGTAGATCTTATATAAGTAGATTGATAAGACAGGAGCAAATAAGTGTACTGACAGAGTACTTGTATGAAAACGACGAGTGTCGCGGAGTGCACTGATCCCCGCTCTATTGATTACATGCAATCAGAGCATTGGTCTCATTGTGAATTCATCTATGCCGCAGTACATCGAACGAGCTGTTGTCTTTGGAGAAGGCGGTGTGCGCATGGGCAGAATGGGAGGCCGCCCTCCGGGAGCTACAGGGGGCGCTGCGCGGCGACCTGGCCACGCTGCAGTCCCTGCGCGAGCGCGGGACAGACCACACCGACGTCGCGCACCAGATCCGACAGCTGGCTGCTTCCCTGGTCGACAACAAGAAGGTAACCACATTTCTACTCATCATCCTAGACCGTTGATCTAAGACGTTGAACGCGGTCTACGGGTCGACAGTGATGACTTTTTCGATAGCCCGCTGTCTACTTTTACAAAATACATTCAAAGAAAACTTGAAAAATCATTTCAAATTGTTCTTCACTTGGAATTAATATGCCGATGGCTAAGCTCGACGCTTCTTGATGTTAATCGTTATAATAAGTTTCCATTCCATGCCTACAAAAGTAGCTTTGTATTTTCCAATATATATATATATATATTTTCTATGGGTTTCCATCTCTATGGTTTCTTTGTTTTTTATTTCTATGGTTTTGCATGTCACATGTTTTGCATGTCCTCCGAAAAATGTAAATTAAAAACTAGGCCACATACTTGAATAGTTCGACCATCCCTGTCCTAGAGAACTTTATTGTTGGGAATATTATTTATTTATTTGCATACATTACTATTGTACTACCAACAGCCCATTTAAGGGATCAACTTATGGCGGGTGAATCTTGGAGTAATGGATTTTATTATGACTGTCCGTTTTTTTATTACGGTCTGAAAAAATTGTAGGTATCATTTGATCCGTTAAATGGGTAGGTTAAGTGTAGGTTGATGTGATGCTGAGTATTAGGAATGTTTTCAAATTCGGAAAAGCGATGAGTTAGAGCTGATTATTATAACCCTTATGACGATCTTTGTTTTGGTACTAGATAAAACAAAATACAACAGCAGCATAAAATAAAAATCTCTACAAAATAATTACAGACATATATAATTTACATCTGAATCAGTAGGTTTATTTATTTAAATCCGTTAGTACCAATTATTTATAATATAATATTACGTAGGTATAGTTACGGTACGGTAGGCAACTATCCTATACGTAAACTTTTGAATCAAACTGACGGTCCAAATGTCTATTTACATTAAATCGTAGGTCATCAGCTGGTGGACCGATCTCGATCGGTTTTTGTTTTTAACTCAACTACTCATACTTTATCGTCCCCGGTTACCTCCTCCATACGAAAATTCTTAAAAATCGTTGGCGCAATTTTCGATATCCCGATTATAAATGACCCCCGAGAATCGAACCTGAAATGTTCTGCGTCAAAGGCAGTCACACTACCACTGCGCTACATCGGTCGTCGACTCAGAATTGATGATGATGTACGTCAGAAGGAGCTATAAAAAGCGATGGTTTCTTCTCGAACAAAAGATTTTAATATTTAAACTACTTTAGTAATCTGTGTCATTATTTGCAAGTAAAGTGTTGAAGCTTGTAGCACTCATGTATTATTGTAACTAGGGCAATAGAATGTACATAAACGGGACAAACCTTTGTCTATTAAGTCAGGAGGTAGGTAGAAGTAGAATTTTCCACAAACAGATTTCGAAATATTTCAGATGTACGACAAAGAATAAATAAATACCTAAATAAATATCCTGGACAATTCACACAGCAGCGCAAATTATCTAGCATCTAGCCCCAAATTAAGCAAAACTTGTACTCTAGGAACTAGATAGCTGATATTAGGGGTACTATCCGCTACGCGATCGGGTCAGTCAAAACAATTTCATATTTTGAAAGGTTGACTGAAAATTGAATCAGTAGTTTTCAAGATACTGAACTTCTATAGCGCGTTTGCAAATTTATTTATATTAGGTGCGAACGTAACATATACTAGGTACGTCTGCGCTGTTCTGCCTGCAACTACTTTATACCTGCTCTTTACATTGCGGGCTGTACCATCCGATTGTCCGTAAGAAAGATGGTCCCGTGTTTCGATTGGCACGCTAAGCTGTAGGTCCCAGTTGTTGTGTTTTCATGTCAGAAGCCTGCGACTTGTGGAAGGCGGTTGAATATTTCTGACACTAGGGTTCATAGGGTCGTTGGACAACTCGGTGTCCCACACGAAAGAAAACCGTTAGGTGCTAGCATACAAAAGTATACAAAAGCTTATTAGATTTCACGATCTGAAAACTATAATTAGATTTGAAAACTATAATTTAACGAAATGAAAACAAAAAGGACATAAATGAGGATTTGTCTGCTGATAGAGATGAATGGAAGAAGAAAACATGTTGCGCCGACCACAAATTAATTGGAATAAGGGCAGGCAGATGATGATGAATTTAATTGAATTTATCTCATTGATAATGAATGAACTGCTCGATAACTTTAAACAATGTTTTTCTAACATAATGTTGATTTGGTGGTAAATGTTCCAGGGTGGTTCGACGTGCGATTCTCTGTCGGACTCCGGGATCTCGGACGGCGACAGCGAGGGCGCCGGCGGGCGCGCGCGGCGGCTCAGCGCGCTGCGGGAACTCGCGCGCCGGCTGCAGGCCGCGCTCGCGCCCAACTCCCCTGCGCACAGAGCTATTGCTAAGGTATTGTCCTACTTCACATACATAGTATAAAGCAAAGTAGCTTTTCGCGGCTGCCTATATGTATGTTTGCTTAAATCTCTAAAACTACACAACGGATTTTGTTGCATGTTTTTTAATAGATAGAGTGATTCAAGAGGAAGGTTTCTCTGTATAATACTTGCCGGGAAAAATCCTTATTCCCACGGGAAAATAAGTTGCAGCTGGCGCAGCCGCTGGGACAGTCCGCTATTATATAACAAATGCGAAACTTTGTGTGTTTGTTTGTTACTCCTTCACGCTAGATTTACAGAACCAATTTTCATGAAATTTAGCACACAGATAGAGGGTAACTTGGATTAACATATAGGACAGTTGTTATCCCGAAAAAATGATCCTGCGGGATACTAAGGGATTAACAACGACTTCCACGCACGAAATAGTGCGCTACGTAAATCGAGCAATCAAAACAAATCATGTGAGAAAGTGTTGAATGGGCATGATGACAGGCAGATCAAATGAGCATCTTTTTAAAACGATCTTTTGTTTGAAAATACGAATAGATGACGTTATATCTTTCTAGTTTGAATGGCGAAATAACGCTTACTTTTATATCAATTTTCTGTTTATTAATCATTCAAACTTCATATCAATATTTCGAAAAACTATAATTTTGGACAATAATATTAAGCGTACAACTTTTGAATTGGGATGTGTGATTCCAGCGCATGGAGCAGACGGAGAACGAGGTGCGCAGTCTGCAGGAGTCTTGCCGCGCGCTCGTTGAGCAGAGCATCCCCGACTTCAAGATCGACGACGCCACGTTAGTATCACGGTGCAATCAATCATTTATCTATCCGTACAGGATCAAACTAAATAACTTTCCCCAAGGAACATACGTCGAAAAATGTAATATAAAATAGAACAATACATACCAAATGGATTAGCGGCTAGTCACTAGCCGGCCATGTCACTTTGTATGAGAACTGGTTAACCATAAAATATTTGCAGTTAATCTTTTTTATATCCAGTATATAGAAAAGCATGATCCCATTTCTAGCCAGTCCGCCTGCGTAGCGTGGTAAGTATGGCAGTGCTCCCCAATTTGGGGAAGGCCCATGTCCAGCAGTGGACTGATGTGGCTTCAGAAGTAGTATTAGTATGCCCTTTAGTTGTCACCAATGTTTGTCATAATCTATCACACTAGCTCGTTTCAGTGATCAGACTCTACTCCAGTGTGTGGCTAATAATAATGCATTGCTTTGACAGGGAAACAGCGATGAGTAGAGTGGCGGGCAACAAGACAGGCGCGGGCGAGCCGGAGTACACGCCGCGCGGCGGGTGGGTGTGGCGCGTGCTCAGGTCCTCGCTGCCCATCCAGCTGTGCCTCGTGGCGCTGCTGCTGGCCGCGTGGCTCGTGGAGCGCCCGCGCTGCTGCGACGCGCTCAACTCGCTCGCACACACGCTCACGCCGCAGCTGCGATACGTGCGCGGACCGCCGCCTGTCTGAACACACCCTACCCAAACATATGCGTTGACTAGTAAGGCCCGGGTTGGCCCAAACACAATCATGATACCAACTGTCTATCGCTAAGATCGACTGTTCGTGATCCGTCAGATTTTGAATTACAGCTATAAATGGCTCCTAACCTAAGAGGATTGTTTTTATTAGATGGACGAATCTACAATAGAAATGTTTAACGTAGTGGTTCGTCCTGACTCTGCTGAAAGCGAAAGCTGACGCAGTATTGCACGTGTCTATACTAACACTTAGTGTTTGATGACGTTTGATTTGATGGTTTTACTGTAAAAGTGGACTTTTTATACTATAGATATGACTAATTCGGAATTACGTAGGTAAGTAGATACCTAACTTAGACAATACGACTAGTATTGATTTATTTTGTTCGCAGGTAATCAGAAAAAAATGGTCATTTACTATTATATTTGAATACAATTTTGATTTATATGGCTCATAATAGTTAAAATTAAATAAAAGAATACTGATGTCATCTGTATCAGATGAAGTGCAAATAGTTGGATCCTATATACCTAACATTAGTTATAATGTACTAATAATTGAAAAAAGTTACGTTTGTATGTAGATTAGACGCATGCCTATTTTAGTACAAATAAAGTAAGTCACTTAGAATAGGTGAGTGTGAACTGAGAAGTTATCGATGAAATGATAACACTATCTACTTTCTACCATACCTAGTTAAACTTGAACTTCCTATCTACATTTTCTACTGAAATAAAATATATACTTACCTATGTATGTATATTTATATACCTGAATAAAAAGTAGTTAAATAATAAAGACTGAGTAAATAACATTGTAGCGATTTAAATGTCATTAATTTCATTAAACCATATTTTCCTTATGTGAAGCACAAAACTGATGGTAATAATTTTGACAAAATGAATAAATTAAAGTAAATTAATGACTCAAAAAATAATTACCTAATTTGTGGATATTGACGTTCTTGATTTATTTTTATTAATTTGTTGCAATGAGTATAATAATTATTGTTGTTATTTTCTTATTTATTAGGCTTTGAAATATTGAAAATTATGTTATTATAACATATATATCATCTATATATTAATAATTCAAGTTACTTCTGGATGATAAAATCCAATGTGTTTATTTGATTGATTGCTTACGTACGCCTGTCCTTGTAGCTTGGCGGCGTGAAATGTTAGAGGGCGTACGATTTAACTAAAAATTCGAGCAATGTCGCAATTACTCTTTCTCATTATAAATAATGATCGTCCGAGTTCGAGTAATATGGCAGCGCTTAGCCTTCAGGCATGACAGTGTATTAAATCCATAGTAGCCGAATAAAGCTATGATATATATTTACAAAGTTATTACAACTTAATATCAGACATAGAACGCCACTAGAAGGTCTCAGAAAATTTGTCACGATCTTTATTTTTAAGTGAAGTTATAGCTTTCTAAATAGGTTTAGTTTTCGGTCAAATCGCACGCCCACAGGCTGAGCTAACGGTCAGAATTATCTCGAATCTATTCCAATCTGTACCTGTGGGATTCAATTTATAACACGACTTTTAAAGAAATGATCGCGAATGAGCAACATTATTGTTTGTCTCTCGGTCTCTCTATCAAAATATATGACATGAATCATGATATTACCGGGATGTGAACAAGTAGTGCCCATTCGGGATCTATTCTTTAAAAAATCGTGTTTAACCCAATAATATATTTGTTTTCATAATATCATCACGAATCTAAAGGTGTTCATTGGCTGATTGATCACCTTCCAATACACTGTCTTTTATGGAAATGCGTTAAATTAGACACGCTGATCCGAAGGTGGATTATATTATTTACAAATCGAATTTCACTATGATGGTAGACTTTTTTTCATACCCTTTAATTTTTTTAGTAGGACTGTTTTAATAGCTTTCTTGTACGGGGGTTATTAATTATTACGAACATCCTCTAGAACGAGTTGTTATTATGTTTAACAGTGTGTCAATTTAATACATTTCGTCTGGTGTGATTTCTGTACGATTCAGATGAAGAATAAGAAATATCCTCTATTCTACAGTCGTACAGAGGCACTTAGAAAGTGGAGTTGAAGGTTAATTGTGTGATTACAATTACAAATAAGTTTGCAGCTGCGTACGGCTGACTTTGGAAATAATGACTAAAGGTACATGAAAACCTTTTGCAACAAATTTATGAGAATATTTTAGTTGTATCGGGTTCCAAGTTGTCGAATAATGTTCTCCTATTATAATTTTTATCGCATAATACGTTAATCTTATAGGTACTATTCAAGCAGCTCAACCCCCTCCTCTGTGACGTTCCACAAAGTTCAGTTTATTGAGAATTACTTTATGTACACTGTACTTGTGGTAATTTGGAATAGGTCCCGGAAGTGGGTTGTTGGAGGTGCCTGCGATAGTAATTCTAATATGTACCATCTTTTTTATGGAATTTTAGTTGACCTCACGTAAAAGTTTTTGATTTGAATGACACATCATATCATATTCAAAAGGATGATAGATTCTTAAAAGTAAATAATGAATACAAGCTAATAAATGAAGGTATTTTAGAAAGTGAGAACAATTAAATATAAATTTGCCTTTAGGCATATTTTCATTCCTATTTCAATAAAAGTAGACTCAAGAAAAGTCTTTGTACCCATGTTGCTTTCTCTTTTATTAAAGTTTGAGTTAAAGTTAGAAAACCACCGACTATTTACATAAATGAAGTAACGTAAAATTTAATATCAAGTGATATTGTAAGTAGATACAAGTTTTCAAATCAAGGTGCAAAGTTTTATTGTTTCTACTTGTAATTGATTAAAAATTTGCATTTCAACATTAATTGCTGAATCCATTATAATGTAAAACTGCTTTAGGTACGACTGCGTTGTGTGCATTTTATATAAGAATAGGCTAGATTTTAGTATTTTAAACCTTCTCTGTGACTAGCAAAAATTTTCTTGTGCGCTTTGTAAATGCCACTTTTAATGTAGCGGAAAAGTGTGTTTTAATTAGATTCTTTCGTAGTGCACAGAGAAGCGTTGAAACATTTGATTATTTTTTGTTCTAAGACAGTCTTAGCCAAAATATTAGTGTGTCATATTTCTTTTAATTTTATACATACATACTTATGTAGAAATAGATTTGTCCTTTGCTGTCCCATATTTCATTGGCAAGCAAGGTACAGCCGGATGGTATCCTAGAAATATTTAATGCTATCAGCAGCACCACAAATTACCGGTATCATTTAGGCACGTTTTATTCAATTTCTAAGAATAACAAGTACAACTCATTCATTGGCCTCATACGTTTGTGACAGACGATTTATTCAATGTTGACCTACCTAAACTTGCTTGCAAGATTGCGGAGGTTCGAAACAAAAGATGTAATTTTACTTTTTTGCAACTTACTGAAATGTAGCATGTGTTAGGATTAGGACCGAACATGGGACAACTATATCCTAGGTTAACATAACAACAGAAAAAAGAGGCTTATTTCGCCCACCTTGTTATAATGTTTCTAAATTGTGCTTGCTGTATTTCTTATGTATAATCTAATCATATAGGTAATGCCACTAATAGCCTACGGTTTTGTGGCGTTGCTAGTAGCACACGTACGATATCTATCTAACTACCTGCCTATCTTAGTAGGTACCTTCCTAAATGTCAGTATAATCCAAACGTAATATGTAGGTAACGAACGGTAAAACTTACCTACTATTATAATTTGTAATAATTTCTATATGATAAATCAATGAAATATGAAAGCAAAGTGATACTTATCGGTTTCGACTTTAGATTAGAGTTAATTGAAGACATGCGTAGTATAAAAATGCATTTAATTTGAAATGTTACGCGCTGCAAGTCACACGATACAATAATTGTGTACGTCTAGGTCTACCTAATTTACGATTGCATAATGGCATGTTGGCTTTTTGGAATGGAAATAAAAATAATAACATTAACCATGTCTTTTTATTTATAGTTATAATTACCTTATTTCCTTACAGATTACTACAACAAGCATACATATTCCATTCCCATTTTTCGTCCTTATAAAGTATTTCTAAATAAATGGACCCATACGATATACATATCGCATCATCGATACATTGTAATTTTTATATTCGAGTTAGGACATCCCTAATTTTAGTTCCGCGGAACTTCGTTTCTGCCTTCAGCGCCAAGATGGCGATTTTCAACGAGTTTCAAAAGTGTTGCAGCAACCACAAGTCCAGAGCCATAGAGAAGACTATCGAGGTCAGTGAGAATACCCAGTATTCCGTCGCGCGCCATCTATTTTTCTTTAAAATAACGTGGCACTTGACGCATACTTCAGAACTTAATACACATTTAAATCTAATAATAATTGATGCATGTGTATGCAAGTATCAAATACTTGCACTTGCATGACAATAAAATCTTGCACGCAAGGTTCAAAAGAGGTTTCCAATGCAAGTAACTTGTAAGCCAGCGTATTAGTACCGATAATAGAATAGAAATTTCTTGGTGAGCCATTATGGTTATGATATGATGACCCTTAAATCTAGATGCACGCAGGCATCAGCAGGCATGCTGCATCGGGTCTGTCTGCGTTAGTCTTAAACGGCAGTGAGAAAACCGGTATCAATGTCCATTAACGAGTACTCTGTGGTACCAACGTCACATCACTATGGCTTGTTTTTCGCTTGGTTATGTTGCCTACATTGATTATTTGATTCACTTGAACTTCCTGTCCGGACTTTCCGGTCCTGCCTGCAGTGTTGCCAGCTTAGTAGATTTACCACTAAATCTGGTGGTTTTGACTTGCCTTTTAGTGGTTAGTGGATTTGCTTAATGGAATGTGGAATTTATTGACACCAGAGTCGTACCAATCGAGAGACTCAAAATGATGGCTCGTACGAAAATGACTCATTTGAAGATGACTTATCAAAATAATTTCATAGTTTTTGTTACATACCTAATGTGCAACTTATAATGTTATTTCTCCGATAAACATATCATTATAATACTGTGACGAGAGGAAAACACAATATTTTTTGTTAATGACTAAAATAAGTTGAATTGATGAACAAAAATTAGTTTAAAACGAATTTTAGTGGAAAATTTAGCGATTTTTTAACTGATCCGATTTTTGTTAGTGGATTTCTAGTGGTTAGAGGTCATTTTTAGTGGGCAGCTTGTTACTTCGTTGGCAACACTGCCTGCCTGGTTCTGTCTGGTCCGGTTTCGAGAAATTACAGAGAAGTGAACACGTGGTGACGAATTTTTCATTACTTTCTAGGGTGAAAAAGGAGACAAGTCATAATCTTAAATTTGTAGAAATAAGCATTTAACTGCATTGGTTGATATCCAGTAAATAAGGTGAGTTTGTTGCATTATTCTGTTTGATATCGAGATCGCTACGATGTGAGAAGATATTGGCCGCCATATTGCGGTGCGCACAGTGGTGAGTCTGTCCCGCCGCTTCTGGAGATTTTAGTGGAGCACCACTAATTTGCTATATGTGCCTAATTGATTAGCGGCTTATTTTATCTGAGCTGGAACCAATCCATTAGAGTACCGTTGCCCTTGTTGACACAGGTAAGTAATTACTTTAGGGGACCTACGGTGTCGATCAATAATTGCGACGTGGTACGTGGAATGCAGATCAACCAGTGTATTCGTTATCGAACTTTTTGATTACGATTATACACGTCGTTTGTTATTTATGTATGTAGAGTTTCAAACTATTAGAACGGATTAACAGTGTGTAAGAAAAACCTAACTTCTATTTAGCATTGCGTAGTGCGTAGAGTGAGTTGCCGGGTGGCCATCTTATCGATAATCTGCGGCGTCCGCCTGGCGGGCGATCGCTTGGGGTATTACAACACTTGTATGAGTAGTTACTGATGTTTTTATCGTTTTATTTATGTCGGTTTTATTTATGATCAAAATGCTTGGTCTATTTATCTGGAGTCTGGGCTTGATTGGCATTAACACTCAGATGCCTTTTAAAAGGTACCTATGTTGTAGCTCTACATTAGTATGGGCTCTTGCAAATATTTCATTAGAAAGCAACCTTATAGCTCTATAAACTTGGCATAATGTTTATCCAGATATAAACTTAGTAGGTATATTTTATAGTTCAAACTAAACTGGGTTCTCTGAGGCATTTGGTGTAGTATAGAGCTGCAAGTTTTCAGGGGTGTGCTTTTAAGATTTCCTTTGTAGAATTCCTTTTAAAAGGCATATCTAGGCTGTTACTAACATTAGCTGCAAATATTTGAAGTGGTGAATCAGCCCATGAAACTGAAAGACTTTTCTCGAGAAACATAGGTCGAAATATGATAAAAACTTTGGACCTCCCATACAGTTGACTCGCTCGGCTGCTACATTTTGTATCCATGGGAGGTCCAAAAATTGGCTTGCACTTTGACGGCACTTTAACATTCGAAAAACATGTAGCTCAAGCAGTCCAAAATTGCTTCTTTAGATTATCTGTTTTATATCGTTTTCGAAACTACGTCAGTACCGAACTATGCATCAAATTGTGTGATTCACTCATCCTCTCAAAGTTAAACTACGTTGATGCTGTATTTGGTGACTGTTTATTGGCACGTTCTAAACAACTAGTGCAACAGATACAAAACGCGTGGGTACGATATTGTTTTCCTATCCTGAAACGTAGCCATATCTCCCCATATATTAAAATGAATGGTTTATTGAACATGACTTCACGCCGTACCCTTCACTTTGCAGCAAGTCTTCTCTTTGGTGTTATGAAATTCCACAAACCAATCTATCTGTATGAAAAGCTAAATATATCTGACCGCCTCGTTCGTTTTGGAATTCGTTTAACATGTCCAAGCTATAGAACAACTGCATTTCGCGGCAGTTTTAGATATGCTGCCACGAAATGCTGGAATAATCTACCTCCGCCAATCAGGAATTCTACATCGTTATACACTTTGAAAAAACTCTTAAAATTATACCTTTTAGAAAATCAAAAATAGCCGTTCTATAGCTTAAAATAAAATAAAAATATATAGCTTAAAATAAAAATACATACTTATACTAAAAATGTTAATAAAATATATACTTATACTAATAATGTTAATAAATTTTACTTAGAAATGCACATTTATAATATTACTGCTGGTATAAAACTTTCAGAAATAATAATCCCCTCAAAAACATTAATATATAAAAAAATTCCAAGTCTCGCTACTACTGAGCTGTTCAACCGTAAAAAGGTATGAGATCCATTTGAAACCAAGTCGGCTATC